>CM045737.1:20982347-21022347 GCA_024760905.1 Plotosus lineatus | reverse complement strand
TTGTCACATGTGCCAGACTTCAAAGCATCAAAACTAAAGGTTTTAATTTTTTTGATAGCTGAACCTGAATGCTGCTGTCTGGCGCCCTCCATTTTGGTCACTGCTTCACAACTATTCATAGAAATATACAGATTAAACACTTTACAATCACGGCCAGTGTTTGTCCTTATAGTTCTTTCACACACTTTATTTTTAATTATTTTTAATTTTTTGAGGGGCATGCAGCATATCAGACCACATGGTATATGAATGACCAACCATTTGGCTCTGAGGATATGGGCATGCTTAGTATAGGCATTTTCCTATTCTTACATTTCAGTGTGAATGGAAGACATTAGGGGAAAAACACAGTATAAAGCCACAGAGTGGATGGGAAAAGGTTTCAAATGAACACCACACTGATTACATGTCCATCAAATCACAGTCAGCTCCTTCGTTCATGTACATTTTCAGTACTGAAAACATCCAAAGAAAGGCAAAATAAATCAATAAATTAAAAATCGGCTGAGTTCTGGGGCACATTTTCCATGCTTGTATTAGTTCGTGTTATGAACTCTCACAAAACACAGTCTCTCCTTTTCCTTCTCTCCCCTCCGTGGGGCCCAGGGTGGTTCCGCTCAGTCAAAGTCCTTCAGGAAATACCAGAGAGAAGGCCAGGGGAGAACTTACACCCTCTTTCCCTCTCTCCATTTATTTCCCTGCCTCAGCCTCCCTTGCTGCATAGCTTTCTCTTAGTCCCCTTCACTATTCATCTGTCATCGTTTCGCTCCCTCACTCTTACTTGCTCTAAGATTCGTCTCTATCCCTCCAGGTTCAGAAGTGTGCTGTAAGCTGGGGCACATCCCATATGAATAGCCTTGTTTCTAAGGCAGAGTGGCATCTACAGAAAGGCCTAATAGAGGGAAAAATGAGACGGTGAGAAACACAGTAGCAACTGTCTGAACACAGGATCCGCCTGTGAACGGCAGACTTACAGCTCTGAAGTGTGCTCAATAAAGTCAAGTTGATATATACGGTCACCGAGAGGAAGACTGGGCATCAGTGAGCAACTTTACTGCAAATTTGAGCACAGCTTGGCACTCAGCCAAACACTTTACGACATCATTCGCACTCGGATTTAACGGCTCTGACCTATTACACTGCATATCATCATAAATCTGTCATGCGCTGCTGGTCCCAGAGACTCCCAGAGTAACCAAACTACACACACAAGTTCACAGTCACAAAATGCAAACTACACATAGCCATGGTGTCTACAGACATTCAGCTTCGATTTCCACAGTCACACACAGCCAGCCAGATATGAGAGGCATAAATAACCATAAAGTCTGAGAGGAGAGCTACATCAACAGCCATACAGTCTACAGGAACTTCAAAATCCAGACAATATCAGACTACACCACAGTTTTCAAAATGCTGTCCATTATAAGAAAACACAGAGCTTATATCATCACTAAGTATGTCCAAAATAATACCTCATATTATATCAAATACTGTAGTTCTTATTTAAATAAAACATATACGTTGTGGGAATGAGTGTTTTATGGGCTGGTATACAAAGTCATGGTTTTGCATAAGACCATTTTCTTTGTGCCCCATATTTTCTTCTTCTTCTTCTCCTTTCGGCTTTTCCTTTTCAGGGGTCGCCACAGCGAATCATCTGATTCGCACATTTGATTGGGCATAGGTTTTTATGTCGGATGCCATTCCTGACACAGCCCTTTAGCAAGGGACAGAAACACACTGATGGCTTAGCAGCCTACTCTTTACGAAAGTCAGCAATGGTTCTTTTACATGCCTCTCACCATAGACAGTGAGAGACATGGCCCGCCTTTGATAACCCAGTTATCTGCACTGGGGGGACAGTGACAACCTTGCGGGGAGTGGGACTTGAACCCCCAACCCTAGGATCAGCGTTCCAGCGACCTATACCACTAGGCCACCACTGCCCCTAGGAGAGATTCCAGTCGAGATGGCAATTCCCCTAGAAGAGGTTCCAGTAGAATTTTAAATTCCCCAAGGAGAGGTTCCAGTAGAATTGACAATTCTCCTAGGAGAGGTTCCAGTAGAATTTTAAATTCCCAGAGGAGAGGTTCCAGTAGAATTGACAATTCCCCGAGGAGAGGGTCCAGTAGAATTGACAATTCCCCGAGGAGAGGGTCCAGTAGAATTGGAAATTCCTCGAGGAGAGGGTCCAGCAGAATTGACAATTCCCCGAGGAGAGGTTGCAGTAAAGCTGGCAATTCCCCTAGAAGAGGTTCCAGTGGAGTTATATTTACAATATAAACAATATATGACATCATAGATGATCACTGCCTTAGATGGCACCTCATCATGTTTTATCTTGCACAGGACCTGTGTAAAGGGCTTTTCGTCATGATGTCTTTGGTATGGGGAACCACAGATGGCAGTTTTCTCTGAAATAAAGCCACTCTAGAATGCACTTCATGTTTTCTCGGATGTAGGATCACCCTAGAGGGTACTTCATCATGGTTTCAGGGCACTTCATCATGTTTTATTGCATCTTAGTGCCCCATATTTTCTAACTCTCTTAAATTCTCATTCTCTCCCTCCTCTGGATTCACAGCGACAATATACTGCATCTCAAATAAAACCGAAACTCTGAAACTGCAGTAACTCATGTCCATCTGCACCTCTATAAGGTTCTGCTTGAAAATATGCTGAGCATAATAATGTCACTGTTCTAATCCCTCTTTAATGCCAACATACTATAACCCTTATCCCTAATAATCCCCATAATTCCACAGTTTAATGTAAACAGCTCAGTACAAACTAGTCCCTGTAATAAATAGTCGCATAAAGACATTGACCTCTGAGAAGACATGGACGTACATGCATCCACATACCGTAAATGACGTAATACCCCCCCCCCCCCAGTGCTTTTTATCTTGCGTCTAATAACCGCCCATGTGTACTGGGAACAAAATAATAGATCAAACTTACCAATTTTATTCGATCAGTCTCTGTAACGCTAAAATGAGACATTGACTGCCTGTAAAAGTGAGTTTATATGGTATTTCAAGACTCCCTGCTACTCGGAAATGTTCATCAGTAACGGCACATTTGATCGTTCCGCGTGCTTTAAAAAACAGGAAAAATATTTTGCTGTGTTCTCATGGTAAATGTCTAACAAGATGAATCATTAGAAATTGCTACAGCAAAACTATGGGATGCTCTGAATGAATGGAGCGATGAGCTAGATATGGACTTATCAAAAAGTGATGAGTATTTTTCATCCGATTCTCCTGCTCACTAACTTCTTACATTTAAAGACGTTCCTGGCCATGTGCTAAGGTTGACCTTTGTATTGATTGGTTGAATGTGCCATGTGCTAAAGTTGACATTCATGTTGATTGGCTTGATTTTACATGGGGGAAGGAACAGCACCGGGAGGGAAAATTAAAGGGTCTTTTTTTTTTTTTTTTAATTATGCTGTTTTCTGTTTATTTTCAGCTTTCGTGTAAGTAGTTTGGTTGATAGCACAAAATGAATAACACAAATACCAGTAAAACTCTTTTATTGTTCTGCTATTCTTCATGTTTTCCACCTCTATGGTAATAAACACTTACCGTTACACTCTGCTGGTAAACATTTTAATAAGCACCCACCCACTCTATTTTTTTAAGTTCCCTGGGCGCTTAACTCGTCGTATAATTTTCACATCAAAAATAGAGTGGTATTTTCTGAGAGTAAGTCAAACTAAATAATAAATATATATTGCGCAAAAATTTCAAGATGTTGGCGCAGTGGTTAGCATGTCTGTCTCACAGCAAGAAGGCCAGGGTTCGATTTCTAGGCTCAGGCGTTTCTATGTGGAGTTTGCATTGTATAGCCGTGCTTGCATGGATTTCCTCTGGGTATTCCGGTTTCATCCACAGAGCAAAAAACATGCAATGTAGACTAAAAGGATGTTTCAAGTAGCCCCGAGGTGTGAATGTGAATAGTTTGTGTGTTAGCCCTGCGATGGCAAGCTGTTCAAGGTATACCCCGCCTTCACCCAGAGTTGGCTGAGATGCTTGCCAGCCTCCTCGCAATCCTAATTAGGATTAAACAGTTTTTAAAAAAAATGAAATGAATGATATTTCAAAATATTTGTATATAGGCTTTAACGCAATGAAAAAGAATCCCTTTTCTGCCTGACATCTGCCTTCACCAGAGTGCTCATAAAACTGCTTTAAATCAGTGTCTGAATGAATAAAATGGAAATACAAATCGAAACCAGTTCAATAGAACCTCTAAATGTTCTCGAGTGCACACCATACAGTTCACAGAAAGGTCTTCGTCTGCTTTCAGCTCCACCCTTTCAGCACCACCATTACAGGAAACATTCACCAACACCAGACCCACTGTTAGAAACTTTGCCCAGGTTCATTTTTTTTAAGGTTCTGACGCACCAAGCCTGCCCTTCACTGTGGTCACCAGTCAGTTCTTGGCGGTGGTCATCAGTACCAAGTAAGCATGTCAAAACTCCAGAGACTGCTGAGTGAAAGACTTAAAAATTATATTAGCTTTTTAATATTTATTTACTGTTAACTTAACTGCTGTAGATAGGTATGTATTTGCAGCTAAATGGTAGAATCACGGTGGGATTTTTGGTTTCACAGTCATGTGTACCTATACAACTGTAATAAATAGCACTATATCTTGTGTACTATTGTGTACATTGTGTACTATATAGCGTACTATTTATTCAACCATTATGGTCAGTAACACAATAATGTATTTAAGACAACTTTTTATACATGGTCATCTCTTTTAATGTCTCCTCCACTAGGTGGTGCATCCATCTATTTGCATAAATTTGCTTTATATCTCAAGAATGAGTGGTTCAATAATTGTAGGATTTCTATGGAACTGTCAACACAACAATCAGGTTAGCTTCAGTAACTGATTTGATTCTGAATTTAGAGTCCAAATAGGGATAAAAATCACAAGGGTTAAACATATAAACTAGTTTTTCTTTACTAGCTTCCTTCCAGTTGATGCCTATTTGAGGTTGAGGTAATATATTTATATTTTCTAATTATTATCTTCCCAATATGTCTTTTTTGTTTCCCAAAAAGGAGAAGTGAGATCCCGGAGGGCAATTATTTATCAGTCTTTGTTGACACTAGATCTTTGTTTTCTTGGTGGGTCTTGACACTAAAGTCACAGTGACACCTATTAGTTAGATAACAGATATAACATGCTCACAATCCCGCAGAGATTTATCAGCTTCTCCCACAGGGAGGATGTATGAACGACTTCAGTAATCCTTCACTTGACACATGCACACAGAAAAACACAAATCAAACATTTGAATGGCTGATGACTAGAGTGGTCTCACCAACACAAAGCTGGTTCTTGAGAAAAATGATACGAACGTTTTTGCAATACAAAAAAAATTTAAGGGCAGTGGTGGCCTGGTGGTAAAGGGTACTGGATCACTGAGCCGAAGGTTGTGGGTTCAAGCCCCACTCTCCATGGGTTGTCACAGTCATGCCAGTGCAGCTAACTGGGTTATCAAAGGCTGGCCATGTCTCTCACTGTCTATGGTGCGAGGCATGTAAAAGAACCATTGCTGACTTTCGTAAAGAGTAGCTGCATAGCTGTCAGCGTGTTTCTGCCCTGTGATGGCCGGTGAACTGTCCGGGAGGGATTCTGCCCTCGCTAAGAGAGAGTGGATACATGCAAGAGCAAATGATGCCAGAAGCATGCCAACACACCATTAACCAGTAATATATATATATAAAAAAAAAAAAATTATGGATATGCGATATGCGATATGATTCAAGATCAGAAGGAAGGCGAAGGAACCGTTCTGGCATGCATAGACTATCCAAATTTGTCCAAATATGACCACCTCATCTTTATGGGTATTTTTGTTTGTATGTTTCTTTCTTTGTGGTTCAGACCACTAACTTTCAGTCCACCATTTCTGATAGAGTCTGATGCAAAATTTTATAAATATTATAGTGGTGCAGTAAGGACGACTAAGGACGTCAGGCAAAACTTCAGGGTGTGTTGTGGTTAACTGTTGTGTAACCTTTTTTTTTTTCCTTTAAGATTAATGAATCATTGAGTTGGTGCCTGCAGTAAATACAGAATAGGTATTTTCGAATGTTCAAGAGGTGACACACCTAAAGAAGGTTTTATTTGATCCTATTTGCATAAATCCAACAGAATTGGAGATTACACTAACTGCTTTTCACTGCTGCACTACTGACTCAAGATAATGACTCCTGTGACAGTGTTGTATGCAAATTTATTTGAATATATGTGAGCCACTCCACCGAAAGTAGGCTCTTGGGTCAAAAAATGAAAAATGAGATTTTTACACAGTCAGATCGAGGAGGCCCAAAGCTGCAAAATGCAGCAAAAAGTTTGTCAATACCTTGAAAACTGACCGAGCTGTGCCATTTCTTGTGTCAGTATTCAACTAAAAATTTCAAAAGACGTTTTAGAGAAAAATGTGCACAAAGATTGCACTTCTTCCAAGATCATTAGTCCTTAGCAATCAAACATTTTTATGCACTTCAGCCATATAAACTTTTAGAAAACATGTCTAGGAAGAGTTTTAGGAAGAGATAAGAGAAAATCATCCTCATTTTAATCTGACATGCCCTTTTTAAACCCATCAGTCACCGTGGTAACCCCCAAAAATTAACAAAAAAAAAAAAAAAAAAAAAAAAAAGACCTTTCTTTCCCATTTCTGTTTATTCCAATATCAGTATGTATCTTTTCGACCATTATATAAAGGTTCAAATGCCTTCAAATGATACTGATTGAAAAAAAAAACACTGTCGGGTTCAATCACACTGAAATTAAGAAAACTATATATATATATATATATATATATATATATATATATATATATATATATATATATATAAGATAACCATATAACAAAACTCACTGATCTCTTTATACAAGTAAGCTTCATCAACTCTGCCCTCAGCATTATCATCTTCATCTATATCCTGCTCAGCAGATAAAATCACATCTTCACAAACACCAGTCATCACACTTTTATTAACAGATGCCTCTTCTTCATCAACATCAAAATCTTCATCAACACAGCTGGCATCATCATCATCATCATCATCATCATCATCATCATCATCAGTTTGTTTATATGTAAAAGGAATGAAAGATTGAAGTATTTTTCAGGTCTTGACCAATTTTTGTACAAAACTAAACAACCCACGATCCAGCATGTCCAGTCCAGACAAGACTACACACAAATCAAATAATCAAAAAAAAATTCCATAATGAAATTTTGCATGCAGAGAAAAATACCAATACTCATACTATACTAAAATATTAAGTTTCTAAAGTACAAAAAACTGAGCATACAGTATGGGATTTTCTTTGACTGAATTGCAATGGAATCATGTCTTTCTTAATATTCCAGCACACCTGAAGTATCATACACACACACACACACACACACACACACACACACACACACACACACACACACACACACACACTCTGTAAGCAGCGGGAAACTGCTCATTTGTGCATCTATCGCACCATTTGCCCCACTCCCTTCATATACTGTATTTTCTTCCATTAAAAGTGCACTAGTTCATCTGAATGCTGCTAATTTAACCATTTGCACACTGTGTGTGTGTATGTGACCTTTTCCAGAAATTATGTGTATTCAAAATCTTATAAATCAACTTACTTACTGTTATTGAAGAGAAACTTGGTGATAAGTTCCGCATGCGGTATACTAGAGTCAGAAAGTTTACAGGAAGTTAACGTGTGACGGGCACTGAGCATGTGCAATATGAGCATGTGCCCGAGTTCACCAATCAAGGATTCTCGTTTCAGATCTTCCTTAGCAACTAGCCTGCATTGTTTACATGCATATCATCTTTATAACCTTTATTTTATTAACTGAAACGGCATTTTAATATTAAAACAGTATCGAAAATGGAGAGACGACTTCACGACCGTTCTTCTGGTGTATGGATTATAGTGTGTCTTGTACCAAACTTGGTGAATAATTGCATAGAAAACCGTTTTTTGTTTGCTACTGTTTTTATCTAGTTTTATGAGGGTACTCGTCAGAAAAATGGAAATAAAAGACATTTTAGTGAGTTTTAGTTGATTTCACTTGAGCAAGTGACAGTTGAATACTTGTTTTAATGGTTTATGCAGAAATCCGAATAAAAATAAATATTGAATAAATTAGATTAAAAAATGACCACTTTTACTTTTTTGGCCATTTTCTCGAAAGTAGTCCGTGCGACAAGCGCCTACATTCAATGGAGTGCCTCACATATGTTTAGTGTATGGCACTCAGAATCTGTACAACTGCTGGAATATTTCAGATGACTTTAATCAACATAACTAATTGATTAGCAACAAATTCCCAATTACAGTATAGCGAGGCTCCCGTCTCAGAAATGATCAATTTGATTTTTTTTTTTAAATGCTGAAAGTTCTGCAAGGCATGTCAGACTGACTGTGTGCGTGTGTTCTAGATACTTGTCTTATGGCTCCTAAATTTATATTCATTCACATTGATGGGGGGGGAAAAAGGAAAATTTTGCTGTAATGTAAATAATTAAATTTTAGGGTGAAAACGTGTTTAAAGGTTCGGCTATATTTGAGGTTAAATATGGGTTAGGCAAGTAGTGGTTATTGCAAGTTTCCAAGAAATTAATGCAAGTATATGTATTGTCTCCTGAAGTTATGAAAATGAGGGACGGCGAGCGTCTTACAGAGAGCGAGAGAGAAAAATAGAGTGAGTGAGTGAATGAGAGTGTGAACGCAAGACAGAGTCAGAGAGAGAGTGAGTGAGAGAGGAAAAGAAAGGAAAAGGGTGACAGAGAGTGAAAGAGAGCAAAAGAGAGGAAATGAAATGTCTGTACATAATTTTGTGTTGTCCGTTCATACACCTCCTATTATTACTCTCAGATTTTAGAGTACAGCAATTTTTGTTTTGTTCCTGCTTCAAGTGTACAGACCACACAAGTCCATTAGCATCAATTTGTGTTTTAAACATATATCTGTGGCCTTTAGGTGTTTAAATACATCTTTATAATCAATACAATTCTTTTTTTTTTATTATTATTATAGATACACCATGAGGAAGTAACTATTCTTTAATTTAACTTTGAACCACATTAAATGGATGTTTTACTTATGATCACACACACTGAGTAGTAATGTATTAATGGTACATTTTGTCTGTGTCCTAGTGAACCAGTATCAGAATGTATGCACTGATGAGTTTAAAGCACTTCGGGAAGTTGTTCTGGCTCCTCTGGGCATCTGTAAAATGCTGTAAATGTTCGTGATGAAAACTGAGTTTATGACGAGTTAGTGTCACAGTATAAATTTATGGTCAGAGAGTCCATGACCACCAAAAGTCCATGACGGGTTCTTATATTTTCAATACATTTCATCCAACTATTAACTTCAGAAATCCTACTAATCCTTCTGTTCATTTTTTTTTAAACTCATGAATTCAAACTGCTTGACACTTCTGCATCACCTGTCAATCAACAGTAAACGGAAAGGACACTGTGTGAGGTGAGAGATAAAAATCAGTACATACGCTCCCCCGACTTACGTTCATTCGTTTTACGTATTTTTGATTTTACGTTTAAAAAAAAAATTGTCAAATTTTGAGTTTAGCGTGCTCTCTGTAGTACGAGATGTACCTACGGCGTAATACGCTACTTACGCATGACGCTGCGTCCATTGTTTACAAACGACAGACTGAATGTGCCCCTCCTTCTTCCCAATTCACTGTGTGTTACCCTTGTGTTAAGACATCGTCTCTGTGATCTTTGTGTTTACACTGTTTTGTGGACTTTTGTAACCCTAAGCAAATATGGTTGGTCAGAAGCGTAAGCCTACTAGTTATAGTGGTAATCAGAAAAAGCGGCAAGCCATCTCGTTAGAAACGAAGATGGCTATTATCAAGAAAATTGATGCTGGAGAAAAACATGTAAACATTGCACGTTTCTTCCAAATGGCTCCGTCGACCATCAGAACCATTTACAAGCAGAAAGATCGCATCACAGAGAATGTTAAAGGTTATATTTGATACTGTATTTGATATTTGATGAGTGAATTTGATTAAAATTATTTTGATTGAATTTAATTTATTTGAAATTAATGTTGATATTATTTGATATATTTGATATTATTTTACAATGTTATGTTCATAATAATTGATTTAGGGGTGTTTTATGAGATACGGTAATGGTATTTATGGATGTAAAGTACAGTATGAACGTCATACGTCACTGGAACATACAGTAACAACTTACTCCCCCCCCCACCTTACGTTCGGCCGTCCGGAACCGAACTAAAAAGTAAGTTGGGGAGCGTCTGTATATAAAAATAAAAGGCTGACAGTACAGCGAGTCATTGGACAGACAGGACGAATTTGTTAATTAGGATTAACCCATAAATGTTCACTTGAGGGCGGTAGCATGGTAGTGTAGTGGTTAGCTCGTCCACTTCTCACCAAGAAGCTTAAGTCCCAGGCTTGGTGAGGGTGTCTATGTAAAGTTTGCTTGTTCTCTCAGCATGGTGGCGGGCTTATGAGTACATCCAACTCAGTGAATGGTGTACCCGCCCAGTGTTGAATGAGCTATGCACCAGCCTCCCCATTACCCAAGAAGGATTAAGCAGTTCGGCAAAATAGTGACTGCGTTTGCATGTTCTCCCTTTGCTTGCGTTAGTTTCTTAGTGTTGGCGCTGGGTACAGCATGTAGTCAGCTTTCACCCAGAGACATCTGAGATACGACTCTAGAAGTATAAAGTGCTTTCGGCAAATAAATTAATGTTTATGACTAGACAGGTGTATGTGGCAGTCAGAAGAACATGTCACAATGAGGAAAGCCACGTGCTGTGTAGAAAACAATTACCATAATGACATTAATAGAGTGGCACATTATTTCCAGGAACATTTTTGTAAATATTCCACAGGTAAACATTTATCTCTTTGAGCATTTTCTCTACATAAACAGAATTAAAACACACGCCTTTGGCTAATGCTAGATGTGAGACTTTCTACATTGACAGGCAACATGCTCTGTGTGTGTGTGTGTGTGTGTGTGTGTGTGTGTGTGTGTGTGTTTCTCATCTTTCAGCAGTCATTAAGTAGTAGGTCTGTTTTGTTTTCGGAGTTTGTGCCTGTTTGAGTTCCTGGTTGAGTGACTCCTTTTTCCTCAAAACATGTACACACTTACAAGTATACACCCCTCGCCCTACCTGCTAAGGCAACATAATGACTTCTTATGCACAACAGGAAATTACTGGTATTGATTTAATAGTATACAAAAGGGGAGGACTCCTCAATGGCACATGGACAAGGTGTTTGATTATGAACCTGGAGATCGAATCCGGTTTAATGCCACAGCTGTCCATGGCCAGAAGTCCATGGGAGCTAATTGGCCAAGCTATCACGGGGGTGGGAGTGGGGGGTGGTAGATGTTCGATTCCCCGTCACTCACAGCGATCGCCAGCCAATCATGGACGTCTGTGAGCTCATTCGTATGAGGGGGCGAATAACGCTTTCCCTCCGTGCGTGTTAGACCACCACAAATATGCATGCGCCGCAGTTTGAAAAGAGGTGGGTAGCTAGCATTGCATGTCATGGCGTGTGCATGCTTTCGCCCTTCCCTGGTCAGTGGTGGTTGTATGATAGGGAAGGCAATACCTAATGGTGGGAATTGGATACAACTAAATTAGGAAGAAAATGGGGAAAAATGCCCCCCCCTCACCAAAAAAAAGAAAAAAAAATTAATTACCAGTATGATGAAAGATGTATGTGACTCTGAAGTAAATAAAGGAAATCTGTCTCTTTTGCCCCAATTGTCTGTCTGTCTGTCTGTCTCGGTCTCTGTCTCTCTCTCTCTCTCTCTCTCTCTCACACACACACACACACACACACACACACACACACCCTCATTTGATATTAAAGTATCAGTAACTCACCACTTCAGTGGGACGGTAGTACTTTGGGTCCACTTTGACATGGATGATTCCTGTCTCCTGGCACCTGCCTACTTCATCCTCATCCTTCCCCTCCCATCTGTGTGGAAAATTATACACACACACACACACACACACACACACACACACACACACACACACACACACACACACACACACACACACACGTGTGTATATTTTATAGATAGATGCACAGACAGACAGATAATTAAATATACATAGTTCTTCTATTGTAATGTACACAGCTAGACGCGTTAGAAAAATGGCATCTTTTAATATTCTCAGAATTATCAAACATTTGTACATATGACTCACAGACATTTCTTGGTGAGATTGCGGTAACTACTTAAACAGTTAAAATAGCTCTGAATGTCAGGTATCGCCTGTGAAGATGGCATTGGTTGTTAAAAGAGTAAACCATTAAGAGAGCTGTCTGTATATGGAAGAAGAGCAATTTGCTTTGAAGTTGGAGGGGGAAAAAGAGGAAAAGTCAATGACAATCATTGCAGAAGTATTTAGCTAAGCCAAATAGTATAAATAAAATCCTGATAAAGTGGTGACTGGTTTACTAACAACCAGACACTGAACAGGTCAGCCACGGGAACCAAAAGCTGCTGATGACAAACACTGTGAAAGCTGTAAAGAGAACCATCAAAGACCTCAGACAGTGGAATCAATGACAACCTCCACAGGACATTGTTCCAATCTGCAATCTTTGTACTTTCATTTGTGTACGATGTGCTTGGAATCATGTGTGTAATCATATCGGAATTGTACCAACATCATGTGTTGAATTATTCCCGAAAAGTTTTATTTTTAATCGACATGAATCTTTAAATTGGTTTCAGCTATACATCTCTGTGTTTTATTTTATTTTTTCTTTAAATGTGAGCTATTTTGTGAGATGTTGGAATAGAGAGAATTTTTTTTTGTGCTGTGTGATGCTTATTGTTTTCTTTCCAGCTGCTTTTCAGGCCATTCCACAACTCTTTTTGACCAACTGCTTCTGTGCTACCTTCTTTTTCAATATAGTCTGAGAGTGTAATACAAAAGCATGGTGCTCATGTCTGAGAAATTTTACTTTACGCTGATCCATTATTGAAATAGTTTAATTGAGATGGGTACATTTTATATTATATTTATTAGAGCCCTGCGAGGGCCAAGATCACAATCCCGTGCCCGCCCCGCAAATTAGAATTGTGGCCCGCAGCCCGCCCCACACATTTACCCTTGTAAGTCAGCCCGCCCCACACAAAATACTTCAGCTCGCAGCCCACCCTGCTCCGCAGTGAGTTTCTAATTCTGAGCCCACATCCGCCCTGTAGCCCGCACAACACAACTACATATTAACCTTCAACCTTTAATTCACTCAAACCATAAAAAGTTACATTAAAATCAACAATTTTTCACAACAGCCTAATGTATATTTACCTGACACAAAGTGTTCGCTGCATATTCTACTGTGTTCTGTAGGATTCCAGTCTTTCCTATTTACCGCTGCGATCCACTTGGCTTTTCTCTCCGGGTAAGATGGGAAACGATAAAACGTCAGTGCAGACTTACTCCTATGTCTATTTGCACAGCCAACAGTGCAACACGATATAACCATACTCACTGGGTATTTTGTATCACTCCGGGGAAGTTAGTAACTGACAAACAACATCCGGTTGGGTAATGTTGAGCCACTATTACTTATTTTAAAATGTTTAGCAATGTTGAATGAGCAAGCGTCGTCCGGATCATGCCGTCCAATATGGCAGATAAACAAAAGTCACGTGACTCTGTGACATCACGTGCAAACCCTCAATATGTGAGGTGCTCAAAACCGAAAGTAGTGTACTTGCTGTGGGTTAAACGGACTTACAGTCTTTCAAGTGAGCAAGAGCGCCGTTGAACTCGTTTAGAACTCAGCCTGCACTGATGTGAATCACCAGCAGAGTGGAGAGTTTTCTTTCTATTCTGGACAGCCCGCATGAATCCGTGACATAGCCCGCAGCCCACCCCGCAAAACTTGGATCATTCTCAACCCGCCCCGCCCCACATAAGTTTCAAATTGACCCGCCCCGCCCTACAAACTAAAAAGTCTGACTTTAAATTTGTGCCCGCGAGGCTGAAACCCGCCCTGCGCAGGACTCATATATATATATAATACATATATATATATAAAAAATACATATATATATATATATATATATATATATATATATGTATTTTATATATATATATATATATATATATATATATATATATATATATATATATATATATAGGCAGGAGTTAGTAATCTAGTCGGTCAGGGCTAAAACAGAAAGAGAAAACCCAAAATAAAGAACAATTAAAGAAAAGAAAACAGATATCACTGTTGCTTAAGTTTCTGTGAGAGTCTTTTGATTTGCCAACTTTTTAATACATTTTAAAACTCAGTTTGTTGGCTCAAGTCAGGTTGTCCAGCAGGTAAACATTCTATGAATATCTTGATACCTAGCATGGGCAACTGGTGTTCTCGAAACCTAATTACCGTATTTTCCAGGTTATACGTAATTGTATTGGCCAAAAAATGCATAATAAAAATGAAAAAACATATACAAGTCACACTGGACTATAAGTCGCAAACTTATGGAAACTGTCTATCTTGGCTTGGAAATCTGATGGCAGTTTTGTGACGTTGTGGTCGTTGCTTTGATGGGGGTTGCGTTGCATGAAGTGGTAACACCGAGAAGGTCACGCAAAGTGAGTTCTACAGTATTTATCTCCTTGACAAATACCTGAACACGGAGACGCAACTGCACTGTTCACAGGCCCCTCCCTGCAGCATGTTGCTCAAGCAGCCA
Source organism: Plotosus lineatus (assembly GCA_024760905.1). Lineage (NCBI taxonomy): Eukaryota > Metazoa > Chordata > Actinopteri > Siluriformes > Plotosidae > Plotosus > Plotosus lineatus. The sequence continues at coordinate 21,007,528 of CM045737.1, read as the reverse complement.
TGTGCGAGCTCGTTCCTCTAGCTGTGGCTATCTAGCTTTTAGCCCACGATTAGCTTTTTTGTTTTCTTCATTGCAGTAATAATAATCTCTGCTTTTCTCCGTCCCTCACAAGTTTCTTGTTCACGCCAAACTTTCTTTCTGTTGCTAGATTACCATTTTCTGTTGGATACTTCACTACTTGCAGCTTGTAAGCCGCAGACTAGGATTTTCTTTTTGGGGCCATTTCTTCAGTGGTACAGGATGAGCTGTTACCCAAGCTTACAATGCCCTCTTGTGGTTGTGAGTGTAAAAATAACAAACATATGAAATTGTTTGCTATTATTATGACGAACAGAATTATATGTAATAATTTCACATAAGTCACTCTGGAGTATAAGTTTTACCTTCAGCCAAAGTATGAAAAAAGTGCGACTTGTAGTCCGGAAAATACGATATTTTGAACAGTGTGTGTGTGCACATGACTGACTGTCTGTTTGCCTGTTTGTCTATCTATCTATCTGTAGTTCAGAGTACAATATGAAACTAAAATTACATAATACAAACAGTTATGCTCCCATAACTATATTTATCAAGACAGACAGGCAGACAAACAGATACACAGACAGTCAGGCAGTGACATGAGTACATAGGAAGTGTGACAGGAATTGATCATATACTGATTGATTTATTGATTTTGCCGCTGCCATGATGCATTGTGTAGGGAAGGTAGGCAGATGTTCAGATCAGAATGCATACAGAAGAAGAAAACTGCAGTTTGTTCATGTGCTTATGGGTGTTATGCAGTGTTGGTATTGAAAATGTCATAAAGATTAACATACAATTTTTGTGTTTGTATACTTACACAATGGTCTTGCCAACATGTTTGAACGCTCTCTCCACAAACTCTCTCACACTGTGGACCTCTCCTGTCGCTATGACAAAATCCTCTGGCGCCTCTGGTTGCAACATCAACCACATGGCCTGAGAGGGAGCGAGAGAATGAGTGAGAGTGAGAGAGAGAGAGAGTGTGAATGAATGAGTGAGAGTGAGTGAGCAAGAGAGAGCGTTTGAATGAATGAGTGAGAGTGAGTGAGTGAGCAAGAGAGAGAGAGAGAGAGAGAGAGAGAGAGAGAAAACAGGGGGGGGGGGGTTCAACTTAGAAGACAAGCAACTAAAAATGAAAATCACATTTTCAATCATTATAGACTTCACTCCCCACTGCATTTGAAAGTTTACTGCAGGAAATGAGTTATCACTCTGATTAGGAGCATCGTCCATCTGTCACTGTCATAACCTGACATAACAAAACCACTTGAGGGATTTTAAACCTGAGCTTCATTGTCATCTCTTCAGCCCACTGTGCTCTCACTTCACACTAACATTTGTGAAGAAATAACTGCTCATCCATTCAGTAAAACCTCCGTTAAGACCTTCCTTACATATTGAGAAGGGGTACTTGCAAATTCAGAGATCCTGAAAATATGCAGGTGTCTGTTCTCAACATATTTTAAAATAATTTAAAATGAAATATAAAACAGATTGTAGTAGAACAACTTTAAGTTTTAAATGTCACATTTAAGAAACTTTGTGAGAATAACCCCAATCTGAACTTTAGTGCTTTTATGTGGTTAGGATCCTACACCCGCTCCAACACATACATCCCCATGTCTGTCCTGACGTCAGCACAAAGCCTCCTGGGATATTAATTATTGTGGGAATGAAGAAACGAGTTCCCAGGTCCAGCCACCCAACTTTTCCCTACCCCACCACCCCTTTTAAACTTCTAGTGCACACACACACACACACACACACACACACACACACACACACAAAACGAGAAACAGAGCGAGAGGGAGGGAGAGAGAGAGGGAGAAATATTATAAAGGAGAGAACGGAACAAGATAAATAGAAGGCGAAAGATAAGATATGCACGGCTCAGCATCAGTAGATCTTGCTCAATCTATAAAAAGCATACACACACATACACACTAAATGTTCATAGCTGAAGCCAGTTGGCTCCATGTCTAACGTGCGCCTTTTCCCCCGCTGGACTCCACGGCAGGATAAAGAGTCCATCAGCACGTTCTATCTGCTGCAGTGGGAAACTGGCTGCTGTGACTACACACACACACACACACACACACACACACACACACACACACACACACTTTTCATTCCCATTACACTCACATGCTCCATCCATCAGGCGCAAATGAGGCACCAGACACACGCATGGGGGGAGAATAAGAATAGTGTGCATATGAGAGAGATAGAGACTCTCTCTCTGTGTGTGTGAGACTGGTGGGGGTCAGAGGGTAATGGGGAAAGAGAGTGCAGAAGCGAGGAAAGAAGAGGTCACCTGAAAATAGAATGTTTACTATAAATTGAAACTCAAATGGGCTGTGCATGTAAATTTGTGTGTTTTCAGGAAACACTGAAAATGCCCACAAATACACAAAACTCAATATTATATTCTACTTGTGTACATTCCAGGAAAGTTTTCGGACTTTTTGCAGACCCAACAGCATGCTGACTGATACACACACACACACACATACACACACACACACACACACACACACACACCTGGTTCCCTAAGTTTTTATTATTATCATATATTATTATTATTTTTTTTAAAAGCTCTTCATTGTAAATATTTCGTAAGGAACATGACAAAAGCCAAGTCTCACATTATCTGTAAAACCACAGCATATGTAACCATTATCTTCCTCTGTAGTCAAAAGCCACTTTCACTTTTTAAAATAATTATGTACCTTCGTTTTAACACAATCCAAAATAGACAGCGTGTCTTTATGACCAATATGTTTGGCCAGAATATTACAGAATTACTTACAAAATGATTTCTGGAAAAAAAAAAGAGAGAGAGAAAAAAAAAAGAGAAAAACAAAGACCACCAGTTAGCGACTCACAAACACGTAGATTGAGAACTCCGTAAAACTGATTGCTGTTGGTACAATACTCTAACCTTTACAGACCTTCTGGGTCATTTTCAGCTATTCATTCATTTTCTGAAGTGCTTAATCTTAATTAGGGTCACAGGGAGGCTGGTGCCCATCTCATCTGACTGCGGGTGAGGGCAGGCCATTGCAGGGCCAACACTTACACAACCATTCACACTCACACTCACACCTAGGAGTGTAGAGCCAATTAACCTACTGTGCATGTTTTTTAACTGTGGGAGGAAACTGGAGGAAACGGAGGAAATCCATGCAAGCACGGGGAGAACATGCAAACTTCACACAGAAATGCCTGAGCTGGGAATCCAGGCCAGGACTTTGTTGCTGATGCAGACGTGCTAACCAATATGCCACCATGCCGCCTGGCCATTTTTCACTATTCTAATAACAACTGAAGAGATTGTAGCTTTAAAAGCTGTGGTTTAAAAAGGAGTTGGGAAAACATTTGAGACAGACCTATACATTTAACAAAAACAATTTTTAATCTTAAATTTTATTGAAAATACAAACAAACTATTTATCATTATTTAAATGATAAACTTTCTTGGATCAGCTTTTTTTCGCCAAAGCCATTTTAACCAATAATTCTGGACATGATGTAAAATTTTCAGTTTTGTTTTCTTTTTCCCCACACTCACTTGTCGAACTGCTTAATTCTATTAGGGTGGCGGGGAGGCTGGAGCCTGACTCAGTCAACAGTGGGTGAGAGCAGGAATCACAAGGCCAACAACCATACACGCACAACCATTCACACTCACTCCTAGGGGCAAATTCAAACAACCAAATAGCCTAATGTGCATGCCTTTGGATGGTAGAGCGAAACCGAAGTACCCAGAGGAAACCCATGTAAGCACAGGGAGGACATGCAAACTTCACACAACAACACAACCCCAGGAATCAAACCCAGTACCTTCTTGTGGTGAGGCATACATGCTAACCACAACAGCACCGAACCACCATGCTTTAATTCTTAAAACAATGGTAGGCCTCCATCAGTCCCGAAGGACTATGGCTGCGCTCTGGCTGGTACCCCAGCTGGTGATACCCCCCAGTGCGCAGAGCCTGGGTAGGGAGTAATGAGGGACAGGCTGTTACCCAAGCAGCAAATCCCCCCCTGTCTCGGCGCCACCGGAAGGATCCAATGGAAGGGCAAATGCCGATACGACTGGGTTCCAGTGCCGCTGCAGAAGAGAATCTACGGTCAATTTAGAACGGCCAATTAACCTACAGTGCACGTCTTTGGACTGCGGGAGGAAACCGGAGCACCCGGAGGAAACCCGCACAAGCACGGGGAGAACATGCAAACTCCACACAGAAACGCCCAGGCCGGGAATCGAACCCAGGCCTTCTTGCTGTGAGGCGGACGTGCTAACCACTACGCCACCGTGCCGCCTCTTAAAACAATACTTGTCAACATAATAGCTAAATAACCCATAACTAATAATTTATCGAAGGGGAAATGGATGCTGCTGAATAGTAGAAGCATTGTGTAGATTTATAAGTAACCTGTGTTCTGGAACAGTGTGTTATTAAAGTCATTCTAAGTTTTATTATATGCTATGCCAAAACACAAGGAAGGCAAACTAAACCGAGACTTTTATGGATTATTTTTTTGTAGTTTAAAGCAGTGGTCCCCAACCACCAGTCCGCGGACCGGTACCGGTCCGTGGTTCAATTGGTACCGGTCCGCAGAAGAAATAATTCATTATTTCTGTTTTATTTATTATTTGAGTCTGAACAATCTTTATTTTTAAAAAGTCTTTTATTTTGAAAAATGACCGGATTCTCTCAGTTATATGTCGCTTATTTGAGCGCTAAAATGTAACCCACAAGGGGACGGCACATGAACAGAGGCGTGCTGGACATGTTTCAGACAATAGCGAGGATTTCGGGTGAGACTGAGCCTGAGCCTTCATTCACCCAGCTGGTGCACCATCATCTGTTTTCTAAGAAAAGTTCAAGCTCTATTTCCCAACCAACTTTATTTCAGCTGTTGAAAAATTACAGTCATGGAGTGATTATTATTATTATTATTATTATTATTAATAATAATAATAATAATAATAACAACAACAACATTTTATATAAATGTTATACAGTATTTACGACACAAACAATCTGACACACACCCCACCACACCCTCGGGTTTGCGGTAAATTCGTCAAATGTTGATCGGTTCGTGGTGATAAAAAGGTTGGGGACCACAAGTTTAAAGTAAGTTGGCGATGAAAGACCATAAGTGCCATTTTCTTTCAAGTACTATCCTCTTGCAATAAGTTTTTAATCCCTGACTAATCAGGTCACTATGTTCCTGCATAATATAAATTACTGTAATGACTTTTGCCAAGGTATAAATGCCATAGCCAGTGAGCTCAAGTATACTGGTCATGAAATGGAACTTAACAAACACGTCTCTGGCCTTGATCGCACTCATCATATTTATTCAACAATAACTCTGGGAAAGGATTACTGTAAAGATGCACACCATTATTTCCTTTCACCCAATTTCCTCAGTTGTACCTCACGCTCACCTCTCTTCTTTAGCTCGCCTTACTGGTTCTCACCCTCAGTTCTTTTTTTTTTTCCCCCTCTCTCCCCTGCTCTGGATCATTACCTCTGTGAGGGACAGCTGAGAGGCCCAGACAGAATTTTCCCTTCCTTTTCACAACTCACACACACTTAACACACACAAATATCCACAGAAAATCTCTAGCCCTCTCCAAATCTTTGTGGTGAAGGCCAGCGAGAGTGTAACGTGTTCTACTGTGAAAGCCCCATCATTGTGCGTGCTCAATGTTCTTTTTAAAATTCACATGGGACCTCCAGGGTTCAATCTTGCCATAGCTTACTGCATGGAGAATGTAAGCCCAGACATAGATGTCGGGGGATGGGGGAACATGAGGGTGTGTGGAGGAAAGTGGTGTAGTCCATGCCTTATCAGCCTGGTCTTTCTGCCCATCCATCATGGCAGTCTTGTGCCTGATAGTTTCGCGTTCAGCCAGGCTAGAGAGCACAGCAGTGACATCTGGATTAGGTAAAATTTCACAGGGAAATTAACGGAAGTGTGTCTGATCGGTTGCATGTAGCCGGAGGATAAATCATGAAAACAGTAAATCTTACATTCTCACTTTTCTGTTCTTTAATTAGAAGAAAAATGAAGCTTATATGTCCGAAACGAGTTGCTCATTAGGATCTCTGTTACACCTATATATTTTGGTTGAGTTGATTAAAGCCTGACGACTTGAATGGGTTTTGGTTTGAGCAGGTCCAAAGCATAGTTTGAACTCGTATGTAAAAAAAAAAAACGCATCCATTAGTCAAATGTATCAGTAAACAGCTCCTGTGGTTGGAAGTACCAAGTTCAAAAAATTGGTCATGCTCTCTGAGTGGGAAGGATGGCATTACCCCCCCCCCCCCCAATCAGCCAGTGGGCATCTGAGAGCCCATGTATTTGTAACAGAAGAGTTAGAATGAGAAGCAGTTTGTAAAGATATTTGTAGAGCATACATTCACCTTCACCCTCCCAGTTTGGTAGCCGTCGTGTCTTAACATAAAGCAAGTAGCTTGTGGATGGGTACAGACAAACAACCTTATAAGAGGAAAACAAAATACAAGAAAAGACTTTTTCCATTTTTTGTTGTTAGGATTACTTCTGTGATATCATAACTGTGGCTCAAAGTATACTGACATGTTCAAAAGATAAGATAAAATGATGAGGTCTGTCTAAAAAGTTTGTAGGTTTACCAAGTTGTCAATCAAGTTTTTACAAACAGAATGAGAAATTACTGGATACCAAAGGGATCTGAGCACTGCAACTGCAACACCAATGAAAGAAGGGTGTAGACTGAAGTGGAGACTACTGTAAAACAAACTGCATTTGATAAAATTCGACCATTGCATCATAGTCAGTCTGTGAACTTTTCAGCTCAAATGTCATATACAGAATGGTGCTGTCAAGCTGTTCCCTTATGTCTGGTTCATCCCAAGACATTGTGCCAAAATGTAAGAACTACAGCTTGGTTATACAGACACAAATTCATTCCTGATGATACGGCAGTCCTCTATGAGGGTAAAAAATTGGGTATGCTGTCTGGGTGTGGAAAAATAGCAATGCTAGCAGACTTAGCAAGTGGGTGGGAATTATACCAAATCATCATCATTATCTGCTTAATCTGGGGTCAGGTCATGGGGGCAGCAGCCTAAGGAGTGAGGTTCAGATGTCTCTCTTCCCAGCCACTTCCTCCAGCTCTTCCGTGGGGAGGACACTCTAGCCCCCCTGGCCTCTTCCCGGTTGAACTTGCCCAAAACACCACAAAAGGAAGGTGTTTAGGAGGCATTCTAACCAAAGGCCCGAGCCACCTCAATTGGCTCTTCTCAACGAAGAGGAGCAGCACTTCTACTCTGAGCTCCTCACACTAAGAGAGAGCACTGCCATTCTGTGAAGGAAGCTCTTTTCAGCCACTTGCAAGCTTTTTCTTTCGGTCACTTCCCAAAGATCATGACCATAGGTGAGGGTTGGAAAGTAGATCAACTGTTAAATTGAGAGCTTTGCCTTGGAACCCAGCTTCACCAAGACGGACCGATACAAGCTCCGATTTATGCTGCAACAATCTGTTTGTTGGACTCCTGCTCCATCCTTCCCTCACTCATGAACAAGACCCCGAGATACTTGAACTCCTCCACTTGGGACAGGATCTCATTCTATACCCGAAGGGTGCATTCCATCCTTTTCTAGCTGAGAACAATGGTCTCGGACTTGGAGGTGCCAATTCTCATCCTGGCCACTTTGCACTTGGCTGCAAATTGCTCCAATGAGAGCTGGAGGTTCTGGATTGATTAAGCCAAAACAACGTCATTCATAAAAAGCAGAGGCGCTTAGAATTTCTGTCCATAAAAGTTGTGAACAGAATCAGTGACAGTCTCTTAGTGGACCCCAACCCTCACCGGAAACATTCAACCTGTTATTACCAATGTGAACCAAGTTCTGGCCCCAGTGATTATGGAGACCGAATGGCTCGTAGCAACAGGTCCAGTACACCATACTCCTGGAGCACGCCCCACAAAATAGCCTGAGGGACACGGCCGATAGCTTTCTCTAAATACACAAAACATATGCGGACAGATTGGGCAAATAACCATGCCCCCTCCAGGATCCTGTAGAGTGCATACAGCTGGTTGAGAGTGCTGTGGCCAGGAAGAAAACCACATTGTTCCTCTTGAATCTGAAGTTCAACCATTGGTCGCATTGGTTGGATCCTACTCTCCAGCACCCCTGCATAGACTATCCCTTGTAGGCTGAGGAGTGTGATTCCATGATAATTGGAACAAACTCTCCTGTCCCCTCTTTTTAAAAAGGGGTACTGCCACCCATGTTTGCCAATCCAGAGGCACAGCCCTTGATGACCACATAATGTTGCAGAGATGTGTCAACCACAACAGCCCTACAACACCCACAGCCCTGAGACATTCAAGGCGAATCTCATCCACTCCTGGAGTCCAATCATGGAGGAGCTTTTTGACTACCTCGGCGACCTCAGCCCCAGTGATGGATGGACCCCTACCCAAACATCAAGGGTCGTCCTCCTCCACGTAGGGTATGTTGGTGGGATAGAGAAGGTCCTTGAAGGATTTCTTCTACATTCCAACAACATCTGCAGTCGAGTTGAGCAGCTCTCCACATCCACTGTAAACAGTATTTGTGGAGAGCCGCTTCCCCCTCTTGAAGCATCAGATGGTGGTCCAGAACCTTTCAGAAGCCATCCAGCAGTCACTTTCCAAATCATTCCTTTATTTATTCATTTTCATTTAATCATAATTGTGAGGCGCTCGACCGAATGTAGGCTCTTGGCGCACAGACTACTTTCAATAAAATGGCCAAAAAAGTAAAAATGGTCATTTTTTAATCAAAATTCGGATTTTTGCATAAACCATTAAAACAAGTATTCAATTATCACTTGCTCAAGTGAAATCGACTAAAACTCACTAAAACTGTCTTTTATTTCCATTTTTCTGACAAGTACCCTCATAAAACTAGATAAAAACAATAGCAAACTTACTGGTTTTATTTGCAATTATTTACTGAGTTCGGTAGAAGACACACTATAGTCCATACACCAGAAGAACGGTCGTGAAGTTGTCTCTCCATTTTGGATACTGTTTTAATATTAAAATGCCATTTCAGTTAATAAAATAAAGGTTATAAAGACGATATGCACATAAATAATGCAGACTTGTTGCTAAGGAAGATCTGAAACGAGCACACTTATTGGTGAGCTCGGGCTTGCACATGCGCAGTGTCCGTCACACGTTAACTTCTGGTTTACTTCCTGACTCTAGTATACCGTATGCAGAACTTATCTCCGACTTTCTCTTCAATAACAGTTAGTTTATTTACAAGATTGTGAATACAAATAATTTCTGGAAAAGGAGAGTGAAATGACACCTGTGATGTCTAGCAGCGTTAGTTAAATTTGACGCTGGAATTCAGCTTTAAAGAAGATTATTTCTCTCTCTCTCTCCCTCTCTCCGTGTCTCTATGTCACATACACAGTGCGCAGACGGTTAAATTAGCAGCATCCAGATGAACTAGTGCAATTTGAATGGAAGAAAATACAGTATATGAAGGGAGTAGGGCAAATGAGTTCAAATGGTGCGATAGATGCACAAATGAGCACCCACTGCTTACAACGTGGGTCTCTGTGTGTGTGTGTGTGTGTGTATACATACATGATACCTCAGGTCTGCTGGAATATTAAGAAAGACATGATTCCATTGCAATTCAGTCAAAGAAAATCCCATACTGTATGCTCAGTATTATGTACTTTAGAAACTTAATATTTTAGTATTTTATGAGTATTGGTATTTTTCTCTGCATGCAAAATTTGATTATGGAATTTTTTTGATCATTTGATTTGTGTGTAATCTTCTCTGGACTGGACATGCTGGATCGTGGGTTGTTTAGTTTTGTACGAAAATTGGTCAAAACCTGAAAAATACTTCAATCTTTCATTCCTTTTACATATAAACAAACTGATGATGATGATACCAGCTGTGTTGATGAAGATTTTGATGTTGATGAAGAAGAGGCATCTGTTCATAAAAGTGTGATGAGTGGTATTTGTGAAGATGTGATTTTATCTGCTGAGCAGGATGAAGATGATGATGCTGAGGGCAGAGTTGATGAAGCTTACTTATATAAAGAGATCAGTGAGTTTTGTTATATGGTTATCTTTTATATATATATATATATATATATATATATATATATATATATATATATATATATATAAAAAAGATATTTTATATATATATAAAACTATATATAGTTTTCTTAATTTCAGTGTGATTGTTTGAACCTGACAGTGTTTTTGTTTCAATCAGCATCATTTGAAGGCATTTGAACCTTTATATTATGATCAAAAAGATACATACTGATCTTATTGGAATAAACAAATGAAAAAAAAAAAAAGTTGTTTTTTTTTTTTTGTTAATTTTTGGCGCTGACCACAATGACTGATGGGTTTTAAAAGGGGCCTGTCAGATTAAAATGAGGATGATTTCTCTTATCATCTCTTCCTAAAACTCTTCCTAGAAATGTTTTCTCAAAGTTTATATGGCTGAAGTGCATAAAAATGTTTGGTTTCTAAGGACTAATGATCTTGGAAGAAGTGCAATCTTTGTGTTCATTTTTCTCTAAAACGGTTTTTGAAATTTTTAGTTGAATGCTGACACAAGAAATGGCACAGCTCGGTCAGTTTTCAAGGTATTGACAAACTTTTTGCTGCATTCTGCAGCTTTGGGCCTCCTCGATCTGAGCGCAAAAATCTCATTTTTCATTTTTGGACCCAAGAGTCTACTTTCGATGGAGTGGCTCACAATTTGGGTTGCAGGGAGGTTGGTGCCCATTTCAGTCGACTCTGGTGAGGTTAGTTTTACCTTTCTGTCTCTGTAGAGAGATGACTGATATTATTGGGCAAACTAATCATAATACAATGGACATAAAATATCATTTTTGAGATATTAATTAGAAGTCTACTAAAATGTCAGGAAGAAATCTGGCAGATAGTCAAAGTGAAAGAGAGAATGAAAGGGGCAGATATAAGATGTATATGAGAAGCATGAGGGAGGGGTGAGTGAAAAAGAAAGCTTTAAAAATCTCACTTGTGGGTCAAGGTGAATATAAAAAAATAATAATAAAAGGAGTTATCAAGTTATCCCGCTCTAACAAACACTGATTCTTCTCCTTTCTCCTTCTCATCATTTTTTTGCTATAGTTTTCCTCCAGTGTTTCTTTCTGGATTCATATTCACTCGCTATGATTCATACTCACTCTTTTGCCGAACCGCTTAACTCTACTATGACAATATAGAGAAGCTGGTCCCTAACACAGCCAACACTGGGCGAATGTGGGGAATACCCCGAACAGCGTGCCAGACCATCACAGGGTAACACATTTACACACTCATTTAAACTCACACATCGGGGTAATTTCGAACAGCCAGTTATGCTTAATTGCCAGTCTTTGGACTGAGGGAGGAAATTCATGCAAGCATGAGAATAACATGCAAATGCCACACAGAAATATACAAGCCTGGGAATCGAACGGACGTGCTAACCACTTCACCACTGTGCCACAGGACTCAATCTGCCACTTGTGAAAACAAACAAAGACAGAAAGCCTTCTGGGACAGTGTAGCAGCCCATCACGGCCACTCTGTGGAAGAGAACGAGCTTATTACGGTACCAGATGTATAAAGGACTTGTTCTAAGTTTACAAAAATGATTCACTGTTGTAGGCAATTATAGATTAAGGAAATAATATATACCAAACGATACAAAATTTTTGCTCAGAAACACACAGGCACAAAATATATTTTCACACATTGGTTGCACACACACACACACACACACACACACACACACACACACACACACACATACAAAGGACATTTTAGTGTTTACAACACTCAACTCATTTACATGTGTTGTATTTTTCTGGGAGCATATTTTGTAACTGGCAAAAGTTTTAATGCTCCCCAGTGCAGCACACGTACACACACACACACACACACACTCACACACCGTCAGAGCCTTTTTTTAGCACTGAACAGAAGAGCTCTGTTTAAGGCAGGTGGTTTGAGTTAAGCACAGACAGGCTGTCGTACGGCCATAGTCCACACACACACACACACACACACACACAGAGTGAGACTGAAGTTTTGACTGCAGATCACCTGTGAACTTTATTAATGCTCTTTTACACAGGCTGTTTTCTCTCACTCTGTATTCCGACTGCCACGGAGACCCTCACTTACACATATTGTTCAGTTGTACCTTCACTGTTCTCTCATTCACTCACACACATTGTGGTACAGCTGACTTTTTGTCAATCCCATGTTCTTCAATGTACAACTGTTAAAAGTTGTTTAATTGTATTCTCTTCATCTAATTTTAGAATGCTGATGAAGATACGTACGGTAAAATGCCAGGTAAAATTAATAGCAAAAATACAGGAAAATGTAATGCTCACAAAGTTTACACACTGCCCAGCCAAACAAAACAAAACAAAAAAAAACAAAAAAAAAAACCCACACACCGATACGATGCTATTCCGTCTTCAATTTTTCTTATCGCTAATAATCTTCGTGCAAATGTTTCAACAAACCTAAGAAGTATAACATTCATTTCCATCCAGTGCTGGATTCATTTCTCACCACTGTCTTGTATTAATGGGAGAAACATTTAACCACTCCATAAATTCTTCTCCAGCACATCCCAAAAATTTCAATAGGGTTAAGGGTAGGACTATGGGGTGCCAATATATACAGTATGTGAAAATCATCCCTAATGCTCCCTGAACCACTCTTTCACTATCTTGAGTCTCCATTTTCAGTTTGTGCCATCAGAGAAAAAAAGTGCAAAGAAAGTGTGATAACCTGCTTATTCAATACAGTCACATCATCTGCTGACTTCATTTTATTGTCGCATTAATGTCGCTGAACCTCTACCTGACCAACAATGCCATGGAGATTACATGCTCTGATCAAGACTAAATGAACTCCATTATAATATTGTGTACAGAAAACTCCTAATGTTATACAAATTTGTGAAATTAAACATTTTTATATTTTCTGGGGTGTCTGAACACAAAACGCTGTATATCCAGGCTATGTAAAAGCTAATTGTACATACGTGTGTGTGGGTGTGTGCAAGTATGAAGTACAGAGATGGTTATCTGTGTCATTTAGTCTGCTGCTGAGCATATTGGTTACAAATTGGAAAATGAGCAGCAGGTGTGTGTGCGCGCGCGCACACACACACACACACACACACACACACACACACACACACACACACACACACACACACACTCTCTCTCTCTCTCTCTCACATACACACACACACACACACACACACACACACACTTCCTGGGCAATGTGAGTAAGAAGAAAAAAACAGGGACTCTGTTTAATAGTAAAAGTCCTACACTTCATCATGAACAGTCAGAATGAAACCTTTCGTCATCAGTGATGTTTTTGCTTCTATAACGTAGTAGACAAAGAATCAAAATAAGATTGTACTCTGTGTCTGTTTCACTGACACGTCTATCTCTTCGGGTTAACTTTGTAATGCCTTAGATTGAAATATCCAATCGCATTCATTCATTATATGGATGCCCCATTCCATATATAATAAAGGATTCTTTTATGAGTCTTCCGATTTTTGCCTTATAGAGAAACTCTCATCCAGTTGCTGTAAATAGAAATACTCTTGATATGTATGTGTTAAGGCACCCAAGTTTGTGAAAAATCCTCAACTTTATTTTTTTTTTTGATGTACTGTATTAATCAAGTACCATATTCGATGTAGTAAGCGCCCAGGCTTACTAACGGAGTGGGTGGGCGCTTATTAAAATGATTACCAGTGGAGTGGAAGGGTAAGTGCTTATTACCATTGAGGTGGAAAAAATGAATAATATCAGAACAATAAAAGAGTTTTACTGATATTTGTGTTATTCATTTTGTGGTATCAACCAAACTACTTACATGAAAGCTGAAAATAACAGAACACAGCATAAAAAAAAGACCCCTTACTTTTCCCTCCCGGCGCAGTTCCTTTAAACATTTTCCCTGGAAGTAAAATCAAGCCAATCTACACGAATGACATCTTTAGCACATGGCACGTTTGAACCAATCAACACGAACAAAAGCACATGTCCAGGAACGTCTTTAAATTTATGAAGTTGGTGAGCAGGAGAATCGGGTGAAAAATACTCGTCATCACTTTCTGATAGGTCCATATCTGGCTCATCACTCCATTCATTCAGAGCATCTCACAGTTTTGCTGTAGCAATTTCTAACGGTTCATCTTGTTGGCCATTTACCAAGAGGACACAGCAAAATATTTTCCTGTTTTTTAAAGCATGGTGGAACAGTCAAATGTGTTGTTACTGATGAACATTATAGACATTCCATAGTGGCAGGGGGTCTTGAAATACCGTATAAACTCACTTTTACAGGCAGTGAATGCCTCGTTTTACGGTTACAGAGACTGATCGAATAAAATTGGTAAGTTTGATCCACCATTTTGCTCCCAGTACACATGGGCGGTTATTAGACATAAGAGCAAAACAGTGGGGGGGGGCTTATTACATCAAATACGGTAATTAATAAGGAAAATCTTGGTCCTGCAATTAACCATATACATCGTACGTATGTTAACGTACACAATGAGCACACATTCAGATCAGTGGGCTGCCACCCATTGCGACTAGGGTGATTAGGTACCTTGCTCAAGAGCACTTCAGCCATGAACATGCAGCTCCCTCCAGCCACTGCAACAAATGTTTTCTGCTGCTTCAGTAATCAAAAGCTCCCAAATTTACTTCTCTAACCATTAGTTTCCTTTAACAGGAGTGTTAATTTTAATCTTAACGTTGTTTATGATCTCTTAAAAGCTTTAACTGGGGCAGCAACTTAGCTTTAAAATAAGCGTCAATTTAATGAATGTAATTCCAGCAATGCATGGCTCTAACACCGGCCAATCACTGGCATGTTTCAGTGCTCATGGATGCAGAAGGTGCTAAATCCCCCCCCCCCCCATTGATATTTTTACTTAGTTACACATGTTTGCATGCACACACACACACAATTTCTTTATGATCTGTGAAGATAAGGTTTGATAAAAGCAGCACCATTGTCACATTTCTCCCTGAATGTACATAATTTACAACAAACCTTCTAAACCCTAACTTCTCCACAAAATGCCTAATATCAGCAAGAGTTCACTGCTGCCCTGGCATTGAGTCAGTGTGTGGATTGGGGCATTGGTTTCAGGCATGTACTGTCGTTTTATGCAGGTACACTGAGGGCATCTCCTGTCAAAAAAGCACATCGTGATCTTGCCCAGCCCCTAATCACACCCACTGAGCCTGCCCCCCTCCACAATAAAGGCTATGTTATTTGAGGAATATGGAAGCAAAAATGCTCATGTCAGTGGCTCGAGGCTGAAGGAGCGAAACGGAAAAGAGCTATGTAAAGAATGCACTGTTTTGATAAGATAACTTAAGATGGCAGAGAGAACAAAGTTCACAACCTGCATGCCTGTTTTCTAATTTAGCCATTATTTCACAAAGCATTCATATGAAAAGTGGTAAAGGCAGAGACATACAGAGAGAGAATGATAACAATAAGCAAGGGAGAGAAGGAGGGGGAGGTGGAGGACGAGGTGAGATCTTGGAGGTTTTAACCTATTTTCACCATTTTGAACACCCTATGTTAAAGAAAATTAAATAATTACCTCATGGACAATGAAGCACCATCTGTTAACCACCCCCATCGATACACACACACACACACACACACACACACACACACACACACACACACACACACACACACATGTTGTGAGCAATCCATCAACCATGCGGGAAAACCTTCATGGATAAAAACAAGTTGTCTTTTTTTCTTCCAGCAGCTCAAGCCAAACTGCAATATAGCAGCACGAGCATGACAACAGCTCTTCTGAGAATATGAAATACACCCATGCCTGTTTTACATACAGGAATACATTAATTCAGACTTTTTAAGGCTGACATAAATTCCTATACAAAAACACACCAGTATTCCCTTTTCATATCCAGTCTAATTGAAAACCAACGGTAGGTATTGAATTTCTAATAATAAACTTATAAACAATAAAATATACACTACCCTGACCTTTAACTTTTTAATGGCCCATTTATGCATTATTTTTTAATTTTTATCAGCATTTATAGCGTTGAATATGTATTTAGTGATATTATATACACATTTACATGTACGTATACGTCAGTCGGAGGGTGTCAATTCTACTTTGCGGAAATCGGTGGTCGTGGGGGTCTCGGTCCCCATTAACCACGGAAAGTGAGGGATCCCTGTATATCTTAGAGGACATATCAGTCCACAGCTTAAATCTGAGGGCTTAGAACTGCACATCAGAACTGTAACTTCAGATTATAGTAACACAGACTACAACTATGGTAGCGAGTTATTTCCTCCTAAACATTTCTTCTTTTCTGCCATTTTCAAATGATCTTGAATGCAAGGTAAATGAACATGCATCAGATTGAGGCGAGGTTAATTGAGAGGTCTATAAGTAGATTTGTCAGACTCACTTTTCTGCATTGCAGTAATTTTAGCTAAAAGTACTGCTGTTTACCATTAGCTCAACCTCTCAATGTGCTCATTTGCACTCACCATAGGCTACTCACATAGCTTTGTGTAGAGCTTCGATCTACCCCCTCAAAAATAACAGGAAAAGCAAACTCGGCCTTTAAAATTTCAGTCCTTTGTACACCATCACAAACCATGCAGCCAGTTTGGAATGCAGTTCAGAGCTATAGTTACTTGAGATCACTTTACATAAATGGCGGAAAAAAATGTTTTGGATAAAACTCTAAACTGTACAGATCAGGGAACTGAATGCTTGAGTGCTTACAAACTCGGTCTAATGTTGCTCGTGTGCAGGAGCAAAACCCTGAATGCTTGAACATAATTAGACTTTCTCACTTTCCATCAGCTCTAACTGTAAGCAACGCATTCATGAAATTATCATAAACATTACAATAATTACAAGTCATATCATGTCCAATGTAAATAAGAGAGTAATACATTCATACTTAACTACTTTCTGTGTTTGATCACTCTAATGGTTGTACAATAATGACACTAATATTTAAGAAAGACCAGCTAAATAAAGACAGTAAAGAAATCAGTTAAATGTTTTAAATGTAGTCACACTATAGAGGAATAACTACTGGAGAAAGTCTGTTCGCACTTTTTTTTTTTAATAGAGTCACTGTGTTGATATCTCTTTGCATGATGCAGAGCCTTACTCAACAAGTTTAGAATCAAATCTGCTTCAAATAGAGTGACTCATTACAAACGCTGCTGAGGCCAAAGTTGCATCGCAACATCAATAAAATATCACAGACACTGTTACAGACATTTCATCTTGAACCTGATGCTCGCAGTTAATCTATGATTTGACTTATAAGCAAGGGGCATTGGGGTGTGGTGGTTAGCATGCTTGCCTCACAACAAGAAGTGGGTTGGAGGCTCGTGCATTGAGAGGATGATTCTGTGTGGAGATTGCATGGGTTTCCTTCTGGTGCTCCAGTTTCCTTCCACAATTCAAAGACATACATAATAAGCTGTTCAATATAAAGCTGTTCCAAATTGATTAAGTGAACGCAAGTGGATGGATGTTCTAACAGGCATGCAGGGGGTTTGCATCTCTCAAAGGTAAAAGCACACATCGCAACAGAAACTACAAAATGCATGGTGCAATGCATCATGGGTGCAGTATGGCAACAAGTCTTCCTTATAAGTGCATGTTAAGGACTAAGGTGTGTCCTGAACAGTGTAACAATACACACATACAGCGGTATCTCACCTTACGATAGTCGCAGCAAACAAAAAATCCAGGTTACGATAAACATTTTCCAAAATTTTTTGTCTCTGTATATGAAAAAAGTTCTCCTTACAAAACACACCATTCAAACATTAAAATGTACCATTCACAATGCACAGGCAGCTCTCCCATCAATGACATTTAAACATTCCTCCCCGTTGGCCTCCCATTGGCGAGGAGGGATGACGCAGCTACCTCTTATTGGCTATCTCCCAACATCCCGTCCCGCTGATTGGCTAGGAGGAATGACGCATCTCCCTCCCATCTCCCTCCCATTATCTATTATGGAGCTGCATCTCCCATAATGCTTTTTGTGTAAAGAACAGAGTTACTGTTGTCTTATGCTTTATTTCTTGACTCAGGCTTTTAACCTTCCATAAACATTTGTAAGATTATAACTCCGCTCAGAAGACATGGTCAACATGCGTGTGTGCACACACACACACGTGTGATTTCTGGTGCGAATGAGAAGAAGAAACGGGCTCAAAGTGATATCGCAAAGGAATATGGCCAAACCCGTCTACCATCGGTACGATATTGAAGCAGAAGGAGGTCTTAAAAGGTATGCTTTTATAATTTTTAATGGGTTTAGGGGGTAGTATTGGGGGCCTTGGAACGAATCACACGTTATACATATAAAATGCGGTTCAACTTACGAAAAATCCAGGTTAAGAAAAAGGCTCTGGAACGGATTAATTTCGTAAGGTGAGGTACCACTGTATATTATTTTACTCATTTACTAATTCAACTTTCATATTGTGAGCTAAAACATTTTTCTGCATTTTTAATTGCACAATCAAAAGCTAATACATGTTTAAGATGCTGTTTGCCCAGCAAACAGTAACTGTTGTGCACCTCCTACATCACAGCACACTGTCTTCTCACATTTCTTTCCCACTGTTTTTGCGGGATCAACATGGTTGAGCTGATAAGCTTATGAGCCAGTAGGGTAGAAATGTCATCCTTATACCAAAAGACCATAATGAGAGCCAGTATTATTACCAGACAAGTACATCATCAGATTTGCCAACATTTGCACAATCTGCAAAGGAACTCTACAATTTAAAACTGGATCGTGCAAGTTGTCAAACTGCTTATAAATGTAAACAGTAAATTAAATGCTTCGTACAGACATCACACATACTCCATGCATAGTTGGTTTGGTTGTTTTATCATCCATGGTCCTGGTTTAATAAAGGTCAGATAAATCTGTGTTTCATGAACATATTTTTTCTTGTAGAGATTAAAAAAGTCAACAGCATCAAAGAATAAAACTAAACAAAAATCCTAACAATAATGCTGCACACAGTCGGGACTTTGAAATGTAAACAGTAGCAAACAGTCACAACTATTTTGCGCCCCAGTCAGTAATATGGAACTAATTTACAGATCAATAAACGGCATGGTATTCTTTCTTTCTTTCTTTTTTTAACAAATGTATAAGCACTAGTTTTAATGTAAGTAAAAGGAACTGTGTATGAATTGTATAAGTGTCTATAGTTTTATTCACAAGTTTACTAGTTTACACCTGATTGTTACAAATAATATCAGAATACTTTTATTATTGTCATTAACTTGACTTTTATGAATTGAGGGATTTATGTCCTATTCTGACGATTTTGCATATACTTGAGGGAATGAAAAAGCAGCCTTTTAAAACCAGCTACTGTATCTATCTAATGGATTTTGCATTAATAAAAACATAAGTAAAGACCACCTGATAATGAAACTACAGACATGTTCATGTGTAAAAAAAGAGACTTTTACTTTGTTCATGCATTCATTTTCTAAGCCGCCGATTCCTAATTCTGGTCACGGGAAAGCTGGTGCCAAAATTAGCCAACTCTGGGCAAGGGTGGGGTACACCCTGAACAGCTCGCCAGACCATCGAAGGGCCAACACACACACACACACACACGTACGTACGGGGAGCTTGTACAAAGCCAATTAGTGTACTGTGCATGTTTTTGGACTGAGTGAAACTGAAGTACCCAGAGGAAACCCATGCAAGCATGGGGAGAACATGCAAACTCCACACAGAAATGCATGAGCTGGGAATTGAACCCAGGCCTTCTTGCTGTGTGGCCAACATGCTCACCACTACACTACACAGACTTTTATTTTAATGTATTTAATTATCTACTTTATAATTCTGAATTCCAAAACAATATTTCACGTATTGCAGATGTCCCAATGTGGGAAACAGTATGAACACAGAATCTAACAGCGACCAAGTGAAGCTCGCAGAATTTCATAAAGCTATTTTATGTGCATACCAACACGACTGTGGGAAGCGACTTTGAGTTCTTGACCATCTATCTGATCAGAATGTCGGCTGAACATGTTCATGCTGCAGTACATTACACACACTAAACAGCATTTGTGTTATATTAAACAGTCATGTTCCTGATCCCAGCACTCACAAATATATAATTATAAGATGATCAAATATGGTGACGACAGAGCAAAACTGACAGACACAGACAATTCAGAGTTAGCAATATGTGAAGTTATAATGAAATACATTTCTGTCATGTCAGAGGCAAAGGCTCTGAAATCAGAATCATATGTTTTTATTTTAGTGAGCTGCTGAGACATACTAGAATGTGTTCATGCTGTGGGTTAGTGTGTGTGAAACAGGAATGAACAGACTCCACTGTGTGTGTGTGTGTGTGTGTGTGTGTGTGTGTGTGTGTGATGGGGGGGGGGGAGTTTCTTGTTGGAGGGGACTGCAACACCTGCATTGAATAAAATCTGAGCTAAAGCAGCAGAACAATACATTTCTAATAACCAGGAGAGGGCAAGCTACTGTAGAGAGTTCTAACATGGTCCAGCTGTGTGCCTGTGTGTGTGTATAAGGTTTGTCTGGTATGCCCTGGTTCATGTCAGGTTCTGATTGTGTTTGGCTGTGGCTGAAGTGAGCTGAAGGGCTCTTTGATTAAAACGGGGAGTGGGGGGTGTTCCTGGAGTCTACTGCAGGAGCAGAGAAAGGAAAATCCTGCAGTTTTGTGCACATTTTTCACTCGCTCTCTCTCACCCACACATTTTAAAGCCTTTAACCACACACGCAATTCACTGATATTCATGTGCACGCTGCATGAACACAACTATGCTATAATACAAAATGTTCTACTTGTGCATGAGCTTTAATACACATTATTGTATTATACTGTATTAGACATACAGACACACAAACTATACATGAAACACTAAATATGCCCCCCCACAAAAAAAACAAAAACACCACACACACAACACACACACGCACACACACACACATAAATTTAGTCCAGGCCTTCTAAAAGCCTGCACTTCCTGTAGAGACAGGAATCCGGAAGCACTCATTCAGTAGCGAGCTTGAGCTTTACTTGCTTCCTGTGATTTCAACAGAGGAACCTTTCAAACCATTTAGCTACCTTTGCCGTCTATTGTCTGTCTGTCGTCTGAGTCCTTAGGGCTCCAAATTGAATGGCATTTCTCAGGAATGCATGGCTGGGTCACTTACGAAGTTCACTATGCTCAGACTTAGCACTATATATATATGTACGTATTTATTTTAATAGCTGAAATCAAACTATTACATATTGTAGCAAGAGAAACTAATACATGAGCACATAGTATTTCACATCACAAAGCCACACCACAACTGCATACACACACTACTGCTCACCAACAAACTTTCTTTAATAAAAATATTCAATCTGCAGGAAAAATAAATAACACTGTCATCTGTCATCCTTCCCCGCTCAGTTTTACAGAACACACAGCAGTTGAACCACGAGCGTGCATTATAAGGTAGGTAAAGCCTGTTGGGTTATTACACCCAGGCCTAGTGGCTCATCAGGGCCGGTGCTTATCTCCGGTTTCTATAGCATGAAGCGACCAGGAGTTTAACTCCTCCTGATGGGACGCTAGTCCATCACAGGTTACCTTCCCAGTATATTTTTTACCGGTACCCATTTATACTAGCGTATATTATGCTGAGAACTAAAACTTAGGCCTCATGCCTTCATCCACCCATTCATTTGGCAAATTACTTCATCCAAATTAGAGTCGTAATGAAGCTAGAGCCTATTTTGGCCAACTATGGAACAATTTTTGAACTTAAACCTTGGAATTTGTCTCTGTGAGGCTACGACCATGATGCCCAGAGATCATTCATTACAAGCTTTTTCCTCCTCATCAGTTTCGGTTACTGTGACTGTTTTCTCTCATAATTTACACATTTGAATACTTAATTATTCGGTGAAGGCGAGGCAGATGTCGGTGGCGAGTTGTTGATTATTTTAACAAATCTGAACGCTCTATAACACAAAATTCCTTAAATATGTGCAAAAGTATCTGATTTGAGGCTAAACTCACATGTGTACAAAAGAAAGCAAAAATGCACAATGCTATCTTGAACTTTATAAATGAGGTGCGTAACTAAAACGCAGCAGGGGTGCCTATAAACCTTAAGCTCTGTCTAAATCAGGACCTCATGACATGCAGATGTAAAACTTCCCACAATTCATACTGCTCCCACCATATGGAGGAGAGGGAGAAGGAACATGGCTGTTTACAATCCAGGAGGGATTACCACCTCCTGGGCGGTCACATGTTTCCATCTAACCAACTACAAACAACACACAGTTGCAGCGAGTCACAGTAAAGGCAGCGCGACATTTGACCTCTAATCTCTCGGCTCTAAAAGAGAAACTCCCGCCATTAAACAGTCAATCTTGACCCATTATCCAATCCAACGCACCACTGCCCACATCTGGATGGTACATTTGTGTGCACATGTGTAGGTGTCTGTGTGGGTTGGGATGTTTAACGGCCTGGGTGTTGGGTTCTGATTGCTGAGTCATTAAGATATTTAATGGTGAAAAGGTTCCAGCTTTGCTGCAGTTAAACACGACTGACCTTCAGAGCCGTGACTCAGTGTGCTCCCTGTCCTGACTCTGGGGTTCTAGCTCTTCTAAAAGAGTGGTATTTGTTATTTCACTCGATTGAGGCTAATGTAAAAAGGTTCAAAACACACAGTGGTGCACCTGTGAAATGCACCCCTGGGGAAACGTAGGCTCCTCCAACTTCTCCCTGGGCCTTGGGGAGAACTAAAGCAGAACCAGATGGGGATGCATGGATCACTGGGTCAGGTAGGGTCGAGAAAGGATGAAATGTGTTCATGTGTGAGTGTACAAGAAAGAGTGTTTGTATGTCATATTCATCATGATACCTTCCAGAACAATTTAATGAGATATTATAGAATCCAGATCCACAGGAGACTGAGAGCAATAGTTTGTCTGTCCACACACACACACACACACACACACACACACACACACACACACACACACACACACACACTAACATACATAGTTTTTTTTACATAGTTTCCCTCATAATACTATTAAAACTGCTGAGTCTATTGCATATTTTCTACAATTAGTCACGCTATTAACTCACCTGTCATAGTGCTACACATCACCAATGGCTTTCTGGATTCCATGGAAAGCCAATTGAATTGCTTTCCCAACAGAATCCTTATATACCTGGAATTGAGTGTGTACAGTAACTGAAGTTGTTTATGCAAAATGGGAAGCAGACTGAGACCACTTTGTTTTAACAATGCACAAATCAACCACTAGCAAATTATACTTACATTCATAAAGTACTCAGACTCAAGCGTACTGCCCCAGTACGGTTCACTTGTGGGTTATTTCACCAGAGTCTGGGTTCATTTATCGTGTTTAACATATACACACGAAATCTGAGGTAAGAATCTCTGAGCACTTGGAGCACAAAAACAGAAATTATAACAGTAAAAAGATGACTTTATATATGGGTGCACAGGGATCCCTCGCTACTTCGCGCTTCAATTCATGCAGCTTCAGTGCACCATGTTTTGTTTTTTAATAGTCATCAAATTAAAAATAAGGAAAGTTAAGAAAAATGCCACAAAACAAGACCAATCATGCAAAAAGTAAATTAATTAAAAACCCCAAACAAACAAAAGCAACAAAACAACCCAAAACCCCCCATCAAAACTACTGACATTTTTATGTGCGGTGTGCATCTGTGTATGTGTATTTTATTTACTTCTTATGCATTATTTTTGAATATGAATGCTTATAATAGGAATTAAACAGTGTTGAATATGTATTTATTGAAATTATATACACATACATGTAAATATACGTCACCCCCAGTGCAGCTAACTGGGTTATCAAAGGCGGGCCATGTCTCTCACTGTCTATGGTGTAAAAGAACCATTGCTGACTTTCGTAAAGAGTAGCTGCAAAGCCGTCAGCGTGTTTCTGTCCCTTGCTAAAAAGGGTTGTGACAGGAAAGGCATCCGACGCAAAAATCTCTGCCAAATCAAACGTGCAAATCAGATGATTCGCTGTGGCGACTCCCGAGTGAAAGGAAAAAAGCCAAAAGGAAGACAGACAGACAGACATGTAAATATACGTCAGTTGATCCCACTGCGTGGAATTCGGCGGTTGGGGAGGATCTCGGTCCTCATTAATCGCGGAAAGTGAGGTATCCCAGTACATACACCGAATGGTCAAAAAAGAAAAAACAATTGCACACTAACATTCTAGTATGTAATCTCCATTTAACTGTTGATCCAGTTGGTCAGGTGAAAGCCCAACAACATTAATAAAATAAAGTCAGCTGAACATACTGAATGAGCAGGTTATCACACCAATGGACTTTTTCTTCCCTGGTGGCACAGATATAAAATGGGGACTCAAATAATGAAAGAGTGGTTTCAGGGAGCATGAGGACTCATTTTTCCTTATGTACTGGCACCCCATTAACTCTCCTGAAAGATTTCATGATGTACTGGAGAAGACTTTATTGAGTTGTTCATTTTTTTCTTCTCATCAATTCAAGATGTCTGTGAGAAATAAATTGAGCACTGGATGGAAATAAAAGCAATGTTTCTTAAGTTGGTTGAAACAAGGGCGTGGCGATAACGTGCTGTACACAAGGCTAAAGGTAGAACTACAACATTCATGTGGGCAATTTTTTTATTGGCTGGGCAGTTTATACAAGAACAAATGAAGACCAAAAAAAAAAAAAAATCTCAAGCTGAAAATTCTGTATAAAGACACAAAAAATATTTATTTTTCATCATAGCCAAGTGCAATTTAACTTAGCCACAAAATTAACATATCATTGAATAACGCACTAAACTGTTATTTTGCTAAATCCAGACAATCAGGATTTAAATGGAATTTACGTGTTTCACTCTTACACCACAGTCCTGACATAGCCTGGAAT
>CM045737.1:20972347-20979847 GCA_024760905.1 Plotosus lineatus | reverse complement strand
TTCTCTCAGAAGTGACGTAAACTCATTGTCTCCACAAGAGACCTCAACCTTGGCCTTGGCCAACCTTTCAAATGACTGAGGAGGAGAATGCTGCCAAAGATGTGCGTGACGGTAAATCCAAAATAGCCTATGGAGCTAATGCTTTGCCAATTCAGTTGTCCTGTTCGTTAGTTGGCTTAGGAACAAAAAATAAATGTTTTCCGCAATTGTTGTTTGCATCGGCAGGTCAGCAATAGCCGATAATGTGTCATGTTACACAGGTCAATGACGTAGCCCAGCCAATCCACCGAGTTCCTGCTGGAAGAGCCAATCTGAAGGGCAACTCGTCTCTGAGCATGGCCTAGAGTTGGAACACTTGCCTGCACTCTGAAATGAGGTAAGGAAAGATGTTGCCAGAAGGAGCCACTGATGTTAAACCTGATCACAAATTCACCAGAGGAGCCCTTTAAAAGACTTGTGTGCTTCTAGTGCATATCCAACTCAACACCGACAAGCACTTAAGTATTATAGTCAGGTGTCTTTCAGCCATTTAACACAATGACAAAGAACTTATTCCCTTTAGGCTCCGCTATAGAAAAAAACTACAATCATTACTCTTTCAAAGGTTTTAAACGTTAAAAAGTAATTTACCCAAAGGAGCACCATCACATAGATTTTAAATATCTGAATGTCTTTTTCATTATTTCATCATGAAAACTCAGAATGAGCTTTGAAAGTCCCTACATACACAGTCTGCACTTCATTCAATCATACATTTCTCTCTTTCGAGCACACTTACACAGAAAACTGTTTTTATTGCCTGTTATAACCAATCTGTCATGGGCCTGCTTCATAAAGACAATAGTCAATGCTCAACAGTCTCAAGGGGGAGAAGAAAAACACGAGGCCGCACACCCTTTTAGCTCATAGTGAGGTTAAGAGTGCAACACCCCTGACACACTGCTATATTCTCAGCATTTCCAATCTGATCTGGCTACAGAGCTGTACTGTTCCCCTCACACAGAGGCTGTTTGGCAGATGGTTGCTCCCCTCTGAAACACACCCACACAACCCTTTCTTCATTTCCCGTTCTGCCGTCCTGCATTACAGAGCTCTTGCGCCGCCACTCCACTCTGAACTGGGAATTCACTAAAACTGTGTGGCCTTCTTTGAGAATAGTGTGGGACAGAGATGCTTACCTGGGAAACCATTACATCATCGTATGTGTGTGTGTGTCACGCACACACACACACATGCTTTGTGCAGTCTAGTCCAGTTCCTTTTCATTAATAACTGAGAAATGATACAAAAATGTGAATATGGGCAAACACCCCCACCTCCCTCCACACACACACACACACACACACACACACACACACACACACACACAGAGTTTGAATAATAAATAAAGAAAAGCAGGTGGAACTGGCACATTTACCTGGACTGGTACCCATAGGATGGGGGGGGGGGGGGGGGGGAGAGCAAGCATCAATGTGAGGTAAAGCGAGAAAGAGTATAAATTATTCATGAGTGGAAAAACATGATTGATGTGGGATATTTCATTTCCCGTAAGCGTACACTCACACATGCCAGAAGCCTTCTGGACTTCCTCTTGGCCTTCAATGGACAAACGTGGTCTTTTCAGAGCAAAAGTAAAACTCAATTGCATACAGAAACTCATTCAAAAATGCACACACACCCACCCACACCAGCACACAAACACCCCCACACACCTGTCCTGCTTGCGCGAGGTGCTGAGGTTTGTTTTCTGGTCGTTTTTAGAGACAGCATCTCGGAGTTAAATACGCACCAGGCTCATATTCCTTTCAGAACTTAAAAACAACTTCCACAGAGGATTTACTGTCAGGATAGATGGAAACCATCTATGAGCCACTGACCAGGTCTGCACATTTAGTGCTTCTCCAGGCCAAATTCAGACCAAACCACTGAGTCACATTCAGATGAAACTGCTCACAACAAGAAAATGAGTAAACAGTAAACAATGGTAATATTCTATGGCAGGAAACACATACTGCATGCCAGAGAGAGTGCGCTGCGGGTTCAGTGCTGTGTTCCTGGATTTCGGGGAATGTAGTGGAATTAAAGCCAGAAAGAAGAAAGAAAAAACAAGCATGCTGACTTGAAGATACAGTTTGGTATTGATTAAAATGTTTCTAAACCGGTAATAATCATATCAATTCAATGATACTTTAGAAAAACCTAATTTGCATTGTTGCCAAGCATCTGGTTAAGGCTTTTTTTTTTTTTTCCCCATTGTTGTTCCTTTCAATTCCAGGCTTCTGTTGAAACAGTTCTGACCGGAAAATTAGCCCCACCCACAACAGAAACAGAACCACTCAGCACTCTCTCTCATACCGATTATCAAACTTGCAAGACAAAACCCATTTGTAAATAAAAGATAGAAGTGAAAGGGGGGGGGGGTGGATGGAAAGCTTAATATTTTAATTAGAATTTGTATTTGTTCTGTAGGCAGCAGATGGATCCAGAAATGATAAACTGGTCCTTTGAGGTCTGCGATGTAAAACATCAGAATTCGACTTGATTGGCTATCTGTACACCAGTTTTGCATGGATGGCACAACCTTGCATAGTTAGCTGGAGGTTTTAGCAGGTCAGAGGATGATTGACACTTTATTACACTAACACCTTCACACCATCATCAAGAAAATGGGTATGTTTTAAAGCCCATGCGTGAGCTTTGATTTTCCTTCAACTGCTTCACAGTATTCAGTTTTCTTGGATATCCCGTTACGGTATTATAATTCATCTACAATCACAAAAATACACGTTACCATTAAAACACCAGACATATCCTAAACCTCTCGGCTTGCGGTTTTAGTCTGATGCATTCACTCAATCATGATCCCACAGCTGGAGTGTCTCTCTCTGTATCAATGATAATGCTTATTATTAACCTACCTACTAGTATACTACTTCTTATAGCTTTCCTTATTCATCCAATTTCAGTGTACGTAATAAAATAAGCCCAGTTTAGAGCCTTGGGAACATAACTAGTAAGGACAAAACTGCTAAATGCCATCTTTCTGTAAAATAATTAAATACTATTTTGGCTATTGAGATTAAAACTGGTGTTCATAATTTCGAAGGGAAACAGAGTGACTGAAAGAAAAATAACTGTACAAGCCACATTTATGATTCAGTCACAGTTCTGTTTCATCTTGTAGTTATACAAACCCCAATAAACAATAAACACAAACTCAGAGTGAGACAGATTGACTCTCAGTCCAAATGTTACAAAGGATAAACACTATAGCATTGAACACAGGTCACCAGTAAAATAAGCTGCTATGCCGAGTGATGAAGTGAGACTGAATGGATGTGGATGTGTGTGTGTGTGTGTGTGTGTGTGTGTGTGTGTGTGTGTGTAATAAAAGATGCAGCTTGCTGACAACGCAAAAGAAATATAAAGTGAAAATACAATAAAGAAATCTACACAGCGGCGAGTGATATGAACAGTGAGAAAGAGGACCGCAAGGTGAACGAAGTTCATCATGCTTCAAAATATTCAAGAAGGGCCAAACGCAAATCCATTCGTCATTGGCTCTATCTCGCACTGGTTCCATCATCGCTAATTCTTTTCCCTCTGCTCCTCTGATCTTTTCTCTACCGCTCCCTCTCAGTGTGAGACTCGGAAAGTTGGAGATTCTGGTTACAAAGGGCATGTGAAGAGCGGAGAGAAAAACAGAACGCGAGACATGAGAGCATGTGCTTTCATCCTCAGCGCAGCAGGAACGTACTCAACCATGTCTATCCCAGGGACAGCAGCTGCCACACACACACACACACACACACACACACAGAGGTTTGCTTTTCTATCCTTGTGAGAACCTTCCAATGACCAGCTGTATACCTAATCAATAATAATTCTACAAGCGCATTCTAATTTTTAGTAAATAAACAAGTAAATGAGTTTTGTTGCTTTTTGTGGAAAAAGCCTGGAATATATAGTAGTCCTCAAAAAATTAGCATATTGTGATAAAGTTCATTATTTTCTGTAATGTACTGATAAAAATTAAACTTTCATATATTTTAGATTCATTGCACACCAACTGAAATATTTCAGGTCTTTTATTGTTTTAATACTGATGATTTTGGAATACTGCTCATGAAAACCCAAAATTCCTATCTCAAAAAATTGGAATATTTCATCCAACCAATAAAAAAAGCGTTTTTAATACAAAAAAAGTCAACCTTTAAATAATTATGTTCAGTTATGCACTCAATACTTGGTCGGGAATCCTTTTGCAGAAATGACTGCTTCAATGCGGCATGGCATGGAGGCAATCAGCCTGTGGCACTGCTGAGGTGTTATGGAGGCCCAGGATGCTTCGATAGCGGCCTTAAGCTCATCCACAGTGTTGGGTCTGGTGTCTCTCAACTTTCTCTTCACAATATCCCACAGATTCTCTATGGGCTTCAGGTCAGGAGAGTTGGCAGGCCAATTGAGCACAGTAATACCATGGTCAGTAAACCATTTAGCAGTGGTTTTGGCACTGTGAGCAGGTGCCAGGTCGTGCTGAAAAATTAAAATCTTCATCTCCATAAAGCTTTTCAGCAGATGGAAGCATGAAATGCTCCAAAATCTCCTGATAGCGAGCTGCATTGACCCTGGCCTTGATAAAACACAGTGGAGCAACACCAGCAGCTGACATGGCACCCCAAACCATCACTGACTGTGGGTACTTGACACTGGACTTCAGGCATTTTGGCATTTCCTTCTCCCCAGTCTTCCTCCAGACTCTGGCACCTTGATTTCCAAATGACATGCAAAATTTGCTTCTCTGTGGCCCAGGTCAGGCGCTTCTGCCGATGTTTCTGGTTCAAAAGTGGCTTGACCTGGGGAATGCGACACCTGTAGCCCAGTCCACTGCTTCCACAGGTCCCCCAAGGTCTGAAATCGGCCCTTCTCCACAATCTTCCTCAGGTTCCGGTCACCTCTTCTGGTTGTGCAGCGTTTTCTGCCACACTTTTTCTTTCCCACAGACGTCCCACTGAGGTGCCTTGATACAGCACTCTGGGAACAGCCTATTCGCTCAGAGCATTGCTTGAGGGTGTCAATGATGGCCTTCTGGACAGCAGTCAGGTCGGCAGTCTTACCCATGATAGCGGTTTTGAGTAATGAACCAGGCTGGGAGTTTTTAAAAGCCTCAGGAATCTTTTGCAGGTGTTTAGAGTTAATTGGTTGATTCAGATGATTAGATTAATAGCTCGTTTAGACTACCTGAACATGATATGCTAATTTTTTGAGATAGGAATTTTGGGTTTTCATGAGCTGTATGCCAAAATCATCAGTATTAAAACAATAAAAGACCTGAAATATTTCAGTTGGTGTGCAATGAATCTAAAATATATGAAAGTTTAATTTTTATCAGTACATTACAGAAACTAATGAACTTTATCACAATATGCTAATTTTTTTAGAAGGACTCGTAGAAGAGCTGGCCAGTTGGGGTTAGCGTTGAGCCTTGCAAGGAGCTGCGACTACTTCATTTTTTTCTGCAGTGGTGTAGCAACTAATGGTATATGAGCTACTCACGTAAACTTAGTAGATTAGCCATTCAGAATGTGCCATTGCTCATATCCAGAGGGTATGGATGAAATAATTAATGCTATACCTACACCTAAACCCAACCTCATTATCCAAAATCAAGATTTGTTGAAATAGAATTTAATCCGGTGTGATGTGCGATAGGAGAGTGTCAGCAAGAATGAAAGGAAAAGTGTACAAGACGGTGGTGAGGCCAGCGATGTTGTATGGTTTAGAAACAGTGGCGCTGAGGAAAAGGCAGGAGGCAGAGCTGGAGGTAGCGGAGATGAAAATGTTGAGGTTCTCCCTGGGAGATAGGATAGGATCAGAAATGAGTATATCAGAGGGACAGCCCACGTAAGATGTTTTGGAGACAAAGTCAGAGAGGCTAGATTGAGATGGTTTGGACATGTACAGAGGAGGGATAGTGAGTATATTGGCAGTAGGATGCTGAGGTTGGAACTACCAGGCAGAAGGCCTCGAGGAAGACCGAAGAAGAGATTTATGGATGTGGTGAAGGAAGACATGAAGGTCGTTGGAGTCAGAAAAGAAGATGCGGAGGACAGGGTGAAGTGGAGGCGGATGATTTGCTGTGGCGACCCCTGAAGGGAGCAGCCGAAAGTAAAAGAAGAAGAAGAAGATTTAATTTTATTTTTAAATGGGCTTTATGTATACAGCACTACGGTTATATGTACTACATACAGATCTCACGGTGTTATGTTCGATAGTAATTGCTGAACTGCCTAATTAATCTGAATCACTTTGTTTTTTTAAAACTGGTTGTGACTGAGATGTGGAATACAGAGAATTTCAGGATTGATAAAGCATCTCTTATTAGCCTTATTAAGGCCCGAGTGATTTTAATAACAAACAGGTCTAAATTGGGCCTCTCCATCTAAGACATAATGTGTTCTGTCAGGAAAAAAAAAAACCTTCGAAATAATCTAATAAAATGTGTATAAATCCAATAAGAACAGGCCCAGATATAATTGAAATAATGAGTAAAATATCCAAATCGCTGAAAACTGGGCTGACAGGTTGTGTGGAATTTATTTTACAGATAAAGTGGTCCCTGGTTACAAAACATTTTGAGAACTCCTGACTCAAAGGACTGCTATATACCATTACAGTAATACAAGTTTATCCTGTAAAATGTTAGAATACTTAACCACTTCAATACCCATTATCGTCCTGAACATTCAAGTGTCAATCAAAGCCTGAAATATTAACCATGATCCAACAACAGCACCGAGAATATTCAATCCAAGTTGGACCTGATCCCCTGCACTAAATATCGAATCCAAATCAGATTAAATCCTAACAAAATTTGGTCCGAAATCCCCATCTGAACGGAGCACCAGGGCTGCTTTACCTCACTTGCTCCCCTCTCGCTTTCTTTCTCACACACATTTTTAAGCTACAAGCAAAGCCAGCAACTCGAGTGACTACAGTGTGCCAGGTAAAAAATATATATGCATAAAGTAATAAAAGTAGGCAGGAAAACCAAAGCAGAGGGGAAAAAATAAAGCCGGTAGGATCACAAGCCAAAAAGTTTGAAACGGGGAAAAAATCCAAAAATCTTTTGAGAATGATATCCAAATCCAACCAGAATAGCTGGATGTGGACAGTCATCTCAATTAACACACACACACACACACACACACACACACACACACACACACACACACACACACATCCAATCTAATAGTCATGCTCTTGTAAAAACTACATTAAGGAGGACTTTCTAGGGAAAATACTGCACATTGAACAATATAAAAAGTCTATAAATCACTAAAATGAGAAAATGGGCACTGTCCAGGGTGCACTCTGCCCTCACCTAGAGTCGACTGAGATGGGTGCCAGCCTCCCTGTGATCCTCATTAGGATTAAGCGGTTAAGAAAAGGTTAAGAAAACCAATGAAAGAGAAAATTGGCTGTCTGACAGAAAAAGAT
>CM045737.1:20699847-20967347 GCA_024760905.1 Plotosus lineatus | reverse complement strand
GGAGTTTTTAAAATCCTCAGGAATCTTTTGCAGGTGTTTAGAGTTAATTGGTTGATTCAGATGATTAGCTTAATAGCTCGTTTAGACTACCTGAACATGATATGCTAATTTAATTTTTTGAGATAGGAATTTTGGGTTTTCATGAGCTCTATGCCAAAATCATCAGTATTAAAACAATAAAAGACCTGAAATATTTCAGTTGGTGTGCAATGAATCTAAAATATATGAAAGTTTAATTTTTATCAGTACATTACAGAAAATAATGAACATTATCACAATATGCTAATTTTTTGAGAAGGACTAGTGTGTGTATATATATATATATATATATATATATATATATATATATATATATATATATATATATATATATATATATATATATATATATATATATATATATATGGGGGGCAGTGGTGGTCTAGTGGTATAGGGTGCTGGATCGCTGATCCAAAGGTTGAAGGTTCGAGTCCCACTCTCCACAAGGTTGTCACTGTCCCCCCCAGTTCAGCTAACTGGGTTATCAAAGGCGGGCCATGTCTCTCACTGTCTATGGTGAGAGGCATGTAAAAGAACTGCCGTCAGCGTGTTTCTGTTCCTTGCTAAAAAGGGTTGTGACAGGAAGGGCATCCGACGTAAAACCCTCTGCCAAATCAAACGTGCGAATCAGATGATTCGCTGTGGCGACTCCCGAGTAAAAGGGAAAAAGCCGAAAGGAAAACAGACAGAAATATTATATATACAGTAATGTGTGTGTATTGGCAGTGGTGGCCTGGTGATAAATGGCACTAGATCGCTGATCCTAGGGTTGGGGGTTCGAGTCCAACTCTCCATGGGTTGTCACTGTCCCCCCCCCAGTGCAGCTAACTGAATTATCAAAGGGCGGCCATGTCTCTCACTGTCTTTGGTGAGAGGCTCATGTAAAAGAACCAGTGCTGACTTTCGTAAAGAGTAGCTGCAAAGCCGTCAGTGTGTTTCTGTCCCTTGCTAAAGGGTTGTGTTAGGAAGGGCATCCGACATAAAAACCAATGCCAAATCAAACGATTCACTGTGGTGACCCATGAAAAAAAGAAAAAACAAGGGAGAAAGCCGAAATGGGGAGAGAGAAAAAAAAAGAATTCTATACACACACACACACACACACACACACACACACAGTATGTGCATATACATACACACAGACTTCTAAGTCTTTAGTAGCAAAGTGATTCTGTCTTCACTGTTCAATGCATCTGCTTGTCAATGTTTATAGGAAACAGTGTGTCATGAGTGGTGTTGGTAAAACCAGATTAGAATGAAAATGTAATGATTCACATCACTTGTTTGCATGGATTTGGGGGCTATAGGCTTTCATGTTGGCTACATTACCTTCATAGCTCAAGGAGGGAAATAAAACAAGTACAGAAGCCAATATGGAAATCAAGCAACACTTCAGTAATTACAAAAGATTTTTATGAACAGCATTTTAAAACATTCGGCACACTTTAAACACTTTAAACACTTAAATGTATTTACCATTACCTTTACTGTGGTTCATTACAAAGCCTTGGGCCTCTTCATCAAGCTTCTAAACCTCCCCTGAATGCTGTACAACTTTTGTGATCGTATTTATTAGAAATAATTAAGAAATAAATTAACTGATAATTACATTGAAAGGCTGAGATAAAGATAAGATAAAGACTGAGATAGTGCCTTTTATTCCTTTATTTTTTTTAAATTACACCTATTTACCATGAGTATGGTGAGATGATATTTTAATAGTTGCCCTGAGGGTTGTTTAAGATTTTTTTTAAAATCAGATTTTAGATGTAGTGTGTACATGAATGAGTAAGAAAGCTGTAAAATAGACAAATAACTAAACAGAAAGTGGCAGAAGGTGCGTGTTTCTACCTCTACATAGTCTCTGGCATGGCCCCAGTCTCTCTTGGAGTCCAGATTACCCAGACTGAAGCATTCCAATTGACCGAGGTGGATTTTTGCCACAGAACGGCTAATTTTCCTTGTCACAAAGTTAGGGCCTGTAAAGTACATGCAAGCGCACACGCACACACACACACACACACACACACACACACACACACACGCACACTTTAAATACTACTATTTATACAGTCTCAATTCTGTTTCAATAAACATCCTTTCCCCCCCATTTTGCATATCATTAACTTATTTTTTCTCTCTCCTTCCCCCTTTTACTTTCCTCTTGTTTCTTCCACCCCCAATGCAAAATGTCAGGATAAATCTTAGTTGTTGGGCCAAAATAAATCCCACAGTGTGTCAGTCAGTCAGTCATTTAGTCGCACACACAAACACAGGCACACACAGGCATAAAATGAGTCTTGTCTAGTCAGTGGACCACCCCAGAGGCAGCGTGAGCAGCTCCAACGTCCTGTAAAGCTGCCAGAGAAACACACACACACACACACACACACACACACACACACACACAGATCTGTGGGAAACCCTGGATGCTCGAAAGACCTGCTGGGCTGCATTTAAAAGCAGACAGAGGTTGGAGCTGTAATGCAGTCAGAAACTTCACTCTACCACAGCTGCAGGAGCGTAACATGGGGGCTCAGTATCAGGTTACAGTTGCAGTAAACAATTCCAACAGCATGAATGTTCAATAGCAGCTTTATAACTGTGGAACTTCCTTTAAACACTCCATATTATGCATTTGTGCATGGACATGCATGCACACCTGTCAACATGTTTGTGTCAGTCCTTTCTGATGGAGCCATTTGCTTTCAAGTCAGTTACACAATCCAAATACAGAGAAGGCCCAAGTAGCAGTAAAAAAAAAAGATTCGCTGCAGTACAATTCCAGTACAGACCAGATTAAAACTATCAAATATAGACAAAGGGGAAATCTATACCACATCTGAATTGAAATGATTGTTACTGAAACCACTGCATGGGCTCAGGAACACTTCCAGAAATCATTGTCTGTGAATACAGTTTGCCATGCCATCCAGTAACACAAGTTAAAACCTCATCATGCAAAGGAAGAGCCATATGTGAACATTATACAGAAAGAAAGAGCCAAAGCTCATTTAAAATTAACTGAGGCAAAAAGGAAAACTGTTTTGTGGTCAGACAAAATCAAAATTTGAAATTCTCTTTGAAAATCATGCAGACTGTGTCGGCTCAGTTCGGAAGCCTGCATTCCCTGAGAAACGTGTTTACAGACAGTGGTTCACGGAAGTGTGTCTAAGCCCATGCAGTGACCTCGAAGACAGAATCATGCCTGTTGTTCTGGAGTGCCGCCTGAGGGCACAAGGGTCAGAGACATCCAATACTGACACTTCTATAGGTTTTCGAAACATTTTCAAAGTCTTCTTAAATGTTACAATGAGGGCAATCATTCTGAAATTGTTCCAATATTTGTAGATGCAGTTTTTCCCAGATTGGTGAACCCAGTTACACTTTACATAATCCAATCATGTTACTTCTCCATTGCCAATTAAAAATAATTTCAGAATGTTCCTCCAGCTATTCATTTTTGTTTCATTTTACTTTTCCAGGCTTTGAGTGCCCGGTCCCAACTTTAAGATGTGCTGCTAGTATAAACGTAAGGTTTTTTTTTGTTTTTTTGTTTTTTTTAATTAAATCATAAAATGTGTTTTCTATGCTCTTTGTGAATATAATAAAGATTTATGAGATTTACAAATCATTGCAAAGCACTGTCTTTATTAGAAATATACATTTTAGACGGTGTAGCAAAATTTTGGAATTGAGTTATAATGCATCATGCAAAAACATCAGAAAAATACTTTAAACAAAATTTATGATTTATTTTTCCATTTTAAAAATGTTTTGATGACACTGCTTGCTCCAGGGCATCAACAATCTCACTATCAAACCTAGAAGCATCTCTAAAAGCACGACACACATATGCAGAACCTATAAACTCTTTTATATTCTACTCTGGTTATTTTCACTAAAATAAATTAGGACACTCCATTTGCCCCAGTATATATCAGGACAATTATGGTCCTGGTAAACTGTGTCTGGTGGATAATACTAAATGGGCTAATCTAAAATAAATGGTACTTAGGTGTAAAATAAATAAACAAATAAATAAATAAAATAAAATGTCTTTCTGACCACCCGGCTGCCCTATTTTCTTCCCCGACTCTAAATATTATTGGACAATTATTTTCGTAAAAACATTTCAAGTCACTCGATTTAAAGTTTAATACTAAACCTGTGCGATGTTTCAGCATTGGGTTTAATGTGAGTCCACCAGATTATTTCCTCTTATACGTGCTACGAATACCTCATCTATCAAAGTTAGAGTCAGCGGTTTCTGCTTCCATATTCTACTGTGTACCTTGATCCTCATGTGGCTAGTATGGTGCTCCGGTGTGAAATAACAGGCCCTTGTGGCAAAAATACGCCAGCCAAGATATTGGTAAATATCAATGTATCTGAAACTTTTGAAGAGCTTACACAAAAACTTCATGATTCGAGTGATAAGTTTATTGTCTCTGATGTATACATCCACGGAACATTGACCCTGGGTTGATGTCCCTGCCTGATCGAAAAACTTTGGTGATGTCAGCTGTCAATGTTTTTGAATTTCTGTTTATACATTTAAAGTGTTTATGCAAAGACAAAAATGAAAATGCAGACGATACAATGAAGAACGTGGGCAGAACAGCTATCGCCATCACGATGACCAAGGAACAGGGATTTCCTCCTGCGAAACATTCCCAGATTAGTCAACAGCCTTGAGAATATGACAGGCTCAACATGTATGTTAAATTGCTTGATTTGTTCTCTTCTTCTGATGCACATCATTGTGTTTAAAAAAAAAAAAAAAAAACAAACAAAAAAAAAAACCCTGCCTACCCACTGTAGATTTTCCAATCCATGTTGCCAGAAACAACTTTTTTTTTCTTGTACTAGACATGCTTACTCGAGGGACAAATGATTTTGTTATAATTCTGTTATATTTAATCAGAAAATACAGCTTGCAGGATATGATGAGTCCATAGCTATAAATGTTTGCATGTCAAACAATTAATTAGGAAACAATTTCACATAGCAGCTGAAGTAATGAGGGAGAGATTGAAGAGAAGCTGGATAACATGCACCCTATGCTCAGTCTGAAGAATCAGTTAATCCACTTGTTTGGATTTGTTACGCTATTGTGTCAGACTTAATTTGTGTGAAATTAAGAAAAACTCAGTTCAAACTGATAGTACACAGGAATACATCTAGCAACGTTGAATAGTATGTTTCCCCAAAAGGTGTTGTGCTCCATTACAAAGAGCTCCTTCACCACACACACTTGTATCCAGGTGCTGAAATTTGGCAGGAACAGAACAGGCAGCTCAAAACTCAGCACATTAAACAACATAGCGAATGTGATTGCTGCGGCGGACAGTGGAATATCCGATTTCATCTGCTATATTTGGCGATTGACGAGAACATGGCTAAAATGGACTTGCTGTGTGAGTGTTAGCGTGTGTTTGAAAGGCCACGACGAGCCGTCTCCACGCGCCGGCTCGTGTTTCCAGCTGGAGTGTAATTATGTGTGTTTGGAGTCATGAAGAAGAGCAGAGACTAAGAGAGCTGACCACAGCCTGGGATCTGCCTGAATAAAACCTCCCTGCTCAGGGGTACAAAAAAGGCCTTCTGCAGGTGTGAGCATGTAAGAGAGGGAGAGCAGGAAAAATAAAATCCGTAGAAAAAGAAAAAGCAGTTTCGTAATATTTGTTTCTGCCTGAAAAGTGTCTTTTTATATGCATTTCAGCTATGAATAAAGTCCTGTTAGGGTGCCGAGAGAAGAACTGTGGTATTGCATGAGGAAGTCTGGAGTGGCAGAGAAGTATGTTAGAGTGGTGCAGGACATGTATGAGAGATGTAAGACAGTGGTGAGGTGTGCTGTCGGTGTGACAGAAGAGTTCAAGGTGGAGGTGGGACTGCATCAAGGGTCAGCTCTCAGCCCCTTCTTGTTCGCTATGGTGATGGACAGGCTGACAGACGAGGTTAGACAAGATTCCCCATGGACTATGATGTTTGCAGATGACATTGTAATCTGTAGTGAGAGCAGAGAACAAGTGCAGGAAAATCTAGAGAGGTGGAGGTATGCCCTGGAAAGGAGGGGAATGAAGATTAGCCTCAGTAAGACAGAGTACATGTGCATGAATGCCAAGGACCAAAGAGGAACGGTGAGATTACAGGGAGCAGAGATAAGAAAGGTGGAGGATTTTAAGTACTTAGGCTCAACAATCCAGAGCAATGGCGAGTGTGGAAAAGAGGTCAAGAAGCGTGTGCAGGCAGGTTGGAATGGTTGGAGAAAAGTGTCCGTGTGATGTGTGATAGGAGGGTATCGGCAAAAATGAAAGGAAAAGTGTACAAAACGGTGTTGAGGCCAACGATGCTGTATGGGTTAGAAACAGTGGCCCTGGGGAAAAGACAGGAGGCAGAGTTGGAGGTAGCAGAGATGAAAATGTTGAGGTTCTCTTTGGGAGTAACGAGGATGGATAGGATTAGGAATGAGTACGTCAGAGGGACAGCACATGTAAGACGCTTTGGAGACAAAGTCAGAGAGGCTAGATTGAGATGGTTTGGACATGTACAGAGGAGGGATAGTGAGTATATTGGTAATAGGATGCTGAGGCTGGAACTACCAGGCAAAAGGCCTAGAGGAAGACCAAAGAGACGATTCATGGATGTGGGAAAGGAGGACATGAAGGTCGTTGGTGTAAGAGAAGAAGATGCAAAGGATAGGGTGAGATGGAGGCAGATGATTCGCTGTGGCGACCCCTGAAGGGAAAAGCCGAAAGGAAAAGAAGAAGAAGAAACAAACATGGAGGCTACCAACCAGCAATATTCAGTCTACTTTTCCAGCCAGAGGCCATGTGCGCATGTGTGAATATGTGAGAGAATGTGACGAGTGAGATTTCAATTTAAACACTAAAGCAGCATCTCTGTCATTCGTCTGCTTGGTTACTGTGCCAACAAGTTGAACACAAACACAGGTGTGTGGGACAGAGTGTAAAGAAACGTGTTCGGCTTTGCGGATGTTGGACAGCTGAGAACTTGAAAGAAATGCACTTTAAAGTTCTGGAGCTTTTCAGCTAAGGGACCAGCAGTCGTTTGAATGTATTCATCATCATTTTATCCAGAAAGCAAAGTTTCTCTCTCTCACACATACACACACACTTATATATGTGTGTAAATATACACACACACACAAATACATACATACATATATTTATTTGTGAATCAATGCATCAAAATCTTTAGTGCATGCCTGGGAGATATATCAATATATGTACATATAGTGAAAACAGTGTTTTCCATAATTCAAATACTTCCTAGTTTATACCTTTTTCCCTACACACACACACCAAATCATAGCATTTATATTCACATAATATATATTTCAAACAAACAAAGAAAAAATGAACTGTTTAGAGCAGGTTAATGGTTGACTTTCTAAGTGCTGACCCTTGAATGCTTCAGAATGACGTTACTCCATAAATGGCTTAAACTGAATCCAGAAAATGTACAAAAAAATTAATTACTTCAATATTAACACCAGAATTTATGTCTCATCT
The DNA here is from genome assembly GCA_024760905.1 of Plotosus lineatus. Taxonomy (NCBI): domain Eukaryota; kingdom Metazoa; phylum Chordata; class Actinopteri; order Siluriformes; family Plotosidae; genus Plotosus; species Plotosus lineatus. The sequence goes on along the minus strand of CM045737.1, from coordinate 20,959,773 downwards.
TACTCATTCGGGGAGAAGCTGGAGCCTACCATCACATGGTAACACATATAGAACCATTCACCCTCACTTACACCTTCTTCTTTCCCTTTTGGCTTTTGCCCTTTTTCAGTGAACACCACAGTGAATCATCTGATTCACACGTTTGATTTGGCATAGATTTTTTTTATGTCGGCTGCCCTTCCTGAAACAACCCTATTAGCAAGGGACAGAAGCATGCTGACAGCTATGCAGCCTACACATTTACATCAATTTAGAATAACTTAATGTGCATGTCTTTGGACTGTGGAAGGAATCTAACGCAAACACAGGCAGGGAGAACATGCAAACTCCACAGAGAAAAATCCAGAACCTTCTTGCTGTGAGGCCAATGTGTGGACCGTGATGCCACCCTGTTTCACCTCAGTAAATATTTTAAATTATTAAATGAAAAAAAAGGACAGACTAGTTATTTTGATCTGCTAGTTATGGTTTATATACAGTTTCGTTTCTAATTCACACCTTAATACGAGAAAAATATAATATACATATATTTATCCTGAAGGATATGAAAACAGCTTTTTGAATTCTATATCACTTAATAAGACACGTGTCTGCACTCACAGTAGCTGAGGGGTTTTCCCTTTACCCTTCATTCTTGATAGTGTGTGTGCGCGTGTGCGTGTTCTTCTTAAATGGCACTTTAAGCCTGGTCCAGAGGGAAAGATTGTGCTTTTTACCAGCAGCAGAATACCCAATGGAGTTAAAATGCAGACTAGAGCTCCAAACACTTAACTCTCTGATCTGCTTCTGGAATGAATCTCCGCCTCATGTTGGACAGGAAATTAACCCAGATCTGTCCCCTCACACCATACTACCCATACTCTTTCCTTTTCTTTCTCATTCCATCACTTCTGTCCGTCTTTCTCCCTCCCGCGCTCTCTCTCGTGCACACACACACACACACACACACACACACACACACACACACACACACACACACACACACACACACACACACACACAAATACACACACACAAATTCTCTCTCTGCTTGCCTTTCTACTCATCTCTTTGAAATTATGTCCATTGCTTGCAACTGTGTGTGCACTCACTGTTTACATGTGCATGTGTATGTGTGTATGCGCTAGGAAGTACTGCTCTTTACAACAAACCATACATCACCATTCATCACTCACCCACTTAAAGCAGTTACACTGTTCGTGTGTGTCCTGTGATCTCACCTCTTCTAGGGCTCTCATGATTGAAGAGAATTCCATTCACAGCAAACAGATTATATGCCTCCCTGAAGTTTACTACTATCCAGTATGCATATAGCTTAGCGGCACCTGAAAAACAGAAAGAGAAAGATCGAGAGAGAATAAATCAATTTGACATTATTGAAGGACTGTTCTTGAGTGAGGTCATTTGAAGCAAATTTGTGACTAAGTTGGCCATGTTAAATTAGCAGCTATAAAAATTTGCCTTAGCTATTAGCAAATCAGCTTCACAGGAAAACTAAGGAAGTAAACTTTAGATGCCAGATATGACTGAATAACTCAGTATATAATTCATATATAAGACCAAATGAGAAAAAGCATTTCGGACCTGTGCAGATACAGAAGTTTTAAAAGGTGCAGCAACAATTATTCATTCATTCATTTTCTGAACCGCTTCATCCTAATTAGGGTTGCGGGGAGGCTGGCGCCCCTCTCAGCTGACTCTGAATGAGGGCAGAGGACTCCATAGACAGCTCGCCAGGCCATCGCAGGGAAGAAACATGGTGACGGCTATGTAGCCTACTCTTGATGAAAGTCAGCAATGGTTCTTTTACATGCCTCTCACCATGGACGCAGCAATAATAAAGCAGTTTAAAACAAAATCTGTGAAGCTCAACCAGGCATACAATACATCTGGCTAGATGTTTCATCTTAATTGCTTTAAATTTCTTACTGGATTGGAAATGATCTCCATCCTCAAGCGAATCTCAGCAACCTACCCCTGTCACTTTCCTCCTTTAAAATATCACTTTCGTGGAAGGGATTTAAAGGATGGAGGGAGTTAGTAAGTCTTTGCAACTGTGATTTAAGTTGGCGTTCCAGAGTCAGCTTGCAACATCAATTTTCTGCACAAAATCAAACAATCAATCTCTAAATAAAATGATCCAGGGATGAGCAGCTTTTCAGCACAGTTTTGGGCTTGCCACCATATTGTGTGTTTATTAGTAGGATTCAAAACCTCACAACATATGAAGATTAATAATTAAAGCAGTGTTACATGGGTAAACTTGCCACAACCATGATGATACAGTGTTGTGTGGAAAACCAGTTTTGGAATTTGAACATATAGCACCGCCTTTATCTAGCAAGTGTACAAGGCTCAATGAAGATGCGTGTCTGCGTACCATAAGGTGAGCGAGGGTAAAATGGTGTTGTCTCTTTCTGCGGGATCTCCTGCACTTTGCCATATAGCTCACTGGTGGAGGCCTGGTAGAAACGCACATTATCTGTCAAGCCGCAAGTCTTTATCGCATCCAGCAAACGCAACGTCCCCACGCCATCAACATCAGCAGTGTACTCCGCCAGGTCAAAGGAAATCTGATTAAAATAATGAAAAAAGATACACTGACATTCATATTATCTACAAATTGTATACTTCTAGTCATTCTCCGTTATACCTGTTACTCCATCAATAATTACACCATTTTTTGAGTCCATTTGCATAATACATACATTTTAATACATTCTACTGGTAATGCATGTAAAATGTATAAAACTATACCACATGTCCCTATTAATACAAACAGCCAAACCAAAAATAAGGTCGTACACTAACATTTTCTTGGACAGTCTTTAGCCTTGATCTCTACGGCGTTGTTTTAACAACTTAAGAAACATAACATTCATTTCACATGCTTCTTCACCTCTTTTCCACACTCTCCATTGCTGTGGACTGTTGAGCCTAAGTACTTAAAATCCTCAGTCTTCTTTATCTCTGCCCTCTATAACCTCACCGTTCCTCTTAGGTCCTTGTCGTTCACACACATGCATTATTTTACTGCAGCTAACCTTCATTCTTCTCCTTTCCAGGGCATACCTCCACCTCTCTAGATTTTCCTGCACTTGTTCTTTGCTCTCACTACAGATCACAATGTCCTTTGCAAACATCATAGTCCATAGAGATTCTTGTCTAACCTCATCTGTCAGCCTGTCCATCACCATAGCAAAGAAGAAGGGGCTCAGAGCTGACCCTTGATGCAGTCCCACCTCCACCTTGAACTCTTCTGTCACACTGACAGGACACCTCACCACTGTCTTACATCTCTCATACATGTGCTGCACCACTCTGACATACATCTCTGCCACTGCAGACTTCCTCATGCAATAACACAGTTCCTCTCTCAGCACCCTGTCATATGCGTTCTCCAGATCCACAAAAGGCACAATGCAGCTCCCTCTGGCCTTCTCTATTAACATCCTCAAAGCAAACACTGCATCTGTGGTGCTCTTTCTTGGCATGAAACCAAACTGTTGTTCACAAATGCTGATCTCTGCCCTTAGTCTAGCTTCCACTATTCTTTCCCATAACTTCATTGTATGGCTCATCAACTTTATCTCTCTGTAGTTGCCACAACTCTGCACGTCTCCCTTATTCTTAAAAATGGGCACAAGCACACTTCTCCATTCCTCCGGCATCTGCTCACTTTCTAAGACCTTGTTGAATATTCTTGTCAAAAAATCTACTGTTACCTCGCCTAGACGCGTCCATACCTCCACCGGCATGTCATCAGCACCAACTGCCTTTCCACTCTACATCCTCTTCAATGCCCTCCTCACTTCACCCTCACTAATCTTTGCTACTTCCTGGTCATCAACGGTCACCTCTTCTACTCTTTTTTCTATCTCGTTTTCCTCATTCATCAGCTCTTCAAAGTACTCTTTCCATCTTCCCAGCACACTTCTGTCATCAGTCAATACATTTCCCTCTCTGTCCTTAATCACTCTAACTTGCTCCACGTCCTTCCCATCTCTATTTCTCTGCTGTGCGAACCTGTATAAATCATTTTCTCCCTCCTTACTGCCCAGCCTAGCATACAAGTCATCATAAGCCCTCTGTTTGGCCTTTGATACTACTACCTTTGTCTTACGCTGTCTCCCTATACTCCTGTTTACTGTCTTCAGTCCTCTCTCTGTCCCACTTCTTCTTAGTTAACCTCTTCCTTTGTACACACTCCTGCACTTCCTCATTCCACCACCAAGTCTCCTTATCTACTTTCCTTCCAGAGGACACACCAAGAATTCTCCTACCTGTCTCCCTGATCACATTAGCTGTAGTTGTCCAGTCATCTGGAAGCACTTCCTGACCACCCAAAGCCTGTTTGGCAACACTCTCACCCACTACCACTCTCTCTTCTGGAAGAAAGTATTCACCACAGCCATTTCCATCCGTTTTGCAAAATCTATCAACATCTGTCCTTCCTGTGTTCCTGTCCTGGACACCAAACCTGCCCATCACTTCCACGTCCCCTCTGTTTCCTGCACCAACATGTCCATTGAAGTCTGCACCAATGACCACTCTTTCACCTCTGGGCGTACTCTGCATTACTTCATCTAACTCACTTTAGAGTCTCTCCTTATCTTCTAGCTCACATCCTGCCTGTGGGGCATAAGCACTAACACTGAACATCACACCTTCAATTTCTAACTTGACACTCATTAGTCTGTCTGACACTCTTTTCACTTCGAGAACATTCCTGACAAACCCCTCCTTCAAGATGACTCCTACTCCATTTCTCTTCTAATCCACACCATGAAAAAAACAGCTTAAATCCTGCTCCTAAGGTTCTAGCCTTGCTACCTTTCCACCCAGTCTCCTGAAAACACAGTATGTTCACCTTCCTCCTCTGCATCATGTCAGCCAGCTCTCTATCTTTTCCTTGTATAGTTCCAACATTCAAAGTCCCTACTCTCAGTCCTAGACTTATTCCTTTCCTCTTCTCTCTCTGCCTACGGACATGTCTCCCACCTATCCTTCTTCGGCCTGTCCTTCTTTGACCTCTCCTTCTTTGACCAGCAGTAGTACAATTTCCACCAGCACCCTGTTGGTTGACAGCACTGATGGCGGTCGTTGTTAACCCGGGCCTCGACCGACCCGGTATGAAATTAGTACTGTACTGTATTGGCAGTTCGCATCGTGTATTTTGGCAAAAATTTTACGCCGGATGCCTTTCCTTTCGCAACCCTCTGCATTTATCTGGGCTTGGGACCGGCGTGAGGACGGACACTTGTTTGTGCCCATCCTCACGGCTGCATTTCTGGGGTGCCAATACATATGTGAAAATCATTATTCATGCTTCCTGAACCACTCTTTCATTTTTTTAAGACCCCACTTGCCATCAGGGAAGAAAAGGCCCCTTGATGAGTTTGACTTCATTGACTTCTTTTTTTGCCATCTTAAATGTTACTGAGTTGCAACTGGACCAACTGGATTGATACAGTCTTTACCTCAAAGCACTCAGGATATCAGAAATCCACCACTCCACAATATTTAATCTTAAAATATATTATAATAAAGATATATAAAAAACACTTCCTGATAGATCAGCAAATGAATTCGGTGTAAACCTGATTTTCAGGGAAACAGCCTCAATGTAAAAGTTTCACACACCCTCTCGATAAAGTGCATGATGATTACGTTTCAGAAAATTCCTAGGATGACGAATTCCTCCACAGAAGTAACCCTTGTGATGCCACTGTATGGTACACTGTGTATATGGTCCACACTCACAGTGAGCGAAGATATATTCATCTCCACATGTGACGAGGAACCCAAAAGCCACGACTAGATGAGAATGATGACTCAAAGTCAGAAAAATGACATGAGCGAATGCGAGCCATAAATGGCTCTTCTCAGCACAAACACCCTCGTTTCACATATACGCCTCCACATGGTGTTCCATCGAGGCCAATATGCGGCTGCAGTGGGAGGATGATCAGAATCAGAGCACAACAGCATGTCTCTATTACACCTCCAGGAAAAACAGCAGATGACAGCTGATTAGAGCAAGATGGAAACTAGAGTTAATTTTTATACTTTGGAGTCTTTGCAAAAGACTGATGGAATTTTTCAAGCTGTATGTTGGTGAGAGAGGCTCAAACGCAAAGATAATCCAAAACAAATTATGAAACAGAAAAAGAAAGGGGAATGGAATGAAGAAACATCACAGCCACAGAAAGCTGACATCATCTCACTGTCTCTGGTTTGACTTTATTTACAGACTTACTCAGCTGTGCTGCCTGGCAATTAGTAGCCTAAAATGGCCATTGCAACTGTGGGCTGTGGTGACTGGGAAAACGAAGAGACAGTCTGGAGAACCAGCACTGAATTCTGAACAATGGCACGGACAGCAGCTGTGTTCATGCATAGACTAGTATCATTACCAGCAAAATGATGGAACAGAAACGAGTTATTGCAAAAACAGATATGATATGTACCACTTCAAAGACTGCTTTAGTTTTTGTACTTTGCATGGTTCATTTTTAACTAAAGTCCAGAAATCAGTGAGAAAATTTGACCTGTGTTTCACAACACCCCAGAGAGTGTGAGGCAATCTAAGCAAAGCTTGGTTCTATTAGATTGAAATTGTGAGTGAGGCCGAGCAAATGCTGTGCATCATTTAAATTTGCTGACTCGTCACTGAGCTATTATTACTATTATAGTGGGGGGAAAAAAAAAAAATCATCAGACGTTGAGTTTCAATTTTAAATTTTTGAAGTGCATACAGAGCACACTGGAATAAAGGTCTGATGATTTTTTCTTAAATCTGTTAAATAAATTAATTTATTTATTTAAATCTATTAATTAATTTAAATCCATTAATTTTTATTAAATCTGTGTGTTGCTGTTTATGTGGTGCTGTTTGGGCTAAAGCACCACATAAACAGCAACACACAGATTTAATTACCTTGTTTCTCAAAAAGTTGATCTCTAAACCCAAGGATGCCACAAATATAAACATATTACAAACCCGTTTTTATCTCAGAATGTATTAGGATCCCAGCACTGAGCATCAGACTGGATGCTAAGAGGTATGGCTCCAAAAATCTAAAGGAAGAAATGCTTTAAAAAATGCAATTTGATTTTAAACTGAATTAATTCTGCCATGTGTTGTAAAAACATTTTTTTTTTTTTTTGGGGGGGGGGGGTCATCCTTCCAAATTTTACTACTGTTAGCTACTGTAGCATTGTTGCACCAATTAAACTTATATAGGTGTATTGGAAATAATTTTATCCAAACTCCTGATAAGTTATTTTTACACACTGCATTCAATTGCAATTTTGGCTTGAGAATGCAGCACCACAAGCCATGACCACTGGTCAAAATATACAACAAAACCATTTGATGAACATGCAGAGATTCAGTCAGACCTGTTAGATTTATACTGAATACACACACACACACACACACACACACACACACACACACACACTGCCTTTTCATCTACATCTCACCATCTCTCCCTCCTATCAATACTCCTCACACCTTCCATGTGTCAGCAAAACAATTCATCAGCCAATGAAACACCATGCTTCATTTCATACAAACTTCTCTTTTTTTCCTTTCTTTGCTCACTATTCCAATCCCTCGGACTGGCCAGACACTTCACCTCATCATTCACTGTCTCTCTCCAATATAAACATACAAACATGGCAACAAGCCCAAATGTTATAGGCTTCAGTAAGAGCTTTGACACTGCTCAGTGCTGGACTCATCACGCTAGCTTCAAGTGTGTTTATGCCAGATGTGAGATGTCACATTAAGCTAAAGAGCTTAAAAAGGATTTTAAAGAAAGGATTTAAAAAAAGGAAGTCATATTTAACAGAAACAGGCTCAATGAGATCACTATTCACCTACCACATCTGTAGGATGTGCAATTTCCACATACAAATATTTGAAACACATTCCCTTAAGAAAATAACTTTTAGAAAATTCAAGATTGGCTGTGTTGAGACCAAAGCTCATAATGATAAACATAATAATAAATTATAATAAAATTAAATTATCACAAAAATAAATAAAATGGTAGTTATCAATCATATACACTCCACAGTAATAGTATAATCTGATTCACTATCTGAGGATTAGAAAACATTACCCTGTAATGCTTTTATAAAAACAAAAAAATAAAAAACTTAAGATTTGTCACAGTCACTTGGAGCACAATGACCTCATCATTCATACTCAATTTAAATTGGAAATCTAAACCATAAAAATCTAATTTTAGTTTATTTTTCTTACTAAAACTCTGAATAAGTTTAAAAGACACTTTGGGTACACGGTGCTTATGCTCATGAAGTATGCAGAGCTCACCTGACCTAGTGCTATAATTATACAAATTTGTACATTTACAGCATTTGGCAGGCACTCTTATCCAGAACAACTTACAATTGCCATTTTTATACAACTGAGCAACTGAGAGTTAAAGACCTTTCTCAAGGGCCCAACAGTGGTGATAGTTGGGATTGAACCACTGACCTTCAGTAACTTATTGCATCATCCAGTAAGCCATCACTGCCACTATTCGTAAAAACAGACCATAAAATATTTAGTTTGCTTATAATGCTAATGTGAATTATATTCTGAAACAATTATTCTCCTCCTCGGATCCACTGGATAACGCTGAACTGAACAGAACTATTCAAATGACACCCAGTTTATCTTTGATGGATAAATACAAATTCGGAAAATATAACATAACATAAAATATAATAAGGCAAAATTTGTGTGTGAAAATGAGTTTAACCCTGAAGGTGAACCTCAGTTTTAAACTAAATTACATTAAAGATTATAATTGTGAAAGAAATCAATATTGTATGGGAAATCAATATGAGCTGATATTTTCAGCTGATATTTAAGCTTTCAGGATGAATATTTGAAGGAACTGACATGAGCTCTCTCAATTATTCTTTAATCCCTTATTCAAAACAATTGGTTAAAAATCAAAACCACATAGGGATCTACTACATAAAACTTACACAACAATATCGTAAAGTACGAGTTTCGTTACACTTCGTTGACATACATCTTTCAGTTGGTAGAGCCAGAAATTTAAACTGAAAAACTTGAGTATGGCACAGTCCAATGCTCTCAATATTGATCATTGTCTGAGGTGTATCGGCCCCCCAGCTCTTTGTCTTACACACATACACACGCTTGCTGCAGGTTAAGTTCGTGCTGACAGCAACTAACAGCTTCCACATGTGAGCAGACCTCCCCCTTTAACCAGCACACCTTTCACTCTGACATATACACAAGCAGGGCATGTTGTGTCATCTCAGTTGACAGCTGCTGTCAGTTAGAAGTTTTAAAGAATGAGAGAAGCTATTGTGTGGTTAACTATGTGTCAGAATAGTTATGTGCACATTAAACAGCAATAGCACACTGACAGGCTAAGCAGCATTTGTGTTGAAATTCCCCCCACAGCATCATGGCAACTGGAGTTCAACTACACCGCCATTACAGTGCCCCAAATACAACCATCTATTATGCAGCGAGGTGCAGACACTCCTGTGCAATCTGGTGGGTCCAATCCATTTTCCAATGTGACAACTTAATAACAGAGTGCACACAAGAACCAATCATATTACTGTGTATTTTATATATATATATATATATATATATATATATATATATATATATATATATATATATATATATATATATATATATATACACATATACATACATACATACACACACACACACACACGCTCCACGACTTACATTCATCCGTTTTAGTTTTTTTTTTTTTCCAAAAAAAAAAAAAAAAAAAAAGTCAAATTTTGATTTTAGACGTACCTACGTAGTATGCTGATGTAATGATGCTGCATCCATTGTTTACAAACGACAGACTGAACGTGCCCCTCCTTCTTCCTAGTTCAGTTGTATATATTATCTATATATCAGTTAGGGGCAGTGGTGGTCTAGTGGTATAGGGCGCTGGATCGCTGATCCAAAGGTTGGGGGTTCGAGTCCCACTCTCCACAAGGTTGTCACTGTCCCCCCCCAGTGCAGCTAACTGGGTTATCAAAGGCGGGCCATGTCTCTCACCGTCTAAGGTGTGAGGCATGTGAAAGAACCATTGCTGACTTTCGTAAAGAGTAGCTGCAAAGTCGTCAGCGTGTTTCTGTCCCTTGCTAAAAGGGTTGAGACAGGAAGGGCATCCGACGTAAAAACCTCTGCCAAATCAAACGTGCAAATCAGATGATTCGCTGTGGCGACTCCTGAGTAAAAGGGAAAAAGCCGAAAGGAAGACAGACAGACTATATCTATCAGTTATATAGTGTGTTACCCTTGTGTTAAGACGTCGTCTCTGTGATCTTTGTGTTTACACTGTTTTGCGAACTTTTGTAACCCTAAGCAAATATGTTTGGTGACTCACATCAGTGCAGGCTGTGTTCTAAACGAGTTCAACGGCACCCTTGCGCTCTTGAAAGACCCGAAGTCCGTATAACCCACAGCAAGTACACTACTTTCAGTATTGAGCGCCTCACATATTGTAAGTGTTGATTGACTGTTTTAAGCTTCATGTAAAGTGACTCGGTATAAGTGACATATTTGAAATTAATGTTGATATTATTTGATATATTTGATATTATTTTACAATGTTATGTTTATAATAATTGATTTAGTGGTGTATTATGAGATACGGTAATGGTATTCATGGATGTATAGTACAGTATGAGCGTCACACGTCACTGTAACAACTTACATTCACTTTCAACTTACCGGCCGCCCGGAACCAATTAAAAACGTAAGTCGGGGAGCGTCTGTATTTTCATAGCTGAATTGTGGATGCGCTTCCAATTTCTTCCTGTAATGTGATTACAAAGCTTAATCTTTTTAATCTTAAATTCTACGACATTTTATAGCTCACTTCCCTGCTTCCGTGTATGCTGCTGGGACACAAAGTGTGAAGAAAGAGAACTAATCAGGATGGACAGTTCCATTGAAAACTGCATTCATATTTTATTCGCTCAAATGTATTTATAGAGCAGATTAATAAACCCCTTGAACATAACCCCCTGAATCCCAAATGACTGCCTATTCACTTTACATGCTCATTACTTATGGTATAACAGTGGTAATGAAAACTGTGCAGTGACACACACATTTATCCTGACAAACACATTCATATTTGACTCGGCCACGGAAAGAGCATGTCTTTATTATTCAGCGCATATCGGAAATCTACAAAGCTTGTTTAATTTAATTTAATTTTGTGTGTATGTTTTTAATATTAAGACTAAATATTGCTCGTAAAAGTTGACTCTGCTTAGGTATCTTAAACCAGAAATTATTAAATATATACATAATAAACATTGAATTAATGAAATCTTTAATTTTGCTTTCCTACAAGTGAGTTTTGAGTACATATTGCTGAGTATGGTAAGCTATCCACTGCTGCAGAGGAAGAGACTAGGAAAGACATCAAAATTACAAATTGTTCATGACAGGATGACTTGCTGGGGCTGGGAGATCTGAGAAAGCATGAAATCCTTTTTAACACGTATTGCTAATAGTTCACATGCATTATGCAGGGGATATCTGAGGGCTATGGGCTGGCTGAGCAACAGCTGTTCAAGTGTGATTATTTATTTATTTAGTTTTAAATACATAGTGAGCTGTGTTGGAAAAAAATGTATTCCAGAGCAATTTGCAGGGTTTGTGTTGAATAAAATCAAATGATATTATGCACAAGACTGAACATTATTGTATATTAATAAAAACATATATAGACATTACAGAGGAAACATATGTAAACCATAAAAATACCAACTAACTTAGAGTAGAGAGCTTGGGTGGATGCTGCCCTACCATTCAGAGTACAGTCCAAGCAAACTAAACATGCCTTTCCAGCAGTGTGGATCAAGACGTATAGGGTTTAATAACAAATTTAAAACATGTTGAATATACTGTATTGTGCAAAAGTACTAGGCACCCTAATTTTTAGTACAGTATAAACATTGCAATAGATTTTTTATTTTATGACATTCACCATGAATCATTTTAAATAATGTATTCACATTCTCACACACACACACACACACACACACACACACACACAAGTGTGACAGAATCTCCATTAAAACTGTAACTGAAAGGTATTTGGGAGGGAGGAATCATTACCCTGTTAACTCACACAAACTGTACCTGACTCTTCTATATTTTTAAAGTAAAGTGTAATCACATTAAATACTCATTTAAAAGATTAATTTATTATGATTTCATATGCTTTATAGAATTTCTGTTTCACATTATATTTTATATGCAAATATTATGCATCCTTGCTCTAAAGCATATCTTTGTATATTCCTTACAACGGTTGCACAGTATTGCATTTAACGTGCATTTAATATTTATTATTAGGGGTTAATATAACAACAAATATTGCACAAAAAAAAAAAATTCTACTTTTTTAACATTTAAAATTTTCATCATGCAACATGAACCAATAAACTAAATCTCAGGTATGACTTGCTAAAATCACTTGCGGACTTGTATATCATTAAACTGATGTAAATCTTAAAATATAAACCACTAAAATCAATGTTTCATTATCTGCTCAAAATTATAATTCTAACTATGATGTAAAATATTTTGCACTTTAAACTTTCTCCCAAAACATTGAATCAACATCAAATTTAGAGTGGGATGATGCTATATGTGCATAATAAAACTTTTATGTACGACTCCACCTTGAACGAGAAATGATCACATCTTACCTATAACGTTATTGTTAGTGGAGCGTAATCATTTTAATAGAAAAAGAACCCCATACAATACAACCCCAGTTAACTAGTTCTTGACAAGTAATAACTCGGCAACCCGACATGAATTTATAACAGCATTTTAAATTGTTGTATTTTGTTGAAATTTAACCACACACACACACACACACACACACACACACACACACACACACACACAGGACACCGGTCGTTGTGTGCACAGTATTACTAATGCTTAAAGTCCTATTATCGAAAAAAAAAAATAACCACAGTATTTTTCTCCAAAATGCACAAGTTGCTTGAGGGGATGGATCTGTGACAGGAATGTGTCAGTTTACTCCCAGATAAACCCCCACTACAGAATAATTTTTCAGACATACTCAATCAAAACTGCATGTGTGTGTGTGTGTGTGTGTGTGTGTGTGTGTGTGTGTGAATGTATACACATTTCTGTAAAGAACAAGGCAGTCCAAAAAGCCCTGTGTGCTGTAAATCAAATACTTGGAGTAGACTCCCAAAACCTTGACACTGATGGACTATTAGACATATTTAGTCATTGTGACATATGGTCCAGCATGCGAAGAACACAATGGACACTCACACATAAATCTGTCATGAGTGATAAAATCTTAAAGGTGTGTGCTTGTAGCTAGAGAACACCTATCCTCCATTTTGGTGCATTCCTTAACCGCCATGATTGGCGTTTGAACCTCATCCTACTCCTAGAGCTGAAATGCTGTCGACCCGCTGCACTTTGCAAGACATGGCATGTTTACGATAAGTATAAGATGACTTAAAAATACATTTTCATCGTATATGCATTCAAAGTAATGCAAAAGCAGCAAAATTGGCACGATCTTAAAAAACATAGGGAGCAACTGCATTAGTTGCAGCTGGAGGAGGCATTCCTCAGCCAGGGGGTGCATGCAGGAACAAGCTGGATGGGGGGGGGAAAGTTCCAGCAACATACGCGGATGTCAGGCTGATGGCACATTTAACGTGAATTTAGGGTGATAAAAGAGGGAGCACACTGTCTGGGAATAAATCACAAAAATTCTGTCAGGCCCCCATGGAACATGAACTGGCTGATGTGATTCATGTCTTTCACAACGAAATAAATCAGAGCCTGTGGGTTTTTGCAGTGCCACAATAAATCTTGTTTTTAATCTGGTTGTGGTGATGTGATGTCATTCTTCTGAATAAGACCTCATTTGTTAGTAGTGACATCAGCCAAGGTACGGCTGATTTACACACACAAGTGTTAATGTAATGTGTGTGTGTTTGACTCTTTCTCGAAAATAAGTCACTCCTAATAACCTGGTGTCCAGTTGTACAGGTTGGCCAGGATCACCATAATAAGTAATTTAGCTAAGTCAGGAATAGATTTCTAAATGAGCTGTACAGAATGGTGATATCATTCATCACCTCAGGTCTAACATGAGACATTTTACACACTATGCATCACAGTATTCATGAATCCTGATTTCCATTATACTGTATTCCTATTTAACAGTTACTAAAATAAACTATTTAAAACAAAAAGCAAGAAAAATGTACAAGCTGGTGAAAAAATAGATTTTAACACCCAACCAGCTGGAAAATAAAATAGCACATAGTACTAAACTACCTGTTATTCCACACAGTACCCGATTGTGATCAAATTATACAGAAATAAGGAATTCCATGATATATTTTACAGAAACTCAATCCTATAAAAAAAAAAAAAATCCAGTTCAGTTATTCAGTATTTCACTAAAACCACGCCTGCCATCAGCTGCCATTTCATCGATCTCTTGGCCCTTATTCTTCTAATCCAGATGCAAACAGACCTTCAAATACTATTAAGGAAAAAAATATTCTTCTGAGCCAAACAGCTGCCACTCAGCACAAGGAGGGATTTGTGAACACTGTTGAGTCTATGCCTACCACCAAGATACACCACAGTACACTTTATCCTGGGATTTAGCACAGCCAGCGGCCTCTTTGTACACATCGTCTGTACACTCAAACCACACAAAGTTAAATTATATTTATTAAGGGGAGGGGGGGACAAAGTATATGTAGTGGAAAAAAGTTTACATTTGTGACAAGAAGAAATAATCCTGTTTGTTATCTTTCTTCTCAAAAGAAAAGTACTTGCACTCACACACACACACACACACACACACACACACACACAAGCAGCACTCTGCTGACCCCCATAGGCCACAGCTGTAACTGTGTCTTAGAATAGCTGCTTAGATTAGTATAAAATTGAAGTTACACTGATATTAATACTGCACTCAGACTAATGCAATACCCATTTGCATGCTCATGAACCTGCACAAACTACACTGATCCATACATCCAATACCATGTCATACTATGCAATGCTCTTTTTACATTCAGTCATTCATGTTTGAAGCCTATAAATCCTAATTCGGGTCACCTATCTCCGCTGACTCTGGGCGAAGGCAGAGTACAGTACACCCAAAACCAGCTCGTCAGGCAATTGCAGCACTCAATTTATACTATTGTTTCAAATCTATTCTGCACGATATAGTCACTTCATAATGTAACCCAACATGTATGGCTCCAGAAATATACAGTGGTACCTCACTTTACGAAAGTCTCAACAAATGAAAAATGCAGGTTACGAAACGCATTTTCCTAAAATTTTTGTCTCTGTATACGAAACAAGTTCACGTTACGAAAGCGCCATCTTAAAAATTCAAACGCGCCATTCAAACATTCAAACAATGCACAAGCTGCTCTCCCAATAATCATGTTCAAACATCCCGCCCCGCTGGCCTCCCATTGGCTAACAACAGCTGTCGTTAATGTTGCCTTCACTCAAGCGCCATCTTGGACAGGTCCACCTGACACCATCTTGGACAGGGATCCCATTGGCTAGAAGGGATGACGCAGCTACCTCCCATTGCCTATTATAGAGTTGAATCTACCATGATGCTTTTCGTGTAAAGGACAGAGTTACTGTAGTTTTATGCTTTATTTCTTTACTCAGACTTTTAACCTTCCATAAACATTTGTAAGATTATAACTCTGCTAAGAAGACATGGTCAACACATGTGCACGCATGCACGCATGCACGTGCGCACACAGACACACACACACGCACATGTGATTTCCGATGCGAGTGAGAAAAAGAAAAGGGCTCAAGTGATATCACAAAGGAATATGGCCAAACCAGTCTACCATCGGTACGATATTGAAGCAGAAGGAGGTCTTAAAAGGTATGCTTTTATAATTTTTAAAGGGTTTAGGGGGTAGTGTTGCATGCCTTGTAACGAATCACGCATTTTACATGTAAAATGCGGACCATTTGATAAAATCATTTAAGTTAATTTTTCCCCTATTTAATGTACACACAGCACCCCATACTGACACAAAAACAGAATTGTAAGAATATAAAGTATCACATGGACATAAATATTTTAAACCCTTTGCTGTGGCACTCATAATTTAACTCATGTGCTGTCCATTCCTTCTGATTATCTTTGAGATGGTTCAAAACCTTCGCTGGAGTCCATTTGTGTTTAATTAAACTGACTGGATTGATCTATTTCTACAAGACCTTACAGCACGCAGTGCATGTCAGAGCAAATGAGAATCAGGTCAAAGGAGCTACCCGAAGAGCTCAGAGGCAGAATTGTTGCAAGGCACAGATCTGGCCAAGGTTACAAAACAATTTCTCCTGCATTTAAGGTTACTAATCCTTAAATGGAAGAAGTTAGACAACGAGAACTCTTCAAAGAGTTTTCAGTCCGGCCAAATTGAGCAATAGGACAAGAAGAGGTAAAGAAGAACCCAAAGATCACCGTAGCTCAGCTCAAAAGATGCACTGTGGAAATGGGAGAAAGTTCTAAAGTCAATCACCACTGGAGCCTTCCACCAATTGGGGCATTAAGGTAGAGTGACCTGATGGACGCTCCTCAGTGCAAGACACATGAAGTCCCACATGGGGTTTGTCCAAAAAATCCCCCCAAAACAAAACAACAAAAACACGAACAACACACAAAGAACTCCAGGACTATGAGAAATAAAATTCGCTAGTCTGATAACAGCAAGATTGGACTTTTTGGCCTTCATACAAAGCGCTATGTGTAGAGAAAACCAGACACTGCCCATCACCTGCCCAATACAATCAAAGCAGTGAAGGACGGTTGTGGCAGCATCATTCTGCTAGGGTGTTCTTCAGGTGCAGGGACAGGATGACTGGTTGAAATTGAAGGAAAGATGAATGCGGCCAAGTACACAGATATTCTGCAAGAAAACCTTTTCCAGAGTGCTCAGGACCTCTGACTGGGTCAAAGGTTTACCTTCCAGCAAGACATTGACCCTAAGCATACAGCTAAAACAACAAAGGAGAGGCTTAGAAACAACTCCATGACTGTTCTTGAATGGTCCTGAGACCCCTGACTTCAACCAAACCGACCATCTCAGGAGACCTGAAAATGGCTGTCCACCAACGTTCACCATCCAACCTAAGAGAACTGGAGAGGATCTGCAAGGAGGAATGGCAGAGGATCCCTGAATGTGTGAAAAACTTGTTCCCAAGAAGACTTATGGCTGATTAGTTCAAATGGTGCTTGTATTGCATCTAAGTACTGAGCAAAGGGTTTGAAAACTTGTGACTGTGGTATTTCAGTTTTCCCTTTTTTAATTCATTTACAAAAATATCTACAATTCTGTGTCCTTCTTTCAATATGGGGTGGTAATTTGCACATTAATGAGGAAAACTGCTGCAATGTGACAGAGCGAAAATTTTAAGGGGGTCTTTTCATACAAACTGTATAGTGAAATAAAAAATGCATATTGTAGGATCGTATAACCCTCCAACCTTAAGCAAATAAATTTATTTCATATGAAATCTCTATTGTTTGGTTACGCAGGATGCGGACATCACACATTGCCATAAATTCTATCTCACAAGGCATTTAGAAATGAATGTCATTAGACTGTGCCATCTGTAATGACAGCAAGGCAACAATGTCTGCAGATTTCTCATTCTGAAAATATTCTGTTTACATGTGCATGCCAATTCGTTTAACAAATTTATACAGTCATCTAGACTGCATGTTGGCTGCTTCACAAAGTGCATGGGACAGCGGGATTTAAAAACACACCACAGTTACAGCGTCAGGGTACCTTACTGTGAAGTGCGTTGTGTTTATGTTCCTTATATGGGAGAGAAACCTCCTGCTCATTGATTGATCAATTACAAAATTACTGGAGCCATAATCTGCTCAGTTCCACCAGGGCTGGTGATTTTTGCGAGAACTGATCATCCACTGAAAACCATTTTTATGTAAAATCCAGGTGTGACCTGTGAATTTATTCTGTCTTCTCAATATCATCTTTAACAGGAAGGGACACGAAGAACAGAACTCTTGCTTCCAGCACCAGCACCACACAACAGGTTGCATACAATGTAGGAGAGTAAAAGCATGTATTCCTCTACAACTATTATGATTATTTCATCACATCTCATGATAATACAGTTCCACCTCACCTGAATTATTCAAGTCATTTCTCTTTCACCCTATTCACTCCCTCTGGACTGTGACAATTTTCCATTTGCATCATGCTGTAAATAGCTGCTCAGTCCATTCGTGTACAGATGTTACAGGAACAGAGAGATTAATTATTCATCCTTTAATGCAGTTCAACTGTAAAGCCGTTACTGCCAGTTGTCATGCTGTCAGTCACCATCAAACAAAAATGAACAACATGATCGTCAAAGCAGTTTTATTAACTGCTGAAGTTATACAGGACTAAAATAAAATCTTAAAAATTACCCAAGTCTTTGAGGGAATTGTACACGAGCAACGATCGAGTCATTTAAAATAGTAGCACCAGAAAGCCAACTATATGGGGCAGTGGTGGTCTAGTGGTATAGGGCACTGGATCACTGATCCAAAGGTTGGGGGTTCAAGTCCCACTCTCCACAAGGTTGTCACTGTCCCCCCCAGTGCAGCTAACTGGATTATCAAAGGCGGGCCATGTCTCTCACTGTCTATGGTGTGATGCATGTAGAAGAACCATTGCTGACTTTCGTAAAGAGTAGCTGCAAAGTCGTCAGCGTGTTTCTGTCCCTTGCTAAAAGGGTTGTGACAGGAAGGGCATCCGACGTAAAAACCTCTGCCAAATCAAACGTGCGAATCAGATGATTCGCTGTGGCGACTCCCGAGAAAGGGGAAAAAGCCGAAAGGAAGACAGACAGAAAGCCAACTATATAAGGCA
The DNA here is from genome assembly GCA_024760905.1 of Plotosus lineatus. Taxonomy (NCBI): domain Eukaryota; kingdom Metazoa; phylum Chordata; class Actinopteri; order Siluriformes; family Plotosidae; genus Plotosus; species Plotosus lineatus. The sequence goes on along the minus strand of CM045737.1, from coordinate 20,940,762 downwards.
AAATAACAAATAAATAAAATAAAACAAAAAAACAAACAAACAAAAAACTCTGGGATAAAATAATGACTATATGAGGTACATTCTCTTGATTAATCAAGCACGTGGCCAGTACAAGGACATTTCAATGACGGAGCCATTTACGTATCGAATAAGCAAAATTGCGGCCGAAGCTGGTTAAGGTTTTTATTCGATGGGATTTTTTTCACTCTCCAAATGCTCGACATCGCTCATGTTTAAAAGCTACCAGTCGCTTTTTGATCACTGCTTCCTATGCAGATGCTGCTTTCGTTACATGTTTACCATTTATGTCCTGTAAGTTTGGTATCCTTACGTTTTTCAGTTTGAATGTGGCCTTTTCATACATTTTTAGCTGAGATGTTCCACAGCAATATCTTTTGAATGGAGAGGAGAGGATCCACCAAAACTCCTGCAGTTTTACTGATCAATAAAAGGACTGCAGGGATACACAACACCACATCCTGTCAGGTTTTCCCCTTGAAATCCCATCCTCCTCTCAGACACTCAATACACTTTTGTTCCTGTTGCTCAATGCTTAAAAGAAATAAAAAGCACCCACCCAGAATCTTTTTTGTTTTTGACTAACTCATCTCTTGACCAACCCACTGACTAACAGCTTCCTGACCGCATCCCAAAACTCTAGACATGAGGACCAACCATGGGGGGAGGGGGTGCTTGGATAGTTTATTTAATTATTTATATATATATATATATATATACACACACACACACATAAAAAGCGCACCCTCGCCCACTTTTTTCATAACTACAGTACAGTATTACCGGACTGGGTCACCGGTTCATTTCACACACCCAAATACATCACAGTCATTAAAAAGTAACTTGTGTGCACTACAGTGAGGAGACAAAGAGAAGCTGGAAAACACTTTCAAATACACATTGAACACATTAAGACCAAAAATGAAAGTCTGCTAGCCTGTGGTTTTACCTTAACATGACTCTGAGCTCCCAGGTTGTAGATTTCAGTGGGTTTAACTTCATTGATGATTTTCACCAGACATGTGCTGTCGGTCAGATCCCCATAGTGCAACTTCATATCTATAGCGCACACACACACACACACACACACACACACACACACACACACACACACACATCTAACTAGACCTGAAATAATCTTTTTATGAATAGAGTTAATATTTTATTGGGCATGACTAATTTTGATAAGATGGAAAACTGATACTGTATTTAACATGAAGACAAAAGAACAAAATCTCTGACAAATTATATAGAGAAAAAAAGCTTAAAAGATTTGGAGTATTAAACATTACAGCTGGTTCTATTCATAGAAGGAAGCAGCGATGTTGAAAGGTTCATGCAAAATTAAAATCACAATCAAGTTGTAATCATAAATTCTGGCTCTTAATAAGTTAAATAAATGAAAAGAAAAGACATGGTTTAGCACACCGTGGAGGAAAGATTACTGTTTTAGCTTCAAAAGAAAGAAGCATTTTCCCTGATTTTTTTTTTTTTTTTTTTAACACCAAGTATTGCCAACTAGATCATGAAAGTAACAAGGTGTCTGATCTCGCAGTGAGCATCATCAAGCATAGATGCTAGAATTTCAGCCAATTAACACAGAAAAATAACAGCATGGGCCTGACTGATGTAAATCAGGTCCACCATTATCCATGGATCCATTGTGAATGTATACAGTGACAAAAAAAATCTCCTACCTTCCAAAGAAAAATAAAATAAATAAATAAAATATTTTTTAAAATTACCAAACAATTAATTCTATACATGGCACTTCATTCCTTAGCGATTGTATTTATCATTGCCTTCACATATGAAGCTTAATGAGATGAGAGAGGTGATGCTATGGTCTGTTAGTAGCCATACCCCAACTTCGACACCTTAAGCCTGAGGAACTCCATGTTTGGTTTCAGTAAGATGAAGCTATGGCCCACACAGCTCAATAAAAGTGCTGAGGGAAATGTTTCCCGATTTGGTGATCTGGTCATGTGGCGATGCTGGGTGGTTGGCCCAATCCTTTGACTTTACACCTTGAGATTTCACTCTATGAAGCACCCTTAAGTAACGATTGTACACTCATCAACCTCGAACCCTTGAACCCACGAGGCTGCTGGTCAGTAGGAGATTGCGGCTGTTCCACCTGACCTGACAAGCCATAGCAACCTTCAGAAATCACCGTCAAGTATGTATAGAATATGACGGCTACCATTTGATCATCTTTGAAACATAATGCATAAAATTTTACTTAATGAAGTAATGAAGTTTTATGTGTGCAAATAACAATCAGATTATTTGTAAAGGGTTTTTTTTTTTCATTTATCTTTGAAATATGGGAGGTTTTATTGGGTCACAATGTAAATGGAACGAGACATTTGTGCCCGTTTTACATCAATGAGCAGCTTTTGGCTGTTAACAAAACAAAACAAAACAAAAAAAAAAACAAAAAACAAACAAACAAAAAAAAGAACTGCAATATTCTTTAAAATAACAATCCAGAAGCACAGCAGTGCTATGGGAGTGTCCGTGATATTAATGCTCTTATGATTTAGTGGAATTAAAATAAATTGAAAAGAATTTCGCTTTCTGGTTTATTAAAATAGTGATTTTGTTTCTCCAGTGTGACTAAACCATGTACGTATTTTCTTTTCATTTCAACAAATCAACAGTGATATTGGATATCTTCACAAAAATTCAGCAATTAGTCAATTTACAGCTACAGAATACACTGTATGGAAAGGTGTCCTATGACTGCCGGAGAACTGAAAATTGTCCCCACTGTGTAATTAAAAATAAACCCTCCTCAGACAGAATATTACTGGATAAGCTTGGGTGGTATCACGGTGTACCGAGGTATTAAGAAAACCGGACAATATCATTTTCAATAGTGTTAAATATACAGATACAGCATTCGAAAGTGACACAGAGATGCTGCATTGAGGTGATGAATTGCGGCGTACAAACCACCACCAGAGGTCAGTCACTCGGTCAGTCAGTCCAGATCATTGCACTGTGTTCTGCAACAGGACACTGGCGTAGCAGTGGTAAAATCAACAAAGCATCATCCCAGAACAGTCTTGTTTTCAATCAAGGAAAGAGAACAGATGAAGAAGTCGTACCTACACAACCACACCACAATCATTCGCTCGATTACATTTGATGATGTAAACTACTTCACAGACTGGCAGGAAAAATAAAATCCCGGCTAAATAGCAAAGTAGAACCGCACCAAGTCTGATTTTCATGGCATACCTCAGTCTCAGTATGTTTCAAAGACATTTTTAAAAAGGGAGTTTACACTGTAACAGTATGGTCATGAAAACCAGAGGGTGAGGTTTTTATGCAGTGAAGAAAGAGACTTGAAGGATATATTAATTAAACAAATGACTTACACCCTCTTGAACCATCAGATCCTGCTGATATGGGGTACAGTTAGTGTCCATTAAACCGTTCACATATTATCCAACAGTAAAGTTACATTAACAGGAACTGCGCTGCATTGTTCATGCATTTTCTACCTAGTGTTTCAACAAGAAATAAAAAAAAATAATAAAAAAAATACTGACATTAACAAAAAACTGAAAAAAAAAAACCCCAAAACAAAACAAAACAAAAAAAACCACCGGTATTTCAGATCTGAGTAAGATCCCAATTATATAAACAAAACCCAAAACTTAATGTAAATGTAGCTGTGCCATTATTCACAGGGTCGCCCTTTAGTAAGGTGCTGGATTACCCAAGGTCAGGGGTTCAAGCCCCACTATCAACGGGTTGTCAATGCTGCCCCCCCCCCCCCCCCCATACAGGTAACTGGGTTATCAAAGGTCGGTCATGTCACTCACTGCCACACATGTAAAAGAACCACTGCTGACTTTCATCAAGAGTAGGCTACATAGACGTCAACATGTTTCTGCCCTGCCATGGCCTGGCAAGTTGTCCAGGGTGTACTCTATCCTCGTCCAGAGTCGGCCGAGATGAATGCCAGCCTCCCCGCAATCCTAATTAGGATTAAACGGTTCTAGGACACCCCCCCTCCCCACCGGACAACCACCCCCTAGTCAATGAATGTCTGTGTAGGTAAGATGATAATACAAAATAATAATAAGAAGTATCTTTAATTGAGATTTAATGTTTTATTCATAAACAATAAACATGATCAATGTACAAATGAAACATATAATTTAAATATTTATAATTGAATATTGTGTGCAATTCCTCTTAGATAATCTACTAAAGGTCTGTTTTCGTAGTCAGCAACAATTTTAGTCAGGCATCGCGTGATGGCTTTGTACTTCTGTCTCTGAGGTGGAGCTGGTACACCGACTGACATCTGAGCCATTACAACCTCATTTAATGCTCGTTACCGTTGTAACACTCCTAAGAATGTCCAGAAGTTGGGGTAGTAAGCTCCAACATTAGACTGCATGTGGTGGTGCCATCCTTCAATGTGGTTGTTGGTACATGGAAGTCCTTCTTCAACTCGATTCTTCACATTCCATGGGGGAATGCTGGCAGTCGATGACCATGGCGGTGAGGACGGCCAACGAAGGTATCTTCGAAGTAGTTGGCTACTGGTTGGGCAGCTTCTGGCATAAGCTCTGATAGTGTTTCGAATGCGTCATTGATGTCATCTAGTGGAATAAATGCTAATTCATCGAGCTGTGACACACATTTTCAGTGTATGATTGGCCCATTTAAAATATTTGACACAGACTAGCGGTATTGTTTGCGGCGCAGGGGCCAGGCTAATTAACATGCCACTTAGCTGAAACTAAAACTAGGCATATTAGTTACGGCTTGCCCAAAGGAGAGAAAACATTTAGAAAAATTTAGACAAAGGCATAAGATCAAAGTACCGAACTGAGCCTTTATCCACAGATTAAACTTAAAGATCTTTAGATGATTGTCCTAGGGGGTAGTTGTCCTAGGGGGGTGGTTGCCTTGGGGGGGTAATTGTCCCGGGGGTTGAACATCTGGGGGTAAATGTCCTGATACCGATTACAAACGATCCAGAAAATGAACAATTATTCAAAGTAACTGGGATCTAATTTATCAAAGCATACGTAAAACAATTAATAAATGGCCACCAAAAAATCTGAATATGCATAAACATTAGCATATTAAAAAAATAAATAACTAGACCAAAAGCGATCAGACACTCCTGCCAGCAAGATCATATAGATCCTATGCCATTTCCGTTGAAAGTTATTGCAATCACAAGCCTTAACCAGCCGAATATATAAAAGGAACCTTGTTACCTTAAAACAAGGTCAAGGTGAGCCGTATACAATCCCACCCAAGACCTTCCTGGGAGGAACCCAAACACCAAATTAGGTCATTTTATGTCATTTCCAAACATTATTGCATTAATAAGTTGGACAGATGGACAGACAGACACTCATTTCTATAGTTCTCGCTCACCTTCGGGAAGCACAATCATCTCCTCATTGTGCTGATTGTTTTGGACAAGACAGAGCATGTAGAAAAAAAAAAAAATGATGGTTCACCTGGATTTTTTTTTTAAAATGCATTTATCTCATGAAGCTTTTATGGATGTGGTGAAGTAGGACATGAAGGTCGTTGGTGTTAGAGAAGATACAGAGGATAGGGAGAGATGGAGGCAGATGATTTGCTGTTGCGACCCCTGAAAGGAACAGCTGAAAGGAAAATAAGTAGAAGATCTAATGATGAAGTTTCCTGTGGTGCTATAAAAAAAAAAAAAAAAAAAAAAAAAAAAAATCGATCTTATTTTTTCTTACATTTTCTTTATGGAAACTTTAGCTCACTCTCACCTGGAGCGTTAAAGTAAAGTTCAAGGAAAGCTTTCCAATCTTCTCTGTTACAGGCATTGCAGAACTTGGTAGTACTGTATACCAAAGTCAACAATCAACTACAGATGGCAAAGAACTGTCATACAAGAGACCTTCAGATCTCAGAGAAAAGGTTTTGGCGAAGCACAAGTCACGAGATGGAGACTAAAAATTTCAAAGGCTTTATTAATACCCCTTCATAAAAAAAGCACAGTAAACCTTAATCAAGTTCCTCCAAACTGGATGGATGACCGAAAAGAAAAGTAGTCAGAGAGACCACCAAGAGGCCAATGGAAAATTTGAAACGGTTACAGGAATTTTGGGAGAAGAATGAGTATCGTGTGCAAGTGACAATATCTCAAATGCTCCACAGATGTAGCTTATATGGGAGGGTCGCAAGCAAAAAGTCTCAATTAACCTTTGCCAAAATGCACCGTAAAGATTCTAAAGCCAAATGGAAAAGATTTTTATGGTCAGATGAAACCAAAACTCAAACTATCTTGCCATAAAAAACCAAGCAATATCTTCTTTTCCTTTCCGCTGTTCCCTTTCAAGGGTTCGCCACAGCGAATCATCTGCCTCCATCTTCATGAAAGTCATATTAATGAAACACCAAGCAATATATCTTTCAGAAAACCACAATAGCTTAGTATTCAAATGCCAGACATGAAAGCATGGTGGTGGCAATATCCTGTTGTGAGGGTGCTTTTCCGCAGCAGAGACTGGGACACTAGGAAACATGGATGGAAAATATAATGTCAAATTTTTAAACTGACAGCTGTTGTCCTCTGTCAGAATATGCTGAAAGAATGGAATGGAAGGAAGGTTCTTCACCTTTCAGTATTATAATGATGGAAAATTTGACCTCAGAGTGCATGACGGAAAAACAGGAGCACCAGACTTAACCTCAGTTGAAAATCTGTGGAATCATGAAGTTTACAATCCACCAACAGCCACCGTCGGGCAGTGGTGGCCTAGTGGTAAAGCTGCTGGATCATCCATCCTCAGGTTAGGGTTCAAGTACCACTCTCCATGGGTGGTCACTGTCACCCCCAGTGCAGCTGACTGGGTTATCAAAGGCTGACCATGTCTCTCACCGTCTATGATGTGAGGCTGTGAAAGAACCATTGCTGACTTTCGACAAGAGTAGCTGCAAAGCCGAGGTGTTTCTACCCTGCGATGGCCTGGCGAGCTGTCCATGGTGTACTCTTCCCTTGCCTGAAGTCGGCTGAGATGGGTGCCAGCCTCCCTGTGACCCTAAATAGGATTAAGCGGTTACAGAAAATGAATGATGAATAAACAGCCACCGTCCAATTTGACAGTTTGAACAGTTCTGCAAAGACGAATAGGCAAATGCTGCACAATCCCGATGTGTAAACGTGGTAGAGTAGTATCCCAAGAGACTCATATCAGTAATCAAAGTTTCCTTTATTGCATGCGTCTTTATTTCAGGCTGAAAATAAATAAAAAGTGAATATTTTAACATTAGTAACTGTGTATTCCACTATACATGTGTATTACTCACTTCCTTCTGTGTGTGTCTGAGGATTATGGTAAAGGTGCTCAATTCGGCCAGTGTTAAAAGAACTGGACCTGCGTAAGATCCCATGAACCTGTGCACACACACACACACACACACACACACACACACACACACACACACACACACACACACACACACCTTACCTCCTACTCTCACAATTATTAGTATAGATAATTGACTTATGCTTAAAATTTAACCTTAACATCTGCAATCTATAGGAAACCTTGTGGCCAGTAACCATTTACAGTTTTACTTGATGTAACTTAACTGAGAGTACATGTGAGTAAGTGCACATTTTTTTTATAGTTTTATTGAAAGAAAAAAAAATTTACCTCATAGCCTTTCTCCAGGAGAAACTCTGCCAAGTATGATCCATCCTGAAATGTGTGCATGCACACACACACACACAAAAAAAAAATACAGATCATTCTCTGAAATCCACAAGTCTCTTTGCTTAACCGAGTATGCATGGTAGATTGTGCCGATGCGAGCAGATGGTTAATTCAGTCTTGGGAAAACCAGAAATTCCGGCATATGCCGGAAAACTTGCACCCATGCTAGTAGGCTTACGCTTCTGACCAACCATATTTGCTTAGGGTTACAAAAGTCCGCAAAATAGTGTAAACACCAAGATCACAGAGACAACGTCTTAACACAAGGGTAACACAGTGAACTGGGAAGCAGCAGAGCACGTTCAGTCTGTCGTTTGTAAACAATGAACGCAGCGTCATTACGTCAGCATGCTACGTAGGTACGGCTCGTACGACAGAGAGCACGCTAAACTCCAAATTTGCCTTAATTTTATTTTTTTTTGGTGGTGGTGGGGGGGACCCAATGTAAAATCGAAAAAACGTAAAACAAATGAACTCAAGTCGGGGAGCGTCTGTATATAAAACCGGACTTGATTCAAGCTACATAAAAAAACACAACACCTCATTAAATCTTGGCTATAGAGGCAATTACACACACTTTGCAAATAACCAGCTTCCGCCTGAAGTGCAACACTAAAGATGCACACTACCTGTACTGTAGTTAACATGTGGTAGGTAGAACACTACATCACTCTGCTTACCCATCATACCCTGCTCTGTGTGGGGACACAAATATGCATAAACACAGACATATACAGTGGCCTTAACAGCTCCATTAGTCAAATTCTAACTCGGTTACAATACCTTTATTTAAGTAATTGTTTTCTCTACATCTGATGATGACATAATAATAATAATAATAATCATAATAATTACAACAAAAACAATATCATAACATCATTATAAGGAAAAAATGCAAAAGCCAGAAACAATATTGCAGATTATGAATTATCTGAGGATAGAAGTTACTGCCAATGAATGAATAAAAATATGTAAATAATTAAAAAATAATTGAGATTGTAACATCCAAGCTCTGAAAATGGTGAACTGAGCTGTCTTCTCTCTCTCGATTTAGAAACGTACGGACAACCTTTTGTATTGAATGTGTGTGAGGAAACAAATCTCCTCTTTTTACTGCCCTCTCCTAATCAATCTCTCATTTTTTCTCTCTTTCCTTTGTTTTTCCTTCTTAGACATCGAACTGCACTTTCTGGAAATGTGGAACATTCCGCTCTGGCCAGGCTATTCCACCCTGCTTCCTGCTGAGGTGATACAAACACAGCCCCCAACATCCCCTGGCGAAAAAGGACAATGACTGGCATTTCATAGCAAGTGTAAAAGTGGTTGTCCTTTCCATAATGTAATTACCCAGAATCCAGTTGTGAAAGACTGATATCGCTTTTACAGTATTAGGCTGAAAGGGATTTGCGGATTTCTTATAATAATCAACATATATACAACTCTGCTGGTGGGCAGTGGCAGTGGCGGTCTAGTGGTTAGGGTGCAGGATCGCTGATCCTAAGGTTGGGGGTTCGAGTCTCCACAAGGTTGCCACTGTCCCCCCCAGTGCAGCTAACTGGGTTATCAAAGGCGGGCCATGTCTCTCACTGTCTATGGTGAGAGGCATGTAAAAGAACCATTGCTGACTTTCGTAAAAGAGTAGGCCGCAAAGCCGTCAGCGTGTTTCTGTCCCTTGTTAAAAGGGTTGTGTCAGGAAGGGCATCCGACGTAAAAAAAATCAAATGTGCGAATCAGATGATTCGCTGTGGCGACCCCTGAGAAAAGGAAAAAGTCAAAAGGATAGAAGATGATATACCACTCTGCTGTCATAATCATATGGCTGTCATCTACCACCATAGTTAATTTACACTTGATTCTTATTTTGTGATCACTTACACGTGTATTATGTAATCACTTATACTATACTCATGGTATCCTTCTTATTCTCATGTCTGTGTTTGTTCTTGGATTGTTTTGAACATACTGGATTATTTAGGGTTCATAAATGAGAGATGAGACTGTGGCGACTCCTGAGTAAAAGGGAAAAAGCCGAAAGGAAGATGGACAGACAAACGAGAGATGAGACTAAGAGAACCTTTCATCTACTTTAAAGCCCATAAGTGGGTCAGGTTAGAACTAGAATATTCCAGTCTTCCTTTTTAACCTTCTAGTTTATCCTAATCGTGCACATTGCATACTGTGTAATCTCAGCTAGTATAAACTTTACAATGTGACCCAGCCACGTTGTCTCTATGTCTAACATGCCATGATGTAATTTCTTCTTTTCATGCATAAAAACCTCTGTACTTAATATCACAAGCTTGGGAGACCATCCTGAGTGAAAATATATTCTCTCACAATGCATTTCACTGTAGCTCAGGTGACACGAACTACATGGCACGGATGGCATCGATGTAACTCACAGTTTCATGGCAGATACAAACTCTTTGTATATGTGTGCATACTCAGTGGTCATCAAGTACATCCTCAAGGTCACATCACAAGTACAAATCAACAGAACGCATCCACAGATTGCATATTTAAATAATTGTTCATCAAATATGTTATTAAAGAAATATTTAATCACCAAAAGGGAGTGTGTGCATGTTGGGGGGGTCCGATTTCTGCAGCTCATGAAGACAGCGAATAGGCAATTGAGTATTTAAACACGAGCGTGACAGGCAGCAGTCCCACGACTATGCAGTATGCAATACCACATTATTCTGCCACATCTGTCGGTGTGTTACTGTTACTACTACACTACATTGTGGACCCATGATCCTCTATGATAAATGGAGTTTATCAGCATGCTCGCACTTTTGGGAAATGTGGTCTGTTTCCCACTGATTACAGAGTCAGACAGGAAACCAATACAGTCACAGCATTCCAGTCACAGCAGACACGTCTCGCTTTCATACTGTGTCTCATCTAGTGAATGGTTAAATTCCTCTCTTAGTAAAGCCATGTGATAACTAAGAAACACAAGCAGGGGTTTCTCCAAAATCTGCCCTTATGGCTAAAATAAAAATAATAATAAAATGAAACCATAAAGCACATCAGCCACGTCATGTGTGTGTGATTTCAGGAAAGAAAGAAAAAAGGGTGAAATTCAACAACAGCCTGTCTGAGCACCAAATTGAGAGAGAGAGAGAGAGAGAGAGAGAGAAAATACTACCTCCTCATCATTATTATTATTATTGTTGTCACTGAATGGGTACTCAGAGTGCAAGGTGCCTACCATGCAGCTTGTAGCAAATAGATCCTACATGTGCACAGGTTTTAGTGCCTGACTTGTGACATATTCTAAAATACATGTGACCATATTAGCTGGTTTTCCATTAGTACTCCATAGTAACTGCATGTTTAGGGGAACTTGATTCAAAGTTAAAAATTATTTTTCTGCAAAAATCTGTGCCCTTGTTCTGACCTTTAACCCTTGATCTAGACATTCCAAAATCATTGGCTCTCGAGTACTTCATCAGAGTAGTCTCCCCAGCCTGAGGAAAGTATTCCAGTGGTCAGAAATGAAAACTGCCATAATTAAAAAAAAAAAAAAAAAAAAGCTTCAGCTCAGCTACTCACCAGCTCTAGGCCAAGGCAGGGTAAAGCCTGAACAGGAGCCAGGGAATTACAGGGCCAATACACATACAACTATTCACTCTCACACCTACTGTATTTGAACACACCTTCATACTGTGGGAAGAAAACTGTCGAAATATTTACAGCATATGCAGACGCTCTTATCCAGAGCGACTTGCATTTATCATTTTTTTATACGACTGAGCAATTGAGGGTTAAAGGCCTTACACAAGGGCCCAACAGTCTTAATTGTAGGGATTGAACCGCTGATCAGGCCACCATGGAAAACCAAACAAGCATGAGAAGAATGTGCAAAAGCCGCACAAACACCCTGGTGAAGCCCTGGACTCAGATCCAAGAACTGCTTGCTGTGAGATGGACATGCTAACCAGTATGCCACCGGACCACCATGTGAGTTTTAGCTAAACATGAAACATAATAAACCAGTCGCTAATTCAGAGAAGGTAAAGCAATGTATTATGGACATTGTTCATTAATGGGAAGGAAAAAAAAAGAAAAATATAAAAGTTATGTCATGGAAAAACGATACAAAATCATGCCATGAGCATTTCTCCAACACTGTCAGAACCAAGCATCCTACTGAAAGGGTCAATCATCATCATCATCATCATCATCATCATCATCTCACAGTCCAATGGCGTCCTCTGCTGGAGACAAATCGTGCTACAGTACTACAACACAAATTCTGTATCAAAAGGCAGTAATAAACAATGGGTGAAACTTATAAAGGCAGGTGGTGTTGGATTACCGATCCCAAGGCCCCCCCCTCCCCGGTGCAGCTAACTAGGCTATCAAAGGCCAATCATGTCTCTCACTAGTTCTGGCCAGGGTATACCTGCTGAATTGATACAGACAGACAAGGCCCCAAAAGCCCCTGGCAAAAAGAACAATGACTGGCATTTCATATCAAGTGTAAAAGTGGTCGTCATTTCCATAATGTAATTACTCAGAATCCAGTTGCTAAAGAACAATATATCTTTTATCAGGCTTAATATCACAAGCTTGGGAGACCATCCGGAGTGAAAACATATTCTTTCAGAATGCATTTCACTGTCGCTCAGGTGACACAAACTACATAGCAGCGATGGCATCAGTGTAACTCACATTTTCATGGCAGATACAAGATCTTTGTATACGTGTATACTGTATGCTCAGTGATCGAATGCTTACTGTGTGTTCAAGTACATCCTCAAGGTCACATCACACAAGGACAAATCAACAGAATACATCCATAGTCTGCATACTTAAATAATTGTTCATCAAACCTGTACAAATATTAAAGAAAGTTCATCATCCATTCAGTTCATTTTCTGTACCCGCTTAATCCTAGTTTGGGTCGCGGGGAGGCTGGCGCCCATTCCAGCCAACTTCGGGCGAGAGCAGAGTACACCCTGGACAGCTCGCCAGGCCATCGCAGGGCAGAAACACACTGCCGGCTTTAGCCTACTCTTGTCGAAAGTCAGCAATGGTTCTTTTACACGCCTCACACCATAGACAGTGGGAGACATGGCCGGCCTTTGATAACCCAGTTAGCTGCACTGTGTGTGTGTGTGGGGGGGGGGGGGGGGCAGTGACAACCTTGTGGAGAGTGGGACTCGAACCCCCAACCTTTGGATCAGTGATCCAGCGCTCTATACCACTAGACCACCACTGCCCCCTAAAGAAAGATTTATATTTAATCACCAAAATGGAGTGTGTATGTGTGGGAGGTGGGCCTATTTCTGCAGCTCAGGAAGACAGCAAATGGGCAATTTTGTATTTAAACACGAACCTCGCCTATGTATGCAGTGTGAAATACCACATAATTGTGCCACATCAGAGAATGTATAACTGTTAATACTACACTACAGTGTGGTCTTTCACTCGCCTCTCCATGAGCTAATTTCAATTAAGCAGTTCAGAAAATGAATGAATGAAACTTTTAAACTCGCTCAGTTACTTGTTGCGTGGAGAAACCTGCGCCTTACTCTGCAATTTGTTCATTCCATGTCAGATTGGACCATAACAACATATTAGAGGTCGATATAAATTAAACCTGAGGACTTATGATTTATTTTGGACGCACAACAGACCAAGTCAACTTTCTACTGTTTGTTGATAAGGAAAATCCTGTTTTATATCAGAGATTACGTAGGAAATCCAAGTTGAGATAGACATTCAAGGAAAAGTAAATTAAAAAGATGAGCAATAGATTACTGTATAGACTGCATGTATTTTCCATAGTCACTCACTGTAGCCCAGGGGTGGGCAAACTACGGCCCACAGGCCACATCCGGCCTGTTGATCTTTTTAATCCGGCCCACCAAAGATTGATTGGCACACAATTCATGTTTAATATGAATGATTGATCGATTGCATTCATTTGACTTTGACTTGTAATGACACAGGGGTCCCAGCAAGGTTTAGAAAAAAATTGACGAAACTGGTTCAGAAATAGAGGAAATAAAATATTTCAGCTAGGGGTCAAAAGGGCTGCAGGGCCCCTGAAGCTGAAAATATAGCAGAATTTTTCTAAATAGGAGAGTAAAAACAGCGGAATTCCGCTAAATACTAGATATCTAGGATCCCTGAATGACAGTATTTCAACACCAGTGGCGCATTAGACACAGTCGGTTGATTTTGCGGAGCTCAAGCCACTTCCTGTTATCACTCTTCTACTGCACAGAGCCCATCAACAGCAATGTCAGAAAAAAGAAAAGTCGACAGTGAGTGCTGGGTGGTTCATAAGGAATGGACACCTAAATGCTTTTTTACCGAAGTCCGCTAAAAGGCTGTATGTCTTATTTGCCAAGGAACCATTGCGGTTTAAAAAAAAAATAAATAAATAAATAAATAAATAAATAAATAAATACAACATCCGCCGCCACTTTTCCACCAAGTATGCTAATTACACCAACAACCAATCATCGCAAGAACATCCAGCTACCGCTGATAGGTTGGTCGCGAGTTTGCAGGCTCAGCAAAACACCTTCATCCGAGCAACTTGCATCCAAAAATCATGCATGAGGGTATATGCATAATTCAGCAAAAGCACTGTGTAAATTCGTGGTCCAGCTTGACCACGGAGTGAAGTCGGTTGTGAAATTCGTTAAGTTTATTTGAGCGACAGGACTTCACCATCGTCAGTTTATTCATTTTCCTGAAGAATCTGACGCTGATCACCGGGACTTGCTTTACCTTCTAATGTTCCCTGGTTCAAGTTTGGGGAAAGTATGTCAGCGAGTGTGGAGCTCAAATAGGGGATTACTTAATTTTTGGAGCTCCTTGAGAACACTGAGAATGTTCCTGAGCTGAAAGACACTGACTGGCTGCAATTTCACTTTTACTCCAGACAAATTGACCCACATGAACGAGCTGAATGTGAAGCTACAAGGGAACAACAGTGAGTGCATGAAATGCATTAAACATCAGAGCCTTCAAAACCAGGCTAATTTTCAAAGCAAATCTCAGACAAGTCATTCGCTCATTTCCCCCACACTGGCTAGGTTAAAAGAGGCCCTGCAACATGTGAACAAATCCAGGAAACCACTGCATGACCTGCATGAAGAATTCTGTTTTCGATTTCGGAGAAACTGACAGAGCACTTCAGCTGGTGTCAGGTCCCTTCTAAGACCCAGAAATGGTACCACAGGAGTGGTAGTTGGATCTGATTGATCTCTAATGTGACATGATGGTAAAGGAGAAGTTCAACTCCCTTAAACTGGATGAGTTTTATGCTTCATTAAGTGCAGCCAAATTTCCAAACATCCAGATGGCGGCACAGAGGATGCTGGTGTTGTTTGGCTTTACATATGTGTGTGAACAGAGTTTTAGCGTGAGGAACACCAACAAAGTGTCCCACAGATCCCAACTTAGTGATGAACACCTCAAATCTGTTCTAAGAGCCACAACAGAATTACCACCAGACTTTGATGCACTTGCAAAAATGGATGATCAACAACACTGTTCCCAAAAAAAGGTATGCGAATATTTAATTGCAGGCTTTATTGACATCTGTAGTATGGGAGTCACGCACAAACGCATGAACTAAAAAAAATTTTTTTGAGTTACACAGTTCCTGCAAGAACCTTCTTACTTTCACGCTTGAGTACACTGGAAGAGCTATATATATATATATATATATATATATATATATAGAGGATTTTCTGAGTAGATCCTTCCGTAGGAGAGTGCTCAATACTTTTTGGTAGAGCAAATAACAAAAATAAAAGGACAGGACAAAGACTTTCTATTGAAACTCCATTTATCACTACAGATCTGTTTCGAGGGATGGTGAAACCATCCTCTCTCTTCAGGTGATTATAGAAGAATATTCTCCTATAATCACCTGAAGAGAGAGGATGGTTTCACCATCCCTCGAAACAGATCTGTAGTGATAAATGGAGTTTCAATAGAAAGTCTTTGTCCTGTCCTTTTATTTTTGTGTATATATATATATATATATATATATATATATATATATATATATTTAGAAATATAATTTTGTACAAGATGGCAAGAGGTGGGTTGTGTCTAGGAAATATGCAGATGATTTTCCCCCGAAAAACGTAAGTGTGGGCGCACAGAATTTGTGTGAGGCGTCATAATTTCATGGGTTTTTCTTTGTCATAAGGGGCAGGTTTGTGTGACTCTGACTACCTCTGAAAAAGTGGAAATACAGTGGTACCTCACCTTACGAAATTAATCGTTCCACAGCCTTTTTTGTAACCTGGATTTTTCGTAAATTGAACAGCATTTTACATTTAAAACGTGTGATTTGTTTTAAGGCCCCCAAAACTACCCCCTAAAACCCTTTAAAAATTATAAAAGCATAGCTTTTAAGGCCTCCTTCTTCAATATCGTACCGATGGTAGACGGGTTTGGCCATATTCCTTTGCGATATCACTCAACCGCATGCCGCGATCCTGCTTCTTCTTTTCACTCGCACTGGGAATCACACGTGCGCATGTGCGTGTGTGTTGACCATGTCTTCTTGGCAGAGTTATAATCTTACAAATGTTTGTGCAAAGGTTAAAAGCCTGAGCCCAAAGATAAAGTTGCAATGAGCACACCAGAAAAAGTCATGAAACAACACTAACTCTGTCCGTTACACGAAACGTATTATGGATGCTACATAATAGCCAATGGGAGGGAGCTGCGTCATTCCTCCTAGCCAATGGGAGGCCAGCGGGGGCAGGATGTTGGGAGATAGCCAATGGGAGGCCAGCAGGGTGGGATGTTGGGAAATTTAGTCAATGTGACAGCAACTCGTGCATTGTTTGAATTTTTGAGATGATGCTTTCGTAATGTGAACTTGTTTCGTATCCAGAGACAAAGATTTTAGGAAAATGTTTTTGTAACCTGGATTTTTCATTTGTTGCGGCTTTCATAAGTTGAGGTTCCACTATATATTTGATTACCCTCAAACTAAAATTTGTACATTCTGCCATGATTGCTTACACGTGACCGCCATACAAGTCAGCCAACAATAGATGATGGCGAGATACACCCTTAACAGCTTACCAAACCATCACAGGGCCAACCAAACAACACACACACACACACACACACACACACACACACACACACACCCCTGAGTATCCAGAGAAAAGCCCATGTAAGCATGGAGAGAATATGCAAGCTCCAAGGACTACAAGGGTTTGTAAGCTACAAGTTCTAATGTTCTAATGTGAAGCAGAATGTTAGATTTCCTGCTTAATGTTATTAATGCAGTTACTTCAGAAAATTCACTTTAATACAAATAAGTCTCCTCATCAGAATCAACAGTGTTCCCATTGACAAGGTGCGTGACTCGGAGATCACAATTTCGAATCCACAGCCATACGTGACCGGGATCCCATGGGAGCTAATTGGCTGAGCTCTCATGGAAGGGGAAATTGCATATTCTCACTTTCCCCGGCACTCACAGCGATCGCCAGCCAATCATAGGCGGATAGCACTTTCCCTCCAGGTGTGTTAGGGGGCGTGTGTTTGCCCCCTCTTGTTGGTGGTGGTTGTGGGATAAAGAAGGCAATACCTGATTTGTGGGAATTGGATACATCTACATGGGAAAGGGGGGGGTGGGGGCAAAAAAAAGAATCTGCTGTGATTTGTTGAAATCTTGTAGACTTTATATTAGGTGAGGTTTTAATGGCGATAATTTCAATGATGGTTTATATGTTACCCAAGAAGAGCGCAAATCAATTGGTCCACTATCTGGGGATTAAAAAAGATCATGCTGATGGATAATCCGTGATTCCAAACAACAATCACTTACTTACACATATTTTATTCATTGAAGAAATGGATTGGGCACAAGTTATCCGACTCAGTGAAGCCCTCTCCTCTGAGTGCACCCTGGACAGCTCGCCAGGCCATCGCAGGGCGAAAACACACTGACAGCTTTGCAGCCTACTCTTGTCGAAAGTCAGCAATGGTTCTTTTACATGCTCACACCATAGACAGTGAGAGACATGGCCGGCCTTTGATAACCCAGGTAGCTGCACTGGGGGGGGGGGTCGGCACTGTTTGTCACCATTACTTGGAGCAAGCGAGCTACATTTAAGTCTACAAATCTCTTTCAGGAATTTAATTGTGCACCCTTTTGGTTGTTGCCCTTCCCAGTAAAATGGAACATAAGAGCCAGTAGAGCAGGTATAGTGAAATTAAGCATGATGAAACGCTTTCACTGTTCAAATAAGTCAACACGCTACGTGTTATAACTTAAAGGGCAAAACACCGTACACATATTTGTGTAGCAGAACTCCGTTAACGAAACCCTAATAAAAAAATTTAAAAATGACACGGAACAAGCCTAAAGCAGGTTACATATTCACGTCTTAGCTCTCCAGGACACATGTCTACTCCAATATCAACAAAAGAATAAAACTATTCTATAAATTTACTATAAAGATTACAAAGATTGTAAAGTTATAAAAGTGGAAATTTTAAACATAATTGGACAACCTTTCAAATATTTGCACACAGACATACATAAGCCGAAGGCAGAGTATACCCTGAACAGTTCATCAGACCATCATCAAAATACACAACAACCATTCAGATCCGAATTTCATCCTGATTTGTGTCATGATAAATATAAGAAGACAAAGCACAGAGAATTCCAACCTCTCAGTCAGCCCATTCTTTAATTAAAAATAAGCAATGAATTACACACAAACTGGGTGATATGATCATACAAGTTCTACCATCACCCAGCAACAAACTACTTATTATCTCACTACTTAATACAGTCAGCCACAGAACACTTAAGTAAACAGTTCAGCATCTTAAATTGTTTGCATTCACTTTGAACCTTGCCAAGACCATTTCACAAATACGTTCCCGTCTTTTTCAACAGATCCACACCAACTGGTTAGCAGCTCGCTCATATCAGGTATCCTCCTAAAATCACCAGCTGTCATCAAACCAGTCGTTTATCGTCTGTGTCAAATCTTCGTTTGATATGCAAGACCTTAAAATATACATTATACTCTATAGTCAAATGTGTTTAGTCAGAGTCCTGAAATCAATCATCAATCATGTACGATGCACGAACAGCCAGATTCCAATAAATCACACAGCCTTGTGATCAAAGAAAAGCAAAAATTAGCATTCAAATCATAATATAAATGCTCCTAATTTAGTTGATAATATGCATGGAAATCTGTAGTACACTTTTAAACCACAGTACATTAATGCACTACTGCATTGTGGGATGTGTATGATGGTGGATTAAAGAAAATTTCAAAATCACTTCAAGTCCTTCACGTCACTTAAATTTTAAAATCATTAAATCAAATCACTCTCACTGCTTAATTCTACTTGAGTCACAGGGAGGCTGGAGCACAGCCGACACGAGGCAAAGGCAGCTCACCTGACCATCACAGGGCTACCACCTACACCTAAACATTCATTCATTTTCTGAACAACTTCACCCTACTTAGGGTTGTAGGGAGGCTGGTGCCCATCTTAGCTGACTCTGGGAGAGGGCAGAGTACACCCTGGACAGCTTGCCAGGCCATTGCAGGTCGGAAACACGCTGAAAGCTATGTGACCTACTCTTGACGAAAATCAGCAATGGTTCTTTTACATGCTTCTCACCATGAACAGTGAGAAAAATGGCCCGCCTTTGAGAACCCAGTTAGCTGCACTCGGGGACCACCTAATCATGCAGTAAAAATAAAGAAATTAATAAATAAGGGGCAGGACGATGGAGTAGTGGGTAGCACAGCAGTCTCCCCAAGTGAAGTTCCACTAGCTCCATGTATTTCCATGTGGAACTTGGGTGGGTTTCATCTGAGGACTCAGTTTTCCTCCCACAGTCGAAAAACATGCACATTAGGTTAGCGGTACTTGTCTGTTCCAAATTCACTCTCAGTGTGAGTGTCAAGGGTTGTATGTGTGTTGCTCTGAAGGGGTCTGGCGAGTTGTTCAAGGTGTGCACCCTTCGCCCAGTGTTGACCAAGATCGACCAGCCTCCTGACCACCCCACTCGGATGAAGCGGTTCGTCAAACAAGTGAGTGAGTCAAAAGGAAACTATAAAGGATGTTCCTTTAGATCAGGGTTCCCTAAACGTTTTCCTGTGAGGGCCACATAACTTTTCCCTTCTCCGATGGGGGCTGGCCGTGGTCAGTTTGTAACAGAAAAAGTGTGACAACCACAGGGGTTCCAAAACGTAAACATTTATTCTTCAAAAGAAAGCCACACATAACCAAATATTAATAAGGCCGTGGCTACCTGTACAGCATCATGCGGGATTTATTTTTTGCTATTCGTACAGCAATCCTTTTACACATATGTGTCGAGATGCCACTTACTGGAAATGAGGATAATCATTGTGCCGTATGTTTAGCAGACAATACCAGTAAACTCTAACCCCTAACACAGTGCTTTTCAATTATTTTCTGTGGCGCCCTTCTAGGAAAAAAAAAAAAAAAACAGCTCACGCCCCCCACAGCGCCGCGAGAGACGATAAATAGTATTATTTGTGTATAAAATTGTTATTAGTACACCTCTGCATAACATTGTATATTTATTAACATTAAAAACAAAAAAAGAAAGAGAGTTCAATTGACAATAAAGAAAAACTTCATTAGCGTTGTTTTTTAATCTGTAATAGAAAAGATTTAAAGTGCACTAAGGTGCTTGAAATTAAAAAATACATCCTGATTTAAACTCTTTCGACTTATTCATGGCTTAATTTCTCCTTTTCTCCATTTCTCTCCATCTTTCACTTTGTTCCTGTTAGAAAATTTTCCGTGTTGTTTCTTCTAGGGTTGTGTACTGCACTTAATATCACTCCTGTGAAAAAACTGCGACACCAGAGCGAGACAATGAGAGCGCCACTGCCAATTAGTGGAGTGGAGGTGCAATTACACTTAATTCCTGTACACTATTCCATGAAAAGCTGGACCCCAGGATCATAACCACCCCACCACCACCACCATCATACTGCCAAGTATCTACCCCACTATTTGAGAAGCACTGCTCTAACCCTGATGAAAATTTATCCCCGACATGGAACGCATGTTCTTCCGTCGCCATTTTGACCTCATGACTATCATCTCGCACATGTGTAAAATCATCATTTTCGAGATGACGTACGAATAGCAAAACCTCGTAGTACGGAATACGGTACCGTACAGGTCATCACTTCATATTAATAACCCTCTCTGGGTTAGTCACAGAAAAAAAGTCCATGGAACATTAAGTTTCTGTTGTGCCTGCACAATCTTAACAAGTAAAAGTTGATCTTCATTGAGTCTGATGGTCGTCCTCACCGACAGACTCACAGCATTACGTCTCTCTCCTCAGGACACGCCTCCCCCGCGACGCCATTCAAATTTCATATTTCTTGATAAACTCTCCATCAATGACAGGTTTACCACAGCTTGTTATCAGTTAAGCGACCCGAAAGCTGGTCCGGACGGATGACTGGTTCAGCTGAGCTTGACGTACAGTCCACTTTTTAGCTTTCAAAGTTTGTCTGCTCGAATTTGTCCTTGCAAGTGATCACAGTTCTCTTTGAGACGTCATTCATTGTGTCCGTATTCTTTGAATACCTTCACCACCTCTTGACAGATCAGACAAACAACCTTTTCTTTGTATTGAACAAAAACAACAACAAATCATTTCTCCACTGCAGGTTAAATACCCTGAACTCAGAACCAATTTTCTCTCACTCAACCTTTTCGCCATTATCCCATGTTCTATTTGACAAGGGCGGGTCTAGGATTTTTTCTGGTGGGCCAGACTGAAAAAAAACAAAAAAAACAATGTGTCTTACGGTATTGTTCACGGGGCCAAATATGGAGGCGCTGGCGGGCCCGTAGTTAGGGGACCATTGCTGTAGATTGAAGGCACACTTAGTCAATCAGCTCACTGTATCTACAGCGTGCGTACAGTTTATAGCTATGATTGGACAGTGGTTACGTTTCAGTGTAACCTGTACAGGGTGTGATGATGACGACATGAAACATTCATCAAACATTGCTGTTGTTAATCTACAACTACACGCTGTAGTTACAGTGTAGACACGCTCACTAGGGGTGTCATTGAAAACCTATTATTGGTATCGATATATTGATTAAAATTTTTTCAGATGTATCGATACATTGGAATATTGCTGTACTGTTCCATAAATGCATTAAATAGAACAGACTGAGATATATTACAGTCGTTTGTATAATGCATTGAATATTTTAGAATAAAGTGACCAATTACTAAAGCCAAATCTGAAATAAAAGTCAGGAAATAGTTTTCCACCTGCAAGATTTTAATTAACACCTTTTTGTATTTAACAAATTTATAAACACTTGTTTATGAGTTAATTTTAAGCAAGTTGTTTCTATTCTACAAACACTTGCCAATTGAAAAGTTTAAGAGATATGCATTTGTACAATTCATAATTATGATGCAAGAAAATGCACATATCTGCATTATCCGGTGATAAGTGTCTCTTCTTGTTCAAAATGTTCAGTGTTGTTGAGAACACGCGTTCTGACGGCACACCAGAAGCAGGGACGTACCATTTACCATACAGAGAGGCGGGACGTACCATTTTACCATACACAGAGGCGGGACGTACCATTTTACCATACACAGAGGCGGGACGTACCATTTACCCCATACAGAGAGGCGGGACGTACCATTTACCCCATACAGAGAGGGGGACGTACCATTTACTAGGGGTGTCATTGAAAATGGCATTTACTTCAGACGCTGTCATGAACACAGGAAGCTATAACGTTATAAGTATCGAGATCGATTATAGATCGACATAATATCGGCGATATTCCGATTGTCAATGACATCCCTAACGGTCACCCTTGTATTCATGTTTTGATCTCAAATTCAAAATTTACAACTAATACAAAATAAAATGACAGTTTTATTAAACAGATCGTGTTGTTCAGTGTGGTGTGTCTTGTATGATGATGTGCAACAATATCCTTATATATGGGGTCAATGCCCCACAATGAAACCCCAAGAGCAAACTTCACTGGTTATAATATGATCTCGGTATAAATCGACATGATCGGAACTCATGTATGAAAAGCTGTGATACAAAACACCACCACCACCACCACCACACCTCATTCCGGAAAAATGATTGACACAGGTGTCCTTTTCCTGCTTTCTCATTCACAGCTCTCCAACACTACCCCAGTGTCCAGCACTTCCGAGACCAGACACGGAATCAGATGGCTGTCCTATCAGACCACCCTGAGTCGCCCTGTGAAGGTCTCCGGGTTCCTTCACTGTTTCCGATATATAATTTCTTACCTGGCCGGTGATGCCGGTGATGACGGCGACTTTCCTCGGCTTTTTTCCACAGCCGTTAGCGGCAGAACCGGGGTTTGTACACGCGCTCTGAGCCATCGTTATTTGGTTTAAACTGAAGATAAATGAGCTTCTGTGTTTTAGTGTCTGCGGCTTTTTTCTCTCTCTCTCTCTCTCTCTCTGTTCAGTTCAGTATACTGTAGTTTTGTTTCTCCCCGGAACAGCAGACACAACTTTGATGTGCCGCGAGAAACCAATCAGAGAGCAATCCGATAGTGACGTTATACACTGAGTACAATAGAAGAAGACAGTATGTGCGCTTTCTATCTGGTTAAATTGAATACGCCCTCTATAGGTGGTGACGACAGAGTTTCAGACGGTTACATGTTCAATCGGTTGGGCACTCAGGGCTGTCTCTCTCTGTAATGTTACTTCGTATGGAAGGCCAAAAGGGACAAAAATTCTGATTGTGTGGTTTTATCAACCACCACGAGACATCCCAATCGCAAAGATTTACATGTTGGTTTATAGCAGATAATTATAGAGTATTTTAACAAAAATAGTAATTGGTGATACCACAGAATTTCCTTTCGATTCATTCCAAGTTATACCAAGACTAATAATATATTGCCTTGTCCCCTTATATCAAAAAAGCAATATGTGGTCCGGTGGAGGACTGTAGTGGTTAGAGTTAAACTCCCACCTTGCTAAGACCCCTGGGTAAGGTCCGAACCACATGTGTGCCTCTGTTCCCCCAGCAACATAAATGGGTAGCAGTTAAAAAAAAAAAAACTGGGTCAAAAGTTAGATATAAGGTACAGTGCTGTTTATGCATCCATATAAATACTCTGTGGAGCACTAATTTGGATAATGTTAAGAATTAACATTATTCCAAATTTTCATTTTATGTACATTAGGCTGACTAGCTGTTGATGATTTGCCCCTATCTGGGAGTGTGATAGTGAATAATGTGACAGTAATGGTTGTGTGTGCTGAGCCCTGATATATATATATATATATATATATATATATATATATATAATCAGCGATCCAGCTATATATATTATATATAGGGCAGTGGTGGTCTAGTGGTATAGGGCGCTGGATCGCTATATATATATATATATATATATATATATATATATATATATATATATATATAGGGCAGTGGTGGTCTAGTGGTATAGGGCGCTGGATCGCTGATCCAAAGGTTGGGGTTTTGAGTCTTACTTGCCACAAGGTTGTCACTGTCCCCCCAGTGCAGCTAACTGGGTTATCAAAGGTGGGCCATGTCTCTCACTGTCAGATGATTCGCTGTGGCGACTCCCGAGTAAAAGGGAAAAAGCCAAAAGGAAGACAGACAGATTTTTAATATATATATATATATATATATATATATATATATATATATATATATATATATATATATATATATATATATATAAATAAATTAACTTACAGATGATGGTATTCTGCATGAAAGTCAAGGCATACTGTCAATGCCCGACTTGATTCGCCACACTCCCTGCCTGGAATTGTCATCAGATGGTCTCCAACTTTCCTCGGATGTTTCGACCCTAAACCATGACATCCTCCAGTTGGCGGGTCAGTAATGGTGGCCAAACCACTACTCGCTTCCAGGCGCCCAGTTCAGCTCATCTCGTCGATGCCATACCCAGCATGATGCCTTCTCTGCTGCCTCAGCTAACTGCCTCACTGCGTATTTCCGTAATGATGATGTTGTTCCTAGTGCTGTCATCAACTTCCACACTGATTGTGCCGGGAACCCTCTGCACCCGATCTCAACTGGAAACAGTGACACCTTCCAACCCTTTTGTCTGCATTCTTCTATCAGATCTGCATACTTCAGTGATTTCCTCTCATTGGCTTCGTCACAGTTCTCCTCCCATGGTACAGTCAGTTCTATTGCTATAAGAGTCTTCACCTGAGTTGACCACAAAACCATGTCTGGTCTCAGAGTTGTTGTAACAATGTCTGGGAAAACTAGCTTCCTCCTCAAGTCCACTCTAAGTTCCCAGTCCCTACCAGCGTCGAGCACCGATGGCTTCTGTCCAGCGTTGGTCCTTGCTGGGGTTTTAGCTCCTTCTTTGACAAACTGTATTATTTCCTGCTTCTTCTTTGTTGTTCGTTTCCTGGTTCTTTCCTTCTCTACTATGTCTGCTAGCTTCTCTAATACCCTGTCATGTCTCCATCTATACCGTCCTTGCTTCAAGGCCACTATGCATCCCGATAATATGTGAGCCATGGTTCCTCTCTTCCCACATAACTTACATGCTGGATCCTGTGCGAGTCCCCACTGAAAAGATTTGCTGGTGAGGGTAAAGTGTCATATACTGATCTTAACAGGAAAGATATTCTGAATTGGTCCATCTTCCAGAGGTCTGACCACGTGATCTTACGTTGTGGTAGCTCCCATCTCGTCCAAGCTCCTTGCTTTCCTAGTTCTACTGCACGTGATATCCTTGCTTCCTCCACCTCTCTTCTCACTTCTTCCTGAACCATGCTTCTTTTCTCTGTCCTATCTGCCTTGTTCCATTGTTGGAAGTGTGATGTACCAATTCCTTGCCGCCCTCTACAAGTGTTACCGATCTTGTCTCTTAGCTCTAGTATACTCTCTGCCTGATCTACTGCTGCTGCTGCTGACCATTTCCTTCCAGACCTTGTCTGTACCCCTGCCTCTTGAACTTTCTGGTCTTTCGAGTCCCTTAATGTTAGTACTGTCCTGCATTTTGTTACCTTAAACTCTTCAATTACTGATGATAGTGGTAATTGTAACTGTGCTGTCTTACTGTATAAACCAATTGATGTAAAGCTTGGTGGAACCCCTAACCACCTTCTAACAAAGCTGCTGACTGTCTTCTCTATTGATTCTACATGCGTCATCGCTATCTCATAGATCAGTAGCAGCCACATCAGCCTGGGTAAGATTCCATGCTGGTAAATCCAAGCCTTATATTTCCCTGGCAGTTTACTTCCATCTACTACTCTAAGCCATCCTTTTACTGTTGGTTGAATGTCTTTTGACTGGTTCGTATCTTTCAAAGTTGCATCAAACCACTTCCCTAGACACTTGATCGGATTTCCTACTATACTAGGGATTTCTTCACTCTGCACCTTTAGTTTGACCTGCTGGTTGATTCTACCTTTTTTCAGTATTAAGCATCTTGATTTCCTCGGCTTAAACTTCATTCTTGCCCATGTAATAGTGTCATCTAATGAGGCTAGTACCCATCTTGCTTGTACATGTGTTGATGTTGTAACTGTTAGGTCATCCATAAATCCTCTTAGAGGCGGTTGATGCACCCCTGAGTTCATCTTAGGGCCTCTTGTCTCTCTTTCTGCAGCTGTGGTCATCAGGCTCATCCCTATTACAAATAATATAGGTGATATTGTGCATCCTGTCACTATTCCCTTCTCAAGATGTTGCCATGCTGTAGTGAACTCTCCAACTGTAAATCTGATCTGTATTCCGTGAAAATAATTGTTGACTATCTGTTTCACATGTTCTGGTATATGGTAGATCTCCATCGCTGCCTCTATCAGCTTATTTGGAACAGTCCCATATGCGTTTGCCAAGTCTAACCAAATCACCGTCAAGTCTTTCTTTCCTTCTCTTGCCTCTTTCATCAGTTGGCTCAGGACACTGGTATGTTCAAGGCATCCTGAGAACCCTTGGATTCCTGCCTTCTGAATAGAAGTGTTGATATACTTGTTCTTCACCATATACTCTGATAGTCTCTTCGCTAGCACTGCCATAAAAATCTTGCCCTCTACGTTCAGCAAGGATATTGTTCTGAATTGATCTATATTCTTAGAATCCTTCTCTTTTGGTACAAAGCACCCTTCTGCCTGTTGCCATGCTTCTGGGACTTTTGCTTTCCTCCATATCACCCTGTGTAGCTCCCATAATTTCCTTAGTATCTTTGGACACTTCTTGTACACCTTGTATGTATATATATACATATACACACACGCACAATAAAAATAAAAGGACAGGACAAAGACTTTCTATTGAAACTCCATTTATCACTACAGATCTGTTTCGAAACAGATCTGTAGTCATAAATGGAGTTTCAACAGCAAGTCTTTGTCCTGTCCTTTTATTTTTATTGTTATTTGCTCTACCAAAAAGTATTGAGCACTCTCTTACGGAAGGATCTACTCAGAAAATTCTCTCTCTCTCTCTCTCTTGCTCTCTCTCTCTCTCTCTCTCTCTCTCTCTATATATATATATATATATATATATATATATAATTCTAATCTTTACAGCTTCTTAACTGTAAACATTCCCATTTTTGCCGGGACAAACATCAACATCTTATTGCAAAGAGTTGAAGGTGTCATTAATGCCTCTGCAAACAAAGACCATGATCGTACCAGACTCTCAAGTGCTCATCGTGACGAATAATTATCATATTAAAACAATCAGATACCGTCAAGATGTTGAAATTACAAATTATAAAAAATTCTGAGTGCTCATAAAAATTCTTGAGGCCCAAAACGCTTGTAATGAATTTTAATACATAAGTAAGCTGGTTTTCATTAAATGGTCAGAAAACAGTCTGGTATCAACCCTATAGGGAGAAATCTGTGCCACCTGTCGGTTTGAAGGTATGAAACATGATGTGTGTGTGTGTGTGTGTGTGTGTGTGTGTGGGGGGGGGGGTTTCAAATACACTCAGCATGCTTCTTAACACTTCTGATCCATAACAATCATCACACTGGTTTAGAGCAGTGCTATATTCCAACCTGATTCAGATTTATACATTCAATTGTTATTACACAATAATGTGAAAATTTTTAATTTCAAGTACAGTACTGTAGTTTTTGAACACAAACAGAAATAGCTGATAAATTGATTTAAATATATAAAACAACAGGTAATATATTGATGGATTTGCCTTCATTGAAGGTGAGTTATATATCCAGCCGAGAGGGAGAAATAAAATGTGTCTCAAAATCTAACATCCAATCTCAGACATTAGAAATCTCTTACACAAGTTATATTTCACACAATACCTGATTAACTATACAGTATAGTTGGTCAACCAAGATATTTCCTTTATACCTCCACCTAGGAGGTTATATTTTACTGCACATTGTGTTTTTGTTTATACAGTGGGATTATACAAGAAAACGATGTGCACTTTCTTCTTATATGCACCTTTTTACATTTATAACTGCTAACAGTGTAAAAGAAACAAACTCAAAAGACCCTTTTCCTCCGACCTGAAACAAGGAAGAAGCTGGAGAAGGATGCTGCTTCTGCCGTGCAGTGAAAGTAGTCATGCTTACCAAGTCAGCAGTACATTTCTATCTTATAATAATATAGTAAAAAACATTTTTTTTGTTCTATGTACATAGAATATGTTTTATGCCAGTATAAATATCAAACAACAGTATGGACAACATTACAGAAATAAGACTTGATTAGGATGAATGATGTTTAACAGCAGAGTTGTGCGTATATGCTCTAGTTCAAGTATAAATAAGCTACTTCATGTTATTTTGGTATTATTACAAATAAGAATTTGAATTGTATTGTAACCTACAATGGTTATGAAATGGATATTTATTATTGTATCATAGCTGGTGGCTATTCAGGTGCAGTGGAGTTGGTCCAGTTCTTCATACAGAGAATGATAAAGAAGAAAAATGCAAGTTAATG
Organism: Plotosus lineatus; assembly: GCA_024760905.1. Taxonomy (NCBI): domain Eukaryota; kingdom Metazoa; phylum Chordata; class Actinopteri; order Siluriformes; family Plotosidae; genus Plotosus; species Plotosus lineatus. Next base: position 20,911,973 of record CM045737.1, on the reverse strand, counting down.
CAAAATATTCAGACTCAGAACTACTTTCATGTACATTGCTGAGTCCACACAATCTTCAAATCCAAAAACATTTATTGAAATGAACAAGCCTACTGTCTCAATTCAGACACATAATTTAAAAACACTTTGCTGAAATATGAGAATAGTTGAATACGTATTCGAATAGTTGTGAGCATTAACACCTATAATATACTGTAGAATATTACTGAAAGATTTTTTTTTGTTTGTTTGAGTACGAAGAACACTAAGTTACCTGTTTTAGCTCTCTGGTGGAGGAGTGTGTGCGGGGTGGCGCTTGTTCCCCTGCAGTAAAAACACATTTATGAGTTTCAACAAAAACAGTCCAAAGTACAAAAATTGCACAGTAAGCCTCGCCCGCCCTGAACCTCATGTCTCAAAAGCAATACTACACGGTTTGTTTTAATATAAACATTTATTCATTCATTTTCTGAATGACTTAATCCTAATTAAGGTTGCAGGAAGCCTGGTGCCCATCTCAGCCGACTCCAGGCAAGGGCAGGGTACATCCTGGACAGTTCACAAGGTCATCGCAGGGCCAACACTCACACAACCATTCATACTCACATTCACACCTATGAGGGATTTGGAACAGCCAAATAACCTACTGTGCATGTGTTTTTGGCCTGTGGGAAGAAACCAGAGTACCCAGATGAAACCCACACAAGCATGGGAAGAACATGCAAACTCCACACAGAAATGCCCAAGCTGGGAATAAAACCCAGGACCTGTGAGGCGGACATGCTATCCATTATGCCACCTTTAATGCAAACAGTGCAGTTTATTTAATACAAACGGTTTTGAAGGCGAGTGGTACAGGGGTTCAGTGTTAGTACTGCCGAGTCATAGCAAAGAGGTTCTGGGTTTGTGTCTCATGCTTAACAAGGACGATTCCGCGAGCAACAGTTGGTTGTTTACACAAAGTTGTATCACTGATCATTTTGTCATTATAACTCATAATCAATGTAAAGGGGCAGTGGTGGTCTAGTGGATAGGGCGCAGGATTGCTGAGCCTAAGGTTGGGGGTTCGAGTACCCACAGGGTTGTCACTGTCCCCCCCAGTGCAGCTAACTGGGTTATCAAAGGCGGGTCATGTCTCTCACTGTCTATGGTGAGAGGCATGTAAAAGACCATTTCTGACTTTTGTAAAGAGTACGCTCTAAAGCCGTCAGCGTGTTTCTGTCCCTTGCTAAAGGGTTGTGACCGGAAGGGTATCCGACGTAAAAACCCATGCCAAATCAAATGTGCAAATCAGATGATTCGCTGTGGTGACTCTTGAGAACGAGAAAAAGCCGAAAAGAAAAGAAGAAGAATTTATGATCAATGCAAAAGTATTGGATTTGAATGCTGCTTGGTTAAACATAAAGCCAGCCTGACACTAGTACGCATTCATGGCAGCCCACGGTACGCCAAAGTGAGTACCTTCGCGGGAATTGTGAGCGCCATCACGGGAACAATGCGGAAACTATGAGCAAGATGAGTGCCATTGAGGGGCATTGCCAACCCAAAAAATGAGACACGTTCATGAATTTTGTCACACACTCTTTTGCGTACCTTTCCGTTAACTGTGAGGAAGCTGTGAGGAAACAGTGAAGGCACGTGTATTCAGAATATTCAGAATATATATATATATATACTTGTGAGGTGTGACCAGGTGTGTCATAAACGGAAGCGCGGTCACCTTTTTAGCGTGATGTGGAGCAAACTTGTCTGGTCATTGAGTGACGTTGAGGAACTTGGAGCTCCCCAGCGCAAACTTCTTCTTCTTCTTCTTCTTTTACTTTCGGCTGCTCCCTTCAGGGGTCGCCACAGCAAATCATCCGCCTCCACTTCACCCTGTCCTCCGCATCTTCTTTTCTGACTCCAACGACCTTCATGTCTTCCTTCACCACATCCATAAATCTCTTCTTTGGTCTTCCTCGAGGCCTTCTGCCTGGTAGTTCCAACCTCAGCATCCTACTGCCAATATACTCACTATCCCTCCTCTGTACATGTCCAAACCATCTCAATCTAGCCTCTCTGACTTTGTCTTCAAAACATCTTACGTGGGCTGTCCCTCTGATATACTCATTTCTGATCCTATCCATCCTCGTTACTCCCAGAGAGAACCTCAACATTTTCATCTCTGCTACCTCCAGCTCTGCCTCCTGCCTTTTCCTCAGCGCCACTGTTTCTAATCCATACAACATCGCTGGCCTCACCACCATCTTGTCCACTTTTCCCTTCATTCTTGCTGACACTCTCCTATCGCACATCACACCGGACACTTTTCTCCAACCATTCCAGCCTGCCTGCACACGCTTCTTCACCTCTTTTCCACACTCTCCATTGCTCTGGATTGTTGAGCCTAAGTACTTAAAATCCTCCACCTTCGTTATCTCTGCTCCCTGTAACATCACCGTTCCTCCTGGGTCCTTCTCATTCACACACATGTATTCTGATTTTCTGAGGCTAACCTTCATTCCTCTCCTTTCCAGGGCATACCTCCACCTCTCTAGATTTTCCTCCACTTGTTCTCTGCTCTCACTACAGATCACAATGTCATCTGCAAACTGTCATCAGCTCCCCAGCGCAAACAATTCGCAAAAATACCGCAATGGTGATTAATCGAGTGGAACGTTGCGGAACATCCCCAATGGTACGAATGAGCAAGCTGTGAGCAAAACTTATTCCTCTCTGGCACAAACTGTTAGACTGAGAGGTGAAATAAACACAAAATCATTCTGCAATGGTACGCATGAATGAGTGCCATTGAGGATTTAAAATGCGTACTAGTGTCAGGCTGGCTTAACTCTGTCTCTCTCTCTCACACACAGAGAGAGAGAGAGAGAGAAGAACAAATATGAGCAGTCACTTGTCTATGGTGTGAGGCATGTAAAAGAACCATTGCTGACTTTTGACAATAGCCGTCAGAGTGTTTCTGCCCTGCAATGGCCTGGCAAGCTCTCCAGGATGTACTCTGCCCTCGCCCCTAGTTGGCTGAGATTTGGCATCGTCGCTGTGGATAAGAGCATCTGCCAAATGCTGTAAATGGAAATAGAAATGTAAACAAATATGCAATACAAAATAGGGCAGTGGTGGCCTAGTGGTAAAGGGCACTGGATCGCTGATCTTAAGGTTGGGGGGTTCGAGTCCCACTCTCCACAAGGTTGTCACACACACACACACACACACACACACACACCCCCCCCAGTGCAGCTAACTGGGTTATCAAAGGCCAGCCATGTCTCTCGCTGTCTATGGTGAGAGGTTCATGTAAAAGAACCATTGTTGACTTTTGTAAAGAGTACGTAGCTGGATTGCCGTCAGCGTGTTTCTGTCCCTTGATAAAGGGTTGTGTCAGGAAGGGCATCCGACGTAAAAACCTCTGCCAAATCAAACGTGCGAATCAGATGATTTGCTGTGGCGACCCCTGAGAAAGGGAAAAACCTGAAAGGAAAAGAAGAAGAAAATAGGGCAGTGGTGACCCAGTGGTAAGGTGTCGGATTACTGATCCCAAGGTTGGGGGTTCAAGCCCCACAGTCAACAGGTTATCACTGCTGTCTGACTGAAGCTCAAGGTCTATGCTGAAACTTATGTAAATGAACAATTTCTGACTTTCCAAAAGTGTTGGCTGCATAGTCATCAGCATGTTTCTGCCCTGCGATTGCCTGGCGAGCTGTCTAGGGGTGTACTCTGCCCTCACAATGGGCGGCAGCCTCTCTGTAACCCCAGTGAGAATTAAGTGGTTCAGAAAACGAATGAATGAATATATAATACACTGGTAGTTTAAAAACGAACTAAATGATTCAGGTATATTAAATCATGAATGTGCAACAGAATGCAGATTCTTTCATTGACCAAAGTATTTTCTATTTTTATTAGAATATTAATTATAAGCAGAAATAAATCGAACACAGCAGTGTTCAGTAGCGTGTGTGTGTGTGTGTGTGTGTGTGTGTGTGTGTGTGATCACCATTTGTAGTGCAGTGTATGTACAGTGTAATTCCTAAACATAATGAGAATGAGATTACTGATTCAGACCTTCAGAATGTTGTAGGAGTTATATGGCAGACTGGAATGCCAGCGGTCCTATTTACACTGTCCCTGTCAACTTGAAATACCTGTGTCATCGTGACGTGTGATGCTTCTAAAGGATTTGAGGTGACCTTTTATTGTGTCCAGAATATAAAGTGTCCTTGTTTTGGTTACCCTGCTCAGGCACTTCTATAGCTGGTCACACCTGTTTTGTTGGGTAGAATTTCTTCCATGGGACTTAACTTATTACTTTACATATTACTTTACATATTACTTTTAAACACATCCATGGGTTTAAAGCCAACAACAACGCACATCAAAGCAGTAAAGAAACATCAAAATCAGCACAGAGACACTCAAAAACAGCTTTTACACCAAAGCAGTGAAGGCGGGGGCAATCTTCCCCTCTCTCTCAAACACACACACACACACACACACACACACACACACACACACACACACACAGGAAACCCTCCTGCACTGACACCAGTTCTTTGTGAAAGGACATTGAATTCACAAACGACTCCATTCTACTGTGGAACTTTATATCATTTACATTTTAGTCTATTCACATTGGGCAGTGGTGGTCTGGTGGTAAAGGGTGCTGGATCGCTGATCCTAAGGCTGGCGGTTCGAGTCCCACTCTCCACAAGGTTGTCACTGTGCCGTCGTCCCCCCGCCCCCCCCAGTGCACCTAACTGGGTTATCAAAAGCCAGTCATGTCTCTCACTGTCTATGGTGAGAGGTTCATGTAAAAAAACATAAAGAGGAGCTGCAAAGCTGTCAGCGTGTTTCTGTCTCTTGCTAAAGGGTTGTGTCAGGAAGGGCATCCGACGTAAAAACCTATGCCAAATCAAACATGCGAATCATTCGCTGTGGCGACACCTGAGAAAGGGAAAAAGCCAAAAGGAAATCTCTCTATTCACCTTGCTGCTACTATTTATTTATTTATTTATGTATTTATTCCATTCCATAATTCCTTAGTGTACATAATAAGAGTTCATATTTCTATTTTATACTTTAAGATTAGTACTTATACAGAATAACTTGTTGATATTCTGCTCTTGACAGTGTTAATTGCAGTTTATTCTCTCTTTTACACCTTTTTAACTTGTTTGCACCGTTTAATGCTGAGAGCATATATATATATATATATCTTTAATCTCTATTTTAATCTCTATTAATCTATAATTTCTTCTATAATCACCTGAAGAGAGAGGATGGTTTCACCACCCCTCGAAACAGATCTGTAGTGATAAATGGAGTTTCAATAGAAAGTCTTTGTCCTGTCCTTTTATTTTTGTTATTTGCTCTACCAAAAAGTATTGAGCACTCTCCTACGGAAGGATCTACTCAGAAAATCCTCTCTCTCTCTCTCTCTCTCTCTCTCTCTCTCTCTCTCTCTCTCTCTCTCTATATATATATATATATATATATATATATATATATATATATATATATATATATATATATATATATATATATATATATATATATATATATATATATATGCTCTCAGCATTAAACGGTGCAAACAAGTTAAAATATATCTATGTATGTATGTATGTATGTGTGTGTGTGTGTGTGTGTGTGTATGTTTTAGAAATCAGGAGTCTCCACTGCTACAGAGTAATCCAGGCAGAAGAAGTCAGGGACGGAATAAGACAGTGAACCAAGGTGTAGGTGCTTACTTTCTGATGCAGGCGATAGTGAAGCGATCGGTCAGAAAGCCAGGGATGTTTCAGTGACTGAGATGCACTCATTCTCCAACTATATTGGACAAAAGTATTAATCTGCCATAAAACTTCATACTTAGAATGAAAAATACACAACTCAAAACTCATCATTTTACCTCTTGCTCTTAATTAGCAGGTGTGTTATGAAGTCTTTTGCTTCATCAGAGATGTCTGAAAACTCGGCCTCTTCAAAGCTCCACTTACATTCTAAGATGTTATTTAGAGTCTCATTATCATCATCACCCAGAAAAGGAGAGAGACCACTTAGTCTGGAAGTGAAAGAAGAATAGGAAGAGAAAGAAGAAGAAGAAGAGTGAATTGGCATCTAAAAATAAAATAAAATAAAAAAAATTCAAGATTAGATTTAATAAATAACATTTTATGATCCCAGGTTCAAGTTCTGGACACAGGAAGGACATTTCTGTGTGGAGTTTGCTTGCTTTCTTTGAACTTGCTTGGGTTTGCTCAGGTACTCTGGTTTCCTCCCACAGTCCAAAGACATGCACATGAGTCAAATTGTCTTCCAAATTGCCCCTAGGTGTGAGTGTGATTGTGAATGGTTGTTTGTGTGTGTGTTGGCCCTGCGATGGACCAGTGAGCTGCTTACAATGTAGCTTGACTTTGACAATTGTTGGCTGACATAGGCTCCAGACTCAGCAACCCTTATAAGTTCAAGAGGCTTTTCTTTCTACTATTATTTGGTCTTTGAAGTGGAGGAAGATCAGAGTATCAGGCACTATTGGAGGCGTGGTGTGTTTTGGACCCATGAACTGAGGAAGGACTGTGGCCTGCTGGTCTGAAATGTCATATATTTGGTCTTTCATAAATCTGATGCAAACTGCTGGACTTCATATATTCAAATTTAATTTCGATCATTAACAGCATCAACATGAATATGAAAATGAATACAAAATTGCAATAACTTTAGAATGAGTGATCATATTTCTTTATTTAAAGTTTAAATTTTCATCCTGAAATGGAGAACTGTCCGATGAAGTCACCTCTAATGAAATACAGACGTTCTCCAGCTTACGAATGAGTTACGTTCCGGACGGCTGTTCATTAGATGAATTTGTTTCTAAGTAGTTCCAGGGCATTCTTTAGAGGGGAAGGTATGTTTAAACCTTGTATATGTAACCTATACGAGTTTGTACTGTATACGATCTCTACACCCCTCCCCCTAATCATCTGTACATTATCAATATCATTATCTCCTGTGTTTAAACTCCTGGTTCCTCTCAAGCACAGCACAGTGGATCTGATCAGATTTACAGAGAGTTTCACTCTTACCCAGTTCATTATAATACTGGAGTCAATTTGTTTCTTCTTTGAAAGTTTTGGCACAAATTCAGAAAGGTATCGTTCTGCTTCTCTTCCCGGACCTCTGCATGGTGTAAAGCACATGTCAGCCACGCTCCTCCGCCGGAGCCTAGTATTAAGGATAAGGTTTAATCATATTTCATACTTATATTTATGATGCATCTTTCTATAGATTTTATTCCATTTCTATTTCTACTTGTTCTTTAATTTCATTTCACTTTCACTCTCACCTCGAAACAGCCCTGTTTGTGTCTCCGGATGTTTGTAAAACGAATGTTCGTAAGTTGGGGAGCATCTGTATACAGACGCTCCCCACTTACATTTTTAATTGGTTCCGGAAGGCCGAACGCAAGTTGAAAGAGAACGTAAGTTGTTACAGTGACGTATGATGTATGACATGTGACATATGACGCTCATAATGTACTATACATCCATAAATACCACTACTGTATCTCATAAAACACCACTAAATCAATTATTATAAACATAACATTGTAAAATAATATAAAATAATATCAACATTAATTTCAAATAAGTCACTTATTTATACTGAGTCACTTTAGATGTACAGATTTACAATATGTGAGGCGCTCAATATCGAAAATAGTGTACTTGTAAAAGTAATGTACTTGCTGTGGATTATACGGACTTCCAGTCTTTCAAGTATGCAAGGGTGCCGTTAAACTCGTTTAGAACACAGCCGGCACTAATGTGCAGAAGAGTTCTCTTTCCTGGATTCGGGTTTTCATTTTACAACTCTCTTTGCTTAACTGAGTATGCGTGGTAGATTATGCCGATCTGAGCGGATTGTTAATTCATCTCTGTGTATGAGACTTGCACCCATGCTAGCAGGCTTACGCTTCTGACCAACCATATTTGCTTAGAGTTACAAAAGTCCGCAAGACAGTGTAAACACAAAGATCACAGAGACGACGTCTTAACACAAGGGTAACACGCTATATAACTGATATATATATATATATATATAAAACAATATATATATATATATATATAAAAAACAATATATATATATATAAAACTGAACTGGGAAGAAGGAGGGGCACGTTCAGTCTGTCGTTTGTAAACAATGGACACAGTGTCATTGCGTCAGCGTACTACGTAGGTATGTCTAAACTCAAAATTTGACTTTTTTTTAAAAAAAAAAACATAAAACGGATGAACGTAAGTCGGGGAGCGTCTGTATATTTAAGTTGTTAATGATTATAACTATAGACAAGCAATTGTATGGTTTACTGCACCATGTAATTGTACTGGATAATTTATGTGACTATTGTATGAGGAGTTTTTCATTGAAATGAGTGTAATATTTTATTTCAGCCATTTCACACTGTACAGGTATTGCTTGACTAACCTCGAACAGAAAACAAAATGGCTGTTGTAAGCAATATTGGGCATCCTTCAAGGTCAATTCAGCATGTCAAGACATATTGGGTTAGGTTGAGATATGTTATCATGAGGTACCCGTTATAACAAGGTTAAGTTGAGATATGATGTCATGATAGACCAGTCAATGTGAAATGGGCACCAGATAACCCACTCCAGAACTGTAGTCTTTGTCTGAGACTTTTCTCTTAGAACAGCTTCTTTTGTATGAATGATTGTATGCTCTTCTTTTCCTAAAGACTAAACAAATGAAAAATAGGTTTGGGTCTCTTGTGTCATGAACTGGATACATTTTGCCACAACATTCTCCAACATTATGAAATAAAACACACATACACATTTATCCTTTGAGGCAGCACAGTATTGTAGTGGTTAACATGAAGGTCCTCGGTATGATTCCCAACTCGGCCGTTAATGTATGGAGTTTGCATGTTCTTCAGGTGCTTATGTGAGTTTCCTCCGGGTACCCCAGTTCCCTCCCAGAGTCCACAAACATGCACAGTAATCTGCGAACTGTCCAGTGTGCACTCCACCCTCGCCCTGAGTCGACTCAGATAGACACCAGCCTCCTTATGATTATTTAGGATTATCGGTTTAGAAAATGAAGGAATGTTTAACCTTTGACTTAAATAAAGTGATCCTGTTTTTCCAGTCCTGTCCTGTTCTTGCCTCCCTCTGACTCATTGTGGTATGTATTGTGCTCACACTCCCTCCTTATCTGAAGCTCTGAGATGATAGCGTATACACATATATGCATATGTACGTACGTACATACACACAGATACATATACGTGGTTGTGTATTTTTGCAAAGAAAAAAAAATCAAGCAGGAAAAAGAACCACAAATGTAGTGCTTTCCAGACGAAATTCCAGAAGGTTAAAACATCAGGAGACTCACAGCATATAGGTAATGACTCCTAAACTCCACATATCTGTTGGGAATGAGACAAATTCATAGTTGATCACCTCAGGTGCAAGGAACTCAGGTGTGCCAAAATTTACTCTAAGCTTCTCCCTTGGCTTATACCTGATAATAGAAAAAAATAAAGCGTAAGCAAGAAAGTTAGCCAGAAATGGCCCTGCTCAAATACTGTATTAGCAAATAATTCCAGTCGCAGACTAACCTTCTGGCCAGACCAAAGTCAATTATTTTAATTTTATTTGTTTCAGGACTCACAAACAGGATATTTTCAGGCTGTATGAAAAAAAAAAATCACTTTAATCTCCTTATTACAGGCTTGTGTGTGATAGATAAAGATACAGGTAAACATGCTACCTTCAAATCAAGGTGCAGTATATACATCTTGTGCATGTACTGCAGCCCTTCTGTGATTTGTCTGATTAACAACACGGTGTCCAATTCAGTCAGATTGTAATTCTCATCAATGATGCGATCAAATAATTCTCCTCCCTCAACACTGAGATCATACACGTGCACACACACACACACACACACACACACACACACACACACACACACACACATATACACACACATATATGAATACATACATCTGAATATAAGCATAGAAATACAGATATCCTTTTCTCGAGATGTATGTGTCTTTATCTACTTACTACTCCATGACAAGAGTGATATTATGACGTGACTCATAAGCAGCATAGAGCTGGATCAGGCTAGAATGGTTTAGCTGATTCATAACCTCAATTTCACTTTTTACCACTTCCTAAAAAGCAAACATATAATTTATTAGATATAATCATTCAAAAAATTACATTGCATGATATTTCATTATATTACATGACAGTACATGCTCTTAATATATTTTGATTACATTACACATTTTTGTAATTATATGCTCTGTGTCCATTATATTTTCAACAATGACATGCACTCATGTGACTGATTTACCTTCTCCTTCTGATTCCTGGTTTTGATGATCTTAGCTGCAAGTATGAGGCCTGATGAATTCTCCACACACTTATGGACCATTCCAAAGCGGCCACTAGATTCAACAAATTTACAAAGGTTTACCAGGAAGCTTGTACTATATGTCATTCATGATTAAATGTCATGCTTGGTTTATTTTAAGTAAACGCACATCAGGTAATATGATACTCTTGGAGAGAGGTGTCCAATTTTATCCTTAAAGGGCTGTGTGGAGATGTGGGTGCAGGCTTCTTTCCTACCATACTGGAGCCACACCTTCCACCTGTTTAAAGTCACTTTCAAAATATCGAAGGTGTGACCAATACTTTTATTCATTCATTCATTTATTCATTTTCGAAACCACTTAATTCTAGGGTTGTAGGGAGGCTGACGCCCATCTCAGTCAACTCTGGGCAAGAGCGAGGTACACCCTGGACAGCTCGCCAGGCCATCACAGGGCAGAAACACATTGACGGCAACCCAATGTCCTACTCTTTACAAATGACAGCAATGGCTTACATTTACATGCCTCTGATCACAGACAATGAGAGACATGGCTGGCCTTTGATAACCCAGTTAGCTGCATTGGAGGCTCCAACTGGCTTGGAATGAAAATCTGCAACCACTCTACCCTTTTGTGGACTAGATTTGGAACCTCTGCCTTGGAATAACACAGAGTGACGGTAATGTTGGCTGTGAACAATTAGATATGGGCACTGTACAGGTCCAACCAAGTATAGTCTTGTGAATGTACCATAGACAGTGAGAGGCATGGCTGGCCTTTAATAACCCAGTTAGCTACACTGGGGGGACAACAGTGAGAACCGTTGACAGTAGGGCTTGAATCCCCAACCTTAGGATCGGTGATCCAGCACCTTACCATCAGGCCACTACTGCCCCATTATGTTATATAATTTAACTAACAGAAATAAAAGGTCAAGAAATATGATTTTTACCAGTTTACATCATTTTACTGGAAAGTATCTTGAGCAAAAAAGAACTTGAATTTGTTCATGACAGTTGATAACCTGGAATGAAGTAAAAACCAGACTGTCCCGTTCTGCTCAGTTAGTCACACGAGAAAAGAAAACACATTTATAACACTATTCATAAAACCTTGGCTATTGTTTTAAACAAAGAAGCAAAGTATGAAGTCGGTGGAATAACTGATTTAAGCCACATGAATCCCCTTTGAGAATTTCCTGATTAAGATCTTTGTTTTGGAAAATTTAACACAAACACGTCATATCAGAAATGCTACCCAAAGCAAAATTGGCCTTGGCTACAGAAAAGTGGTGTAGTGGTGTATGTGGTGTAGTGGTTAAGGTGCTGTGCTCATGATCGGGAGGTTGTGAGTTCGAATCCCACTGAGACCCTCACTGTGCTAAGACCCCTGGCAAAGGTCTCAACCCCAAGAGTGCCTCTGTTCACCGTATAAATGGGTACCAGTTGAACTGGTTACTGGGAAGGTAACCTGTGATGGACTAGCATCCCATCCAGGAGGAGTTGAACTCCTGGTCGCTTCACGCTACAGAAACCGGGGATAAGCACCGGCCCTGATTAGCCGGTTAGCCCATTAGGCTCGGGTGTAAAGAACCCAACAGGCTTTACAGAAAAGCATCACAGAATCCTGGACTAATTTCTGAGATGAAAGTTTGCGAGGATCCAAGTGTGTCAGCTGGTTCATGTTCTCTAAAATATGTTTGTAGTCAAGGATTTCTTGGCATACTACTGACATTGTATGAAATGGATAACAGTGCCAGCTATCCAGAGCTATATTAAGAAAGATACCGAAGTAAGAATAGTCGATACAAATAGACAGACTCCAAAACAAATTCAGGCCTATGATAAGCATAGCAAAAACAGTACCGTGATATCCAAGAGAGAAAGCAAGCTGAGGAAAGCACATCATGGTAATCAATCTGACTTGCACATTATTCTTGAGGGGCTTAAGTGTCAGAATCATCAGTTTATACTGTCTGGTTTTTTATCCATTGTATAGCTCACCCTCCAAGCACTTCCTCTTGATTGACAGTGTAATATGTAGCTATCGGTTGGGTTTTGGTTGTCACCACCTGGTGCTCAAAGGGTGCTGGAGGTGAAGGTGAGCAATCTGGAGGACACAGAAATAAGAGGAGAAATAAGAGAACAGTCCCAAATAAACAGTTCTAGGTCATTGTTTTGCAGTGGGTCATATACCTATGATGTACTCTTCAGAGACCGATTGTACTTCTTTTCTTTCATCCACTGGTTTCTCTGGTTCCACTTTGGATGCTTCAACTTCAAACATTCCCACTTCAGGCTTATTTTCCTCCTCACTTTTTCCCACCTTCTCTGATCCTTCCTCCACTCTGCTTTTTTTGAGATCATCTTTCTCTACATTCTCAACTCGTCTCTTAATAGTGGTGATCATCTCCATATGTTCTTTACTGTTACACAAATGTCACGCAAAGTGTGAAGTAATCCAAAAAACAAGTCTATCTACCTATCTATCTATCTATCTATCTATCTATATAATATATATATATATACACACATACACACACGGTGGTGTAGTGGTTAACATGTCCGCCTCTTAACAAAAAGATCTAATACCCCCATTTCACTGGAACGCTGAATGCAATGATTGTGGTGGAAAGGCACGGAATGCACTCTACGAAGGAGCTTCGGCATTTTTACACGGAAAATGGGTCAAAAACCTACTGAAAATTTTACCTTCGGAACACCTTCGGAACGTTCACAGAATGTGCGCAAGAGATACAGAAAGACCGCGGTACAATGTTGGAATACATGCGTAAAAGCGCTCGGATTACCTTCGGAACCAGTGCAGATTGCAAAGGAAGACCTTCGGATAATTCACGGAACGTTCACGGAAAGCATGGAACACTCGAGGAACGACCACGGCACTACTCCATTTTAGAACTAAGAGCTATGGAATGATTGCGGAAGAGGTGGAATGAAGGCTGAAAGTTCACGTTCAACAAGGAATGACAAAGAAATGACTAAGGAATGACTGTGGAATACCCAGCGTAACCACATTTCAATGAGTAAAAATCAGCAAAGATCAAAGGATTTGCTCCTGATTCTGCCTATAAATACGCGGATTCAACCAAGGAAGCTCATTCTCTCATTCATACTATATGTTTATAATTTATAATATGTTTATAATGTACAATAAATTTACAATTTAACATATGTTTGTAATTTACCATATGTTTCTAATGTGCAATATGTTTATAATTCACAATAAATTAAAAATTTAATGTTAATATGTTTAATATCAATAATTATTTACACCTCAATAAATCATTCCAGACTAAGAACCATGCATATAAGACCAAACCGGAGTGATTATAACTTTAAAACTTTGTTACATGAACAGGAAAACAGAAAAAATGAACTGAAATAATTTAATATTTATAGCGGAAGTGACTTCCTTGAGTGTTCCGCAAGTCTTCCGTGTTATCCGCAACCATTCCGCGAACGATCCGCATGTATTCCGCAAACCTTCCATGAGTATTCCATGGGGATTCTGTGGCCGCTTTTGACCATCCAGAAGAGGGGGGAAGGCTCACGGCACAGTCAAGGAACACTGGCGGAATAAAAGGAATGATCACGGAACGTTTGAGGAAATGACGGAACGTTTGTGGAACGACTGAGGAACCTAAGGGAACACTGTCGGACGATTTTTCCGTGAATATGCTTTTGAACATGTTCAAAAGCACGTTCACGGAAGATTTTGGCCTGCCGGAAGAGGAGGAATACATTCGGAATCATACATAAGGACACGGAAGATGACAGAACGACTGAGGAACGTTGGAGGATGATGACATTTTTGCTTCCGCGAGTCTGCCACGCTCCAGTGAAATGGGGGTATAAGGTTTGAGGCCCAGCTTTGCTGAGGACATTTGTGTGTAAAGTTTGTGTGTTCTCCTTTTGCTTGCTGGGTTTCCTCTGGGAACTCTGGTGTCCTCCCACAGTGCAAAGATATGCACATTAGGATCATTGGCTATTCAAAATCACTCCGAGGTGATAGTGTGTGCCTCTGAATGGTTGTATGTCTGTTGCCGTCGGGGGCTATCTCACCCAGAGTTGGCTGAGATAGTCTCCATCTTCCCTTCAACCTTAATAGGGTTCAACATTTTGGTAAATGAATAAATATATTATTATCATAATTATTCGTAGTCGCAGTAGAAGGTGTAGTAGTGTTTTCCAAATGGTGTCATTAGTTGGCTTAAAGAGAATATACTTTACAAATATTTTAGTACCTCAGACAATCATCACACAACGTCTCTGGGACCCTCGAATCATCTTCTGTTCCTTTCATTGTTTCTAGTTTTTCATTCAACCTGGACTGTATAAAACCATCTTTATCTTCCTCACTGCCATCTTTCCTCTCTTCTGTTTGCAGCCCTTCTATATCATTCTCTTTCTCCGTTTGTATGTCTTTCTCATTGTGATTGAAGTTCAAAAGTCCTTCTGTGTTCACATCAGTCTCAGCAATGCCAGAGGAAAGGCTGGTGCTCTGCTGACTGAATGTTTGTAGCTTTTCACTCTGGATTTCACCTTGCAAGAAGTAACACAAAGTTTATATACTTATTTTGGTGTATGAAGTAGTCAAAGTCATGGATGAAATTTTAATGTCACATTATGCCAGTGATGCTGCCGTCACATAATGGACCAGTTCTCTACATTCAGATTTTTTTATTTTGCAACATTCATATCCACATCAAAATCAATTTACCCCCTACAGACCTACAAGTCAAATCAGTTAGATTTGCAATTACCTGCAACCTCTTGAGGTTTCTTCTGGAATTTCAACCCCTTTATGCACATGTTTGGTACCTCCTTACAGACCTTCTCTTTCGACTGCATAGGAGTAAAGATAATAGAGAAAAAACAATTAATTGTATATACAGCAACTGTAAATTACAATAGCATTCATTCATTTTTCTGAACCGCTTAATCCTAATTAGGGTCGTGAGGAGGCTGGTGTCCATCTCAGTTGACGCTGGGTAAGGGAGGGGGAACACCTTGGACAGCTCACCAGATCATTCGGTGGCCAAGACTCATACAAACACTCACATACATAAACACACTCATGCCTAGGGCTGATTTGGAACAGCCACTTAGCCTACTCTGCATGTTTGTGGACTATGGAAGGAAACCCATGTAAATGTGGGTAGAAAATGCAAATTTCACAGAGAAATGCCTGAACATCATAATTTGTTAATAATAGTTGTATCGTATTATTATTCCATGCATTCGACTCTGTGGATAGGGAGGCCCTCTGGGGCATACTTCGTTTACGTGGGATCCCGTCGGCTCTGGTCTGGCTGATATCGTCGTTGTATTCTGGGACAGAGAGTGCTGTGAGGTGTTGGGGCAACACCTCTGACTTCTTTTCAGTCGAGACCGGAGTGAGGCAGGGGTGTGTTCTGGCCTCCACTCTCTTCAGTACTGCAATGGACTGGATCATGGCAGCGGTATCGGGTGGATCGGCCTGCGGATCTGGACTTTGCCGATGACGCAGTGATCTTCGCGGAGACGGTGGATGTCCTGATGGAGACTTTCTATTCGCTGGGTGAGGAGGCGGAACCACTTGGTTAGCAAGTCTCCTGGATCAAAACCAAGATCCAGTCTTTCCGCGACCTCTTGGATGCTGCTGTTGACTCGATCGCTGTGGGTCGTGAAAGAGTAGAGATCGTGGAGTCTTTCACTTACCTTGGCAGCGTGGTTCATCGTCCCACTGATTGCAGGGCAGAGATCAATCGTCGACTTGGCCTAGCCTACGGGGCGATGAACTCGCTGGACAGGACCATGTTGCGGTCGAGGTATCTGAGCAGAGGGACGAAAGCCCGAGTCTTTCGCTCCCTTCGCTCCCTTGTGCTCCCTGTCTCCCATCCTCTCGAGACATTGACGCTCACGGTTGAGCTTGGACAACGACTGGACTCCTTCGTTATGACTTCCCTTCGCCGCATCTTCGGATACCACTGGCGGGATTTTGTTACCAACCGGAAGGTGCTCGGGGATGCGGGGATGGTAAGAGTAACCGGCTTGATCCGCGACCGTCAGCTGTGCTACTACGGGCACTTGGCGCGTTTTCCGCCTTCGGACCCAGCACACCGGCTCCTGTCCGTTCGGGATCCTAGGGGCTGGAGCCGATCGCGGGGACGGCCACGTGCGACGTGGTTGTCGGAGCTGAGAGCTGCCCTGCCAGGGGGTATGGGCCCTGCGCCAGGAGACGGCCGGATGAGTGGAGGCGGCTGGTGGACGCAGCGAAGTGCCGTCCCGGCGCATGCCCTCATACCTGACCTGACCTGACATTGCACACTCTTCAACTGTCCTTAAAAATATTAAGATAAGTTACTAAATGTCAGTACTGTATAACAAAATGTTTGTAAAATGGAATAACATGTTTTACACACATTCATTCATTCATTTTTTGAATTAATCCTAATTAGAATTACGGGGAGGCTGGCACCCATCTCAGCTGACTCTGGACGAGGGCAGAGTACACCCTGGACATCTCACCAGTAGAGCACCACAGACGATAATGGCAAAAAAAATTCATATTTTTCAGGTCCCACCCCCTAGTTTTGTTACTTTTATGAAGCAGAGTAACTACACAAAGTTGCATAGAAATATAGTATGCATATTTACTGGTAGCTCAATTGGCTGGAATATTTTCATAGAGTAACTACATGTATTCAGTGGTTGGTCATTGCCTGCGTGTTAACACTGTATTATATATTGAAATATAATGTTATTTAATTGAAACATTGTTTATATTACATATATGTAATACATAGATACAATAATACATTACATAGATGGTGTGCTTTATTTTCTTGAAGTCAGTACAGTATTCTTGCTTAGATCTGTTTTGTCGCTAGTCATCATTAACAAAACAACCACTGTGACAGTGTAAAAACACACCGTTTAATACAGTATTTATTCATGGCTGGTCTGGCATTCTTTGACACTGCAGTGTCAGCTGGGGTGAAGTCAGCCATGGTACAGGCCCTCGACAAGAAAACAACCTCGACGCGGTGTCTTCAACCCGACAGTGCCTCCGAAGCAGTCGTCTGATTTTGTATCACAACACACCGAACAGCTTTTTACAGCCTTCACCATATCACAACAATTCCTTATGAACAGCCCAGATACATGGAGCAGTGACAATGATGGACAGCGGAAAGTGAGAAGTCTGAAAGTCGTCAATGACGCAGCTGAGCGAGAGGTGGCTTTGATTCAGGCGTTCAATGGAGTCCTGACTAATCAAAAACAGAAAACGTTCTTGTTGCAAGTTGTAGAGAAACGTGACTTTCTAAACAGTAACAAATCCACCTTGCTCTTGCTGTAGCTACCGACAATTAATGTGTGGACAAATAATGTAAATTGTGTCAATCTGAACACTGTGTTCAAAATCATTTGTTGATTGAACTGGAAGTGTTTGCTTTTGAGGATCTCTGCAGCTTTATATTTTTTATGTTAAATTTAACATTAGATGACCACTTCAGATGTTTGCGGAATACAGGGATCCCTCGCTACTTTGCACTTCAATTCATGCGGCTTCAGTGCATCGCATTAAAAAAAAAAAAATTAATTGAATAAAAAAAATACGGAAATTAAGGAAGAATAGGGGAAAAAGTTAAGGAAAATGCCACAGAACAAGGCCATTTATGCAAAAAAAAAAAACCCAAACAAAAAAACAACGCAAAACCCCCCATCAAAACTACTTACATTTTTATGTGAGGTGCACACACTCAGATGCACACCTCACATAAAAATGTGTGCATGTGTGTGTATTTATATTTTATTTACATCATATGCATTATTTTTAAATGTTTCTTATTATAAACATTTATAGTGATGAATATGTATTTCAGTTCAGTTCATTTTCTGTACCCGCTTAATCCTAATTTGGGTCACGGGGAGGCTGGTGCCCATCCCAGCCAACTTCGGGCGAGGGCAGAGTACACCTTGGACAGCTCACCAGGCCATCGCAGGGCGGAAACACGCTGACGGCTTTGCAGCCTACTCTTGTCGAAAGTCAGCAATGGTTCTTTTACATGCCTCACACCATAGACAGTGAGAGACATGGCCTGCCTTTGATAACCCAGTTAGCTCCACTGGGGGGACAGTGACAACCTTGTGGAGAGTGGGACTCGAACTCCCAACCTTTGGATCAGCGATCCAGCGTCCTATACCACTAGACCACCACTGCCCCTGAATATGTATTTATTGATATTATATACACATATATACATGTACGTATATGTCAGTCAGGGGTGGGTCGATCCTACTTCACGGAATCCGACGATTGCAGGGAGATCTCGGGCCCAATTAACCGCGGAAAGTGAGGGATCCTTGTATTATACATAATTTTGTAACTCTGGGACGATTGAGCTACCAGTAAAAATTATTATAATACATCCAAACTTTGGCACTGTTTATCTTGTCATATTCAGGGTTTCCAATTTTTATTGTCCCCTTTATTTTTGTTGCACCCTACGCCATCGCAGGGCAGAAACATGCTGATGGCTATGCAGCTACTGTTGACGAAAGTCAGAAATGGTTCTTTTACAGCCTCTCACCACAGACAGTGAGAGACATGGCCGGCCTTTGACAACCCAATTAGCTGCACTGGGGGAAGAGCATGGACAACCCTTGACAGTGGGGCTTGAAGCCCTCACTTTAGGTTTGGTAATCCAGCACCTTAACACTGGGCCACCACTGCCCTTATAGTACCCTCATACTATAATAATTAGTAACTAATATTAATTGTCAATAATATTGTAATAATTTCTTAAATCCTTGGTTTATCGGTACATGCACACTGTCTTTGTATGTCTTTTTATGGTGCTGGTTTATGTATTGGTTTATGTTGCAATAGTCTTTATCATTCACGCTGGGATCAATGTCCTGCTGTTAAATACACAGACACAGGTGTGAATTTTCAGCTAACTGGGGCAAAGTAAACAAGGATTTTATGTGAAGAAGTTGGATGAAACTCAACAAGGATGTTTGCTTGGCTCTGTCACAAACCTGCCTCAGTTCCCTGATATTCAAAGTTTGTTCTGTGTTTAGCAGCAGGACATAATCCTGCCCTGAATAATATCTTAGTGCATCAACCCTGTTCTAAGACTTCTTCCTCCCTAAACAGCTCAAACATAATCATGCTCAGTTCTATACTCTGAAATTATAATAGCCAGACCATCAGTTACCATTTATTGCCTCCATGGAATGTGATGGTCTCTGAATGAGGATGGGGATTATTATATATTTTTTCATTATGATTTTTAATTTCTTGATGAACAAGCTGCCACACTACTCCATCCTACGAGGGTCACAGGGAGGCTGGAGAATATCTCAGCTTACACTAAGGGAAGTTGGGGTACACCCTGAATTGATAGCTAGACCATCACAGGGCCAACACATACTAGTTAGTACACAATCGTTTACTTTCACACTCACACCGAGGAAATAACAATTTGTCTTTTTAATTTTTCTATAACTGGTTATTCATCTTGATAAAAATATTGAATGAATTCATGTTTGATTTTTACATGGCAAAACCTGACCTGACTCATTTAGGGCAGCACGTGCGCGCGCACACACACACACACACACACACACACACACACACATACACACATACACACATACACACACACACATACACACACATACATACACACACATATACACACACACACACACATACACACACATACACACACTATAAACTTGGTGTCATATTAAATAGCTCTTAAACTGCTTGTAATAGTTCAGTGTCACTCAGGCACTCATTCACTGAGGCATGTCAGCATTCATGTCCACAGTGATATATCTGGATATATCTGGAAGAACTGTATTGCATGTGTATGTCTGTGAGAGTGTGTGGATTAAACAAAGAGTTTTACATTTAGTAATAACTAAATTTAAATCGTTTTATGTTTTTTCGATTTTACGTTTTTAAAAAAAAAAAAAAATTATGTCAAATTTTGAGTTTAGCGTGCTCTCTGTAGTAAGAGACGTACCTACGTAGTACGCTGACATAATGACGCAATGACGTAATGACGATGTGTCCATTGTTTACAAACGACAGACTGAATGTGCCCTGCTGCTTCCCAGTTCACTGCGTATTACCCTTGTGTTAAGACATCGTCTCTGTGATCTTTGTGTTTACACTGTTTTGCGGACTTTTGTAACCCTAAGCGAATATGGTTGGTCAGAAGCGTAAGCCTACTAGCATGGGTGCAAGTTTTCTGGCATATGCTGGAATTTCTGGTTTTCCCAAGACTGAATTAACTATCTGCTCGGATCGGCGCAATCTACCATGCATACTCAGTTAAGCAAAGAGAGTTATAAAATGAATGAAAACCCGAATCCAGAAAAAAAGAGAACTCTCCACTCTGCTGGTGATTCACATCAGTGCAGGCTGAGTACTAAACGAGTATTCAACGGCGCCCTTGCTCACTTGAAAGACCGGAAGTTCAGATAACCCGCGCTTTGTCTCCAGCACAAGCAATTGAACTACTTTCGGTGGAGCGCCTCACATATTGTAAGCGTTGATTGGCTGTTTTAAGCTTCATGTAAAGTGACTCGGCTCAGCTTCATGTAAGGTGACTCGGCTGAGCTTTATGTAAAGTGACCATCCGTCGACCATCGTAACCATTTACAAGCAGAAAGATCGCAACATAGAGAATGTTAAAGGTTATAATTTGATACTGTATTTGATATTTGATGAGTGAATTTGATTAAAATGTATCTATTTGAAATTATTTTGCTTGAATGTAATTTATTTGAAATTAATGTTGATATTATTTGATATTATTTTACAATGTTATGTTTATAATAATTGATTTAGGGGTGTTTTATGAGATACGGTAATGGTATTTATGGATGTATAGTACAGTATGAACGTCATACGTCACTGGAACATACAGTAACAACTTACGATTTTTTTTCACTTTATGTTCGGCCATCCGGAACCTAAATAAAACGTAAGTTGGGGAGCGTTTGTATCTAAGCAGGAATCACATACATCTAAGGAAATTGACATACAATAATGTTAAGTCAACCAGGTTAAAATCATCCAGACTTTTTACGGTCTGAAACCTTTAAGAATGGAAGTGTGTCTGTGTGTGTGTGTGTGTGTGTGTGTGTGTGTGTGTGTGTGTGTGTGTGTGTGTGTGTGTGTGTGTGTGTGTGTGTGTATGTGGTGTGTGTGGCATGTTTAGAGAATGTGATTGCTTGTATAAGTTAGGTGAAGGTTCAGAGAGATATGTGTTCAGAGAGGTCGAGTGCTATTTTAGTGTTTGAGAGGGTAAAAGAAGGGAACTAAATCTCTTACTGACCCCCACCCAATTAATTTTTTCTCTTTCAACACTTCCCGGTGGTCTCAGTGTATTTCATGTAATTGATATGTGCACTGGCAGGCGCCATGTCCACTGTGGAAGACATACAGTGAGCATATGTGCGGCTGTGGAGTAGAAACGTATGAGCTGACGTGGGGGAGTCCCAAGGAAACTCTGGCAAACATTTGTCTAGTGATGAAAGCAGGCATCTGGCACACGAATGGTAAACACATCACCACTATCTACACTGCATCCGTTCATGCCAATATTTCTCCCAAATATGATCTTGTGGATGAGATTTTTTTTTTTTTTTAAATTCCTGATGGTTTATGGTCTGCATGGGTTAAAGAGATACTTGAATTTTAATCACAAATATTGCTCTGCTCTGTTAAACTAATAGAATTGACGAATACTGATAGGCTGGTACTGTAATTCTTATTCTCTTTCAGCTTTTTCCCTTTCTCAGGAGTCACCACAGTGAATCATCTGATTCGCACATTTGATTTGGTGAAGGTTTTTACGTCGGATGCCCTTCCTGTCACAACCCTTTAGCAAGGGACAGAAACACGCCAACGGCTTTGCAGCTCCTCTTTACGAAAGTCAGCAATGGTTCTTTTACATGAACCTCTCACCATAGACAGTGACAGACATGGCCTGCCTTTGATAACCCAGTTAGCTGCACT
Organism: Plotosus lineatus; assembly: GCA_024760905.1. Classification (NCBI taxonomy): domain Eukaryota; kingdom Metazoa; phylum Chordata; class Actinopteri; order Siluriformes; family Plotosidae; genus Plotosus; species Plotosus lineatus. The sequence continues at coordinate 20,889,538 of CM045737.1, read as the reverse complement.
GGGGGGGACAGTGACAACCTTGTGGGGACTCGAACCCCCAACCTTAGGATCAGCGATCCTGTGCCCGATCCACTAGACCACCACTGCCCCTAGGCTGGTACTGTAGTTGATAGATTTAATGTCCTGTGGCAGCAAGCATGAAGCATTTAGAACTTATGAAGCACAGAAAGACACCTGAATATTATTTTATTAATTAATTTATATGTAATCGTTAGTTTGTTTATACGTTTAGTAGGGGCCCAGAATTGAACATGTTTCAGCATTCTATTGAAGTTTTGAAATTATTATAGATGTTTTTATTATTATTATTATTATTATTATTATTATTATTATTATTATTATTGCTGTGGTATATAATAATAATAAAAATTACAGCAATGTTATATATAATATAATATAATATAATATTATAATAATCAGAGGTGGCACAGTGGTGCCGTGGTTATCTTGTGGTGGTGCTTGTCCATCTCACAGCAAGAAAGTCCTTGGTTTGATTCAGGGTGTCTCTGTGTGGAGTTTGTTTATCGTCCCTGTGCTTGCATTGGTTTTCTCGAGGTACTCCGGTTTCTTCCCACAGTCTAAAAACATACATAGTAGGCTAATTGGCTATTCCATACTATGTGTTTTGTCCCTGCAATGGTATAGTGAGCTGTTTGGGGTGTACTGTACATCGCCTTCACCCAGAGTCAGCTGAGATAGGAGTCAGCCTCCCCATGACCATAATTAGGATTAACCAGCTTTGAAAATGAATGAATATGAATCATTTAGGTTTTGTTAGTGATATTTGAACCCATAATTTCCGAGCCCAGAGCATAGATATGATCTAAAACATCTGAGTTTTTACACTACTTTCAAACTTAAATAAAGATAACCATTTACACAAATGACATAAAAATATTACCAATGGACACTTACTGTATTTACTTATATATTTGTTTGTTTTCCCATCCATCATTTTTTTTGCGTATAGTATGTACCGGTATAGTAGCTCAAGCATTCAACCAGTTCATGTGACCAAAGTGTGTTTATTTTAAGTGAAATAGTTATACTATATATTTGAAGAAATATAAATGTGAAAAGATATCTTGCTGATTTAAAATGCGCTAACAATTATTTGGAACCAACTGGGATAATAATTTGCCAGAGGTTTTCTGGTCCATATAGAATTTGATTACATTCAAATGACTGAAAGGTATAACAGACACCTGCTTCTGACCATCAGCAGTAAGAGATCTGTTCTCAGAATTGCTGGTGATCCTATTCCACCTGAAACGGATGTTCTCCACAAACTTGGCTCATAACTTTTCGGACAGAATAGACTATAAACTAAATAAGTGCTCTTTCACCATATTTACTCCGTCATTCATATTCTAGAACAGTTTTGAAAACCTCCTTCATATTACTTCTCATCAGAGAGAGAGAAGGAATCACAAGGATGATCTGAGACCAAAATTCTATCTTGAACATTTACATTCACATCATATAGTGAGAGCACTGATTATATAATGTGATGTAAGTACAGATGCTCCCCGACTTACGTTCATTCGTTTTAAGTATTTTTTGATTTTACGTTTTTTAAAAAATGGTCAAATTTTGAGTTTAGCGTGCTCTCTGTAGTACGAGACGTACCTATGTAGTACGCTGACGTAATGACGCAATGACACTGCGTTCATTGTTTACAAACGACAGACTGAACGTGCTCCTCCTTCTTCCCAGTTCACTAAGCAAATATGGTTGGTTAAAAGCGTAAGCCTACTAGTGATAGCTTGCCGCTTTCTCTGATTACCACTATCTCATTAGAAACGAAGATGGCTATTATCAAGAAAATTGATTCTGGTAAAAAACACGTGGCACGTTTCTTCCAAATGGCTCCGTAGACCATCGGAACCATTTACAAGCAAAAATATTGCATCACAGAGAATGTCTGTCTGTCTTCCTTTTGGCTTTTTCCCTTTTACTCGGGAGTCGCCACAGCGAATCATCTGATTCGCACATTTGATTTGGCAGCGGTTTTTATGTCGGATGCCCTTCCTGTCACAACCATTCTTAGCAAGGGACAGAAACACGCTGACGACTTTGCAGCTACTCTTTACGAAAGTCAGCAATGGTTCTTTAACATGCCTCTCACCATAGACAGTGACAGACATGGCCCGCCTTTGATAACCCAGTTAGCTGCACTGGGGGATTGCATGACAAAGAATGTTAAAGGTTATATTTGATGAATGAATTTGATTAAAATGTATCTATTTGAAATTATTTTACTTGAATTTAATTTATTGGAAATTAATGTTGATATTATTTGATATTATTTTACAATGTTATGTTTATAATAATTGATTTATGGGTGTTTTATGAGAATTGGTAATGGTATTTATGGATGTATAGTACAGTATGAACGTCATACGTCACTGGAACGTACAGTAACAACTTACGTTTTTTTGTTTTTTTTCACCTTACGTTCGGTCACTTGGAACCGAACTAAAATGTCAGTTGGGGAGCGTCTGTATTTTTACATCTACCTTTAAATTAACCTCAGCTTCTCTGTCCTGTCCTATCATATAGTGCTGGATTTACACTGGGATACGATGTCTGCAATCTACACAATTTGTGAAAATTGTGATGATCTTAAGGCGACTTGGTGGAATCGTGATGATCGTGACCAAACTTTTGACTGTAAAAAATTTTGCTGTGATTTTTACGATGTTTAACAATTTGACAACAAAAGTGATAGAACATGGAAATTATTGTAGAGCGCAGTAGAGCTTAACAGACCTTAATAGAATATACTAGATTTTGATGCATCATCACAGGGGTTCCTAAGGGCAGTGGTGGCCTAGTGGTATAGGGCGCTGGATCACTGATCCTAAGGTTGGGGGTTCAAGTCCCACTCTCCACAAGGTTTTCACTGTCCCCCCAGTGCAGCAAACTGGGTTATCAACGGCCGGCCATGTCTGTCACTGTCTATGGTGAGAGGTTCATGTAAAAGAACCATTGCTGACTTTCGTAAAGAGTAGCTGCAAAACCATCAGTGTGTTTCTGTCCCTTGCTAAAGGGTTGTGTCAGGAAGGGCATCTGACGTAAAAACCTATGCCAAATTAAATGTGCGAATCAGATGATTCACTGGGGCGACCCCTGAAAAAAAAACGGTAAAAGCCGAAAGAAGAAGAAGACAATCACAGGGGTTCCTGATAAACTTTGAAATAAATTTCATCTCTTGGATGCACCTCTTTTTATACTCCAGTCATGCTCCAACTGGGCACATAAATCATGGAATTCCACACTTTTTTGAATCTCAACGATTCAATCATGTCCCACTGCCTACAGATCAAGTTGATAAACTCCAACAAATGATATATAAAACTGAAATGTTGAAGTAATTTAAATTATTTAAACAAACAAACATCTTATGGTTTGGGGTTGCTTCACTGCCTCTAGGATTGGGCAGCATGCAGTCATTGATTCAACTATGAATTCTTCATTATATTCAAAAATGTTTTAATATAATGTGAGACCATTTCTCCGAAAGTAAAAGCCGAATGATTAGTGGTCCATTTATCAGGATAAAATGATTCCCATACTAGGAGATCACTGAAGCATGGTTAAAAAATAGGAAATGCTCTTTTATGGAAAATAGTCAACGTGCAGATCTGAACCCCACTGAAATATCCTCATCTTGTTTGCTGAACAGCTTAATCCCACTAGGATTGTGGGAAAGCTGGAGCCTATCTTAGCCAACATCACACATACAACACACACAAAACCCTTGACACTCACTCTCACACCTAGGGTCAATTTGCCAGTTCGATTAATGTACATGTCTTCAGACTGTGGGAGGAAACCGGAGTACCCGGAAGAGACCCAGACAAATGGGGGAAAGGTGCGCAGCATGGTGGCATAGTGGTTAGCACGTCCGCCTCACAGCAAGAAGGACCTGGGTTTGACTCCCAGCTGTTTCTGTGTGGAGTTTGCATGTTCTCCCCGCACTTGCGTGTTTTTTTTTTCCTGGGCATTCAGGTTTCTTCCCACAGTCCAAAAATATGCACAAGTAGATTAATCGGCTGTTCCAAATCACTCCTAGGTGCGAGTATGAATGTTTTTTTTTTTTGAGTGTTGGCCCTGTGATGCCCTGGCGGGCTGTCCAGGGTGTACCCCACCTGTGCCCAGAGTCAGCTGAGATGAGCGCCAGCCTCCACATGACCATAATTAGGATTAAGTGCTTCAGAAAGTGAATGAATGAATGGTATCTGCTTGTGTGTTATTTAGGGCATTTTCAAGAGGTCAAGAAAAAAGTTTCCCAAAGAGAATCGGTGATTTACAAACAAGGTTAATGTTTAATGTACAGACAACACCCTTATTGAAATATCAGAGAGAAGTGAAATAAAAGACGAAACATCCAAGAACTAACAAAACTGTGCTATTCAACTGCTTAATGTGCTTTCACCATAACACACGCACTTAGAAAAATAAGAAAAACCTGCGGAGCACAGCAGCCTCACCACTAAACCTGATGACCCATATCACATGATGAATGTCACACCACTGAATAACCAAAGCCGGCAAGGAGCGTTCCATAGTTGACAGCTACATGCTATGCTATGTGAACTAATACAAACATACAGATACAACACATGTACAGATATTGTTGTAAAAACTGTTATTAGATGCATGAACCACTTTCATTCATTGCACACTTTGCATATATAAAAATATTCAGCAGTGTGTCGGGATGAATAAGACCATGTGCGTGTTACCTCTGAAAGTGATGTACTTCCAGTTGATTTATTTCGTTTCCTCCTGTGGGTGAATAAACTCCGAAACTTCATCCATAAAATGGATACAACTAAGCACACACTACCCACAATCCAAACATCCTTATCACACAAGAAGTTCTCCATGGTAACCAAAGTAACAAACATGGGGCCCAAGTCAGAGCCGCTTTCTGTGCTCAATACTACTTTAATGACACTTTTAGTCTTCTATGTATCCTTATCTCCAACCTTTTCAGTTCTACATGAACATTAGTCTGGTTGTTGACATCAACTCTGTGGCCAAGCCACAGATGCTGAAAGGGAGTCTGGCTCCTATAAGGAGCACAGAATGTGTCAGTCATAGAGACAAGTGTCAGACAGGTGGAACTCTGGCTCGGAGCGCAGTGTAAGGTGGTGAAGAGGACCCAGTGTATCCTTTAACATTAGACACAGCACTTAATGTGCACAGTCAATCCTCTCACTTGTACATTCTCACATGCAAACACGCGTGCATGCGCGTGCACACACACACACACACACACACACACACACACACACACATACACACACACACACACACACACACACACAAATCTGTACAAACTGAAAAATGTTTACATTCTTGAAACAGACAATTGAGACTCTTTAGTTGAATTAGGGGTCAATAAGTAGCAGGGCTTATAGTTTATTGTGCTCACACTAACGATCAAAGCAAATGTTTAATTGACAAATTTTAATGTCATACACTTGGAGAACATACATGTGGGTTCTTTTTTCTATTACCTATTTATATAAGATATCTCAGGTCCCAGTTCCAAGTATTAGAAGAAAACTGAGAGACCCGCTAATACAAACAAGATCAGTTTCAAAACCAAACACACACAGGCATGCACCCCTCCTCTCTCTCTCTCTCTCTCTCTCTCTCTCTCTCTCTCTCTCTCGCTCTCTCTCTCTCTCACTCTCTCTCCCTCACTCTCTCTCTCTCTCTCTCACATACACACACACACACACACACACACACACACACACACACACACACACACACACACACACACACACACTGCTGGGTATGAATAGAACTTCATTCATTTGAGCGAGGCCAAGTCTTTTGGATGTGGAATTTTACTAATCACACATGTGAAGAGAGCTGTAAGTATGTGTAATAATAAGAACATCAACACGGGTAAAGGCTACACACACACACACACACACACACACACACACACACACACACACACACACACACACAGTTTTTTAAATATGATGTTTTAATTAAAATGGTTTAATCACATTTATATTTCAATACAGTATACAGTATAATGTAATATGACTGTATCTATCTATCTGACTATCTACAATATATATATATATATATATATTTTTTTTTTTTTTTAAACACACACACGGGCAGTGGTGGTCTAGTGGTATAGGGCGCTGGATCACTGATCCAAAGGTTGGGGGTTCGAGTCCCACTCTCCACAAGGTTGTCACTGTCCCCCCCAGTGCAGCTAACTGGGTTATCAAAGGCGGGCCATGTCTGTCACTGTCTATGGTGAGAGGTTCATGTAAAAGAACCATTGCTGACTTTCGTAAAGAGTAGCTGCAAAGCCGTCAGTGTGTTTCTGTCCCTTGTTAAAAGGGTTGTGACAGGAAGGGCATCCGATGTAAAAACCTCTGCCAAATCAAACTTGCGCATCAAATGATTCGCTGTGGCGACGCCCGAGTAAAAGGGAAAAAGCCGAAAGGAAGACAGACAGACATTGTAAGGCAACACAATAGGAAAAAAATTCTCTCGGGGTTAAGACTTTTGCAATCCATTTCATTTCCTGCATCGATTCACCATTGCATTATTGTGGGATGTGGGATGAGACACCGTGGACACTCACACTGACACCTATGGGTATTTTAGAGTGGCCTAATCCAAATATCTTTTCACACAGGCATGGGAAAAGCATCCAAACTCCATACAGGAAGGTCCATGTCAGCTTGCAAGTTCAAACCCTTCAGTGCTGAGCATTGTGCTCTGATCACTCACTCATTTGCCAAACTGATAATCCCACTAGAGCTATGGAGAGACTGGAGATTTTCTCAGACAATACTGTGCAAAAGCGGAGTACACCCTGAACTGTTTACCAGACCAACACATGTACAATAGGCGGTTCACACACATCCACACCTTGGAGTACTTGGGACAGTTAGTTAGCCTAATGTGCATGTTTTTGGAGTGTGAGAGAACAAGGTACTCAGAGTAAACCCATGCACTCACGGCGAGAACATGCAAACACAACACAGAAACACCTGAGCTTCGGACTGGGAGCCTAGTATCCTCTTGCTGTGAAACATACAAGCTAACCACTATGCTACTGTACCCCCCACAATAATTAGAATAAAATATAAATTATTTATTACTAAGATGGTGTCCTGATGTACAATTAAAAGACAATTGGTACCATGCAGTCTTTATATATTCAGTCTTACTCTACTGAATTAAGGAGGATAACAGTGGAACAACTCCCTCTAGTGGTGTATTTTAATAAGTGTGTGTGTGTGTGTGTGAGTGTGTGAGTGTGTGTGTGTGTGTGTGTGTGTGTGTGAGTGAGTGTGTGTGTGTGTGTGTGTGAGTGTGTGAATGTGTGTGTGTGTGTGTGTGTGTGTGTGTGTGTGTGTGTGTGTGTGTGTGTGTGTGTGTGTGTGTGTGTTGGGGAATCATAATCACAACCAAAACATTAACTTGATTTGTGCTTTCTGTGGTTCTGGGACTCTAATGATCAACCCTGAATGAATATTTTTCCATATTAAAATATTACATTCAGTAACTTTCATGAAGTAAGTTAAAGTATTTTTGTAGCACAAAAGTAAAGAAATTAAGAGTGAGATAGTCAAAATGATTTCATTCATTCATTCATTTTCAATTGTTTGTTCTCATATATTTATGTTCTGTAATCGTATATTTTGGTCAGAAGGAATTTTGAACATATTTCAGGAATACGATACATAAGATAGAAAGATGTGACAGTCATACCTTTCCCTGCTGAACATGTTTCAGCTCCCAGTAGCAGCGCAGAGTCTCCACTTTTTCCAGATGTTGAAAGAAGCCCATGTGACCAATGGCTGACCTCCCATTTCCCTCAACCCCTGGGATATGGTCACTTTGATATGCAGCATGTGGCAGAGGTGAGCTTCCTCTATCAGTGAGACTACATTTGCTGTGCTTGCTCTCTGGGGTTGAGATCTCTGAACTGCAGGAACAGAAGGAACGAGATGATGATGATGATGATGATGATGATGATATTACTTCTGTTGCTGATACTTCTACTTTGACAACAACAACAATAACTAACATCCATCCATCCATCCATCCATTATCTATTTCACTTTCATTCAAGGTGATGAGTGAGCTGGAGCCAATCTCAGCTGATTTTTGGTGAGTTGTGGGCTCCACCCTGGGAACGTCCCCAGTCTATGACAGGACCAAGAAAACGACAAACAAACATTAACACTGGCAGAACATGCACTCTTCACACAGAACAGCTGGTATATTTATTCTCAGTTTACAGTGCTAACCAGTGCCCAAAAATTTATTTATTTTTAAATAGATTTTAATTATTTTTTAAAGCAGTATTAATTCTGAATAATGCTAAACCTATGTATTCTTTGTAATTCACATGACCAAACCAACCTAGAGTTATTCATTTGTTCATTTTCCAAGTAGATTAATTCTAATTAAGGTCACAGGGAGACAGGCACCAATCTCATCCGACTGTGGGTGACACCGGGGTACACCCTAAGACAGCCAGGCCATCACAGAGCCATCCCCTATTCAAATTAACGATTGCATTTTCTTATGTGAGATTTTACAAGTAATCATTAAACACCCTTTTCCCCTGGACAGCTCGCAAGAACATTGCTGGGCCAATACACATACAACCATTCATACTCACTCACACACACACTCTCTCTCTCTCTCACATACACACACACACACATACACACACCTAGGTTTACTTTGGAACCGAAAATTAGCCTACTGTGCATGTTTTTCAAGTTTTGGAGGAAACTGGAAGACCTGGAGAAAACTAAAAAAAAACCAAACAAACAAAACAACACATTCGAAGACCATGCAACCTATACACAAGAAATGCCCGAGACCAGGAATCAAACCCAGGCCCTCTTGCTATAAGGCAGACATGCTAACTAAGCTACCATACTTCCTATTACTGTATATGTTAATTTTCTGTAACTGTCTACTCCTAATTACGGCCGTGGGGAGGCTGGTGCCATCCCAGCAGACTCCGGGTGAGAGCAGAGTACACACTGGACAGCTTGCCAGGCCATTGCAGGGCAGAAACACACTGACAGCTTTGCAGCGAATCTTGTCGAAGGTCAGCAATGGTTCTTTTACAGCCTCACATCATAGACAGTGAGAGACATGGCTGACCTTGGATAACCCAGTTCGCTGCACTGGGGGTCCTATTATATAACAATTTTCTGTTCGTGTTTAGTATTGTTATTCATATATTTATGTATTTATAGCAGTATTTCTCAATTATTTTCTGTGGCGCCCCCTGTTGTTGTTTAACCTGAAACAGAAAAGATTTAAAGTGCACCAATGTGACTCAAATTTAAAAAAAAAATCCTTATTTAAACTTATTTATGTCTTAATATCGCCATCTCTCTTCACCTTTCTCTTCGTTACTGTTAGAAATGTTTACGTGTTGTTTCTTGAGGGGTTGTTACTCCACTTCATATCGTTTTCTTGTGCGAAAAACCGCTACACCCACTATTGCACGATAATGAGTGCGCCCCTGCTAACTAGTGGAGTGGAGGTGCAATTACACTTAATTCTCGTATTCCAGAAAAGCACGTTCTCCAGGATCATACACACTCCCCTCGGCATCATAACCCCCCCCCCCCCACACACACACACACACACACACACTATTTGAGAAGCACTGATTTATAGATATAATAATAATTCATTCATCCATTTTCTGTAATGGGGAGGTTGGCGCCAATCCCAGCCGACTCCGGGCGAGGGCAGAGTACACCCTGGACAGCTCGCCAGGCCATTGCAGGGCAGAAACACGTTGACAGCTATGCAATCTACTCTTGCCAAAAGTCCATACAATAATAATAATAGTAATAATAATAATAATAATAATAATAATAATAATAATAATAATAATAATAATATCCATCTGTTGACATAGTGTTACTGCTGTTGCTTGGAAGTGATTCAAAAGTGAGGCATGTTACAGTTTTCTTGAGTTCTTGTCATTGGCAGCATGGCAAGCATCCACATTTTTGAACTTCAAACAATGCGGTCACAAATTAACAACCAGCACAGTCACCTCTGGTGATCTCCAGGGTGCCATACCAGTGCTAATATAACATCAACAAGAGAAGCTAAGAAAACTATTACTGTTAGAAGAATGAAATGGACTTTAGTACTCAGCAGGGTTCAGCAAAGGAGATCTGGCTCGGTACTGGAACAGGGTAGATGATCAAAGTCAAAGAGATCCTCAAGAATAGGATTTATGTTCTAGGATAAGTGTGAGAACAATAGCATTTCTGACGGTACCAAAGTCTCCTCTATAATATGTCATTTTTAGGCATTGGCTCAGTAAAGGTCAAACAAATAAAGTGAATTAGTCAAAAACTAAGAAATAATCAGGGCATGATACTGCACACACAATGCGACATTCTACTGGAATGTAAATAATAGATTGCCCACCCTGAATTATATACTGGTCTCAGAGCACCAGGAGGATTCTGCAACAAACTAGTTAATGAATGATGTTCTATTTTTAACCGATATGATCCTGAATAATCTGTGGCGCCTGTGCTTAAGCAAGATCCACAGCAATGACAAAGATGTTAAGTGGTACTGTTCTGTTCCCTCAGCAGGTGTGTCATTTCTTTACATGCATCACTACCAGTTATTTTCATGAACTTATTGCTGTATAAACCTCTGAAAGATTGTTAGTCAAGCCAGGGGACTGTGTGCTATGTTAATGTCTGCTATTTGATTTCTCTGATGCCGTATTCAGTGGATTTGAATTACTCATGCCATTGTGATCAAAGGTATACTGGTTATCTCTTTGTCTGTCAACACTTTCTCTAGTTTATAATTGGTGAGGTCCCACCCCATCATGTATTTTTATGTACGCACATAAGCTATCAGGCTTAAAACCTACAAAACCTACTTTAAACTTTGTGAAAGCATGTGTTTTGTTTAGAACTTATACCTAGATTTATAGACGTTATAAAATTAAATTCAAATACAGCCTCAAATAATATATATATATATATATAGAGGATTTTCTGAGTAGATCCTTCCGTAGGAGAGTGCTCAATACTTTTTGGTAGAGCAAATAACAAAAGGACAGGACAAAGACTTTCTATTGAAACTCCATTTATCACTACAGATCTGTTTCGAGGGGTGGTGAAACCATCCTCTCTCTTCAGGTGATTATAGAAGAATCCTGATTCTTAAGATTCTTCTATAATCACCTGAAGAGAGAGGATGGTTTCACCACCCCTCGAAACAGATCTGTAGTGATAAATGGAGTTTCAATAGAAAGTCTTTGTCCTGTCCTTTTGTATATATATATATATATATATATATATATGTATGTGTATATATATATATATATATATACACATACGCACAAACACACACACACACACACGCGCACACACACATAAAAATGTGATGTTCTAGAGATTTCTGTGTGAATGAGAAGGACCTGCACAAGCGAGTGCGAAGCAGCCGGGATGAAAATCAGCACCTCCAAGTTCGAGGCCATGGTTTTCAGTCGGACAATGGTGGAATGCACCCTCCGGGTCGGGAATGAGGAGTCCACCCCCAAGTGGAGGAGTTTAAGTATCTTGGGGTCTTGTTTACGAGTGAGGGAAGGCTGGAGCGAGAGATCGACAGATGGATCGCTGCAGCCTTTGCTATTAAACGGAGCCTGTACCGGTCCGTCGTGGTGGAGAAGGTGCTGAGCCGCAAGGCGAAGCTCTCAATTTACCAGTCGATCTACGTTCCAACCCTCACCTATGGTCACGAGTTTTGGGTAGTGACCGAAAGAACAAGATTGCGGATACAATCGGCTGAAATGAGCTTCCTCCGCCGGGTGGAATCCACTATTAGAGATGAGGTGAGAAGCTCTGCCATCCATGGAGAGCTTGGAGTAGATCCGCTGCTTCTCTGCATTGAGAGGGGCCAGTTGAGGTGGCTCGGGCATATGGACAGAATGCCTCCCGGACGCCTCCTTGGTGTGGTGTTTTGGGCATGTCCAACTGTGAAGAGACCCCGGGGTCAACCTAGAACACGTTTGGAGGGACTATGTCTCGGCTTGTCTGGGACCGCCTCAGTGTCCCCCCGGAAGAGTTTGAGGAAGTGGCTGGGGAGAGGGACGTCTGGACCTCTTTGCTTAGGTTGCTGCCCCCACGACCCAACCCTGGTCTTAGCGGAAGAGTTTGGTTCATATTGACCAAGTAACTCAGTATGATCAGTATTCAGTCATAACATTCAGAATATTTCAGCACTATTTCCTCTCCATTCATTCTGATTGACAGATTATACTTGGCAGCACAGGGGTCCTTGAAGTTTTGCACTGTGGAGACATGAAAAACTACTTCAAAGCACGGGCTCTATTTATAGCCCGGGAGAGCCCAGATCTGAGCCGAACGGAATCCTACCAGGTGCATTCTACAAAAATAACTGCCATAAAAAATACATCCGTATCCTGAAAATATTAAATGTTATTCATTTAAATATTGAAAATTAAAAAGGAAATGTAAACAAATATGACTATTGACTACAGTTTATGGGTTTTTTTTTTTTAAAGCAGATCACATTAAATATGAAGGTATGATGTGTTTAGCTTTGTGACTCCATCTATTTTCTCCTTTGATTCAGTTCGATATCCAATGATCAATTGAATCAGGTATGATAAAACACAACAGATGAACACTAAACATAGTGGCGTTGAATACAACAATAAAGAATAATTTTCCAGGATTCATTTATGAAACACACTCCACACTGGCATCCATCAAGAAGCAAAGAGTCTCAGAGAAAGGAAGAGAATGTTTTGAATGTCAACTCTGCTGTTCTCTTCTTTCATGATCATCGCTCGTACAGCTGCTGAATGCAAACGCCAGTGTAAAATTACAGGAACCCACTTTTCGATTTGGATGAATACACACGGTACATGAATACCCATGCTCACACATATGCAAGCAGGAAGTTAGTAACATCTGAACACGTGACGTATTTATTTGCAAGAAAACCGTTCGGCGAGGTGTTTGATGTTCCCTCAAGTGTAAATAAAGCAAGACTCTTCCATACGGCCCAAAAATTAATCTGGCTCGCAATAGCATTAATAGATTCCACAATACTGAGTATAAAGTCTGACTCACTACTCATTCAGTGTTCACTTACACTTCATATTTAGCAAAGTTCAAAATCTTCTCGTTTCCTCCCATCTTCTTCAATACAGTTTTTAATGTCGATTTCACTTTTCCTTCCTTTCTCGGTTCTTCTTGCAGCAGCAGATGCGAGGTCAATGTGTAAGTATGTACTTTCCTCAGTTTGAACAGGCTCAGAGTGAGTGACCACACACTTAATAAGACAACACTGTGTTGGTTGTACGTCGGGGGAGAGGGAGGTGTTCAGAAGGGAGGAGTGTAGCTTGTTATCGACAGGAATTTCTCTAGGACAGGCAGTAGCACCATTCATATAGCCATAATTATACACGGAAACCTTATTAAACTTTTCTTTCCCGAAACTGGAAAACGTTTGCATATAAACTCATATACTGTAGACAGTTCATTGTATCTACACTGGTTGTCTCAAACGACGCTAACGTTCTATTTGCCTGTCTGCTTTCTCTAATTTATTAAACACATACATTTCGTCTGCAGGTCCCAGCATCAGATGTAATGCGGCCTTATGGTTTTTAAAGCCACTCTGGCTTTTCGAGCAAACGTAACTCTCCACATGTGTGGTTTTTGTCTGGGAAGATATATCCTGCATAAAAAGGAAGAATTTTGCAAAAATGTAATTTTGACTGTTGAGGAAGCTATAATAACAAGTAATGATAAACATGACAGACTAGTACAGACACCTGCAACACAAATACTTTAAATAAATAATTATATAACTGCAGTAATAGCCGTTCTACTTGAAAATATAAATAATCTTGATATCTTCCATCCTACTAAAACAAGTCAAGTCAATCCTGCAACAAGGGGGAAAAACAGGCTCTGTCTACCTACGGACCCCTTCTGAGCTTAATATTATATTTGTATTTTTACATTTTAAAGTATACTCTGTGAGGTTGCCATGTAATAAGCACATTCAGAATAGATAAACACATACAAATGTAAAAAAAAAAAAAAAAAAAAATCACTTTCAATTGGTTGCTTGCCAGCAAACAGACACAGATCCAGCAGATGACATGCAGTACATGAGGTGCTGAAACGGTAAAACCCTGCTGCCATGAGGAATTTATTTTAGGCTTAATCTGACTTCTAAATGGCGCTGTCACTGTGTAATACAAGCATGTGTCTTTAATCACGTCTCTGTCGCGAGCCCAACTTGCTCTCAGAGCTTTGGTTTTCCTTTATAAAGGTTAAGTTCTAAAGATCTTGATATTTTTCAGGCAATCTTTTACATCACAAAGGAGAAAAAAACAATAAACTTCCCTTTTAAACACATCTTTTGTAGTAGCGCTATTAACATTACACAACACCAACAAGATCTCCATCAATTCATATTATGATTGTGACATAAGTGTAATGTTGTAAAAGAGAGCGAGAGAGAGAGGGAGAGAGAGAGAGAGATTTCCTTTTGGCTTTTCCGCTTTATCAGGGGTCGCCACAGTGAATAATTCGCACATTTGATTTGGCATAGGTTTTTACGTCGGATGCCCTTCCTGACACAACCCTTTAGCAAAGGACAGAAACATGCTGATGGCTTCGGTGTGAAACACTTTAAAAACAGGCCAATGGTCGCCTGGTAGTATAGGTGCTGGATGACTGATCCCACGATTGGGAGTTTAAGCCCCACACACCAAGTGTTGTCACTGCCCCCCCCCCCCAGTGCAGCTAACTGGGTTATCAAAGGCCAGCCATGTCTCTCACTGTCTATGGTGAAAGGCATGCAAAAAAAAAACATTGCTGACTTTCGACAAGAGTAGCTGCTTAGCCATCAGTGTGTTTCTGCCCTGCGATGGCCTGGTGAGCTGTCCAGGGTGTACTCTGAGCTTGCCCGGAGTTGGATGGGATGGGCGCCAGCCTCACCCCGACCAGAATTAGCAAAATGATGATGATGACTTTAAAAACAGGTTACTGTTAGCACTTACGTTATAATACGAATATAGATTATATTATGTGCCTTATATGTGTGTGCAAAAGAAAATGAAACATATTCCAAAAATACTGGACATCTTTTTGTGTAGCCTCCTGTATTCATGAGATCAGACAGGATAACCTTGTATTAATCCCACAATGAGGAAATGTTGACACCTAAAATTACAGTACTTATTTTAATAACACACACACACACACACACACACACACACACAAACACACTATATATATATATATATATATAAATTTAGAATTCTTCTAGCAATGCGATATGTATTGCGATATATTGCAAGAAGAATTGTAAATTAATAGAGGCTGTTCTTGACAGTATTTATTCTTTATTTCAAAAAGAGAAATCAATGACATTAATAACATAAGCAAGATAAGCTATTTAAACATATTAAATACACATAACAAACATTACAAGTGCATCCAGCGCTTTTATTAGCATATGGTGAAGCCTTAATCATTAATGCATGCACATTAAATTTTAAGGCGGGGCAGTGGTGGTCTAGTGGTATAGGGTGCTGGATCGCTGATCCAAAGGTTGGGGGTTCGAGTCCCACTCTCCACAAGGTAGTCACTGTCCCCCCAGTGCAGCTAACTGGGTTATCAAAGGCGGGCCATGTCTCTCACTGTCTATGGTGAGAGGTTCATGTAAAAGAACCATTGCTGACTTTCTTAAAGAGTAGCTGCAAAGTCGTCAGCGTGTTTCTATCCCTTGCTAAAAAGAATTGTGACAGGAAGGGCATCCGACGTAAAAACCTCTGCCAAATCAAACGTGCGAATCTGATGATTCGCTGTGGCGACTCCCGAGTAAAAGGGAAAAAGCCGAAAGGAAGACAAGATATTAAATTTTAAAGCGGGATTTAAGGTGGCACATCATCCGCACATGTGCAGAATTGTATCATGCAAGACTCGACCTCATCAGACCCGTGACCCTTTGACAGTGATTCTCAATTATTTTCTGTCGCGCCCCCCCCCCAGGAAGAGGAAAACACCCCACCCCCCCCCATACAAATACAGTTGGCCCCCTTCTCACGAAAACCCCTGAATACGAAAAATCCAGTATATGAAAAACATTTTCCTAAATTTTGGTTCTCTGTATATGAAACAACTTCTGACAAAAAGCGCCAAACGCGCCCTTCAAACATTCAAACAATGTGCGAGTTGCTCTCTCATTGGCTGTCTCCCAATATCCCACCCCGCTGGCCTCCCATTGGCTAGGAGGGATGACGCTGTCGTTCCAACTTTGTTCAAGTTTGTGTGAACTGTGTTCATGTTTGTGTATCATTCCAACTGTATTTATGGCTCAGGCTTTTAACCTTGAATAAACATTTGTAAGATTATAACTCTTCTAAGAAGACATGGTCATCACATGCGCGCACACACGTACACTCACACTCACACACACACACACACACACACACACACGTGTGATTCCTGGTGAAAGGGATTCCCGGTGCCATGGTCATTGTAAGATTATAACTCAGCCAAGAAGACATGGTCAACACACGCGCACACACACACACACACACACACACACACATACGTGATCCCCGGTGAAAGTGATTCCTGGTGCCATGGTCATTGTAAGATTATAACTCTGCGAAGAAGACATGGTCAACACAAAGTAAGTACCTTAAAAGGTATGCTTTTATCATTTTTAAAGGGTAGTCTTGGGAGCCTTGGAACAAATCACGCATTTTACATGTAAAATGTGCCTGTACTTACAAAAACTCCCAGCTCCAAAAAACGAGCTATAACGGATTAATTTTGTAAGAAGGGGGCCGACTGGAATGTTATTTGTCTAAAAAATGTTATAAGTAATCCTCTGCATAACACTGTATCCTTATTAACATAATAAATCATTATCATTATAGAATACAAAACTCAACTTCCAAAAAAGAATAACTTTATGAACAATTTTTTAGTCTTTAAACAAAAAGATTTAAAGTGCATCAATTTGTCTGAAATAAAAAAAGTATCCTGATGTGAACTGCCAACATTACGCGTGTTAGAAGTCTGTGACAAACAATGGGTCGATGGCACATGAAAAGCATCATGGGTATTATGGAAATGCAGCTCCATAATAGTCCATGGGAGGGAGCTGCATCTCCATGATGAAAAATGGGTCAAAGGTACACAAAAAGCATCATGGGTATTATGGAGATGCAGCTCAATAGTAGCCTATGGGAAGGAGCTGCACCTCCGTGTTTCGTATACAGAGGGTGAAAATTTCAGAAAATGTTTTTCGTAAGCTGGATTTTTCGTATTCAGAGGTTCTCATAAGTTTAGAGCCGACTGTATGTATGTGTGTGTGTGTGTGTATGTGAGGGTGTGTAGTATATATATATATATATATGTGTGTGTGTGTATATATATATATATATATATATATATATATATATATATATATATATATATATATATATATATATATATATATATATATATATATATATATATATGTAGACACACACACACACACACACACACACATATATATATATATATATATATATATATATACATACACACACATATATATATATATATATATATATATATATATACTACACACCCTCACATACACACACACACACACACACACATATTGATACTTTGACTTACAAGTGTCTTTTATATTTTATAACAAATTTTCCATGATACGTGTGCTCTGTGAACACCGTGTGCAGTGCTTCTCAATTATTTTCTGTGATGCACCTTATAGGAAGAAAAAAACCTTTTCATGCCCCCCCCAGCCCCCCAGTGCCCCGTGCGCGACTATAAATAGTAATTACTGCACTTCATATCATATGCTAAGTTTTTTTCCCTAAACCATAGCGCAACAATGAGAGCGCCACTGCCAACTACTGCAGTGGATGTGCAATTACACTTAATTCTCGTACAGTATGGCAAAAAAGCATGCTCCACGCTCAACCAGTTACCCACACCTTAGTTCCCAGTGCTTAGTGTTTGTTGTGTTTTTCCTCGTTATAATAATAAGCCAGCTCTGTGGCATCTTACACTGTCTCCTGCATTTTTGGGTGCGGATTGAAAAACATTCCGTCAAAAAAATACATGTTTGAGTCAGGTTATATGAGTTTGGGAGGTGTTTGGAGCGGATTAATTGGTTTTCTATTGTTTTCTATGGGAATTTTTGTTTTATCTAATGAACATTTTGACTTACGAGCTTGCCTTCGAAACAGATTAATTTCGTAAGTCAAGGTAGAATGGTATATAGTCAGGAGAGCCTTGGAGGTAGACATTTCCCAAGTCAAAATTTAAATTGCTTATATCTCATGACAAAGTAAAATCAACACATAGATGCAATGGGGGACAGATTGGAAACCATACCTGCTTTCAAATGGTATAATTGTTGAATTTGTGTGACTCTGAAAAGTCAAAATCTACCAGCCTCAGGATTTTGAGGGCTATCAACACAACTTTAAGAAAAGAATGTCTGTATTAAAACACGTATTGTAAATTGAACACATGCCATGGTAAAGATGTTTGTTATGCACGTGCACAGAAAAAAGGCACAAAACCACAGCTCAAGTATGTGACAAAGAAGCAAACAGAAGCAGTATTTTAGGCAAATAGGTTAAAACATTTTTTCAGTATCTCAGAATGTGAGCACAAAGTTCACCATCCAGGACTTTGGCATGAAGAATGGAAGCCTGGTGGGACATCACAAAATGATTAAAGCAGAGCATAGACAAACAGGGACAGGGCAAACACAACAGTACACAACCGTGAACAGACCATAAGTAAATGGTCAGACTGTCTTAAGTAGAGAGTAGGTGGATATTACAGCCAATAGAAAGCCCAGGAAGTCGTGAGCGATATTAACTGATAACAGATGTGCAGGTAAGTGTAGAGAAGACATGTGGAGTCATAGATATGACCAGTATACTATGGATAAAAACTTCAGATGGATGTTTTACTGAGAATCTTTAGGCCTGGTGAGATATCTGGTCACTCACGGAAACTAACTTTGCATGTACCTAAATATCTGTCAGAATAATCAAATAATTATAAAATGCCAACAAGCGTTTTCACACAATGTGTTTCCATAAAACTTCAATAAAATCAGGAGGTTTCACACATCTTTCAAAAAAGTTGACAACTGCAGGGTGTAAGAAAATCATAACTGATTTTATCCTGCATGAGGTCAATCACCATTTAACACTAATTTTGCTTTGGAAGCATCCCAGCTGCTGATTCATCAATGAATCATGCATTCACCTTCAGTTAACACTGTTCTGGTTGGCACAACGATGGATTCAGAGACTGTTCCAGAAACACTGGGTAGAGGCAGGAATGCATTCTGAATAGGTTAATCACAAGGCACTCAGCACTGAATCAATACAGCTAGATAAATAAACCTTAATTCGGTGTCATTTTACTATGTTGTGAGTCACTGTTCCATGAAGTGTATGCGAGCAAGCAAGACAAATGGCAATCCTTTAATTATGCAGGCCGAAAAAGCAGTGCTGATGAAGTCGGAGCAGAGAGCTGTAGTGACCAGGCATTGTCCACTTTATATGGATAAACTATTAATGTGCATGTTTTCTTTTTAAATGTTTATGGTAGACTTCTTTCTTACATAAATACATTGACATAAAATGGTTCCTTTAACCAGTATTTGTAATAGTTTGTAATATTTTATGTACTGTACTTAAAAAAAAAAACACCAACATTATCTGTATTGCTGCAGAAATAATGCCTTATTGGTTAAAGTCACTATAAAACATGGTATGTGCGGCTCTATTGTAACAATGGTGCATAATAACATAGGTCAGGAGAAGGGCAAAACTACAACAGAGTACAGTTCATAATCCTGAGCAAAGCCAGTCATCAATCATGCTGGCAGAAAAAGAGAACACACCCAGATATACGCAGATAGAGGGTGAGCGGGTGTTTCCCAAGTGAAGCAGATTTCCTACAATCGTTGTTGTGTCAGAGAGCACAAACCAGGTATGCAATGGTAAGATTAGATTGAAATATTAAAAACATTTGAAACAGTGGTCAAGGAATTGCTTTAAATCTGATCAAGTCTGATAAATCCCCACTTCAGATCACTATTTTTTCAGTGCACAATACAGTATTACATTTAATGTGAGTGCTCGGTTCAGAGTTTCTGTATCTGAGCAAAAAGCAAAAAATAGTTTCACCATCATTACCAATAACCAACCCATAAAATCAGCAGAGGCCTAATCAAACCTACTCTTCTGCATTTCTTCCTCATGCTTTACAGGACTCTGTCCCCATGTCCATCCTACTTCCTGTATACTGTAATTCTTTCACTGATAGGTGTCCATTCAAGCAGGCAGTTGTATATCTCTCTTGTTGTTATGATAGCAACTCCTCGGCTATGATGGTCATACAATCTACCGAAAAAAAGCATAAAGCATATGGTGTCCTGATGCTAGTTTACGTGTGCCGCTTCCTGTCCACCTTGATTCAGTAACACCCAGGAGTTTGATGTTGTAGTTTTCCATTTCACGTGTTGTTTGGGCTAGCCTTCCTGTCTGGTAGAGTGTCCGTACATTCCAACAGCCAACTCTACAGGTTGTTTCTGGATGAAGGACGTTGGTTCTCAGGGTGTCAGCTTCCTTTCGGGTTTAGCTGTCATCCGTCATATTCCTTGTTGTTCGGGTAACCTCTTCCCTTCTACCAGCATTGGTTTCTTTGGTTTCGGTTTCGATAGTGGCTTTTCTTTTACGTGGTGAGGTTGCTGGCCCCACGCACAACCCTCCTCCTTTCTCATCCGGGCTTGGGACCAGCCATGGCGGAGTTTTTCTGCAACTGCTTCATCGTAATTAGGGTCATGGGGAGGCTGGCGCCCAGGCGAGGGCAGAGTACACTCTGGACAGCTCCCAAGGCCATCGCAGTCTATAGAAATATTTCGAACGTAATTTTTACATTTAAAGAATTTCACCAATCGGAATGAATTCATCTTCACAGCAGATTCCATGTGAACTGATTCTGAACACTATCTCCTGGACACTCTGGATGTTGTTTCGAACTATCAGCCAGACCCAGAAATTGCAGGAAACAGTATACAGTGAAACAGCGACCTTTTATTGACGACCTGGTGGCACTGAAGAAAGTACAGTGGTACCTCACCTTACGAAAGACCAACCAAACGAAAAGTCCAAGTTATGAAACGCATTTACCTAAAATTTCCGTCTCTGGATATGAAAAAAAATTCACGTTACGAAACTCGCCATCTCAAAAAGTTCAAACAATGCGCGAGTTGCTCTCCCATTGACTATCTCCCAACACCCCGCCATGCTGGCCTCCCATTGGCTATTATAGAGCCGCATCTCCATAATACCCATGATACTTTCCGTGTGCCTTCGACCCATTGTTCGCCACGGAGTTCTAACACGCATAAAGGACAGCGTTACTGTTGTTTCATGAGTTTTTCGAGTGTGCTCATTGCAACTTTATTTTGTGGCTCAGGCTTTTAACCTTGGATAAACATTTGTAAGATTATAACTCTGCTAAGAAGACATGGTCAACACTCACTTAGCCACCGCCTGCACTGCTGGGGAGAAAACAGAATTAGAATTCTCAATACTCAAACCATAACCCAGAAAATAATCTATAAAAAGGTTACAGGTAAAAACATAGTTTTATTGTACTATTGACAGGCCAGTTGGCTTATATCAGATTAATGAATAAAAAATAATGTAAAGGGATCCAGATATCACACCTTAGCATGAGTGAAACCAACTACAAACGGCATTTGAATGTTTAACATTTATTTGTTCAATCTAACAGGGGAATTTGAGCGGCTTTTTTTTACTTCAACTTTAGGGCAAATGGAATACAAAAGTTATGATTACAGATATTACTTTCTTTATTGGGAATAATTAGGTAATAATGCAGCCATGAGGTGGGGGGGCACTAACCAGTGTCTCTCCCCCTCATGCCGGTCCCAAGCCCGGAGAAATGCAGAGGGTTGTGTCAGGAAGGGCATCCGACGTAAAACCAATGCCAATTACTTAAAATGCAAATCAAAAGTATTACCTCCATACCGGATCGGTCGAGGCCCGGGTTAACAACGACCGCCATCAGTGCTGTCAATCAACAGGGTGCTGATGGAAATTGGACTACTGTTGGTCGAAGACGTCGAAGAAGGAGAGGTGGGAGGCGTGTCCGTAGGCAGAGAGAGAAGAGGAAAGGCATGAGTCTAGGACTGAGAGTGGGGACTTTGAATGTTGGAACTATGCACAGAAAAGGTAGAGAGCTGGTTGACATGATGCAGAGGAGGAAGGTGGACATACTGTGTGTTCAGGAGACCAGGTGGAAAGGTAGCAAAGCTAAAAGCTTAGGAGCAGGGTTTAAGCTATTTTATCACGGTGTGGATGGGAAGAGAAATGGAGTCGGAGTCATCTTGAAGGAGGAGTTTGTCAGGAATGTTCTAAAAGTGAAAAGAGTGTCAGACAGAGTGATGAATCTCAAGTTAGAAATTGAAGGTGTAATGCTCAATGTTGTTAGTGCTTATGCCCCACAGGCAGGATGTGAGCTAGAAGAGAAGGAGAGATTCTGGAGTGACTTAGATGAAGTGATGCAGAGTACCCCAGAGGTGAAAGAGTGGTCATAGGTGCAGACTTCAATGGACATGTTGGGGCAGGCAACAGAGGGGACGAGGAAGTGATGGGCAGGTTTGGTATCCAGGACAGGAACGCAGAAGGACAGATGTTGATAGATTTTGCAAAAAGGATGGAAATGGCTGTGGTGAATACTTTCTTTGAGAAGAAACAGGAGCATAGGGTGACTTATGAAAGCGGAGGTAGGCGCACACAGGTAGACTACATCTTGTGTAGGCGATGTAATTTGAAGGAAGTCAGTGACTGCAAAGTCATCGTGGGTGAGAGCGTTGCCAAACAGCATAGGATGGTGGTGTGCAGGATGACTCTGATGGTGAGAAAGGTGAAAAGGCAAAGACAGAGCAGAAGACAAAGTGGTGGAAGCTGAAAAAGGAAGAGTGTCGTGTTGTCTTCAAGGAGGAGTTGAAACAGGCTTTGGGTGGCCAGGAAGTGCTTCCAAATGACTGGACAACCACAGCAAATGTGATCAGGGACACAGGTAGGAGAGTACTTGGTGTGTCCTCTGGAAGGAAAGTAGATAAGGAGACTTGGTGGTGGAATGAGGAAGTGCAGGAGTGTGTACAAAGGAAAAGGTTAGCCAAGAAGAAGTGGGACATTGAGAGGACCGAAGGGAGTAAACAGGAGTACAGGGAGACACAGCGTAAGGCGAAAGTAGCAGTGGCTAAGGCCAAACAGAGGGCATATGATGACTTGTATGATAGGTTGGATAGTAAAGAGGGAGAAAATGATCTATACAGGTTGGCACAGCAGAGAAATAGAGATGGAAAGGACGTGCAGCAAGTTAGATTGATAAAGGACAGAGAGGGAACTCTATTGACTGATGACAGAAGTGTGCTGGGAAGATGGAAAGAGTACTTTGAAGAGCTGATGAATGAGGAAAATGAGAGAGAAAAAAGAGTAGAAGAGGTAACCATTGAGGGGCAGGATGTAGCAAAGATCAGTAAGGGTGAAGTGAGAAGGGCATTGAAGAGGATGAAGAATGGAAAGGCAGTTGGTCCTGATGATATACCTGTGGAGGTATGGAAGTGTCTAGGAGAGGTAGCAGTAGATTTTCTGACAAGAACATTCAACACGGTACTAGAGAGTGAGCAGATGCCGGAGGAGTGGAGGAGAAGTGTGCTGGTGCCCATTTTTAAGAACAAGGGAGACGTGCAGAGTTGCAGCAACTACAGAGGGATAAAGTTGATGAGCCATACGATGAAGTTATGGGAAAGAATAGTGGAAGCTAGACTAAGGGCAGAGGTCAGCATTTGTGAACAACAGTTTGGTTTCATGCCAAGAAAGAGCACCACAGATGCAATGTTTGCCTTGAGGATGTTAATAGAGAAGTACAGAGAAGGTCAGAGGGAGCTACATTGTGCCTTTGTGGATCTGGAAAAAGCATATGACAGGGTGCCAAGAGAAGAACTGTGGTATTGCATGAGGAAGTCTGGAGTGGCAGAGAAGTATGTTAGAGTGGTGCAGGACATGTATGAGAGATGTAAGACAGTGGTGAGGTGTGCTGTCGGTGTGACCGACGAATTCAAGGTGGAGGTGGGACTGCATCAAGGGTCAGCTCTGAGCCCCTTCTTGTTTGCTATGGTGATGGACAGGCTGACAGACGAGGTGAGACAAGAATCTCCATGGACTATGATGTTTGCAGATGACATCGTGATCTGTAGTGAGAGCAGAGAACAAGTGCAGGAAAATCTCGAGAGGTGGAGGTATGCCCTGGAAAGGAGAGGAATGAAGGTTAGCCTCAGAAAATCAGAATACATGTGTGTGAATGAGAAGGACCCAGGAGGAACGGTGATGTTACAGGGAGCAGAGATAACGAAGGTGGAGGATTTTAAGTACTTAGGCTCAACAATCCAGAGCAATGGAGAGTGTGGAAAAGAGGTGAAGAAGCGTGTGCAGGCAGGCTGGAATGGTTGGAGAAAAGTATCCGGTGTGATGTGCGATAGGAGAGTGTCAGCAAGAATGAAGGGAAAAGTGTACAAGATGGTGGTGAGGCCAGCGATGTTGTATGGCTTAGAAACAGTGGCGCTGAGGAAAAGGCAGGAGGCAGAGCTGGAGGTAGGGGAGAGGAAAATGGTGAGGGTCTCCTGGGAGTAACGAGGATGGATAGGATCAGAAATGAGTATATCAGAGGGACAGCCCACGTAAGATGTTTTGGAGACAAAGTCAGAGAGGCTAGATTGAGATGGTTTGGACATGTACAGAGGAGGGATAGTGAGTATATTGGCAGTAGGATGCTGAGGTTGGAACTACCAGGCAGAAGGCCTCGAGGAAGACCGAAGAAGAGATTTATGGATGTGGTGAAGGAAGACATGAAGGTTGTTGGAGTCAGAAAAGAAGATGCGGAGGACAGGGTGAGGTGGAGGCGGATGATTTGCTGTGGCGACCCCTGAAGGGAGCAGCCGAAAGTAAAAGAAGAAGAAGAAGATTGGGAATAATTAGGTAATATCATCATCATCATCATCATCATCATCGGCTTAATCTTGGATCAGATCATAGGGGCAACAGCCTAAGCAATGAGATCCAAACGTCCCTCTCCCCAGCTACTTCCTCTAGGTCTTCCAGGTCAGACCAGCTGAGAGACATAATTCCTCCGGTGTATTCTAGGTCAATTCTGATGTCTCTTCCCAGTTGGACATGCTCAAAGCACCACACTAGGGAGGCGTTCAGGAGGTATTCCTATAAGATGCCCAAGCCACCTCAACTGGCTTCTCTCAACACGGATGAGCAGCGGTTCTACTCCAAGCTCCTCTCAGATGGCTGAGCTTCTCACCCTATCTCTAAGGGAGAGCCCCACCACCTGGCGAAGGAAGCTCATTTCAGCCGCTTGTATCCATGATCTTGTTCTTTCGGTAACTACCCAAAGCTCGTGACCATAGGTGAGGGTTGGAACGTAGATCGACTGATAAATTGAAAGCTTTGCATTGCGACTCAGCTCCCTCTTCACCATGATAGATCGGAACAAGCTACACTTTACAGCAGAGGCTGCAGCAATCTGCCTCTTGATCTCCCACTCCATCCTTCCATAAAATGAAAACAACATTGTTCCTCATTAATCTGCTGTTCAACCATCGGTCAGATCCTCCTCTGCAGTACCCACGGCAAGCACCGATAACCTGTCAGTGAGGATTCAGTAATAAATACCTCACAAATAATTCAGCTGTGAATGAATGGTAAATTATTTTATTTTTATTTCAGTTACTCACTCACTTGCCATGTTGCTTACTCCTACTGGGGTCGCAGAGAGGCTGGCAGCACACATTTACATTTACTTTTACTGGCTGTCTTCCTTTCGGCTTTTTCCCTTTTTTTACCCGGGAGTCGCCACAGCGAATCATCTGATTCACACATTTGATTTGGCAGAGGTTTTTACGTCGGATGCCTTTCCTGTCACAACCCTTTATAGTAACATATAGGGACAAAAACACGCTGACGGCTTTGCAGCTACTCTTTACGAAAGTCAGCAATGGTTCTTTTACATGCCTCTCACCATAGACAGTGAGAGACATGGCCCGCCTTTGATAACCCAGTTAGCTGCATTGGGGGGGGGGGGGGGGGGGGCAATGACAACCTTGTGGAGAGTGGGACTCGAACACCCAACCTTTGGATCAGCGATCCAGCGCCCTATACCACTAGAACCCCACTGCCCCCATTTACATTTACTTTTACATCATTTGAAAAGACATTCTTATCCAGAGTGACTTATAATTGCATTTTTTTTTTCATCTGAGCGATTGAAGGTGAAGGGCCTTGCTCAAAGACCCAACAGTAGTGATAGTTGGGGATTGAACCTACTGACCATCGGATTGCCTCACTACCAAGCCACCACTTTACCATTCACACTGGGCCTGGAACCGAGAACCTGTTGGTGTGAGGTGGACAATCTATAGCACCATGCCATCCTGTTACAAGTTAGAATTCCTAATACTATGTACTCCACCTTTCATTGATTCAGTTCGTTCCATCAAAAAAAAAAAAAAACCACTCACTCCCTAATGATGTCCCCCGATGAAAACTTCTGACGTCACCTCTGTCTCACTTCCCTCATACTAGGGGCGGTACTCACAATGCTTTAAAACAGCCTGAGGCGACCCTGTGACTTTTTCCTCGTTTCCGGACAGCGCTTCCCTGGTGAGTATCGTGAGATCCTGACCTCCCGAGATTTCTAAGTTTTATTAAACTCGTGGTGCACAGCTGGGGAACAGAGTTTATAGGCAAATTTCTACTGTTTCACATTTACTAACACTGAGTGTATGCTTTCTGGGAATGAAAAAATTGTTGCATATCAGATAAATATGAATAAACGATGTGAAATCTGCAGAGATCTATTGGTGCAACTTTTACTTACATTTCTGTGAGTTTTATCCCAATTACACACCGATTTCTTTCGAATTAGATCCACACAGTTAACATGGAGAGTCTGAGCCGCGCGAACAGCGCCTTCTCCCTGGATCTGTACCGGGCTATAAGCGCCGAAAGACCGGATGAAAACCTGTTCCTTTCTCCGCTGAGCATCAGCGCCGCACTCAGTATGGTTTATATGGGAACCCGAGGTACAACTTCTGACGAAATGGCTAAGGTATGAACTTTATTCTCAAACATATGCATTAAAAAAAGAAAAGGAAAAAAAAACAGGCTTGGAATATGTGAGCAAAAGAGAAAAATATGGCTTTACTGTTGCATAATATACCGTAATTGATGTAATAAGCGTAATACTGTATACCGTAATATACCGTATAAAAAGTGCGCATTCATTTGGTTCATGTGGTGATTGTGAAACCTGTTCAAAACCCACATTAACGTTCCCAGTGCAGTTTATCTGAGATCAGTCAGCATAATAAATGGTCTATGGTATCACAGTTACTATGCTCAATATTATGAGATTATAGCCTCTATAAATAAAGTTTATGGCCTGACAACGAACTTTAGACCCATGTAGTCTCACATCCAGGGTGTTTTAGACTGAAGATTATGAGATCACACCTGTTCACACACTCACTGAACCATATTCAAATTCATTCATTTTCTGAACTGCTTAATCTTAATTAGGGTCAGGGCGAGGCTGGCGCCCATCTCAGCCGAGTCCGGGCAAGGGGAGGATACACCCTTGAAAGCTCACCAAGGCAACGCCGTTAACGTATATGAAGAAACGGTTAAATATACACATTGTGAAAGTCTTGTATTTATTGGTTCTGTTGTTTATTGCAGGTTCTGTGCTTCAGTTCGATTCCTGATGTTCACACCCATTTCAACACCCTCAACTCTGCAATTAACAGCCCCAGAGCCTCCTACATCCTGCGACTGGCGAACAGGCTTTATGGAGACAAGACTTGCAATTTCTTATCTGTAAGACTTCCAAAGTTGTTCTTTTATTTTCAGTTCTTTGTTGTTACAAAAATGTAATAAGATTTTATTTCAATGTACAGTAAAACCTCCGCTGACGAACACTTAAGCTCACGAACTTTTCGCCTCAAGAACATTAAATTTGCGAGCATATAGTCTCTGCTGACGAACTAGTTTTCGGCGAACGAATCAAACCACGCGGTTGAACAGCGCCACGGTGGCGGCCACAAGAAGCTGACGCACGCTCACGGCGTCACAGTTCGTCACCCCCTTTCTTTGAATGCGGAAGTGGGTTGTGTTTGATAGACATTTTGGACCATATTGAGTGTACTTTTGCTATTATGGGACCGAAAAAGACCCACCACAGGCGGAGATCATTGAAAAACACGAACGAGGTGTGCGTTTGTGTGACTCAGCGTCCCAGTACCAGTACGCTAAGTCTACCACCATCCTTAAGAACAAGGAAGCTATTAAGGGTGCGTGTGTGGCTAAGGGTGTTTCCAAACAGTAGGCGTTTCCAAACTCTCCTTCCAAACAGTAAGTCCCTCCCTCCCTCCTCCTCCCACTCCATTCCATCAAGCCATCAACTACCATCACAAAGGTAAATAAAACCACTTTATTATACAGTACAGTTTATTTCTTTAATTACAATACAATAGCACATTTATTATACATAAAATAAGGTATATTTTTGTGTAGTTTTAAAGCTTATTTAGTAGAAAATTATGTTTTATGGGGACCTGGGAACGGATTATTCTCATTTTAATGGTTTCTTATGGGAAATAAATGTTCGAAAGACGAACTTTTCGCCTTACACACACTTTCTGGGAACCAATTATGTTTGTGAGCTGAGGTATCACTGTACTTCAGCGCTATTCGGAATTTGGAACGATGCAAAAGAATCCCAAATGAGGGCTCAAGGAAACATGGCTTGAAAAACATTAATGGCGAGAGATACAGTAAAATATCATAGAAATACATAGTGTATTTTGTAAATCCATTCATTCATGTTATATACTGCTTAATCTGAATTAGGGTCATGGGGAGCTGACTCTGAGCGAAGGCAGGGTACACTCTGACCAGCTCGCCCGGCCAGCGCAGGGCC
Organism: Plotosus lineatus; assembly: GCA_024760905.1. Taxonomy (NCBI): domain Eukaryota; kingdom Metazoa; phylum Chordata; class Actinopteri; order Siluriformes; family Plotosidae; genus Plotosus; species Plotosus lineatus. The sequence goes on along the minus strand of CM045737.1, from coordinate 20,860,334 downwards.
AACACCGACATAACCATTTATCCTCACATTCGCACTTTCTGAGTTGGAGTAGCCAATTTGCCTGCTGTGCATGTTTTGGGAATGTGGGAGGAAACCGGCATCCGTGGAGGAAACCCACACAAGCACAGGGAGAACATGCAAACTCCACACAGACACGCCCAAGCTATGAATTGAACCGCGACCTTCTTGCTGTGAGACTGGCATACAAACCACTGCAGTACCGTGACGCCCCATCTTCTTCTTCTTTTCCTTTCGGCTTTTTCCCCTTTCCAGGGGTCGCCACAGCGAATGATCTGATTCGCATGTTTGATTTGGCAAAGGTTTTTACACCGGATGTCCTTCCTGACACAACCTTTTAGAAAGCGGCAGAAACATGCTGATGGCTATGCAGTTACTCTTTACAAAAGTCAGCAATGGTTCTTTTTACATGCCTCTATGGTGAGACATGGCCAGCCTTTGATAACCCAGTTAGCTGCACTGGGGGGGGACAATGACAACCTTGTGGAGAGTGGGACTCGAAACCCCAACTAGAGGATCAGCGATCCAGTGCCCTTTACCACCAGGCCTACACTGCCCCACCGTGATGCCCCGTGTATTTGTAAATTCCCAATAAAATTAGTGCATTGTATTATATAAAGACATATAGTCCCGAGGCATTTCTACATTCAAATGAAAACAAACACCACCTTGGGTAATTAATCCACGTGAGCCGCATCACAGATATTTAAATAATACTGTATAAGAAAAATATACTGTGTGTGTGTGTATGTATATATATATATATATATATGTGTGTGTGTGTGTGTGTGTGTGTGTGTGTGTGTGTGTGTGTGTGTGTGTGTGTGTGTGTATGTGTGTATATTTAATTAATATAGTTTATTTAATATTTAATTAATTATAGTTTAATAAAGATATGCCACGATAATTATTGGGGTCCATAACATCACCCTTCTTAAATAAAGTAGCCACCATTCCAATATTCCAACAGTCAGGAAAACATCACTGTCCAAAACCGAATTAAACAGAATCTCAAAAACAAGGAATTAAAACTGTAGCCTTCTTTATGAACTCTGGGGCAATACCATCCACACCGCCTGATTTACCATTCTTAAGTGAATTCACTGCTTTCCTTATCTCTATTTGAGAAATAGATTCAGACAATACAAAGGAATTATTACAAACATCACAACTTTCACTATCATGGTTTTTCATAAAATTTCCAACTACTTCATCTAAAGGAGAAAAATGCTCAGAATAAATGGGGCTCAAAAGAGTCTTAAAATAATCAAACCATGTATCAATAGTTATTGGAGACTCTTTCCCCTTAACTAGCAACAAAGATCTCAACATCTTCCAAAATTTTTTGCAGTCTTTTTCAACAATAGCCAAATTTATATAATTTACTAAACTATCCTTATGCAAACGTTTTTTACTGCTACAGAGAACTTGAAATTCCTTTCTACAATTCAAGAAATTCTTTAAATTAACATCAATTTTATATCTACGGAATAGATTCAAAAAGGCATATTTTTTACGCTTTAAAGCTACACAATCTTTATCAAACCAAACAGGGTGTTTACAAAATCTGCTTCTCATAGGAGATGATATCTAAACTGTTCACCAGTCAAATAAAAGATACTCGTTAACTTATCTACAGCTGAGTTTACATCAATATTGACAACATTTAAAAAAATCATCCAACATTTCGCACACTGTAGGGGACTCCAAGTGTTGTAAATATGAATGCTCTCCACCTTCTCGCCATCTGTATCTAATCACAGGCTTTACATCTCTCTGTGAAAAGTTTACAGTATCATAATATACAAAACATAAATCAAGTTGACATGTCACTGGAAGGTGATCTAATTCTGTCCTTGATATTATAACAAGGTCATTAATTTTTTTTCAAATAAGCTTGAAGAGGCTAACACGTTATTGACTGGGCTTGTTCCACTATGAGTTATACATGTGAAAGCGCCTTTGGGGTCTCCTGACTTGCGTCCATTTACAATGTGAATACCCCAGACGTGACACAAGTCTAATAGTTCCAATCTGAAACCATTCGTAACTGAGTTGCACGAGGGGCACGAAACGTGTCAATTTCATACTGGTCACCCAGGTGCAGAATATCAACATCCTCCTCATCATCAGTGATAAAATCATCATTAGTTCCAGTACGAGCATTAAAATTGCCGATGACACCATATTCATGTTTGAGAGTTGATATATATTGATCTAAACTGTTCAATCCATTGTTTTCGGATACATACATTGGTGAATTCTCAGGTAGAATGTAAACAAATCCCATTATGAATGGATGAACTCCTGTTGGTCTAACAACAAAAAATTCAGAATTAACCCAGTTTTCATAAAGTCCTTTATACATCTTGCTACAGATCCAAAACATACATAATCCTGCAAAAGATCCTCTACAAACAATTTTTTTTTTTTTCACCCGAGCCATAGTGGCTATAGAGGAGCCATGGGAGACACACTGCTGACAGAGCAGATAGAGGGCTCGTATCGGCTGTTTTGGACCAACAAAGCCACAAATTTTTGGTGTAAATTGAAGATAATATGTCTGTCGGGCTCCATGTGTGTGAAATACCTGAAAATGATGTTGGTGTTGTCCCTAATATTACACCTTGGCTCAAATTGTTATATTGGGAATGTATTACATGGCCAGAAATTATGTCTGCCGAGCTCACGACGATTATGAAGGTGTGTTGAAGTTGGTGTTTATTCCAAGTAGAGTTGTGTGGAGACGTTAAGTCAAACCCGGGACCTCCGAAGCAGGTTAAAGTGCAAGGTCGGCCAACAAGACAAACCAGATTGCAGTTTGGTGAGGACAGAGACGATTATGGTCTGGAGGGAAGCAAAGAAAATGGGTCTCAGACCCATTGGTCTCAGAAAACCATTGGAGACCCATTGGTCTCAGAAAATGGGTCTCAATGGGTCTAAATGTTGAAGTTGATCAGATCTGCTGAATTGGGCATTTTAAACAAGAAGTTCGACCGGATGTTTGAGGAAATCAGGGAGGACTGCAACGCTCTGAGAGAGGAAAACGTAATGTTGAAAACACGCTTGGAGACATTTGAATTCATTCTGGATGACCAAGATGCTCAAATACGACGAAATAACATAATCATTCACGGCGTTCAAGGAACAGTGGGAGAAAAGTGGGAGGAGACAGAGCAGATTGTGCGAAATTTTCTGAAAGAGAGTGTGAAGTTTGACAAATCAAGCAGTGTGAAGTTTGAACAGGTAAAGAGACTTAAATCAAAGAACCAAATGAAACCAATTCTGGTAAAGTTTAGTTTTTATGGGGATAAGATAAGAGTAATGGAGGCATCGAGAGCTACACTGAAGGATACGGAACAATGTGTGGTCAATGACTTTACACGACGAGTTCGGCACGTCAGAAGTGGACTGATACCGCATTTGATCGAGGCCAGAAAAAGCAGAAAAGATGCATACTTATCCAAGACAAGTTAGTGATCGAGGATAAAGTGTTCACTCTTTGTAGTAGGTTGCTGGGGTTGGAACTGCCAGGCAGAAGACCTAGAGGAAGACCAAAGAGAAGATTTATGGATGTGGTGAAGGAAGACATGAAGGTAGTTGGTATAAGAGAAGAAGATGCAGAGCATCGGGTGAAATGGAGACAGATGATGCACTGTGGCGACCCCTGAAGGGAACAGCCGAAAGGAAAATAATAATAATAATAAGAAGAAGAAGACGGAGATTTCTGATAGAAGGGCAGTGGTTTCCTGGTGGTAAGGTGCTGGATTACCAATCCCAAGGTTGGGGGTTCAACCCTACTCTCAAAGATTTGTCACTGTCTCCCCAATGCAGCAAAATGAGTTATCAAAGGCCGGCCATGTCTCTCACTGTCTATGATGTGAGGCATGTAAAAGAACCATTTCTGACTTTCATCAAGAGTAGGCTGCATAGCTGTCAGCATGTTTCTACCCTGCGATAGCCTGGCGAGCTCTCCAGGGTGTACTCTGCCCTCGCCAAGAGTTGGCTGAGATGGGCGTCAGCCTCCCTGCGATGAAAGATTTCTGACACAGATTACAGGCAAACTACGAGTGGACAAAAATGTGCAGTACGACATTGTCCAGCACCCTAAAATTACCCCTCCCATTCTTAGTGTATAGTAGAAATTACACTGGACATTAGGTACCTCGATCATACCTCTATAGCGCCTTGCGTTATGTTGTCCCAAATAAGAGGATGTGTGTTTCATATATTGTCTCATCAAACTTGTTGCTCCACAACAATATGCACGGATTCCTCTTTTTTGTTCCACTTCGTCTTCCTCCAGAATTCACAGTGACTTGTACAATCATAAAAAGTGGAAGGTGCTCTCTGCAGCAGAGACTCCAACTCTGTTAATAGAGAGTTACCTTCTTTTATCTTTAGGTGAGCAAGAACGTGCTATTGTGGGAGTACATCATGGCAGCTCCATGAAAGAGGCATGTTCCACATGTAGATGTAAACTCTCATTTTATGCTTAATAAAACAGTGATTCATATTTACAATTAATTTATACACAAATGAAAACCTTCTTATGAATACTGTATTCTACATGAATTGTTTTAATACATTTTTCTAAACCCTACACTGTGTACCTTGGCATTAAAATGTAGTACAGTGATACCTCAGCTCACGAACATAATTGGTTCCCAGAAAGTGTGTGTGAGGCGAAAAGTTCGTCTTCCGAACATTTATTTCCCATAAGAAACCATTAAAATGAGAATAATCCGTTCCCAGGTCCCCATAAAACATAATTTTCTACTAAATAAGCCTTAAAACTACACAAAAATATACCTTATTTTATGTATAATAAATGTGCTATTGTATTGTAATTAAAGAAATAAACTGTACTGTATAATAAAGTGGTTTTATTTACCTTTGTGATGGTAGTTGATGGCTTGATGGAATGGAGTGGGAGGAGGCGGGAGGGAGGGACTTACTGTTTGGAAGGAGAGTTTGGAAACGCCTACTGTTTGGAAACACGCATAGCCACACACGCACCCTTAATAGCTTCCTTGTTCTTAAGGATGGGAGCAATGGTAGACTTAGCGTACTGGTACTGGGACGCTGAGTCACACAAACGCACACCTCGTTCGTGTTTTTCAATGATCTCCGCCTGTGGTGGGTCTTTTTCGGTCCCATAATAGCAAAAGTACACTCAATATGGTCCAAAATGTCTATCAAACACAAACCACTTCCGCACTCAAAGAAAGGGGGTGACGAACTGTGACGCCGTGAGCGTGCGTCAGCTTCTCGTGGCCGCCACCGTGGCGCTGTTCGACCGCGTGGTTCGGTTCGTCCGCCGAAAACTAGTTCGTCAGCAGAGACTATATGCTCGCAAATTTAATGTTCTTGAGGCGAAAAGTTCGTGAGCTTAAGCGTTCGTCAGCGGAGGTTTTACTGTATTTGAAATGTTCATGCTCTGTAGTTTGTTCATACTTTTGGTTTGTTTCACTTTGATATATGGCTCTATCAGGGATTGTGGTCCCTATTTATTTATTTATTTATTACAGTGTTATTTTTGATTTTCCAAAAAAAAAAAAAAATTGTTTTTTTTTCATTGCATTTAAATTTATAATATTGGCATTTTATCTAAAAAAATATGAAATGTCCTGTTCGTTCTTTCTCCTGCAAGCTCAGAGTGACTTTTGTTGCCATGCAAACATAACTGAGCCTACTACACTAGTGCTGTCAGGCTTTTAGAGCTGGAGCATGTGTTTACCTCCATCTGCTCTTCCCTCACTGAAGCATAGGAGCACTGACTCAGAAATTACTTGCTCAGTACTTTTGGCTCATAGATCTGTCACAAATAATTGCTTTCTGCCAGAACTAGCAAGCACTTATACAGTTTCTCAATCTCCGAAGTCTCTGTCTCTGAGGTCAGCCATCAGTAACAAATTCCTGCCTCAGTGTAAACTTAAGTTGGCTGCTATTCATATTAATTTTAATTTAACAGCTTTTTGGATTAAATAAAAATTATTAAATAATAATTCAGGATAAAAGCCTTATAAAATGAGTGGATCCGAAGTGATCCACTGCTGAGTGCAGACATAATGAAGCTTCGCTGATGAAAGCGATATATTTGAAAGTATATTTGACATGCGTTAATAATTTTCTGGTGACTGTTCAGCTAGTATTAAGGAATCAGTCCCTCCACAGTGCAGCTGATCGTTTTGCTTCTGAATGCTGAGAACATGAATAGGGAGTTCGGAAAGCTCTCTGACCGTCTATTTTATGGATGGTATAGTTACAAATATAGTAGAGATCGAGATATGGTACAAGCCACACTTCTAGCCAAATGTAAACAAAAGTGAAGTCTTTTTGATATGCTCCGATGATCCACAGATCTTGCCAGAACCAAAGGGATAGGAAATCGAATGCTTTACAGGTGACAACATCTACCCATTGAGCCGCAGCTAGATCACTGTATCCTCATTAACATGTTGCTGGGATATAGACCAAAGTTCTATTTTTCGCTGTTTGGGTCTCAGTGACTCATTTATCTCATTTCTAACTCCAAAAACCTGCAACAGAGTCAAATTTATTTCTTCGTCGACAAATGCATGATCCAAATTTTTGATAGACCATTCAAAACAAAGGGTTCTACCCAATAATTTTGTTGTTGTTGAAAGGACAACAGCTTCAGTCCGTTTATATATCTGGGAGAATCCCCCAGAATTCTTCTGAAGCTATGTAGAATTTTGTTTCAGCTTATGAACTCTGCCTTGATTGCTTAAAGAAGCTCTCATAAGCCACACTATCCTGCTCTTAAGGATTTCTTCCCGGATCAGGCATAATGGCTGTCTCACAGTAGCTCAAGAAACGAGTGGCAGAGACCATTAGTGCAGACCTTCTCATTCTCAAGTACAAAGCATTGGCCTTCTTTCAAGAGCTACTTTATAGCTGCCAATTTATTTCTCTAGGTCACCATCTATACTACAGTGCAGTTTTTGTACAATTATATCCAGAGAAAATCTGGAAGAAGAAAGCTCTTACTCAGGTGTATGGGTCGGACAAATATTGTTTTGACTGTGTTGTGTTTTTTGCCGCAGACATTTGTGGACTCCACTCAGAAGTTGTACCAAGCTGACATGCAGGGTGTAGATTTCATCGGCTCATCAGATGAGTCACGGAAGCTCATCAACCACTGGGTGGAAGAGAAGACTGAGGGTAACAACCAAATCTTTTTACACATACATTATCACTAAAAATCTTCTTTACTTAACTTCAGGTTAAAAGAAATACAGTAGGCCCCCGTTGTTGGCAGGGGTTCGGTTCTGGCCCCTCCCACTAATGAAGATAATCCGCGGGTTCTCTACCGGGAGGTAAAACCCCATGTATCATATTACATGCGCAAATGATCAACCGGAAGTAAAATACTATGTATCTGTTACATGCGCTAAAATATGCTTCTGAAATACATTCTATAGACCAGTGGTCCCCAAACTACAGTCCGCGGGCCAGATACAGCTCGCCTCCACATTTGACCCGGCCTCCTGAACAATACCAGCGATACATTATGATTATTTGTTTTTTAGTCTGGCCACGCGATCAAGATTAATACACACCCACAACATAACATTCTACTCCACTTTTCTGCCGTCTGTGCCCCATCTGAACCCCCCAAAACAAAAATCCTAGACTCTCTCCTGTCAAATAGAACGGAATAATGGTGAAACGGTTATGGAAGAGAAAATTTGATTCAGAATGCAGGGTATTTAACCTGCAGTGGACAAACAATTCTTTTTTGTTTAATGCAAAGAAAAGGTTGTTTATATCATCTGTCAAGACAATGGTGGTATTCAAAGAATGCAATCTGCGCCGACACTCTGAAACCCATCACAAAGACGAGTCTGATCGCTTGCAAGGCCAAATGCAAGTAGACAAACTTTCTAAGCTAAAAAGTGGACCGTTAAATCAGAAGAATGCATTTGCTGTAAAGTTAATGTAGTGTTATGTGCAAATTTTATTAATTTTATTCAGAGGTTCACTGGTTTATCTGATTTGTTAGTTTGATATCTGTATACTATTATTTTTCCCATTATCTTGCCTTATAGGAACTGACGCATCCACAGCCTGTCCTCAAAATGTTATGCATTCTCAAGGGTTAACTTTAAAATGCCTTTTTCAAACCTTTTTAAAACAAATTGTAATTTTGAAAAGTTAAGTAAAATAATTTTTCAGTATAACAGGAAAGTCTGGAAAGTTTTCCTTTCATTTTAAAGTGAAACAAAAGGCAAGACTTGAAAACTCTCTATTACACATGAATGTGTTTATTTTCATCATCAGGTGGTTTTTAACTTACTTTTTTGTTCAGTTTTTACAGTTGCAATCTGCTAAAATCTATTTGATTTAGTCTGTTGGGAAAGTATAATTCGTGGCTGTGCCAACATTATTAGATGTCCGTTTTATTACCTCATCAATAATGTTGCACAGCCACGAGAATAGAACGTGAATTCATTAGTTCATATAAGGCAAGATGCAAAAAATAACATCATGTGACTTTTCACAATACAATACAGTGGTACCTTGGTTCTCGAAACTTAATCCGTTCCAGATGGTTGTTCGAATTCCGATTTGTTCGAATTCCAAATCCGCCTTTCCCATTACAAATAATGTAAATGGTCTTAATCCGTTCTGTTGACTTTTGAACAGAAGTTAACGGTGCCATCATTCATACCATAGGTCTGCAAATTAAGTGAAAAAATGATTGAATACAGTACACTGTGTTATGGTCTGTGTTGTCAGAGACTTTAACTTTTCTGTGATTTTTATTTTAGTGTGTTATGGTCGGTGTTGTGAGAGACTCTGGTTTTGGTGTCTCTCTCTCTCTCTCTCTCTCTCTCTCTCTGTGCGTTGGAGGGGGCATGGCTGTCACATGCGGGTGGAGTGTTAAACACACACACCTGATTCCACTTCGAATCACTGGGCTTCTCTTCCAGTGACTACGATTTCCCCTTGCTCTAGTACGTTCTCTGTGAACAATAATGCTCATCCATTTTGATCACACTGTCTCCTGCATTTTTGGGTCCAGCTGAATGTTCCTGGCGTCACAGAGTCAGCCCTTCTATGATGCCAGGAACATTCAGCCGGACCTAAAATTGCAGGACACAGGGTATGATGAAAACGGATCAGCTTAACAGGGAAGGCACTAGCACACGCGAACATCGTAGTCACTGTTAGAGAAGCCCTGTGATTGCTAAGTGGAATCAGGTGTGTGTATTTAGCATTCCACCCACGTGTGGCAGCCACGCCCCTCCAACGTGCAGAGAAAAAGACAGAGTTAGAGCCACCAAAACTAGAGTCTCACAAAAGAGATCCATAACACACTAAAATAAAAACCACAGTGTAGTTAAAGCATGAGAACAATAAACATAAGAATTTTTACCTTTGTGGTGGTGAACAGTTGGCATACGTAAATGTTGGTGAGGGAGAGAAGAGGAGGATTCCCTTCCATAACAGCTTCAGGTAAATCAGCCAAAGGTGTTTTTTTCTCGTGCTACCGCTTTGCATGGATGACTCTTCTTCAGGATGTTCCTTTCATTTCTTGAAGAACATTTCTAACGTGGCTTGTTTCTGCCTTCTTTTCAAAACCTTATGGAAGTGACTCATGACCTCATCATTAAAGGTGTTCACAGTGCTGCTTGTTCTTTAGCGCTTCAGCTTAGCTTTAGAGCTTTAGCATAGCTTTAAGTGCTTTAGCGCTAGCTTTAGCTTTATCAGGGTGATACAGAGTATCAACAACTTCCGGACTTCCCCGGAACAGCTTTATCAAGGTGATACATAATATCAACAACTTCCGGAAGTCATGCACTTTTCCTCCCTCTTGGTCTCGTTTTTTTCTCGCGCGTTTTTCGAGTTCGTCTTCCGGATTTTGTTTGATTTCCAGGACAAAAAATCCCAGATTTTTTGTTCGAATTCTGATTTGTTCGAACTCTAAAGCGTTCGAATTCAGAGGCTCCACTGTATCCCCCCCTTAGTTCAGTTATTACTTGGTTTATATTTATGTTAATAAAAGTTTATGAAGCAGCACTCTGGGACTTTACCTTTTACACCCGAGCCATAGTAGCTCATCAGGCCGGTGCTTGTCCCCGGTTTCCATAGCATGAAGGGACTAGGAATACAACTCCTCCTGGATGGGACACTAGTCCATCGTAGGTTACCTTCCTAGTATATTTTACTGGTACCCATTTATACTGCTGGGTGAACAGAGGCACCCTTGTGGTTAAGACCTTTCCCAAGGGTCTTAGCACAGTGGGCGTCGAACTGGAATTTGAACACATAACCTCCCGATCATGAGCGCAGCACCCTAACCACACCATCAGTCCCACTTTGAATAAAAACAGACATAAACTATGCATGTGACGCTTTCATTAGGTCTGGGTTTAATTTTCTTTTAAGGTCTTAAATGCTGTCTTTGATTCTGGCTTTAGGAAAAATCAAGGATCTTCTGCAGCCAGGGACGGTCACAACAATGACTCGACTTGCCCTTGTAAATGCTATCTACTTCAAAGGAAAATGGAAACACATGTTTGATGCTGAATGCACTCAAGAGATGCCTTTTAAGATAAATCAGGTGAAAGTCACACAATACATATTTACCTTGCAGTACCTTCTTGATAATCCAGTTTCTCTGTATTGTATACACATCGCTCATGACTATTTGTTTAATGTTTTATTAGAATGAGACAAAACCAGTGCAGATGATGTATATGAAGGAGAAATTCCTCTTCAACTACATTGATGAGTACAGATTGCAGGTGCTGGAGTTACCATATGTACAGGAGGAGCTCAGTATGGTGGTGCTTTTGCCTGATGAATCTGAGGATGGCTCAGACCCGCTTAAGAAGGTCAGCAGAAATGTCCTCATGATTTATTTTTTCTTTTCTCTGACTTTTATGACTGTAGATAACTCTTATTATCAACTGAGAATGTATTTATTTATTGATTAACAGCTGGAGAGTGAACTTACAGTGGACAAACTGCTCGAGTGGACAAATCAAGAGAAGATGGACAGATGGACTGATATTAATGTCCATCTACCAAAATTTAAGCTGACAGAGCAGTACTCATTGAAGAATACACTGGACAAGATGGGCATGACCTCTGTCTTCCAGGCTGGTGCTGCAGATCTTAGCGGCATGAGCAGTGATGGAGGTCTTTTTATATCTTCAGTGTCCCACAAAGCCTTTGTGGAGGTTAATGAGGAAGGCACAGAGGCAGCTGCAGCCACAGCTGTTGCAGTGAGTTTCTGCATGGTACGAGAGGAGGAGTTCAGGGCAGACCACCCCTTCCTGTTCTTCATTAGACACAACCCCACTAAAAGCATCCTCTTCTTTGGAAAGTTCAAAAGCCCACAATAGAGATCTATTGTACATGAATTGTTCCATGAATAATAATTGCTTGAATATGATCAATTAATCAATAAAAATATGAAGATATACACGACTAAATGTGTTGTGTTTTGTGATACAGAGAAATTGCATCAGCTGATGGTTCAGAGAAAATGAAGTCAGCTGATCACCTGAATGTACTGAATGAACAGGTTATCACATCAATGGACTTTTTCCTTCCGTGATAGCATGAATATAAAATATGGACTCAAATAATAAGAGTGGTTCAGGGAGGGGGCAGTGGTGGCCCTGTGGTAAGGCGTTGTATTACCGATCCCAAGGTTGGGTTCAAGCCCCAACGTCAACAGTTGTCATTGCTGTCCCCCCCCAGTGAAGCTAACTGGTTATCAAAGGCCAGCCATGTCTCAATGTCTATGGTGAGAGGCATGTCAAAGAACCATTGTTGACCTTTGTCAAGAGCAGGCTGCATAGCCATCAGTGTGTTTCTGCCCTGCGATGGCCTGGCGAGCTGTCCAAGCTATTCTTTGCTCTCACCCAGAGTTGGCCGAGATGGGCGCCAGCCTTCCGACGACGCGAATTAGGAGTAAACAGTTCAATAAATGAATGGTCCAGGTAACGAGAAATCATTTTCACATATGTATTGGTACTCCAGTAACTACTGAAAGTTTTTGGAACATGCTGGAGAAGATGTTAAGGAGGGGTTATCTCGCTTAAGTTTATAGAAACAATGCCATGATAACTATTTACTGAGATCAAGGTTAAAGGCTCGTCAACAAAACATTAGAATGGACAACTTTTTTTTTTTTTTTTTTGTATTATCTCAGAAATAGAAAGAACATGACAGAACAGGGGCAGTGGTGGCCTGGTGGGAAAGGTGCTGGATCACTGATCCTAAAGTTGGAGGTTCAAGCTCCACTTTCCACATGTTGTCATTGTCTTCCCCCCCGTGCAGTTAACTGGGCTATCAAAGGCCAGCCATGTCTCTCACTGTCTGTAGTGTGAGGCTGGAAAAGAACCATTGCTGACTTTCAACAAGAGAAGCTGCAAAGCCATCGGCGTGTTTCCGCCCTGTGATGGCCTGGTGAGCTGTCCAGGGTGTACTCTGCCCTCAACCGGAGTCGGCTGGGATGGGTACCAACCTCCCCGCGACCCTAATTTGGATTAAGCGGTTACAGAAAATGAACTGATGAACTTTTTTCTGGTTTAAACACAGATAATTTTGTTCCATTATTGCCTGGACTACTGCTTAAGGCACACGCTGTGGCAACCTGTCAACAACCTTGTTGAATGTTACAATGTTTATTTCCACCCAGATTGCATTCAATCTGTTACTGATATCAATATTCTGTATTGATATGCTGTATTGGAGCTACACCACCCCCCACCCCCCAGTGACATTTACATTGTCTACACTTCAGACTACAGCCAGTGGAATTATCATGGATGCCACACACCCTAGACACCAACTTTTCTCCCTTCTCCCCTTTGGAAAAAGGTATAATACAGGACGCTAAAAGCAAAAACTACCAGTCAAGAACAGCTTTTACCCACAAGCTGTTAAACGTGTAACTGCACCACCATCACCATCACCATTATCACACGCTCACTGAATAAACATTCAAACCATCTTCCTGGACAGTGCAATACTCATGTTTCGAGCAGGTCTTGAACATCATAACATTTTAGCACCATGCACCTTATAATTAAAAGCGCTACCTCTTACCCGGTATATATCATGCACCCCTGACATATCACACACCCTTCCGTGTATGTGTGAATATGCTGTAATGTATCAATACCCTAATCATGGGCACAGTGCACAAATGATGCCTACTTGGCCTTAGAAAAAGAATTGATCTCATTTTTCTTTTTTCCTCGTTTCACACTAATATGCTCCACTCCAGACTGGCTAACACACAGTTACATCAGCATGCGTACCATCAAATATTTATATGATGTTGAATTTTGTACATCAGAGGGACAGCACATGTTAGATGTTTTGGAGACAAAGTCAGAGAGGCTAGATTGAGATGGTTTGGACATGTACAGAGGAGGGATAGTGAGTATATTGGTAGTAGGATGCTGAGGTTGGAACTACCAGGCAGAAGGCCCAGAGGAAGACCAAAGAGAAGATTTATGGATAGCTCAAGTATGTGACAAAGAAGCAAACAGAAGCAGTATTTTAGGCAAATAGGTTAAAATGTTTTCTCAGTATCTCAGCATGTGAGCACAAAGTTCACCATCCAGGACTTTGGCATGAAGAATGGAAGCCTGGTGGGACATCACAAAATGATTAAAGCAGAGCATAGACAAACAGGGACAGGGCAAACACAACAGTACACAACCGTGAACAGACCATAAGTAAATGGTCAGACTGTCTTAAGCAGAGAGTAGGTGGACATTACAGCCAATAGAAAGCCCAGGAAGTCGTGAGAGATATTAACTGATAACAGATGTGCAGGTAAGTGTAGAGAAGACATGTGGAGTCATAGATATGACCAGTATACTATGGATAAAAACTTCAGATGGATGTTTTACTGAGAATCTTTAGGCCTGGTGAGATATCTGGTCACTCACGGAAACTAACTTTGTAAGCTGATATCTGTCAGAATAATCAAATAATTATAAAATGCCAACAAGCATTTTCACACAATGTGTTTCCATCAAACTTCAATAAAATCAGGAGGTTTCACACATCTTTCAAAAAAGTTGACAACTGCAGGGTGTAAGAAAATCATAACTGATTTTATCCTGCACGAGGTCAATAACAATAATTTTGCTTTGGAAGCATCCCAGCTGCTGATTCTTGAATGAATCATGCATTCACCTTCAGTTAACACTGTTCTGGTTGGCACAACGATGGATTCAGAGACTGTTCCAGAAACACTGGGTAGAGGCAGGAATGCATTCTGAATAGGTTAATCACAAGGCACTCAGCACTGAATCAATACAGCTAGATAAATAAACCTTAATTCGATGTCATTTTACTATGTTGTGAGTCACTGTTCCATGAAGTGTATGCGAGCAAGCAAGACAAATGGCAATCCTTTAATTATGCAGGCCGAAAAAGCAGTGCTGATGAAGTCGGAGCAGAGAGCTGTAGTGACCAGGCATTGTCCACTTTATATGGATAAACTATTAATGTGCACGGTTTTTTTTTTGTTTATGGTAGAATTCTTTCTTACATAAATGCATCGATGGATAATGGTTTCTTTGAACCAGTATTTGTAATAGTTTGTAATATTTTATGTACTTAAAAATAAAAAAAACCTCCAACATCATCTGTATTGCTGCAGAAATAATGCCTTATTGGTTAAAATCATGATATAAACATGGTATGTGCGGCTCTATTGTAACAATGGTGCATAATAACATAGGTCAGGAGAAGGGCAAAACTACAACAGAGTACAGTTCATAATCCTGAGCAAAACCAGTCATCAATCATGCTGGCAGAAAAAGAGAACACACCCAGATATATGCAGATAGAGGGTGAGCGGGTGTTTCCCAAGTGAAGCAGATTTGTTTCAGAGAGCACAAACCAGGTATGCAATGGTAAGATTAGATTAAAACATTTATAACATTTGAATCATTGGTCAATGAATTGCTTTAAATCTGATCAAGTCTGATTAATTCCCACTTCAGATCACGATTTTTTCAATGCACAATATTACATTTAATGAGAGTGCTCATTTCAGAGTTTCTGTATCTGAGCAAAAAGCAATAAATAGTTTCACCATCGCTAACAATAACCAACCCATAAAATCAGCAGAGGCCTAATCAAAGCCGATTCCGGGCGAGGGCAGAGTACACTCTGGAGAGCTCGCCAGGCCATCGCAATCTATAGAAATATTTCATGTGTCATTTTTACATTTCAATAATTTTACCAATCAGAATGAATTCATCCTGACAGCAGATTCCATGTGAACTGATTCTGAATACTATCTCCTGGACACTCTGGATGTTCTGTTTCGAACTTTCAGCCAGAGCCAGAGATTGCAGGAAACAGTATACAGTGAAACAGGGACCTTTTATTGACTAGCTGGCAGCACCGAAGAAAGTACATAAAAACAAACCCTGGAGCTGATGAAGAAAATAACAAATGACAAACACTGAGGAGAGGACTGAGGTGAGGAAGGCTGGCTGAGCACAGAGCAAAACCAGGGGCCAAGAAAGAACTCAAGGTAGCGACTGAGTGAGACGAAAACAATCTTCCGGCAGTCTTTATAGTGGGTTGATTGAGGAGTGGAATCAGGGGTGCACTGTTGTACTTAACCAGAAGGAGGTCAGCCATGCTCCTTAGCCACCGCCTGCACTGTTGCTGAGAAAACCAGAATTAGAATAGGACACAAACCATAACACTGGAAATAATAACATAGTCTTCTTGTACTACTGATGGGCCAGTTGGCTTATATCAGATTAATAGACGGCAAAAATAATGTCAAGGAATTCAGATATCACACTGTAAGCATGAGTGAAGCCAACTACAAATGGCATTTGTACGTTTAACATTTATTTGTTCAATTAAGAGGGGAATTTGAAAGGCTTTCTTTTACTTCAACTTTAGGGCAAATGGAATACAAAAGTTATGATTACAGATATTACTTTCCTTATTGGGAATAATTACCATCATCACCATCATCATAATCACCATAATCATCATAATCATCATCTTCTTTGGCTTAATCCTGAATCAGATCATAGGGTAGCAACCTAAGTAATGAGATCCAAACGTCCCTCTCCCCAGCTACTTCCTCTAGGTCTTCCGGGGGATGCAAAGGCCTTCTCAGACCAGCTGAGAGACATAATTCCTCCGCCGTATTCTCGGTTGATTCCAATGCCTCTGCCTGGTTGGACATGCCTGAAGCACCACACCAGCGAAGCGTTCAGGAGGCTTTCTTATAAGATGCCCAAGCCACCTCAACTGGCTTCTCTCAACACGGAGGAGCAGAGGTTCTACTCCAAGCTCCTCTCAGATGGCTGAGCTTCTCACCCTATCTCTAAGGGAGAGCCCCACCACCTGACAAACGAAACTCATTCCAGCCAGATCGACTGGTAAATTGAAAGCTTTGCATTGCGGCTCAGCTCCCTCTTCACCACGATAGATCAGAACAAGCTACAGTTTACAGCAGAGGCTTCAGCAATCTGACTCTTGACCTCCCACTCTCTCTGTTTTTCCACAAAACAAAAGCCACATTGTTCCTCATTAATCCGATGTTCAACCATCGGTCAGATCCTCCTCTCCAGTAACCCTGCATACTTTCCCAGGTAAGCTGAGGAGTGTAATTCCATGATAATCATGGATAAAACAAACACCACCTTGGGTAATTAGTCCACGTGAGCCACATCACAGATATTTAAATGTGAGAGATTTTCTTTCGGCATTTTTCCTTTATCATGGGTCGCCACAGCGAATGAATATAATGTGAATATCAACACATGGGCATAATATTTCAACTCACAATCTAATTACTAATTTGGTTAACAGAACTGTTACTTAACTAATTTTGTAACCAACATTTCTCATTTAATGAAAAAAAAAAACATTTTTTTCCCCGATTTGGTAAGAGTAGTGAAGTTTGGGTTAATGTAGACAATGGTGCAGGTGCACAGAGTGAGGGATGTGTGGCTATAAGATTTATTGGTGCTCATATGAGAGAATCAGTAACACCAAAATCTTGATGGTGAGTATCAGAGCACAAACAACAGTGTCAGAGTTATTATGGGGTCTCTTAAAATACTTAAAATTGAGTACTTAAAATAATCTTAAAAGAAATTATTAAATTCTTTACATTCATTCATTTCACTCAAGCCTGTCACCCCTACTGCCAATAAGATCCCTCCATCTATCTCTGTCCTGGGCCAGTCTTTCTAGCTGACCCCATGAGTAGACCATCTTCTTGACATCAGCATCCAGGTCGCATTGCTAATTGTTTCTCGGCCTCCCTCTTTTAGTTTTTCCTTGGAGGTTCCACCTCGGCTTGTCTTGTTGTGTTGGTGGCTGGTTTGCGCAGTGTGGCCTAACCACCTCCAGTGATGTTGTTTGATCTCGACTTCTACTGGCTTTTGCCTTGTTTGTTCCCACAGTTCCCTGTTGCTGATCCTGTCAGGCCATCTTATCTGGAGGATCCGTCTCAGGCAACCATTGATGAAGGTGTGGCTCTTTTTTGTGGTAGTGGTGGTGGTTCTCCATGTTTCAGCTCTATATAGTAGGACAGACTTCATGTTGGTGTTTTAGCCTTATCTTGGTGTTGGCTGATAGGTCTTTTGAAATCCAGATGTTCTTGAGCTGTAAAAAGGCTATCCTTGACTTGTTTATTCTGGTCTTCACCTTTGCATCTGTCCCTCCCTTGGAGTCGACGATGCTGTCGAGGTAGGTGAAGCTGTCTACCTCCTCTAATGCTTCATCTCCAAGAATAGTAGGGGACGCGTTGGTGGTGTTGACTTTCAGGACCTTGCTTTTCCCTCGATGGATGTTCAGACCTAGCTGGGATGAAGTCTCTACCACGATGCTTGTTTTTTCTTGCATCTGATGTTGAGCATGTGCGAGTCGGTCGTCAGCAAAGTCCAGATCATCCAGTTGTGAAGAGAGATTCTATTGTATGCTATTCCATCTCTGATGTGGATACCTTCATAATCCAATCAATGGAGAGCAAGCATCCCTATCTGACCCCTGTTTGAACTTGGAAAGCATCAGAGACTTGGCTTCCATGGTGGTGGTGAGTTTCACTGGTACTCCATGGTGTCTTAGCAGTTTCCATAGGGTCGCTTGGTCCACACTGTCAAAGGCTTTCTCATAGTTGAGGAAGTTAACGTAGAGAGAGGTATTCCACTCCAGGGAATGCTCCAGGATGATACACAGCATTGCAATCTGGTCTATGTACGAGCGGGCTTTCCGGAAGCCTACCTGCTGGTCTCTAAGCTGTGGGTCGACGATGTCTTTCATGCTGTTTAGTAGGATCCTGCTAAAGACCTTTTCAAGAACTGACAATAGGGTGATCCCTCTGTAGTTTGCACAGTTACTGAGATGTCCTTTCTTTGGCAGTTTGATGAGGTATTCCTCCTTCCACTCTGATGGCACTTGTTCTTCCTCCCAGATCTTCTCAAAGTGGGGGTGGAGCACATTAGCAGTGATGTCCATGTCTGCCTTCAATGCCTCTGCTGGGATGTTGTCTGGTCCAGGAGCCTTGCCTGCCTTCAGCTGTCTGAGAGCTTTTATGATTTCCTCCTTGCTGGGTGGATTACATTCAATCGGGAGGTCGTTGTCAGCTGTTGGGATGTCTGGTGGGTCTTGTGAGGCTGGTCAATTTAGGAGCTCTTCAAAGTGTTTGCTCCATCTGTTCTTTTGTCCTGTGTCACTTGGTATGGTTTTCCCGTCTTTTCCTTTTACTGGCCTTTTGGGCTTGGGGAACTTCCCACTGAGCTTCCTGGTAATGGTGTAGAGGTCCTTCATGGTTCCGTATTGTGCAGCTTCCTCTGCGGCAAGTGCCTCCACCTATTTCCTCTTCTCTGCTTTTATGCTTTTTTTTTTGCAGCTCTGGCGGCACTTGTGTCGGACTCCTGTGTGTAGGCTTTCTCTGCTCTTGTGTGGCTGGTGTAAAGTGCTGCCTTCTTTTCTATCTGAGATCTTTTGCAAAGAGTCGGCTGTTATCCATTTCCTGTGGCTGCAAGTCTTGTAGCCCAGTACCTCTTGGCAGGTTGATGTCACTGACTCTCTCACTGCCTTCCATTTCCCATCTACTGTTTCTTCTTCAAGGAGTTTGAGGAGGACTTGGAACCTATTTTTGAGGGCCAGTCTGTATTCCTCCAGCTTCTCTGAACCCTTTAGGAGTCCCATGTTGAAGCGCTGGCGTATTCCTTTTCCCTCACGCCAGTTCCTCTTCAGCTTGAACTTCAGTCGAGCCACCATTGTGGTCGAAAGAGATGTCTGCCCCCCTCTTGACTCGCATGTCTTGTAACGACCAGCGGAACTTTCTGGTGATGCTCACATGGTCAATCTGATTTTCGGTGTTGTGGTCCAGTGAGACCAAGGTTGCCTTGTGGATGCGCTTATGGGGGAACAGAGTTCTACCAATGATGAAGTTATTTAATGCACAGAAGTCTGCAAACCACTCCCCATTGTTGTTTATCTGTTCCAGTCCTTGTTGACCCATGACTTCTTCTAGCCCTGATTGTCACTGCCCACCTTGGCGTTCATGTCTCCAATGATGATATTGAGGTCTCTGTTTGGGCAGGTCTCAATGATGGTCTGGAGTCTATTGTAGAATTTCTCCTTATCTACCTTCGTTGGTAGGGGCGTAGCACTGAATGATGTTCATGTTGAACCGTTTCTTCTTGGTCCTGAAGTATGCTGTTAAGATGTGTGGCCCATGGCTTCCCATCCAAAGAGGGCTCTCTCTGTTGTTTTGGAGAGCATCATTGCCACTCCCTGGGTGTGTGGAGCATCCTCTCCCTCATGACCGGAAAGCAGCATGGTTTCTCCCAAGTCAAGTCTCCTCTTGCCGCTGCCTGTTCATTGGCACTCGCAGATCCCAAGGATGGTGATGCCGTAGTTCCTTTCTGCTGTCACCTGTGCCATTTTCCCTGCTTCGTACATGGTCCGTACATTCCATGTACCGATGGTGGTGGTGTTTCTTGTTGCGAGGATGGAGGTTGCTGAATGACTTCCAGATGGCTTTGGCTTTCACCACTCAGCATCATAGGTCCTCCAGCTGGAAGTCCATCATCTCCCAGGAGCGTTGTTAGGATTTCTTGTTGGTGTTTTTGTAGCTTCTTTTTTTTTCTAACAGGGATGGGGTGCTGGCCCTTTGCCTAACCCTCATTTTTTCTCATTCAGGCTTGGGACCGGCCATGGAGAAACCACCGGTTTTGGAGAATGAGGAACACCACAATCTTGATGGTGAGTATCAAATCACAGACAGCAGTGTCAGAGTTATTATGGGGCCTTTTAAAATACTTAAAAGTACTTAAAATAAAAGAAATTATTATGTATGTAAAGACAGCAGACACATGGGCTTTGAGCAGACAGAAATATAAACATACTTCTCTGTCCAATATATATATATATATATATATATATATATATATATATATATATATATATATATATATATATATATATATATATATATAAAATGTTTCCTTCATATTTCAAAATTATATAGTAATCAACTCAAAATTCCAGTACAAATTGCCCCCCAGCTTCCGGTTGAGTTGCCCATGTGTATTCTATTATAAGAAGACCTTTTGATATCTGGCTTTGAAAGTATGATGTTCTAGAGATTTCTGAAAGAATGGCAGTGGGGGCCTGGTGATAAGGTGCTGGATTACTGATCCCAAGGTTGGGGGTTATCAAAACGCTGGCCAAGACTCTCACTGTTTATTGTGTGAGGCATGTAAAAGAGCCATTGCTGACTTTCATTAAGAATAGGCTACATAGCTGTCAGCGAGCTCTCCAGGGTGTACTCTGCCCTCACCCAGAGTTGGATGAGATGGGTGCCAGCCTCCCTCCAATGAAAGATTTCTGACAGAGATTACAGGCATACTATGAGTTGACAAAAATGTGCAGATCACTTTGATATGACCCTATCAGGGATTATGGTCCCTATTCATTTATTTATTTATTCATTTACAGTCGGCCCTCTACTTACGAAAACCTCCGAGTATGAAAAATCCAGGTTTCGAAAAACATTTTCCTAAATTTTCATCCTCTTTTTACGAAAACAACCTCTTTTTTTACAAACGCGCCATTCAAAAATTCAAACAATGCACGAGTTGCTCTGTCATTGGCTGTCTCCCAACATCCCGCCCCACTGGCTTCCCATTGGCCAGGAGGGAGCTGAACTGTACCCATATTTCCTGCACCCACACTTCCTGTTTGTCACACATGTGAAGGAGAGTTGAACAGGACTGTTGGCTTGTTTTGAGATTGATCAATTGCAGTGTTATATTTCGTTATCCATAATGGACACCAAAAAAGTGATTCCTGGTGACACAGAAAAGAAGAATTGGGCTCTGTTATCAATCGAAGTGAAGCAGGCGATAATAAAAAAAAAATACCAAAGTGGGATGTGGTTGAGTGAAATCGCACAGGAGTATGGCTGAAGCCCCTCTACAATCGGGACGATATTGAAGCAGAAGGAGACCTTAAAGCAGAAATACAGTGACTCGGGTGATTATTTCGGCACGATATTGAAGCAGATGGAGGCATGAAAGTGCTCTGTGGGACAAGACCTCCGATCTCGCAAGGAAGCAAGTTAATATTGAATCAGGACCTCTGATCTTTCAAACAGGTACTATAATTCCGCTTTAAATACATTACCCTAAATGTACGCTTTAAATACATTACTCAAAAGCTTCGTCGGCTGCGTGCTGCATGTGGGCAGAGCCCGCATTCGGCAAAACACACCAGAGAGACAGAGAGAGAGAGAGTTTTGTGTGTGTGTATGTCAGAGAGAGACAGAGAGAGAGAGAGAGAGAGAGAGAGAGAGAGAGAGCGAGACAGTGTTGTGTGTGTGTGTGTGTATGTGCGTTAATAAAAATGTTTAATAATGATTTAATTAATAAATATTAATAAAATGGTTCAATATTTTAATAAAATGTTTAAATGGTTTAATAAATAATTTTATTTTACTTTTAATACATATTTCATACAAAATTGGTGTACTTTAATCATTTTTAAAGGGTTTATGGAGTAGTCTTGGGAGTCTTGGACCGAATCACGCGTTTTACATGTAAAATGCACCTCTACTTACGAAAACTCCAGGTTCCGAGAAAGGCTCTGGAATGGATTAATTTTGTAAGTAAAGGGCCGACTGTATTTATTTATTACAGTGTTATTTTTGATTTTCAAAAAAAATGTATTTTTT
The DNA here is from genome assembly GCA_024760905.1 of Plotosus lineatus. Taxonomy (NCBI): domain Eukaryota; kingdom Metazoa; phylum Chordata; class Actinopteri; order Siluriformes; family Plotosidae; genus Plotosus; species Plotosus lineatus. The sequence goes on along the minus strand of CM045737.1, from coordinate 20,838,079 downwards.
TTCTTTGCATTTAAATTTATAATATGGGAATTTCATCTAAAAAATACGAAATGTCCCGTTCGTTCTTTCTCCTGCGAGCTCAGAGTGACTGCTGTTGCCATGCAAACATAACTACATGAGTGATGTCAACCTCTTAGAGCTGGAGCATGTGTTTACCTCCATCTGCTCTTCCCCCACTGAAACATAAGAGCACTGACTCAGAAATGACTTGCTCAGAACTCTTGGCTCTTGGATCTGTCACAAATAATTGCTTTCAGCCAGAACCAGCAAGCACTTATACAGTTTCTCAATCTCCGAGGTCGCGGTCTCTGAGGTCAGCCATCAGTAACAAATTCCTCCCTCAGTGTAAACTTAAGTTGGCTGTATTCAGATTAATTTGAATTTAACAGCTTTTAGGATTAAAAGTCTTATAAAATGCCCTTTAGAAGAGCACTCTTGATAGTTTAATGTTGAACCCTTTATTTGGTGATCCACTGAGCAAGACTGCATGTCTATATTCACATCCAAATGATTACAGATCTACAGCTAGGAGGCAAGTTTCAGTGGCCATCAGCTTTACACTTTTATGGTTGGAACATTGTCTAGAAAAATTGGCCCAACGTAATCCATTTCTGATTGCAGACATAATGAAGTTTTTCTGATGAAAGCAATGTACTTGAAAGTATATTTGACGTGTATTAATAATTTTCTGGTGACTGTTCAGCTAGCATTAAGGAATCAGTCCCTCCACAGTGGAGCTGATCGACGGTTTTGCTTCTGAATGCTGAGAACATGAAAAGGGAGTTTGGAAAGCTCTCTGACAATCTATTTTATGGATGGTATAGATACAAATATAATAGCGATAGAGCTATGGTACAAGTAAAGTCTGCTTGATATTCTCCAATATGCTCTGATGGTCCACAGATCTTGCCAGAACCAAAAGGATAGGAAGTCGAATGCTTTACAGAAGACAACATCTACCCATTGAGCCGCAGCTAGATCACTATGTCCTCATTATCATGTTTCTGGGATATACACTAAAGTTCTATTGTTCGCTGTTTCTGTCTCAATGACTCATTTATCTCATTTCTAATTCCAAAAACCTGCAACAGACTCAAGTTTATTTCTTCTTAGACAAATGCATGATCCAATGGCTTTTTGTCAATGTGCCAGTTGCGCGTTGAAATGCACGTTGGAGAGGGGCGTGTCTGCCACACACAGAGTGAAGTGCTAAAAAACACACCTGATTCCATTTAATCATGGGCTATAAAGACTAGCAGTGCTCTTCCCAGTCACACACACACACACACACACACACACACAAACTCTCTCTCTCTCTCTCTCTCTCTCTCTCTCCCCCTCTAGAGAGAGAGAGAAACAGAGAGAGAGACAGAGAGAGAGAGAGAGAGAGAGAGAGAGAGAGAGACTCTGTGTGTGTGAGAGAGAGAGAGAGAGACCATAGTCTGGGATTAAATGGAATCAGGTGTGTTTGTTTAGTATTTCACCCCGCATGTGGCAGCCACGCCCCTCTCCAACGTGCATTTCAACGCGCAACTCTTTTGTGAGACCATATAAATCCACAGTGCAGTTAAAGAGTCTCTCACAACACAGACCACAACATAGTGTACTGTTTACAATAATTTTTTCACTTAATTTGCGGACCTGGTATAAGTTATGGTACTGTTAACTTCTTTTCAAAAGACGACGGAACGGATTAAGACCATTTACATTATTTGTAATGGGAAAAGCGGATTAGGAATCCGAACAAATCGGAATCCCAACAGCCGTCTGGAACGGATTAAGTTCGAGTACCGAGGCGCCACTGTATGTTCAAAGTGGACTTAAAAACCAAACTTAAAAAGCTTACATTCATAGTTTATCATCGCAGTGCCAATTTTGCACTGCAACATATGGGACATTACAAGTATAGAAAGAACAGTAAATATTTGTGCATCAGAAAACACTGAGTTTTTTCCCTTTATTCATGCAAACGAGCAGACATTTGTCTGATGGCTATAAAGTTAATATAGTGTTATGTGGAGATTTGATTTATTTTATTCAGAAGTTCACTAGTTTATCTGATTTGTTTGATATCTGTATACTATTATTTTTCCCATTATCTTGCCTTATAGGAACTGACGGATCCACAGCCTGTCCTCAAACTTTTGTGCATTCACAATGGTTAACTTTAAAATGGCTTTTTCAAACCTTTTTTAAATAAATTGTAATTTTTAAAAGGTAAGTAAAATCATTTTTCAACATAACAGGAAAGTCTGGAAAGTTTAATTTTAAAGTGAAACAAAAGGCAAGCCTTGCAAACTTTCCAATGACACATGAATGTGTTTATATTTTCTTCCTCAGATAACGTTTTTAACTTACTTTGTTCAGTTTTTACAGTTGTAATCTGTTAAAATCCACTTGACTTTGTCCGTTTTGAAAGGCCTGCCTCGTGGTTGCGCAACATTATTAGATGACAATTTTTTATCTCATCTAATAATGTTACGAAGCCATGAGAATACAATGTGAATTCATTAGTTCATATAAGGCAAGATGCAAAAAATAACATCATGTGACTTTTCACAATACAATATTCCCCTTAGTTCAGTTATTACTTGTTTTTATTTATGTTAAAAAAATTATGAAGCAGCACTTTTGACTAAAAACAGGCATAAACTATGCATGTGACACTTTCATTAGGTCTGGGTTTAATTTTCTTTTAAGGTCTTAAATGTTGTCTTTGATTCTGGCTTTAGGAAAAATCAAGGATCTTCTGCAGCCAGGGACGGTCACAGCAGTGACTCGACTTGTCCTTGTAAATGCTTTTACTTCAAAGGAAATGAAAATTCATGTTTGACCCTGAATGCACTCAAGACATGCCCTTTAAGTTGAATCAGGTGGAAGTCACACAATACATATTTACCTTGTAGTACCTTCTTGATAATCCAGTTGCTCTGTATTGTATACACATCGCTCATTACTGTTTGTATAATGTTTATTAGAATGAGACAAAACCAGTGCAGATGATGTATAAGAAGGAGAACTTCTTTTTCAACTACATTGATGAGTACAGGTTGCAGGTACTGGATTTACCATATGTACAGGAGGAGCTCAGTATGGTGGTGCTTTTGCCTGAGGAATCTGAGGATGGCTCAGACCCTCTTAAGAAGGTCAGCAGAAATGTCCTCGTGATTTTTTTCTCTATTTTTATGACTGTAGACTATTCCAAAATTGTTCTATTCTAGTCTTACAATCAACTGAGAATATATTTATTTATTGATTAACAGCTGGAGAGTGAACTTACAGTTGACAAACTGCTTGAGTGGACAAATCAAGAGAAGATGGACAGATGGAGTGTCAATGTCCATCTACCGAAATTTAAGTTGACACAGCAGTACTCATTTAAGAATACACTGGATAAGATGGGCATGACCTCTTTATTCCAGGCTGGTGTTGCAGATCTGAGAGGCATGAGTAGTGATGGAGGTCTTTTTATATCTTCAATGGCCCACAAAGCTTTTGTGGAGGTGAATGAGGAAGGCACAGAGGCAGCTGCAGCCACAGATATTGTATCTGACTGTTGCATGGTACGAGAGGAGGAGTTCAGGGCAGACCACCCATTCCTATTCTTCATCAGACACAACCCCACTAAAAGCATTCTCTTCTTTGGGAGGTTCAAAAGCCCACAGTAGAGATGTACAGTGTTGTACAATTCCATTTAATGTAGAATAAGAGACCAAATTCGCATTACGACTGCGGGAACGTGACCCAACATCTTGTCTAAGGGTCACGGCTACCAAACTTTCTTGTAACCACTTGCTTTTGTATGTAAACACCTCCTAACAACTTCATCTTAAAGCCTGCGTTAAGCCTTAAATTATCGATATGACAGATGCGCATTGCGGTAGTGAACTGTGGGAATGGCATTCATCTTCTCTAGCATTTGAAAAATTAAATTTGCAGTGTACATGCCTGCAAATTTGGGACTAATGCGTGTACAAGTCTGCCGCCATTCACATTATTTACCTTCCCTACCAAGCTGAAGGATCCGGAGTGACGCAAACATTGGATTAAAGCAGTAAGTTTATAATTGAAGTGTTCTTTATCCGAATTCATAGACCCTATAGACCAGGGGTCACCAACCTTTTTAAAGCTAAGGGCTACTTTAAGATTCCCAAATGGCTTGAGGGCTACCAGCTCAAAACATATGTATAAACAAATCAAGAAATCAAAACCATACAATATTCACACACACAAAAACAATAATCATAACTTTAGGACAAGTACTTGTAAATAAATGTATTTATGTGTAATTGTGAAAGTGACATTTATTTTTTGCAAATGAACATGTCACAATTTCATTCAACAAAAAACAGAACTCAAATTGTTTTTCCCAATACATGAGATTGTGTCAACTCCAACTTTGAATCTGATTTAATCGCTGAACAATGATCAAGTGACCAGGTGACATGGGGTTTACTAAAACACTGTTCAGTCTTGTTTGTCAGTTAGTGAGAAACCTGGCATTCCATGTTGTCCAACTAGTTTGCTGTATTCTGGTGTGTCGTTTGTCACTGCCACTCTCAGTGACTCCTGTAGATGTGAATCAGTGAGGCGTGATCGGTGTTTATTTTTTTAATAAAGTTCATATTGGAAAAGGCTGATTCACAGAGCTATGTGGATCCGAAAAGACAAGCAACCTTCATAGCTGCTGTGCAGATAGATTTGTACTTTTCCATGTCCACTAGGTTCCAAAAGTTTGGGCTACTCCGATGTGCTTTAAGGTTCAGGTCATTTTGCAAAGTTATTATTTCCATTTCCACCTGCCGTGGATCCAAGGTGAAGGTTGTACTTAGGTTCTCAGCTGTGCCTGTCATGTCCACTGACATAAAGGGATTTGAAATGAATGACAGACATGGCTCAATTTGCTCTTCTTCTTTTACTTTCGGCTGCTCCCTTCAGGGGTCGCCACAGCAAATCATCCGCCTCCACCTCACCCTGTCCTCCGCATCTTCTTTTCTGACTCCAACGACCTTCATGTCTTCCTTCACCACATCCATAAATCTCTTCTTCGGTCTTCCTCGAGGCCTTCTGCCTGGTAGTTCCAACCTCAGCATCCTACTGCCAATATACTCACTATCCCTCCTCTGTACATGTCCAAACCATCTCAATCTAGCCTCTCTGACTTTGTCTCCAAAACATCTTACGTGGGCTGTCCCTCTGATATACTCATTTCTGATCCTATCCATCCTCGTTACTCCCAGGGAGAACCTCAACATTTTCATCTCCGCTACCTCCAGCTCTGCCTCCTGCCTTTTCCTCAGCGCCACTGTTTCTAAGCCATACAACATCGCTGGCCTCACCACCATCTTGTACACTTTTCCCTTCATTCTTGCTGACACTCTCCTATCGCACATCACACCGGATACTTTTCTCCAACCATTCCAGCCTGCCTGCACACGCTTCTTCACCTCTTTTCCACACTCTCCATTGCTCTGGATTGTTGAGCCTAAGTACTTAAAATCCTCCACCTTCGTTATCTCTGCTCCCTGTAACATCACCGTTCCTCCTGGGTCCTTCTCATTCACACACATGTATTCTGATTTTCTGAGGCTAACCTTCATTCCTCTCCTTTCCAGGGCATACCTCCACCTCTCGAGATTTTCCTGCACTTGTTCTCTGCTCTCACTACAGATCACGATGTCATCTGCAAACATCATAGTCCATGGAGATTCTTGTCTCACCTCGTCTGTCAGCCTGTCCATCACCATAGCAAACAAGAAGGGGCTCAGAGCTGACCCTTGATGCAGTCCCACCTCCACCTTGAATTCGTCGGTCACACCGACAGCACACCTCACCACTGTCTTACATCTCTCATACATGTCCTGCACCACTCTAACATACTTCTCTGCCACTCCAGACTTCCTCATGCAATACCACAGTTCTTCTCTTGGCACCCTGTCATATGCTTTTTCCAGATCCACAAAGGCACAATGTAGCTCCCTCTGACCTTCTCTGTACTTCTCTATTAACATCCTCAAGGCAAACATTGCATCTGTGGTGCTCTTTCTTGGCATGAAACCAAACTGTTGTTCACAAAAAAACATGGCTCAATTTGCTCAAAATCACAAAACCTGTTCTCCAACTCTTTCATCAGTCTGTTCATCACTTGGCAGTATTTTTCTACAACTTTTCTACAACTTAACAAAAGCCATAGATGCAGAAACATTGTCACGTAGAACATTTTGCACAGAGGGGAAGTGCATAACACTTTTTCTTTGCAAATGCACAGAGAAAATGTTCATTTTGGCTTGAAAAGCTTTAATAGCACTTATCATATTTGTGACTGTCTTCCCTGTGCCTTGCAGCTCACAGTTCAAATTGTTCAGTTTTTCTGTGACGTCTGTTAAAAAGGCAAGGTCAAGCAACCACTCAGTGTTGTCCAAGAGGGGGGTGTCCTCTTCTGTGCTCTGCATCTTCTTCTCCTTTTGGCTTTTCCCTTCAGGGGTCGCCACAGCGAATCATCTGCCTCCATCTCACCCTATCCTTTGCATCTTCTTCTCTTACACCAACTACCTTCATGTCCTCCTTCACCACATCCATAAGCTCCTTTATTTCACCCAAAAGTGCCAAGAAACGTTTCAAAATCCACCCTCTGCTGAGCTATCGGATTTCTGTATGTAGCAACAGGCCTCCATGTTCTGCAGAAAGCTCCAAAAGCACCTTAAATGCCCGGTGTTGTTTGGCTTTAGGGCGAATGCCATTGATGATTTTTACAACAGCGGTCATTACATGGTCAAACCCGGTCACTTTCGTGCATATCGCCTCCTGGTGGATGATACAATGGTAGTGTCGGAAAGGTGGAAAGTCTGGGTCATTCTTGCAATGTGCAATGAAGCCCACAAGGCATCCTACCACTGCCGGTGCACCATTGAAAAAAAAAGCCATCAAGTAAAACAAAAACAGATGAATAAATCTCAAGCATTTAAATCTATACATCTATTTTCAATGCCACATCACTGTGGCGAGCAGCGGAGAGCCTTTCAGTACACCAGTATGTGGGCGTGTCCGATACCTTCAAACTCTAATTTTATTGGTGTTGTTTTTGAGTAAAGAGATAAATTTCCCTCATTTTGATCGACTCATTTCCACGAAGCCAAGCACAGCTGTCAAGCAAACACAAATGGACAGACATGGAAAAACTTCAACCCGGAGACCAGCTGATTGCCAAAACTTGGGACGCGCTTCCTGTCACATAAACACTGTAATGTGTGAGTCCAATTAAATTAGAGTTTCAAGATATCGGACCCGCCCACACAGAAAGGATTGGCTGAATAGATTTACATGTACCTTCAAGCCAGTCTGGTCACTTTCTGAAACAACGGCCGCATCCGGACGATCCAGACTAGTCGGAAGCTGCGTTGCATCTGAAATCCGTAAAACCGAGGCATGAGTGTATATATGTGTGAAACTTTCGATAGAATTTACATAAGGTGCAGCATTTTTTTGCGAACCATAAGGGCTATTTTTGGAACAAGTCCAGTGGGCGACTGAGAAGGAGCCAACGGGCGACCCGGTGCCCGCGGGCATAGGGTTGGTGACCCCTGCTATAGACTATATTACCTTTTATTTACCTGTTAAATTACCATAAAAATGGTGCGATGCCAAATGCCAGGCCTAATGGGGGGGCCTATGTTAATGTTGATCAATAATTACAATATGCATCTACATCTATATAATCGTATAGTAATAAAATAGACAAACAAGAGCTGTCAGATTACTCGGTGACAGCTGTCAAACTTGTATTTACCTTGTTTGTAGTCATTATGAAGTCGTGTACTCTGCCCTCACCCGGAGTCGCCTGGGATGGGTACCAGCCTCCTGTGACCCTAATTAGGATTAAGCAGTTACAGAAAATGACTGAACAGGGACCAAACAGCATGGTGGTGAAGAATGGCTTTACAGTATTCTGAAAATTCAATGACGGGCTTAATAAGCTAAAGTTGAATTTGTTTCATATTAATTTAAACATCTTTAAACATTCAAACTTTTTTCTGGTTTAAACACAGACATTTTTGTTCCGTTACTGCCTGGACTACTGCTTAAGGCACACGTCTGCTTTGGCAACCTTTCAACGACCTTGTTGAGTGTTACAATGTTTATTTCCACCAAGATTGGATTTAATCTGTTCCTGATATCATGTATTAATATGCTATACAGTGGTGTAGTAGGGAGCATGTCACAACATCTTTGACAAAAACAACATCAGGGATATGTGGAAGGGGATCAGGACACGCACTGGTTACAAGGACACACAGATCAGTAGACTCCTTGGACAACAACTTACCCGACACCCTGGACCGGTGTTTTGCTCGCTTTGATCAACACAACGGAGGGGTGATGACCACATCCAGCTACAACAGCACCAGATAAGAGCCACCCTGTGGAGAGTCAATGCGAGGAAAGCAACTGGTCCAGACGGAGTAACAGAAAGGGTATTTGATGCATGTGCAGATCAACTGCAGGGGTTTTCACCACCATTTATAATCTCTTGCTACTGGAATGTATGGTTCCTACCAGCGTCAAAACAGACACCATCATTCCATTCCAATGCCTATGAAGCACACAGCAAGCTTCCTAACAACTACCGCCCAGCTGCCCTAACCCACATCATTATCAAATGTTTCAATAGACTTGTGTTGTCTCACATCAAGGCTTCTTCCATCTGTGCTCATCATCTCCATCCACATCAGTTTGCATGCAGAGCAAACAGGTCAAGAGGATGTCATCAATACAACCCTGTGCACAGCCCTCACACACCTGGACAGCAGCAATTTCTATGTGGGGATGCTGTTTGTAGAATTCAGCACCACTTTTAACACAGTTCAAAAATATAAACTGGTTTAGAAGTTGGGCAATCGGGACCGAGGGAGTTCACTATGCACCTGAAATTTCTCAGCAACAGACCTCAGACATCAGGATAGGAGAACACATTTCCTCTACTCTCATCTGGAACACCACAGGAAGGTGATCATAGCCCCTCCTCTTCACACATGACTGTTCCCCCACTCACACCAGCAACACCATCGTCAAATTCGCCAATGACATCACCGTCATAGGTCCGATTACGGATAATGAGTCAGCCTAGGAAGGAGGTACTGCATCTATAGCGATGGTGCAACAATATTAACCTGGAACTAAACATATCCAAAACCAAGGAGATGATAATGGACTTCAGGAGTCCACAGAGTGGTGATCAAGTCAATGAGAGGGACTTCTTCCCTCAACATTGATGGAGAGGAGGTAGAGAGGGTGGAGTGTTTCAAGTTTCTTGGAGTCCACAGCTCTGCTGACTTCATCTGGATCACAAACATCTCCCACCAGGTGGGAAAAGCACAACAAAGGATGTACTTTCTCAGGAAACTCCGACAAGCCCGTCTACCCCGAACCCTCCTGAAGAACTTTTACCACTATGCCATCGAGAGCCCACTGACCTACTGCTGTACAGTGGTTTAGCAGCTGTACTGCAGAGGACAGGAAGGTCTTGCAGCGGGTGGTGAGGACAGCAGAGCAGGTAATTGGAGCTAAACCCCGGACATTTACACTGACTAGACTTCAAACTGGAGCCAGTGTGTGACTATATTGTAATGTATCAATACCCTAATCATGGGCACAGTGCACAAATGATGCCCACTTGTTCAAGTAAAAACTTGGCCTTAGAAAAAGAATTGATCTCATTTTTATTTTTTCCTCGTTTCACACTAATATGCTCCATTCCAGACTGGCTAACACATAGTTACATCAGCATGCGTACCATCAAATATTTATATGATGATGAATTATGTAATGGACAATGGGACATTTTCATATCTAGAATCTGGTGTGTGATGTCTGTTTACCAGAATCTCTTAAAAAAAATCAGTAGTAAGTGCTGTCACTGATGGGTGACTAAAGTTTTTATAAAGCCTTATTTTGCTGTTTCCACATACTGTGGTGATTCATAGTGTTGTGAGTCATACAGTAAGTAAATACCACTGTATGTATATTAATATTATGATCTTGCTCAGGGCACCTCTCCATCTTAAAGATGTACTGAATAGAGATGGGCGTTAAAAAACGCTCTATTGTTTGAGCCAAAGTACAAACTGTACAGCACATGTAATCTGAATTTCCTCCAAAAGAGGGCAACATAACACTTTGCAAGTTATGCGTTTTAACCCTTGACTATATTTTAAAATTAATATCGTAAATAAAATGGGACTGTCGTCATGATTTGGTACAAATACAATATCCAGAAAAGTAGTAGTTTCTGAGAAGCCAAGGGTTTCGAAGTTGTCAACAAATGAATAAAAAAAATACTGTAATTGTAACAGCACCACCACCAACAATATTAATTGTTACTAAAAGAAGGGGATTTGGGTACAGTATTTTAGGGCCGGTGAAAGGCATTGTGGTAACCTATGTAAGATCCGATTTTGGTCCCTAATCTAGTGGGCATGGGTGAAAGCCCAAGTTCAACACTCATGATCTCTGATCCTTCAGATAGCAGTGCATTAAAAGGAATCTTAATGGGGGAAAGTGGGATACACCATGAACAGTTTGCCAGGCTATTGCAGAGCCAACACACAAACACTACCATTCACACACATCCACATCTAGAGGCAATTTTTAACAGCCAATTATTCTGATGTGCATGTCTTTGGACTATGGGAAGCAACCAGAGTACCCAGAGGAAAGCTGTAGGCATCAGGAGAAAATGCAAAATCTACACAGGAACACCCAAGCCCAGAACTCAAACAAAGGATCTTCTTGCTGTGAAGAGAAGGTGCTAATCACTGCACCACTGCGCTGCACACTAGTTAAACTTTTAATGTGCAAAAGGATGGTTTCTGTTATCAGCTTCCAGAAGTGGCAACAGCTTTTCTGAGCATCACACAGTGCAAGCAGTAATCAATGTTCCAGGTCTGCCTCTTATTATTTTTTCTCTGGAATAAATTAGTGTAGAATAGTCCTAATCAAAGACGATAGGAACAAATCCAGAAGTCAAATGTCTGCATGTCGATGCTCTTGGCAAATGTAAGTTGTATGATGGTTGGCAGCATTGATTTTGAAGCATCTTTTTTCAGTGACTAGCATTCACATTTCAACAAAACAATGCAAAATGACATTCTGCATACATTACAAAGGCAGTGTAAAGAGGCCAGGGGTGCTTGAATAGACTGCCTGCAATTTGAACCTGTTCCCAACAAAGATCCTGAGGCGAATTTTTTTAAATGTAACATGCAAAAATGTCTCCTTACTGCTGCAGACCTTGAGACTTGTTTACAGGAAGAATGGAACAAAATGACATTAAATGTCATTACCTGGGCTCTTCATTCATGAAACATATTTTAATTGTTGAGAGAAGGAACTGTGAAGTGACAATGTCATGAATACAGTATGCCCTTGACTATTCGCGGTTTTGCACTCACGGTCTGCCTGTTCGCGGATTGCTGGGCATCTCTCATGTGATTCAAATTCAGCCAATGGCTGTCCTCCTTCCTGCTGATTGGTTGAGCTGATGCAACGCCCCTTTTCCTTATTCGCACACCAGTTTGTGTGAGCCTTTTTTACTGTGTTTTAATTACCAGTGAAGTTCTGTGATGTTACTCAAACGCCTGCTAAGCACCAGAAAAAGGTAATGAAGTTTGATGTCTCTTCTGAAGAAATAAGACTTTCTCTGGAAGAAACGTTTCCTTTGAAGTGCCTGAAGAGGAATAATTATCTGAACTGTTGTTAAACACTCCACTATTAAAGTCTTTTTCAATTATTATTCCAGGACTTTACCTATGGTAATGTTTAAAATGTTTGTGTGTGATTTTATTTACTGTGTTGTAGCACGCTTCTCAATTTGTTTTGTTTATCCAATTTATTACATTTCTTGTTCTTTTATGTCCTTTTTGTTATGGTCTGTGTTTTGGGGGACTTTAATTTTGGCACTGTGCCCCTAAGTGACTGTTTGCTCAGTGGCTCACACCTGAATTCACTATTCTCATTTACTCCCAATAAACAAAAGCACTCACTCTGCGCCAGAGGATTACCTGGCATCACATCACCGATTCTTTGCTTTGTAATGCTCTCTATCTCTCACTCTAAAACTCTGTTTTCTACTCTTTCCGGCTGAGGTGCGTGGCTGAGCTGCTCGGATCTGATGCCTAATGCAATAGCTTCCTCTCGTGGGCATTTTTGAAAACTACAGTGCTGTATGTTTCAAAGGGAATGCATTTAAAGGTGTTTTTATATGTATGCGGTATAATGTTTGTATTTTATTATCAATAAATATTACAGTAAAATTTAAGTTTTTCTTAATCATTACTACATTTTAATACATTAATACTGACTTAATGAGTAAGACTGTCTATAGAATGTGTTTAAGAAGCATATTTTAGTGCATGTTATCGATACATAGTATTTTACTTCCGGCTGCTGATTCGTGTATGTAACGTGATACATGGGGTTTTACTTCCAGGTACAGAGCTAGCGACAGAACCTCTGCGAATATCGGGGCCTACTGTACTTTACCAGTTACCACCGTCAAACTTTTTTGTTTCAACTTGTATATTTTGGGAAAATAAATAAATAAATGAATGAATGATGTGAAATATCAAATAAAATAATATTGCAATGTTTATTGCAACATATTGTTCCAACTTTTTCTGACCTGGGTTTTTAGTTTTATAGGTTTTCTGTAAATACAGTATTTACGTCAACTGAATCTTACTAATATAATTCCTTTTAATAATAGACTATATTACAAAATTAGGTGAATAGCTAGCTCATTTGGATCATTGCAAAAAGGTCCTGGGTCAAGTCCCAGGCTCGGCAATGATGTTTCTATCTAGATATTGTACGTTCTTTTTTTGCTTTTGTGGGTTTCCTCTGGGTACTCCAGTTTCGGCTCAAGGTCTAAAGACATGCACATTAGGCTTATTGGCTTTTCCAAAATTCATGAATTAATATATTAATTTTCTGAAATACTCCTAATTAGTGTTGTGGAGTGACTGGCACATGTCTCAGCCGATTCTGTGAAAGGGCAGAGTACCCCCTGGATAGCTCACCAGGCCATCACAGGGCAGAAACATATTGATGGCAACCCAGTGGCCTACTCTTCATGAATTTCAGGGTTTTTTTGCATGCCATTCACTACGGACAGTGAGAGACATGGTTGGCCTTTGATAACCCAGTTAGCTGAACTGGGGGATAGCAGTGACAACTTGGTAATAGTGGGGCTTGAACTCCAAACCTTCAGATGACTTTTACAACCAAAAAATAAAACCAAATTTTTATTTACCAAGCGGTTTTGTAAATGTTCATAATATTGAAGAACTTCAGTGTCTTTTCAGCAGATAATTCTTTTAAGTCACCTAGTGTTTTCTGAATGGTTTGAAAAAGTTCTGTGAGGTCATGAACTACTCTTCAATCTTTCACCTCAATCAGGAATGTGGTGGATTTCTGGAAAGTACGTGGAGAATATTTAGCAAACTGTTCACAAACCTGCATATTGCTGGTAAATGTCTGTGGCTGTGACTGTGAAGGTATATGGTATATGATGCTTAAGATGACTCCGTAAGTGTTTAGCGAACAGTCAGAGAACAGTTAGCACAGTCGCCACATTCAGCAAAATGTGAGTGATTGTAAGGATTCACAAATTGTTTGTGAGCTGTTCATTATCGACTCACCAGAATATCATCAGAACTTTGCCAGAAAGCCATGAACAAATCTCCAACAAGTATCTTGTTAATGAAGGAAATGGTCAAAAAATGTGGCAAATTGTTAGTCACTGATGCTGCTAAAAGTTCACCACTTAAGAGTGATACTCACCTTAGAGGATGAAGAGCATCAATTCAGTCTCTTTTAATGATTTCTCGTGTCTTTTCTGGTACGATTTTGCTGTTATAAGTTCATGAGCCATTAATCACAATCCTGCCTTCTTACTTATCTTAGCATTTAAGAGGTTGCTTATCGCTGCCTCTTTCTGTTCATGATGGACATTTTTTTGTCCTTAAAATCCGAAGAAAAAAAAACTCACCTTGTGCCTTTTTGCCATCAGTTTGGAAGTGCCCACTGTAGCACACCCGAAGCTCCTCCATGACTGGCTGAATGTCAGTGGTACCAAGCAAAGCCTAGCCACATACACAGAGAATGATTGTGTGCTTGATTTCACACAACTGCTATTTTAAAAAAATCAAGCACCCTGAAATAGATCTACACTTTCCCCTACTTATCTTAGCTGAGACCCTTTGTGTATGTGTGTGTGTGTGTGTGTGTGTGTGTGTGTGTGTGTTGTGAAATCTGCTGGATGCTCGTCATTTGTTAAAAGAATAACTTTTATGTTTTCACTGAAAGTGCTTGAATGGACTGAGTAACCACTTACCCAGACAGAGCCGACGTGAGAGTGGAACTGAGGCAAGCTAACTATGTTTGTAGCCTTATGTTGGTATTTCATTTCATTCAGTTGCATTCTCAACACTGATTTTATGAAAACTAATTTTGGCACATAATACTGGTCAGTGTTGCTAATAGACAGCATCAGAAATCATAGTTTCTTTGTAAAATTGGTGGCTGCTGATGCTCTGCTTTTATTTCTTCAGTACAGAGCAGGTTTCTGAATAGCCAAAGCAGGGGCAGTGGTTGTCTAGTGGATAGGGCACAGGATCTCTGATCGTAAGATTGGGGGTTCGAGTCCCCACAGGGCTGTCACTGTCCCCCAGTGCAGCTAACTGGGTTATCAAAGGCGGGCCATGTCACTCACTGACTATGATGAGAGGCATGTAAAAGAACCATTGCTGATTTTCGTAAAGAGTAGGCTGCAAAAAAGCTGTCAGCATGTTTCTGGGGACAAGTAGCAAGCGTTCCTGCATCCAGGTTAATCTTCTCCGGAAGAGACGAATTGCTACACTACCTACGGGGATAAGATACGATGATGAATGCACATCAACATCTTCCTCCAGTAGCTCATCAACAACAACAACAACAGCCAAATCAGTTTGGTTCCAGCTTTAAATTTTTTAAATAAAAAGAAATTGGAGCGACTCTTAGCCGATTCTGGGCGAGGGTATAATACACCCGGGATAGCTCGCCAGGCCATCGCAGGGCAGAAACACACTGATGGATATGCAGCTTCTCTTAACAGCAGCGACAGCCCATTGATAGCAAGATTTGAATTCTCAACTTTGATCAGAAATCCAGCAGCCTACCACTGAGCCGCCACTGCCCGGCTTGAGATATTGTTACTAATTATTATTTATATTAAAATATGGCATAAGTACATACCGGATTCCAAAAGAGTTGGGACACTATACAAATTGTGAATGAAAACTGAATACAATAATGTGGAAGTGAAAAATTTCAATATTTTATTCCTAATAGAACATAGATGACAGGTCAAAAGTTTAAACTGAGAAAATATATAATTTTAAGAGAGAAAATATGTTCTTTTAAAATTTCACGCTGTCCACAAATCTCAAAAAGTTGGGATAGGTAGCAATAAGATGCGGGAAAAGTCAATTGCACTTATAATGAACAGCTGGAAGACCAATTATCACTAATAAGGTCCATTGGTAACATGACTCAGAGTAAAAAAAGCTTCTCAGAGTACTCAGAGAGTAAAGCTACTCCCCAAGTACAGTGACCATCGTGCCTGACGGGAGTTCAACCTCTTGGCTGTACGGAGGTAAGATAAGTTTTTATGATTGGTCCAGACCATGAAGGGGTGAGCTGCCCCTTCCAGCCAGTGCCTCCATTCCTGGAGCGCCAAGACCACCGCCAGCAGCTCGTGATTCCCAACATCATAATTCTGTTCCGCCGGGGACAAGCGATGGGAGAAGGCGGCGCATGGGTGGAGCTTCTGGTCTGTGGGAGACTGTTGGGAGAGGACTGCCCCCACCCCTGAGTCCGAGGTGTCGACTTCACTACAAACTGCAGCGAAGGGTAGGAAGGGAACTGATCTACCAGTTGCGCTCTGCTGGGAACTCGCCTACCGGCAACCGCCACGCCCCTCGCCAGCATCTGAAATGATTAAAGAAGAGTTAATTCCGCCAGCCAGCACAGACCATAACACTGATTAGGTTTAAGCAGTTCAGAAAAAGAATGAATTGAATTAATGAATAGCATATTTGGAGGTGTTGCGTCAGTACGAAATTCCATTTTGATTCCCAGAACACAGTGTGGCCTGCACACACACACACACACACACACACACACACACACACACACACACACACACCTTTTCTCTGATGGGATAAAGTCACATATCATATTAATTATTAATGAATAATTAACTGATCAATAATAATTAATTACCACACACACACACACACACACACACACAGACAGACAGAGTCACTATATGGACAAAAATTTATGTATTGTATATATAACTTCTTTCTCAAAGTTGGTGCCACAAAGTTGAAAGTGCATAATTGTGCAGAATGTCTTAATCTGCTGTTCAGTTACAAATTCACTACAATTAAGAGGCTCAAACCTGCTGAAATATGACAGTAGATCTGCACATAGCAAGGACCATGAAGACATGCCTTGCCAAGGTCGGAGTGAGAGAACGTGAGTTACACAGAGCACTGATCTCACATCTCAACGCATTTGGGATGAAGTAGAATGCCACAGGTGTCCCCATGGCTGACATCCGCATGTATGATCGCACTCCACAATCTAGTGGACAGTCTACCCAGAAGACGGAAATATGTTCATTCATTCATTTTCTGAACTGCTTAGTCTTAAATAGGGTCATGGGGAGGCTAGCACCCATCTCAGCTGCCTCTGGGCGAGGGTGGGGTACACCCTGGTTGGCTTGCAGGGCGAACACTCACACAACTATTCCTACTCACACATAGGGGTGATTTGGAACAGCCAATTAACCTAATTTTGTGTAAGTCTTTAGACTTTGGGAGGAAACCAGAGTCCCCAAAGGAAACCCACGCAAGCATGGGGAGAACATGCAAATGCCCGAGCTGGGAATCGAACCCAGGACCTTCTTACTGTGAGGCGGATGTGCACTATGCCACCGTGCCACTGACAGAAAAATGTATTTAATTTCGCAGGTATCTGTAATGATAGCAGCAATAATTTGAATGACTATAGAGACAGATGGCATTGCTGCATGCATCCATTATGAATGTTTTGAGAATCTCCTTTTAACAGTCTGTATCATTAATTTTTAAATTTTTTTAGGTTGTTGCTTTTGGAAGCCCAGTAGATAGTTTTTATTAAACAATAATAATAATAATAATAATAATAATAATAATAATAATAATAATGACACTTGCACTTTCTTCCTTTTAATTTTTTTCCTTTTTTCACCCTAATTTATTCATATCCAATTCCTACCCATCATGTATTGCCTTCCCTATCACATGACCAACACCAACCAGGGAGGGGCGAAAGCATGCCCCCTCTGTGACATGCAATGCTACCCACTCACCTCTTTTCGAACTGCGGTCCATGCATATTTTGATGGCAGTCTGACACACTCAGAGGGAAAGAGCTATATGTCCCTTGTACAAATGAGCTCACAGATGCCCATGATTGGCTGGCGATAGCTGTGAATGACAGGGAAGTGAGCATATACCATCCTTCCCTCCTGTGAGAGCTCAGCAAATTAGCTCCGATGGATGCCTGGCCACAGACGGTCGTGCTTTTAAACATTTTTAAAGAATGAATATAACCTTTTTTTCCCATTGAAAGCAAAGAAAACATAGTTCCTACACACTGTGTTGACCTATATTTATGCCTTTGCTGTTGTTTTCATCAGGATCACAGTCTTTGGTTTGGATTTTATTTGAATCAGCTTCATAAAATGCGCTAGTGATGCATAAAATTCATGAAACTAGAGTGAGGCAGTTTCAGAGTGGTAACTGGGAAGGTCAGAAGAATTCCTAGTGAGCTGATTATGGCTCAGGCTGATTATATGAAAAAGAATGGCCTGCCAAGGTGAGGATGCTCCCACTTAAAAATAAAAAAAAAGGATTCAAATACAAAGTGTAAACATTTCAAATGTTTGTATCATTAATCATTCATCTGGGTAGATCAGCAGCCCTTTGCTATGTAACATAACCCATGTTTATTTCAATAAAATTGCAAGCATTCACCTGAGACCCTTATAATGAAAAAAGAGAAAAAAATCAACTCAGAATAAGTTTGAATAAAAAGCTATGGCTGCTGCCTGTCAGTGTCCACCAACGACTTCATACTATCACTGCACCACAGCCACAACTTTAAAATCTATTCTACATGCAGATTATTGATTCAGAGCTAGTGTATATATACAGACTGGTTCCAATTATCCGGCACCTTCAGGACAAAACAGGTGCCGGAAAATCAAATTTGCCGATGTATATGGACCTTCCCATAAATACTGTACATGTAAATTAAATTAAAATGAAATCTAAAAGAATAAAGAAATTGTGTACAATATTACTTACCAAAAATAACAGAAAACCAAAAAAAAAAAAAAAACACCCAGGACAATGCTAGCTGTCCCTATTTCTGCAAATACCATGCCAAAGTTTAAAATTACGTCTCCATCCAATAGAAAAATTACACTCTTCCTCGATACCAAGGTGATTACGCAGCTTGGCTGCCTTCTCTATAATCAAAAGGTCCGCTAATAGGCTTCCTTTCGGCATGCCGGCTCCTGAACCAAATGTACAAAGCCTTATCTAACTCGTCAATTTTGAACCTTTTAGCAACTTCCTCTTCCTGTCTTATTTTGTTTCAGCCGGCTGCCACTAGACCGGGGGTTGGGAACCTTTTTGACTAAGAGAGCCAAAAAATAAATAAATAAATAAAATCTAATCCTCTGAGAGGCAAATATATTTTAAATACTGAGACCAACAATTTGAATATAATAAGAGTCTGAATTTATTTTAAACAACATTGTTATAACGAAGTTATTTATTAATAAGAAAAGTACTTCTTCCTATTAATGTGACTTCTGGTGTTGCATGGTTTTGCTGATAGCTTTGTAGTCTGGTTGATACGTGCTGAGGTTCAGCTTTATGCAGGCTTCCATTTATTACACGTGACTGCAGGTTGGTCTTGACGCTTTTCATGTTTGAGAAGGACTGCTTGCATGAGCATGTGGAGCCAAACATGGTCAATACGACAGGACTCACACTGCAGTGTTTCTGTGACAGGAAGCACGTCCCAAGTTTTGGCAATCAGCTGGTCTGTGGCTTGAAGTTCTTTCATGTCTGTCCATTTGTGTTTTGCTTGCCAGCTCTGCTTGGCTTCTTGCACATGAGCTGATGAAAACAAGGGAAATTTACCTCTTTACTCAAAAACAACTCGCGCAGGCTGTTGCATATAATCCAATAAAATTAGAGTTTCAAGGTATCGGCCCCGCCCACACACTGGAGTACACAAAGGATTGGCTCTCTGCTGCGAGCCACAGCGACAAGTGGCATTGAAAATAAATGTATAGATTGAAATGTTTTATTTGCTGTGTTTTTATTTAAAGGAGAGCGAAATTATGTATTCGTTATTCTCTTAAGAAAGGCCACCTAATTTATCTGAGAGCCAGATACAGATGAGCCACATCTAGCTCGCGAGCTATAGGTTCCCGACCCCTGCGCTAGAGCATAAACACTGGTTAAACAAAGGCAAACATACATCAGCGACTTCCTCTTCCGGTCTAGTGGCTTTGTTTCGATTGGCTGCCGCTAGAATGCAATTTTGCATAGTTTAACTTAACTTGGCAATCTTTATAATATATTTTAGATTCTGCATTTTTTCTGGACAAAATATGCCATTATACCAAGTAGGGTCCTTATTGTTCGGCATTTTAAAAAGTGGTATTAAAAAAGCGATGTATCAGATGCTGGATAACTGGAACTAGTCTGTACACACGCACACACACACACACACACACACACACACACACATATATATATATATATATATATATATATATATATATATATATATATATATACATACATACATACAGGGATCTCTCACTTTCCACAGACAATGGGAACGAGACCCCGCGACCATCGATTTCTGCGAAGTAGGATCGACCCCCTTGACTGACATATACGGATTTGTATATGTGTATATAATATCAATAAATACATATTCAATGCCATAAATGTTTAGAATATAAATTAAACATTCAGAAATACTGCATGAGATGGAAATAAAATATAAATACACACACATACAGACATGCGGACACACACATAGATGCGCACCTCACATAAATATACAAGTTTGTTTGTTGGGGAGGTTTGAGTTGGTTTTTTTGTTTATCTTTGTGTTTTTTTCTTAGCATAATTGGCCGTGTTTTGAAGCATTTTTTCATGATTATTTTTCTTTAACTTTTCCTCAATTTACTTATTTCTTAATTTGATGAATATTAAAAAAAAAAAACTGCGATGCACTGAAGAAGCATGAATCGAAGCACGAAGCAGCGAGGGATCTCTGCACACACACACACATATTATATATATTGTCTGTCTAATACATTCTACTCCTTGGTAGGTACTACTGAGACAAGATTGCTAATGTTAGTCATGACACACTATTATTCTGTGTTATTAATTTAAAGTTTTTAATGTTATGGCCGTATGCTTGTACTTAAAATTGTGCTACATTTTACTGTAAAAATGCTCAGGAGGTAGCAGCCAAAGATTACTATCTTTTAGTTAGCTGGTTTCAATGAAACATGAAAGCATTTAAGGTATGATTAGAGAAAAAAAGGTACTTTTAAATCAGGGGTCACCAACATGTAGGCTGTTCAGGGGTCAGGAACCTATGGCTCGCGAGGCAGACATGGCTCTTTTGATTACTGCGTCTGGCTCTCAGATAAATCAGGTGATCTTTCTTAACAGAATAACTAATACCTAATTTCGCCACCTTCCCAGTGTTGGCCGAGATAGACACTAAACTCCCTGCAACCCTTTTAGGATTAAATAGTTTGGCAAATTAATTTCGTTCTTTCTTTTTTCAGATATATATCTACAAACTTCATTTGTACCAAAGAAGAGATTTATGGATGTGGTGAAGGAAGACATGAAGGTCGTTGGAGTCAGAAAAGAAGATGCAGAGGATAGGGTGAGATGGAGGCGGATGATTTGCTGTGGCGACCCCTGAAGGGAGCAGCCGAAAGTAAAAGAAGAAGAAGAAGAAGATACAAACTTCATTTGTACCAGTATACTGTATTATAAAAAGATTATTGCAGCATAATTAGTCTGAAGTATATGGGCAGTGGTAGTCTAGTGGTATAAGGCACTGGATCGCTGATCCTCAGGTTGGGGTTCGAGTCCCACTCTCCACAAGGTTGGCACTGCCCCCCAGTGTAGCTAACTGGGTTATCAAAGGCTGGCCATGTCTCTCACTGTCTATGGTGAGAGGTTCATGTAAAAGAACCATTGCTGACTTTCGTAAAGAGTAGTTGCACAGCCGTCAGCGTGTTTCTGTCCCTTGCTAAAGGGTTCTGTCAGGAAGGGCATCCGACGTAAAAAACCTATGTCAAATCAAATGTTCGAATCAGATGATTCGCTGTGGCAACCCCTGAAAAAGGGAAAAAGCCAAAAGGAAAAGAAGAACGAAGAATTAGTCTGAAGTATCATATACATAATATTGTTGAAATCATTGTTTTGCATTTTTCGTGAAATCGAAAAAGTTTAATGTTTCAAAACTTCATATAATTTCTATGATCATCTGTGAAAGAATATGAGATTACGATATTTGCAAATCACGGCATTATTTTATTCATTTATAATTATTAATAATTATTCTCTTTATTTTTTTATGTATTTAGTTAGTCAATCAGTTTAAACTTGAGTTATAATTAAAAAAATATATTTAACAAGTCTTCAATCATATCTCTATATCTTAAATCAAAAGTTGACCTTGTACTTGAACACATACAACATCCACCTAACTGAAAAATAAAGCCTTTAGCTAAACAATTATTCATTCAATTCCTGAACTGCTTATTTCCTAATTAGGGGTTGCAGGGAGACTGGTGCCCATCTCAGTCAACTGTGAGCGAGGGTGGGGTACACCGTAAACAGATCACCAGGACATCGCAGAGCCGACACTCACACAAGCATTCATACTCACACCTAGGGGCAATTTGGATCAGCCAATTAACCTACTGTGCATGTTTTGGAACAGTGGGAGGAAACTAGCGTACCTGGAGGAAACACATGCAAGCACAGGGAGGACACGCAAACTGAATGCAAGCATGGGGAGAACATGCAAACAAAAATGTCTGGGAATCAAACCCGGGACCTTCTTGTTGTGAGGCAGACATGATAACCACTACATCACCAGTGCAACAATGTCACTTTCACAAAACATTTGCTCATGCAATTGTCTCACCTGTTAGAACCAACACAAACACCCAAAACGGCTGCGTTTTATTGTTCACAGGGAAGGCACTAGATCAAAACGGGTGCGTTTTATTGTTCACAGGGAAGGCACCAGATGACGGGGAAATTGTGGTCACTGTTAGAGATGCAGAGAAACACGGACACTAAAGTGGGAATTGGTGGAGCATGGAGCTGAGAGCCAGAGAGATCATGGGGAAGAGGGACAATCTTCTAACACCAGGAAGAGTGCTGCTAGTCTTTATAGCCCATCATTAAGAGAACCCAGGTGTGTGTGTTTAGCATTCCATCCGCGTGTGGCAGCCACACACCTCTCCAATGTGCATTTCAACACGCTAAAATAAAAACCACAATGCAGTTAAAGCATGAGAACAATAAAGATAAGAATTTGAACCTTTGTGGTGGTGAGCAGTTGGCATATGTAAATGTTGGAGAGGAAGAGAAGAAGAGTATCCCCTTCCATAACAGAGAGGGAGAGAGCAAGCAGATTCTCTTCCATAACAGCTTCAGGTAAATCAGCCAAAGGTGTTTTTTTCTCTTGCTACCGCTTTACATGGATGACTCTTCTTTAGGATGTTCCTTTCTTTTCTTGAACAACATTTCTAACGTGGCTTGTTTCTGCCTTCCTTTCAAAACCTTACGGAAGTGGCTCATAACCTCATTGTTAAAGGTGTTCACAGCGGTGCTATAGTGCTTTAGCATTTTAGCTTAGCTTTAGTAAGGTTTGTAATATGTATGGTATCAACTATACTATGTACTGTATACTCAACAACTTCTGGACTTCCCCAAAACAGCTTTATCAAGGTTATACATAGTATCAACTGTTATGGAGCATGAATATAAATGTGAGTGTGCGGTGTATATAATTAGATTTAGACTGTGCTGTAACTGGTGTCACATGTTATGACTCAGCTGTAAGGGGGTCTGGAAACTTCGAGATTGACCTGGTTGTGCATGCACCCTGGTGGTAGGTCAGGTGACTCAGAAACTTCGAGAATGAAAGTGAAGGTTATATTAAGGACCTGGTGCTGACTGGTTCCAGCCTCTTCCCGTCTCGTCCAGCCTCTTCCAGTCTCTTCAGCACACAGCTACTCTACGAAAACTCATCACGGCGGTTCATCTCATCCAAGTCGGATCATGGAAACTCATGGATTTTAATAATTTGTTTCTGTCTCACGCAAGATTACAGCCTTTCCCGCCAGTGTGCGCGCCACTTCTAAATTTACCATGCTACAGCTGCTTGGTGACGATGGGATCCTTTGTTTAATTTGTATTTTGTTTAGCTCAAATATGTAAGTATTATTTTGCCTTGCCTTGCTTATATTATTAAACCGTATATAGTTTATGTCGTGGTCTGTTGTGCTTTACTGGTTTCACGGGGCAATTTTCTAAATTCCATACATAACAAAATTGGGGGCTTGTCTGATAGAATCCATTTGGCATACGTAACACAACAACTTCTGGACTTCCCCAGAACAGCGCAGGGTGATACATAGTATCGACAACTTCCGGACTTCCAGAAGTCGCATACTTTTCCTCCCTCTCAGTCACGTTTTTTCTTGCGCGTTTCTCAAGTTCGACTTCCAGTTTTTGTTCAGTTTCTGGGACGAAAAAAAATCACAGATTTTTTGTACGGATTCCGATTTGTTCGAACTCTAAGGCATTCAAATTCCGAGACTCCACTGTAGTTGGAAAATGTGCCAGTTTCATGTTCAGACACATCTATGTTTTTGGCAGTGTAACTTACAGTGCTTGATATTCTGTGCATGACCTTTGTTTGCCCTTTTCTTTATGAACCTCACCTCATGTGACAGTGATCACCTGTAATGAACAATACTGTTTGTCTGATCGTGTGAGCTTTGCTTGCCTTCCATTTCTGAGTTTGGGCTGTGATTTTTGTGTGTAAACTTAATAATGTTTGCTGTAAACCAGAGTGACACTGGAGTCAAAAGAAACTACTACAGGTGTAGTAATAATTCACAAAAGTAAAAGAAAAAGTAGTGATTAACAAAATGATTAAAGAAAGAGTAATAAATCAGTACTACATGAGTAATTACTTTATAAATTACTTTTTGAAAACATGTATGCAATTAGTAATACAAATACAATTTCAAAGTGAACTTTCCAAGCTGGACCTGAGAAATGCCTACCACTTAGTCCGAATTCGGGAGGGGAACGAGTGGAAGACGGCTTTCAACACCATAAAAACCTCTCCTACCTCCGTACGGCCAAGAGGTTGAACTCCCGTCAGGCACAATGGACACTCTACTTGGGGAGATACAACTTCACAGTGACATACCGGCCAGGCTCCTGGAATACAAAGCCAGATGGCTCTCCAGGCAGTTCTCCTCAGGTGAAGACACTACCATGGAGACCATCCTGCCCTCCTCCTGTATACTCAGAGCAGCCCAACGGGAAGTAGAACGACTAGTTCGGGACACCCATCAGGGGGAACCGGAGCCTGTCGGGTGTCCCTGAGGTTGACGATATGTTTCCCCCGCCGGTCAGAACCCCAGCACTCCAGTGGGCTCACTCCTCAAAGTTAGCCTGCCACCCTGGAGCCCACCGAACTCTCTTCCTGCTGTAACAACGCTTCTGGTGGCCAACGATGGCAGCTGACACCAGGGAGTTTGTGGGAGCTTGTGCCACCTGTGCCCGGAGAAAGTCCTCCCCTCGTGCACCCACGGGTCTCCTCCAACCCTTACCCGTTCCCCATCGCCCCTGGTCACACATTGTGGTGGATTTAGTCACAGGTTTACCCCCATCTGAGGGCAACACTGTTATCCTAACACTAATGGACCAGTTCTCCAAGGTGGTCCATTTCATTGCCCTACCCAAACTCCCCTCAGCAATGGAAACAGAGGGTCTCCTAATTCAACACGTCTTTCGCCTCCATGGCATCCCCAGGGTGTTGTTTCAGACCGGGGCCCCCAGTTTGGATCCAGTTTGGAAGGCGTTCTGCGACACCTTGGGAGTCTCCTGCAGCTTGACCTCTGGCTACCACCCTCAGTCCAACGGGCAGGCAGAACGCGTAAATCAAAGCCTCGGATCCTCCCTGCGCTGCTTCACCTTCCACCTCCCAGCCTCCTGGGCCACACACCTCCCATGGGTTGAATATGCACACAATTCTCTGATCTGCAGCGCCACCAGGATGTCATCCTTCATGGTGATTAATGAGTTCCAGCCCCCCCGTTTCCCAGCCAGGAGGTCGAGGTGGTCATCCCATCGGTCCAAGCACAGTTTCACAGAGCATGCTGGGTCTGGAAAGAAGCACGGACTGCCCTGGAATGAACAGTGGCCCGAAACCGGAGGATTGCCGATTGCCAACGATCCCCGGCACCTCCCTACACGGTCGGGCAACAAGTGTGGCTCTCCTCCCGGGACCTGCCCCTGCAAGTTACATTGGACCCTTTGTAATTGAGAAAATTACAAACCCCAGCACTGTTCGACTGAGACTCCCACCCTCACTCAAGGTTCACACAATATTTCATGTTTCCTTAATTAAGCCCGTGGTAGAAAGTCCCCTTCACCCGCCCACCGACCCCCCCCAACGCCCTCCATCCCCGCCTGATTGATGGACATCCCGCATACACAGTCAACCGAATTCTGACATCAAGTATACTTGATGTACGCAGGCAGGGTCAAGGGTTTCAGTATTTAGTGGACTGGGAGGGGTATGGTCCCGAAGAGCGTTCATGGATTCCCCACTCCCTAATCCTGGACCCACACTTGTTAGACAAATTCTATCGCGAGTTCCCGGACAAGCCTGGTCGGGCGCCAGGTGGCACCCCTTAAGGGGGGGTACTGTTATGGTCTGTGCTGGCTGGCAGAACTAACTCTTCCTTAATCATTGCAGATGCTGGTGAGGGGTGTGGCGGTTTCCAGTAGGCGAGTTCCAAGCAGAGTGCACCTGGTCCCAATCTGCAAGCAGCTAGCTATAAATGGGAGTGGCGCGCTTCTCTCCGATGTCAGAAGATTGTTTTCCCCATGACTCTGTTCCTCGGCTTCCTCTTTGACCCCTGGTTCTTGCTTCGCGCTCAACCAGTTCTCTCGACTTAGTATTCCTGTGATTTACAGTTCCTAGTGTTTAATAAATCGTTTGAACCTTCTTTTGGTCTCCTGCATCTTTGGGTCCAATGCTTACACTCCAGGCATAACAGTTCATTTTTATTAGAGAGCAGAGAACAAGTGCAGGAAAATCTAGAGAGGTGGAGGTATGCCCTGGAAAGGAGGGGAATGAAGATTAGCCTCAGTAAGACAGAATACATGTGCATGAATGACAAGGACCCAAGAGGAACGGTGAGATTACAGGGAGCAGAGATAAGAAAGGTGGAGGATTTTAAGTACTTAGGCTCAACAATCCAGAGCAATGGAGAGTGTGGAAAAGAGGTCAAGAAGCGTGTGCAGGCAGGTTGGACTGGTTGGAGAAAAGTGTCCGGTGTGATGTGTGATAGGAGGGTATCGGCAAGAATGAAAGGAAAAGTGTACAAGACGGTGTTGATGCCAACGATGTTGTATGGGTTAGAAACAGTGGCCCTGGGGAAAAGACAGGAGGCAGAGCTGGAGGCAGCAGAGATGAAAATGTTGAGGTTCTCTTTGGGGGTAACGAGGATGGATAGGATTAGGAATGAGCACATCAGAGGGACAGCACATGTAAGACGTTTTGGAGACAAAGTCAAAGAGGCTAGATTGAGATGGCTTGGACATGTACAGAGGAGGGATAGTGAGTATATTGGTAATAGGATGCTGAGGCTGGAACTACCAGGCAAAAGGCCCAGAGGAAGACCAAAGAGACGATTCATGGATGTGGTGAAGGAGGACATGAAGGTCGTTGGTGTAAGAGAAGATGCAAAGGATAGGGTGAGATGGAGGGAGGCAGATGATTCGCTGTGGCGACACCTGAAGGGAAAAGCCGAAAGGAAAAGAAGAAGAAGATTAACATGTTTCTAGCTACACTGTTGAGCATGCCCTTTACATGTTATCTTTAGCATTAACTATAAGCCAAAGCAAAACCAGTTTGACATTTGGCTCCTCAATTGTTGACTGTGGCACTGAGGGTGTCATGGAGCATGTGATGTGGAATAGGTGGACGAGTCAAAAGAAACCAGCAGGTAATGTGTGATGAATTGTATGTGTCTTATTGCCAGCAGTTTATTTGTATGTGTCTGGAGTGCTTGTGAAGAATCCTGTACCCAGTGTGTGTGCGTGTGTGTGTGTGTGTGTGTGTGTGTGTGTGAGAGAGAGAGAGAGTGTGTTTCACAGTCCTGAGATTCAGCAGCTTTGTAAGGATGAAAGATTAAACTGTCTGTTAACAAATTAAAAAGAAAGAAAACAGAATCTCTGATAATAACAGTGTCTCAGTTGCTTGTCTGCTGACATGACATTTAATATCGAGACGTTTTAGAACTGTTCATAATTGTTGCAGTCCACCGCAAATGTATGTGCCATCTGACATTTTCCTAGCATCATGCCTCTACAGTAGGAAATCAATCACAATGTATTTGAAAAGACTAGAAGCTATTTTTATTCCTCATTAAACATATAATCTTGAAAAAAGTTACTAAATTGAAGAAAAGGTAGAAACATTTAGAAAGGAGATACAATATAGAAAACAAACAAGAGTGGTGAAAAATAAGCAAAAATACAGATGAGTGTTTACATACATTATGAGTTTAAGTTGTAAAAAATTTGGTTCGACAAATTACTGAGCAAGTTAAGTATTATTGATTAAATAGAATCAGCATAAACTTTGATCTCAGAGCAAGACCCTAATAGAATAAAGTGGTTTGGAAAATGAATGAGTAATGAGTGTTCTTGCAAGGTACTCTACTGTTTCTGGTAATATTCTGCTCCCGAGTATGTGTACATTTATTCATAAAAATGTGTAACTAGAGTAAGCTTTTATTTAACCAATCTAAAATGATGAGGGATAAAATAAGCAAAATGAGGGATATTTAGTCTAAACTCAAAATCTTTTTGGTGTTTCTATTAAAAATACATCCTCATGCTAGTTCACTAGGCCAGGGATAAATGCTGCTTTCATGATGCTTCGTAAATGATAATTTTCTATTTGTTGTCACATTATTTCACACTGTAAAGTTCAACACACTAACTCATTTATTCATTTGCTGACTGACTTAATCCTATTGTGGTGTCTATAGCCTATCTCTGCCGTCACTGGGAAAAGATTTACCACATCATCGCAGTTCAAGACACAACCATTACATTTACATAGGGGCAATTCGAAACAGCCAGTTAGCCTCGTGTGCTATCAGTTAGCCTTGTCTTTGGACTGGGGGACAAAACCAGAGCACTCAGAAAAAGCCCACACAAGCATGGGGAGATGATGCAAATTTCACTCAGAAACACTTAAACCTGACACATGGACCCAGGACATTCTTGTTGTGAGGGAGACATGCTAAGAGCTACACCACTATGCACATCCAAAGCTTGAACAAATGTCATTAAAATTTAATTGTTCACATACTTACTAAGAACAGTGATCTAATATTCAGTATACTATTACATACTAATATACAAGCAGAAAAATGAGCAGATATAATCCTCTGAGTGAGTTTGACGTTGGCCACAATGTGATGGCTGACAGACTGGGTTCAATTATCTCCAAAATGACAGGTCTTGTGGTGGTCCTGGTATGCAATGGAAAGTACCAACAAAAGATGGTCCATGGCAGGACAACCAGGACACTGGCAAGAGTGTTATGGGTGTATGAGACACTGATATGCATGGGGAGTGAAAGATGATATATCGGGTCTGATACCCCAGAAGCGCTACCGTAGCACAAACTGTTGAAAACTGTTAATACTGGCTATGATAGAAAGGTATCAGAACACACAGTTCAGTACAGCTTGCTGTGTATGAGCAGGCCAAGCTACAGACCAGTCATGTGCTGGTAATGTTATGTCTTATCAGTGAATAAATCTTTTATAATTACTATTTTTAAATTAATTAATTTCTTTGCTGCTGGAAACGGTTTAATCAATTGAGAGAAAGTTAAAGCCGGAGCTGTCTTGAAAAAATTATATACACAATGGCTTTAGAGTATTGTCTGAGCCAAACTTCGTCAGATGAACTGAGTCTCAGTTCTTGGCCAAGTCAAATCTCATCAATCTTCACAAGTAACTCAGGATCACAAGCCATAAAACAGGCCCCAAAACATCAATAATCCACAACCTCCACAACAATATTTTACACGGCCCATAGGTGCCTTGCTCTGCACTTTGTTTTTCTTGCAGAAAAAAGGTCTTGAATTTTGAATTCCTATAATAAACAGACAGGACATTTCTTGCATTAATAAACATTTTTGTCATAATTTGCAGGCTCTGATTCCCTACTTTAATCCAGTTCAATGTAACATTGAATTATTATTATTATTATTATTATTATTAGAGCTAATAGAACCGGAAGTAATGCTTTCATTGAAAAAAAAAAAAGGCGACCGCAGAGGTTCCGGCATGTAATCCTGACACAATTATGTTTCCGTCCTGTTATCTCTACTTATTCAGTGTGTGGAGAGCCCGGTATAATGAGACCCATGCTGTGATTGGGCACTGCGGCTGTCACGCTGAAGGCCAATAGAGGTTGTTTTTATACAAGATACGGAAATTCCCGCTAAAAACAAAACCACGGTTCATAGATTTTCGCTTAAACATTTATTTTGAAATGAGCAGAAGAGGGAAGCGGTCCCATGAACCTGATCTCCAGCAAGGCATATTAACCAGGCGTGTTTGTTTTTGATTAATGCAGCAATATCTGTCGACTCTGGAAAAAAAATGACGTCACACAACTTGCGGACTCGGCCTCATTCTCAACATGCTCCGAATCTGTCCAGATTCTGGTAAATTACAGTCCACTTCTCCCCAGCATAACAATAATATTAATGTGATTTATATGATAAATGATATTGCATGTTATTATTGTACAGTTCTAAAGTTTGACCGACTTTCCTGAGCCGTCAGTGTCAATGTAAGTGTTACACGTCACACAGACACACACACACACACACACACACACACACACACGTGATTCCCAGTGCCATGGTGATTGTAAGATTCTGCTAAAAACATGGTCAACACACGCGGGCACACACACACACACACACACACACACACACACACACACACACACACACACACACACACACACACACGTGTAATTCCCGGTGAAAGTGATTCCCGCTGCCATGGTCATTGTACGATTATATCTCTGCTAAGAAGACATGGTGAACACAAATGCGCGCACACACGCGCACACACACACACACACACACACACACACGCACACATACGCATGTGATTCCTGGTGAAAGTAATTCCCGGTGCCATGGTCATTGTAAGATTATAACTCTGCTAAGAAGACCGGTCAACATGAAGTAAGTACCTTAAAAGCTATGCTTTTATAATTTTTATAGGGTAGTCTTGGGAGCCTTTAAACGAATCATGCGTTTTACATGCAAAATGTGCCTCTACTTATGAAAACTCCATGTTCCGAAAAAGGTGCTGAAACGGATTAATTTCGTAAGAAGAGGGCCGACTGTATATATATATATATATATATATATATATATATATACACACACACATGGAATGTTAATATTGTTCTATGTAAATATATCAATCTATTGCTCATAGGGTCACGGGTCTGATAAGGTCTATTCATTCATATAAGATGAGCAGTGAACAATATTACCGTTATATATAACTATTTCATAATGTATATCATAATAATATTATAAGCATCATTTGGTAGTATATTATTATTATTATTATTATTGTGGATGCTTATAGCGCAATTTCATACATAAGTATGCTCAATGCGCATGAGACCCCAGCGCTCCCTGCGCTCCAGGTACCCGTCGTCACTGTACAGCACCAGTTGTTGCGTTGTTCTATACTTTTTGATGCTGAGTGCCAAGCAGGAACTCCCAAACTTTAACGTCTCATGGTATGACGCAGCCGGATTCGAACTCCGACCTTCCAGAGGATAAAGCGGACGCTCTACCAACTGAGCTAAATCCCCGGTACAAAGACGTATACAGATTACAAAAGGTTTATGAGTTTTGAACCATGACTATTGTAGCTCTCAGAGCAATTCATTTTTGTGTTCTGCAACTCCAAGATTTATCTGTATTCCAGCTTTTGGAATCTGAAGTTATGGATATTCATCCTGGATCTGATTAAAGCTAAGAGTAATGTTCAACTTGAGATGGTTTTCATTTATATCAGCCAGGTTTAAGTCACTTTGTTTGAGGAGAAAAAAATGTCAAAAGAAATGTAATCCACAAAGCCCATAAATAAGCAGTGGGACTGTTACAAATGTTAAATATTAGTATAACACTGTAGTCTGAAGAAAATATGTAACCGAGGCTCAGTCTTCCCAGGCATCACTTGTATGTGGGACCCAGGTGGGCAATAAGTAGGCTGGATAATGGGCCCCATGCGGGATTGTCATTGGATTCCATAATGGCCTCATGTCAACTACCCACTTGGGTTAACTAAGTGCGTCCCACTTTGGCAAACCTATATGGGCCACTTAGGTGGATCCCAGTTGGGTTAATACTGGGAAATGAATTACAGTAGGTGGTTAACATTAGGCAATTTTTCAGCCCCTTTGCTACTCACATGGGTCCCACATCCAACTGCTGGCCTGGAACTTTAATTTTTCTGGCATTGTTGATTTGGAATCATTGTTGGCAGGCCTTATTCACTGTCTCAAACCTTCTGTGATTCTGTTAATTCACAGAAATTGTAACAACAATCAAGTTAATGTCAGAAATGGCCCAGTCCACCATCATGTTGATGAAAGTTATCTGGTCATGTAAGCTTTATGTCCACAAAGATTCCATCTCAGCTGTGTAAATATGAAGATAAGTTGATAACAGGAAGCTGTTGATAAGTGGCAGAGCAAAGTCATATGAAATGTGACTGCATACACACATACACACACACACACACACACACACACATACATATACATATATACACACAGTATATAGAGTAAAGCAGTTATTCTCATATCACTAAATTTGCATGTCACTAAATATATTCAGTGTCATCCACCTCTCTTTTGCTTTCAATGAATAATTGTTAATTATTTGGAGATAACGAACGAATCACATTGCCACATTCCTATGTAGTATTTACAGTAATAGTGCATATCATGTTCTGTAACCACTTAATCCTAGTTAGGGTCGCGAGGAGGCTGGCGCCCATCCCAACCGACTCCGCGCGAGTGCAGAATACACCATGGACAGCTTGCCAGACCACTGCAGAGCGGAAACATGCAGACAGCTTTGCAGCTACTCTTGTCGAAAGTCAGCAATGGTTCTTTTACATGCCTCACACCATAGCCAGCGAGAGACATGGCCGGCCTTTGATAACCCAGTTAGTTGCACTGGGGGGAGAATGACAACCCGTGGAGAATGGGGATTGAACACCCAATCTTAGGATCAGTTATCCAGCACCTTTACCAACCAGCTCACCACTGCCTACTAGTGCATATTATGCATGTGTGTAATTCTAGAATGTAGACATGGCACAGTATAATTAATCTCTAGACAATTTTAACTTTGATGTTATCAGACCCTAAAAAATTGATATTGAAAGATCTCACAAATCTGTATTTGTGTATTTTTCAGGGCAAACAAAGCAAAAAATCTTTAGATGGTATTGGATACTGTCATCTTTTCCTCTCTACAGACTCTTCACAATGCAACTACCCACTCCCGTTAATCTGTTGTAATCCCTGTCACTGTTTATGCACTAGATGGCAGGCCCATTTGGTGAAGGATCAGTCATACAGGTGTCACATGCCACAAACAAAATAATCACAGAGTAGACTGAGTGTAGAAGGCATTTTCTGGACCTCATCACTCAGAAAGACTTGTTTACTCCAGTCACAATCCATGCTGTGCTTGTCTGCCTGTGTAAGTCTTTGGAAAGTTCTGAATTGGTCAATTCCCCAATGGTACTCAGACTTTGGAAAAGTTATGAGAACAGAGCTCCTACATCCTCCATGTTATATTGAGAAACAGAATGAGAATGAAAGGCCCAACACCACTGTGTAACAGCATATAGCTCCACTCTTAGAAAGAGTTAAATAAAATTAATAACTTCATAAAGGAAACACTGTACCAAGAATTTGTTTGACCATCCACTTTATCTGGACCATGCCTGGTCTGCACCTTGCCTTACCACTAAATATAATCCCATATGTATTCACATTACAGACGCTCCCCGACTTACATTCATCCGTTTTACGTTTTTTCAATTTTACGTTTTTTGGGGAGATGTTTTTCAAAAAAAAAAGTCAAATGAGTTTAGACGTACCTACTATACATAGTACGCTGACGTAATGATGCAATGACGTAATGACACTGCGTCCATTGTTTACAAACGATAGACTGAACGTGCCCCTCCTTCTTCCCAGTTCAGTTTTATATATATATATATATATATATATATATCTGTTATATAGCGTGTTACCTTGAGTTAAGACGTCATGTCCGTGACCTTCATGTTTACACTGTTTTGTGGACTTTTGTAACCCTAAGCAAATATGGTTGGTCAGAAGCGTAAGCATGGGTGCAAGTCTCATACACAGAGATGAATTAACTATCTGCTCAGATCGGCACAATCTACCATGCATACTCAGTTAAGCAATGAGAGTTGTAAAATGAATGAAAACCCGAATCCAGAAAAGAAAGAGAACTCTCCACTTTGCTGGTGATTCACATCAGTGCAGGCTGAGCACTAAACAAATTCAATGGTGCCCTTGCTCACTTGAAAGACTGGAAGTCCGTATAACCCGTGCTTTTTCTCAAGCACAGCAAGTATACTACTTTCGGTGTTGAGTGCCTCACATATTGTAAGCGTTGATTGGCTGTTTTAAGCTTCATGTAAAGTGACTCAGTTCAGCTTCATGTAAAGTGACATCCGTCGACCATCTGAACCAATTGCAAGCAGAAAGATCGCATCATAGAGAATGTTAAAGATTATATTTGATACTGTATTTGATATTTGATGAGTGAATTTGATTACAATTTATCTATTTGAAATTATTTTGCTTGAATTTAATTTTTTTGAATTGAATGTTGATATTATTTGATATTTTACAGTGTTATGTTTATAATAATTAATTTAGAGGTGTTTTATGAGATACGGTAATGGTATTTATGTATGTATAGTATGAGCGTCATATGTCACACGTCATACGTCATACATCACTGTAACAACTTACGTTCACTTTCAACTTACGTTCGGCCGTCTGGAACCAATTAAAAACGTAAGTCGGGGAGCGTCTGTATATACACTACAGGGATCCCTCACTGTCTGCGGTTAATTGGGACCGAGATACCCACGCAACCATCGAAATCCGCGAAGTAGGATCACCCCCCACCCCGACTGACGTATACGTACATGTATAGGTGTATATAATATCCATAAATACATAGTCGATGCTATAAATGCTCATAATAACAATTAAACATTAAAAAATAACAAGATGTAAATAAAATATAAATACAGATGCTCTCCAACTTACCAACATTTTTTTGCAAACATCCGGAGATACTAACTGTCCAAAATCGAAAGTGATTGTGAAATGAAATCGAAGAACAAGTAGAAATAGAAATGGAATAAAATCTATAGAAAGATACATCATAAATATAAGTGTGAAATTTGATTAAACATTATCCTGAGGTACACTTAATACTTGGCAGAGGGGCGTGGCTAACACGTGCTTTACACTGGGGAAAGGAAGCAGAACGATCCTTTTCTAAACTCTTGCTAAAACTTTCAAAGAAGAAACAAATTGACTCCAGTAAGTATTATAATGAACTGGATAAGAGTGAAACTCTCTGTAAATCTGATGAGATCCGCTGTGCTGTGCTTGAGAGGAACCAGGAGTTTATACATGGGACATAATGATATTGATAAACCGATGATTATGGGGGGAGAGAGAGAGAGAGAGAGAGAGAGAGAGAGAGAGATTGTATACAGTACAAACTCATATAGGTTACTTATACAAGGTTTGAGCATATGTTCCCCTCTAAAGAATGCCCTGTAATGACTTACAAACACATTCATCTAAGAACGGCCGTCCTGAACCCACCCCCGTAGCTACCGTACAGCGCTCGGAGCTCGCACACCCCGTTTGCCCACATAGTAAAGTTTTCCAGGCAAGGAAGTTGCTCAAAGTTAAGCCTAAATGAGCTATATATAGCACAGACTAGTGTGAGACTGTATGTGTTGTACTTGAGTGTCAATGTCACAGATAAAAATAGCCACTTAGAGTAGTTTTGAACATTTAAAGTCCATAATGATCATTCATGCCTGTGCATGAATACAAAATACTATATAAATTTATAAAAGAACTACACATACATTTCATTATAATAGATTATTAGTTCTACTGTGCAGTTTATTTTATAACTAACTGTCAGTAAAATTTTGTGTATAATATTATTCAGTATGAATGTTAATGTAATTAGTCACAATGAACACTGGTTAAACATTTGCCTTAATAAATTTTTTCTGTATGCTTATACATGGTTATTTTAAAAATTATTTATTTAACACCAATGTTATGAAGTGATTCTTCCCAGAGGCCTACAGTGGTCACTAAATTACTAATAATTCTAATATCTCTGCATCCCTGCTGTTGAAATACACATGCTTTTAGAATACTGGAAATTTTCACCATTTACTCATTTTAGCGTGTTTGCAAAAATATCATGGAGGAGGCCCAGATCGTAACTGTATCTCTTGGGTAACCCTGCTTTTCGTTGTTAGAGGAGCACCCCTGTTCACCAAATCCTGGCTACGGGGGTGTGAACCTAACTCGTTCGTAAGCTGGGAGCGCCGGTACACACACATACAGATGGTATTGCAGGAGTAGAAGACGGCATACGTACATACGTGCGCGTGCACACACAGATGCAACGATGTAACTAGTTCCGATGGGAGATTTTGGGTTGTTTTTTGTTTGTTTTTCTTTTTTTTTTGCATAAATGGCCTTGTTTTTGTGACATTTTCTGTAACTTTTCCCTTATTCTTCCTTAATTTCCTAAATTTTAAATTTGATCAATATTTATTTTAATAAACCTGCGATCACTGAAGCCGCATTAATTGAAGCACAAAGTAGTGAGGGATCCCTGTATATATTATATAATGTACTCTCTTCAACCTTTGAGGAGATACTATAGAGCAGATACTCTTTGTATTACTACAGCAGCTCTAACCATACATATTGAATATCTTGAGACCAATAAAAGATGGCAACAAGGGATGTTATGGCCTGGTCATAGCCCCCTCTGTTTCAGACATTTATCAGTAATGTTATTTTTTTAAACAGGAATGCAGCACAGTGCCACTATTTATATCTATTTAATGCTCCAAATATCAATACAGTATAACCATTTATTTGAAGTTGGTGTGATCTCAATCAGAAAATTTGTTTGTTTGTTTAGTTAAATACAAAAGCCTCTCTAATATGTCCACGGAGCCACCAGAACACACACAAATATCCTGACTATGCAGTTATTCATGATAAATGAATGAACATAGAATTTATTTGCCCCATTAACTTCATATCTGACTGCTCATTCACAGCTGCGAAAAGAAAATACGTCCTGATCACCTGACTAATCTCAGACAGATGCCTGTTTAGACAATGTGTATCTGTTCATTCATTAATTTCCTGAACAGCTTAACTCTAATTATGGTCGGGCTGAGGCTGGCACCCATCTCAGCCGACTCTGGGTGAGTGTGGAGTACACCCTGGACAGCTCGCCAGGCCATTGCGGGGCCAACACAAACATTCATACTCACATTCACACCTAGGGGCTATTTGGAAAAGCCAATTAACCTATTGTGCATGTTTGTGGACCATGTGACAAAACCGGAGAACCCGGAAGAAACATACGCAAGCACAGTGAGAACAAGCAACTCCACACAGAAATGGCCGAACTGGAAATCTAATCCAGGACCTTCTTGCTGAGACTGATATGCTAACCACTATACCACTGTGCCGCCAATTTGTATCTATTACTAAGTTTTGGGGATTTTTTTTAGTAAACATGAACAGGCCACCATGGTGGCACAGGTTTGATCAACTGATTGGAGTCTTCAGTCAGTTGATTGGTCAGTCTCTGTACAGAGCATGCAAATTAACCAATCAACTGCCTGAAGACTCAAATTAGTTGATTAAATGAGCCAAGTGAGGTGTGCTGCTGCTTGGTTGAAACAAAAACCTGAAGCCACACGGCCCTTTGTGGCACGAGTTTGACACCCCTGCTCAAGGTACTCTGGTTTCTTCCCAAAGTTCAAAAACATGTACAGGAGGCTGTTCCAAATCACCCCTAGGTGTGAGAGTAAGTGCAAATGGCTGTATGTGTGTTAGTCCTGCAATGGCTTTTCGAGTTGTTCAGGGTGTACCTCACCTTCGCCCAGAGTGGGTTGAAAAGGGCACTAATCTCCTTGAAACCCTAATTAGGATTAGGTGACTTATAAAATGAATGAATAAACACGAAGAGTTCATTTCTAAATAGACAATGTATAACTAGTTGAAAGTCACCTCTTTTTTGAGCATGAGAAATTACAATTACGCCAATGACTACACTCCTTCCTAGGATAAATGATTTTGATTATACCATTACTATGGTGGTACAGATAAATGACAAGAAAGTGGTGAAAGATTGGCGCCCTCAAAAGATCAGGAAATTCCAGGGATTTTTGGTTTTGCTCTCTTCAGAGTTTAACAAGTAGCAGTACAATTTACCTCCCCACTAAATGGATGGCCATTCAAACTACAGCATGCTACACAGCCCCTGCTGCTTCCCAGACATTTTCCAAAATTGAAGTACTGTATAAATTTAAAGACTCTATTGAAGAACCTGTATTATTTTGGTCTTGTGTGTACTTACTTAAAAATAAATTACAACATGGGAAATAAGAAGCCCCAGGTGATTAAATTGCCAGTGGAGGGGAGGAGGGGTTCAGTATTTATATATTGTTCTGACAGTACACAATAAACTTCATTACATCCTGGCTGCGAAGAGAATCATCTCATGACAGGCTGATGCACTTTGCTCTTTTCAAACTCAGTTTCTTGAGCTTATACTGCCTGAATCTAAAAAATGGGAAGCTGTTTAGGAAGACTTGTTTGTCTAGAATTCATGAGAATGGCTCCCTGGAAGAGAATCATGTACCATCCTGCCAAAGTGTTGCACTGTAGCTCCAATCCTTTGGAATTTTCATGACAAAATCATGGTGAAGGATGATTTAAAAGAGCATAAATACAGTATGTGTACCATAAACAGCTACTGCTGCTAACTCAACTGACTTCTTCAGCCGGGGACCACCCGTCAACGAGTGTTTCGACCCTTTAAACCCGGGACACTCTCAGGGTGGCGGGTCCGCAGTGATGACGTCTCACTACTACGTGTCAGCTGATAGCTTCCAGCTTTTCTCATCTCTCTACCTTGACACCTAGGCTTCCTAATGTTCTCCATAAGGACTCTGCAGCGAATCCTCCAGCTCCTCCTTCTACAGGAAAAAGCCAACACTTTCAACCTTGTTGTTGGCACTGTTCAACCAACTCAGCATACTTGGCTTTCTGGTGCTCGAACGCTTCCTCACATCTTGTTTCCCAGGGTACCGTGAGTTCGACGATTACAGTCCTCTTGTTCTTTGCGCACCAAATGACGATATCAGGCCTCAGAGTAGTCTGGACTACCTCTGGAAAGACCAGCCTCTGGCCTAGGTCATCTATCATTTCCCACTGCTCTGACTCGTCAAACACTGATGTTGATGATGTCTTCTTCTAGTGCTACCAATATCTACCTGGCTTGTGCAGGGGTTGTTGTTGTCAAAGTCATGTCATCCATGAATCCCCTGCTAGATGGTAAGTACACTCCCAAAGCTGTCCTTAGGCCTCGTGTTTCTCGTCTCCCTGTCTCTAAGATGAAATTCATTCCCATAATGAATAGTACCACAGAAATGGTGCAACTGGTAACTATTCCTTTCTCCAACCTCTGCCACCGGGTAATGTTGTCGCCAACAGAAAACCGCAAATGCACCCCATCCAAATAATACATGTCCTAATTTGCCCACATTTTGTGTTTATAATAACCAACAATGCATTCAATCTAGTTTTATCCTAAAATCATGAAAAAAAATTCATTAACAATAGATTAAAAAAATTCTGAGAATGCTCACATTTGCATCACAACAAGGTCTTGTGTTCGAGTCCTGGGCTCGGCGAGAATATTTCTGTGAGGTTTGCGTGTTCTTCTGGTGTTTGTGTGGATTTCCTCTGAGTACTATCATTTCCTTCCATAGTCCATAGTCATTCTCTAGACCAGTGGTCCCCAACCTTTTTATCACCACAGACCGGTCAGCACTTGGCAAATTTACCGCGGACTGGGATGTGCATAGATTGTTTTTATTGTGAATATAACATTTATATAAAATATTGTTATAATTATTATTATTATTATTATTATTCAATGAAAGCATTACTTCTGGTTCTATTAGTTCTAATAATAATAATAATAATAATAATAATAATAATAATAAGCACTCCATGAATGTTATTTTTCAACAGCTGAAATAAAGTTGGTTGGGAAGTAGAGCTTGAACTTTTCTAAAAAAAAAAAAAAAACAGGTGATGGTGCACCCCAAATCGCCACTATTGTTTGACACATGTCCAGCACGCCTCTGTTCATGTGCCGTTCCCTTGTGTGTTACATTTTAGTACTCAAATAACCTGTAACCAAGAGAATCCGGTCATTTTCAAAACAAAATACTTTTTCTAAATTAAAGATGGTTCAGACTCAGATAATAAATAAAACAGAAATAATTAATTATTTCTTCTGCGGACCCGTACCAATTGAGCCACAGACCGGTACCGGTCCGCAGACTGGTGGTTGGGGACCACAGCACTAGACTGATTGGCGGTTCCAACTTGTCCCTCGGTCAGTACTTCTCAATTATTTTCTGTGGCGCGCCCTCTAGGAAGAAAAAACATTTCACGCACCCCCCCCCCCCACACACACACACACACACACACAGCACGAGTGACTATAAATACTGCAATATTATTTGTCTAAAATTCTGAGTACACCTCTGCATAACATTGTTTTTTTAATAACATTAACAGAAAAAGAAAGAAATATAGTTCAACTTACAATAAAGAAAAACTTCATTAACATTGTTTTTTAATCTGTAATAGAAAAGATTTAAAGTGCACCAATGTGCTTGAAATAAAAAAATACATCCTTATTTAAAGTCTTTCAACTTACTTATGTCTTAATATCTCTGTCTTCTCTCCACCTTTCTCTTCGTTCCTGTTATTAATTTCTAGGTGTTGTTTCTTGAGGGGTTGTTTACTGCACTTCACATTGTTTGCTCGTGCAAAAAAACACTACACCACAGCGCGACAATGAGAGCGCCACTGCCAACTACTGAAATGGAGGTGCAATTACATTTAATTCTCGTACACTGTTCCAGAAAAGCATGTTTCCCAGGGTCATACGTGCTCCACCCGGCATAATACCCCACCCCCACCCCTATTATTTGAGAAGCACTGCTCGAGGTGCAAGAGTGGCTGTGAGTTAGAATAACTGTGTGTATTCTTCTATACATAACATCTGTAATTACAATTTTAACCACTAAACCATCCACAATTATTTTTATGGACAATTTATAAGCTGACATTTGTTAAATCTGTGTAAATGAAATTCTAAAATCCTGACTGAACAGTTTCTTTGCAGTTTTCACACGCACAGGAAACCAAAACAGCTTTTTTTTCTTTTTGTCAAGAATTATTTAGTGAAGCAGTGCTTGCTTTTTTCACTTCTGCTAAATAAATACTCACTGCTTGCATTCTGTTCCTCCAGCATTGCTGTTTCATATGGCCAGTTGTACTCACCTCAGCATGTGCTGAACCAGCTGACAATGGGGTCTCCTGGCAAAAAAATGATGGAATTGTGCCTTGTGGCGGCATGGATGCTCAAATGTTCCACCTTAAATGTTTAATGTTTTTATGTACCACAAATATCTAAGGCCTCCAGTTGCAAATCACTTTTGAATTTTGACCCAAAAAACATGGTTCAGGAATGTTCAAGTTGTTGATTTATTCTCCACATTCTCCAGATCTGATTGTGCAGTACCAATCTGACCAGTGCTGAAGTTTAAAAAAAAAAAATAAAATAAAATAAAATTTTAAAAGCCCTATATTTAAGCTAGCTATTGAAATGTGTAAATAAAAGCAATGTTCATGTTACATGGTAAAGCTGCTGACACCTGGGGAAGGTGTTGTCATGATGAAAATGGCAAGACATCATATGAGACTATTATTTGAGATTTTGAAAGGCGCATTGTTTCAGTAAGAAAGCATTTCTGTGTGGAGTTTGCATATTCTCTCTGTGATCGCACGGGTTTTCTCTGGGTACTGTGATTTCCATCCGTACTCCATAAACATACACATTAGCTGAGTGTGAATGGTTGTGTGCATGTTGGTTCTGTACTCCATCCTGCAGTGTCGGCTGAAATAGGCTCCAGCCCCCCATAACCCTAGTAGGATGAATATGTTTGGCAAATGAGTGAATGATTGGATTCACTATATAGTCATATAGTCCTTCAGCAATAGCATGCTTCATTTTTTTTTAATTCATAACTGGTAATTATATTGTGATGGACTAATTTAAAGTAATTCCTTTCAAATGCAGCCTATGTGGAAGAGTGCATTCTATGTACGGCCCATCTGTTATTATGTAGGGCAACAATGTGAGAGACAGTCTAATTTGCAATGCTTATTTTTAGCACTGGTTATCTGTTCAGAAAATGCTTTATTAATGGGGAGAGGTGTAAATGTGCCATCAGTTCCTATGCAGCATTGCACAGCATGAGATTTAGAATGAAGTGTAATTTAGTCAACTTTATTATCAGGATACAATGCAGGATGTAACCACACCATGGCTTAGTGCAACAGGGAATAAAAGTAGCCATCATGCATTCAGGATTGTGCATAGCATGTTTTTAGCAAATGGTGTTAATCTTCAATTCCACATAACTAGTGATAATAATAATAATAATAATAATAATAATAATAAAAGGGCGTCATGGTGGCACAGTCATTACCACATCCGACTCACATGGAGTTCATATGTTCTTCCTGCGTTTGTGTGGGTTCCCCAGGTCCTGCATTTTCCTTTCTCAGTTCAAAGCCATGCACAGTTGGAAATTGGTCATTCCAAAACGCCACTATGTGTGAGGTATGAGTTTAAACGGTTCTATAAGTGTTGACCTTGCAGTGGCCTGGCAAGCTGTTCAGGGTGATCCTATTAATGATTATGCTGCTTTGAAAATGAATGAATAAATGAATAATATACGTGTAATTATGTGGTTAGCAAGTCCTCCTCACAGCAAGAAGGTCCTAGGTTCGATTCACAGCTTGGGTGTTTCTGTGTGAAGTTTGCATGTTCTCCCCATGTTTGTATGGGTTGCCTCTGGGTACTTCGGTTTCCTCTCACAGTCCAAAAACATGCACAGTAGGTCAGTTGGCAGTTCCAAATTGCCAGTAGTTGTGAGTGTAAATGGTTGTGTGATTGTTGGCCCTGTGATGGCAAGCTGTCTGTTGTGTACCCCGCCCTCGCCCAGAGTCAGCTGAGATGGGCGCTAGCCTCCCCGCAATCCTAACGAGAATTAAGCAGTTCTGAAAATGAATGAATGAAATTAATTTTATAAATAAAATTATAAAAAAAATAATAATGCTAATACTACTACTAATAATAATACATTTACATTGAGACTTAAGCTCTATATTTCCTATAACATAGGGAAGCCATTTAAAAATTAAAAAAAAAAAAAAACAGAAAGAAATCAAGTTACGACTTTGTAGAGGTTTGTGACTTTCTTACATCTCAGACAACTTTTTGCTGTCTAAAGTGTAGTTCAGTGAGTTTATGAGTAATTCTCTGTTATAAGTCATGCACATTGTTTATTCAGTATAATATGGAAA
Organism: Plotosus lineatus; assembly: GCA_024760905.1. NCBI lineage: Eukaryota > Metazoa > Chordata > Actinopteri > Siluriformes > Plotosidae > Plotosus > Plotosus lineatus. The sequence goes on along the minus strand of CM045737.1, from coordinate 20,794,670 downwards.
TTTGCATCATTTACAGTGCTACATGTTTTCAATTGTTGCAGAGACAAAGTAGGCATAAGAATAGATAAAAGATTATACCCTTCTGTATTGCTTGTGAACTGCTTATTCAAATCTACAGTACATAAGTGGTGTACAAGAGAAAAGAAGGGAATGCAATGGCCTTTGGCCCCTGCAACTTGAGATATTTTCAAATAATTGTGAGAGATGCAGGGATTGAGTCATTCACAGCCTTTGTCCAGTAAAGGGAAAAATATGAATGGCACATCAGTGTGTCACCTTATATTCAAAGCTCAAGTCACAGTAATTAGTACAATTTAACACTGGCCACAACACATCACCTCTCTCTCTCTCTCTTATTTTTTTGTCTTATGCATCCAAACACATACTGTACAGTACTCAAAAACAACCCCAATCCAGTTGTCCCAGTCATAAGCAGAACTGATTTGAAAACATTAAAGAGTTGTGATAAGTAGAAGTTGGAGTATTTGAGCTCACAATATCAAGTAACATGTATGCAGAAATGCAGTTGCTGCTTTTAGTTTCTGATAGATAATTCTAGTTGCAGATGTGATTGTAATTGTGAATGGGCTAGTACGTATATTATTTTAATACAACATAATCATAAACAGAGAGCGGTCACAGAGAGGTCAGAGGGTCAGAGTCTATCTCCAGCAACACTGGGCGAAGGCAGGGTACACCCTGAACAGCTCATTAGAGTGGCAACACATGCACAACCATTCATATACTCACACCTAGGGGAAATTTGGAACTGATAATCTGCCTAATGTGCATGTCTTTGGACTGTAAAAGGAAACTGAAATATAGTAGTACCTCACTTTATGAAAGTCTCACCAAACGAAAAATTCAGGTTACGAAACGCATTTTCCTAAAATTTTTGTCTCTGGATACGAAACAAGTTCACGTTACTAACGCGCCATCTTAAAAATCCAAGCGCGCCATTCAAACATTCAAACGCGCCATTCAAACGATGCATGAGCTACTCTCCCATCAATGACATTCAAACATCTCGCCCCGCTAGCCTTCCATTGGCTAGGAGGGATGACGCAGCTACCTCCCATTGCCTATCTCGCAACATCCCGCCCAGCTAGCCTCCCATTGGCTAGGAGGGATGACGCAGCTCACTCTTATTGGCTATCTCCCAACATCCTGCCCCGCTGGCCTCCCATTGGCCAGGAGGGATGACGCAGCTCACTCTTATTGGCTATCTCCCAACATTCTGCCCCGCTGGCCTCCCATTGGCCAGGAGGGATGACGCAGCTCCCTCTCATTGGCTATTATGAAGCTGCATCTACCATAATGCTTTTCGTGTAAAGGACAGAGTTACTGTTGTTTCATGCTTTATTTCTTGACTCAGGCTTTTTTACCCTTCCATAAACATTTGTAAGATTGTAACTCTACTAAGAAGACATTGTCAACATACGCATGCACACACACGCGCGCACACACACGCACGTGTGATTTCCGGTGCGAGTGAGAAGAAGAAATGGGCTCGAGTGATATCGCAAAAGAATGTGGCCAAACCTGTCTACCATCGGTATGATATTGAAGCAGAAGGAGGTCTTAAAAGGTATCCTTTTATTATTTTTAAAAAGTTTAGGGGGTAGTGTTGGGGGCCTTGGAACGAATCACACGTTTTACATGTAAAATGTGGTTCAATTCCAAATCCAGGTTAAGAAAAAGGCTCTGGAACGAATTAATTACGTAACGTGAGGTACCACTGTACCTGGAAGAAACTCATGCAGGTGCAATCAGTTCATGCAAACTCTACATGGAAACGCCCTCAATGAGCCAAGAACCGGAAGCTAGGACCTTCTAACTGTGAGGCAGATGTGCCTCTACACCGCCATGCCACCTGGAATGAATACTGTGCTCCTTTTTATATCTGAATAGTAAAGCACAAACCTGATTTTTCAGCAACTCCCAGCAGCTGTCTTAGTGCCTCTTTAGTCTTGGGTCTTGGTCTTATCAGTTTGGAGACACACCTGCTTCTAACCCACTTGGGAGCCCAGATAATTTACTTTCACCCAACCGAATTCCAGATTTCGGTTCATTGTAAGTCTCTCTGAATTAGTATTAGGGTAATGAGACAGCTAAAAGGACCTTTGTTGCTATCTGTGTTTTGAATTAAAATTTTGCTCTGACCTCTTGTTTAATTAAATAAGAGCATTAAATTATTAAAATTAGTGTCTGCCATCCATGTAAATAGAAGGAGGCAAAAGATAGTTAGCTGTACATATAAGCAACGCATATTTAAAAATACAGGGATCCCTCGCTACTTCGCACATCAATTCATGTTTCAGTGCATCGTGGTTTTTTTTTAAAAAAAAATCATTGAATTAAAAAAATAAGGAAATTAAGGAAGAATAGGGGGAAAAGTTAAGGAAAATGCCACATAAACAAGGCCAATTGTCCAAAAAAAAAACAAAAAAAAACCCCAAAACAACCCAAAACCTCCCATCAAAACTACTTACATTATTGTGAGGTGTGCATCTGCATGCATGCACGCATGTCTGTATGTGTGTGTATTTATATTTTATTTACGTTTTATTAATTATTTTTTAATTGTTATTATAAGCATTTATAGCATTCAAAATGTATTCATTGATATTATATACACATATACGCAAACATCAGTGGGGGGGGGGGGGTGATCGTACTTCGCGGAATTCGGTGGTCGCGTGGGGATCTCGGTCTCAATTAAAGTGAGGGATCCGTGTAATGTAAATTACTGAATAGAACATTATCCTTCGGGATGTTAACAAATTGCACTTTTAGCACCCTTCGATCAGTTCTCACTGGCTCCAGTCTGTTCAATTTTGAAATGTCAGTCATATTCCTGGTTCCTTATTTACAGATTAGCAGCTGGTTTAAAAGTTTTTTCCATTTAAAAGATCTACCAATCTTCATAAAAAGATGCCCTGCATCAACCAAGAAAAGCAAACAGCACACTGTTCAGTGGACACTGAGCTTTTTTCTATGCAAGACATGCCCACCCACACTCCATTCACTCCGAGTGAAGTCTTTACACACTGATGTCCAATAAACAAAGCAAGTATATAAGCACCTCATGGACACTAATAGCTACATCTGTTTCAGTAGCAGTGTATTGAGAGATTTAAAGGAAATAGTTCCACATCTTGCTCAACAGGAAGAGTGAGTTTATTGAACAGACAATATCGAAGTGAGATATTCCATCATTTGATTCAACAGAATATTGAATTCCACTGATGGTGATGATTTCCTTTCGGCTTTTTCCCTTTATCAGGGGTCGCCACAGCGAATGATTCGCACATTTGATTTGCCATAGATTTTTCCATCCGATACCCTTCCTGACACAACCCTTTAGCAAGGGACAGAAATATGCTGATGGCTTTGCAGCTCCTCTTTATGAAAGTCAGCAATGGTTCTTTTACATGAACCTCTCACTAAGATTGAAAAATCATATTTCATTGCATTAAAAAACAAACACAACCCCCTAACTCTAACTCTTCCCATGAACGGGGTAGGATTAAACAGTTCAGCCAGTAAATGAATGGTGAAAATTTTACAATTAAAAGATATATAACTAATAATCAATGTTGCCCGTCATCATGCAAATCATTGATACATAACAGCCAATCAGTTCAGTGATGTATCAGTCTTATTGGGTTTCCTATGGCGGTCATGCATGAACACCAAAAAAACCATCCAAACTGAAGGTGATAAGCTATAACCATGCTGTATAAGCCATATTCCATGATTATGGTGGTACACATGGGAGCTCTGGTGTTAGAATTCTTTTGCGGTTTTCAAGTTTACCCAAAAAAAAAAAAAAAAATCATGCTAATATATGAGGCTAAATGTAAAATGCCCTTGAGGTGTCCAGATATTAAAAAAAATCTCTATCCATCCAATTAGCTACCTAATTTAAATAATATAGACATCATAAACTCAGCCAGCCCGAACTCATAGTAAGGCCTTCTGGGAAGGTTTCCTGCACACCCACACTGCATTAAAACTAATGAGCCACAATTCTCGTCCAACGCCAACACAAGTTCACAGTTACTCTCGTAAAGGAGAAAGGAAATAGCTTAAAAATCATTATCTGAGAGAAACAGATTCAAAAAGCAAAAATGGATGGATGTGCCATGTCTTTTCCTCTGTGAGAGATATATAATGTATATTGTCCTGGTTTCTGTTGACCTTCTCACTCCTGTTATGGCAGGATGTATCACAGTCAATCCCTTGTGTATTTATTAAACCACTATCTAACACTGGATTCCTGATCACAAGCAACTATTCCTCCATTAAATGTTATACGCTCTGCACAGCCCACAAATACTTCACAAAGTCTCACATCAACGATCCATGATTTTTAATAGGGTAAATTATTTGATCATCTAGTCCATGTATGTTAACTTACACTCAGCTGACTCTTTTGCATGTTCTGTGGCTTGTTTGTCCACCAGTGATGCAAACTAGTAATAATACTAGTAATGTAAGGTTAATTTCCTGTATTCACATCCATTCATAATTCTGATGACATGCTCCTGGATTAATTATTCATTCATTCATCTTCTAAGCCACTTAATTGAATTATGGTTGCATAGAAGTTGGCGCCCGGTTCACTCGGCCCAGCTCGCCTGGCCATCGCAAGGCAGAAACACATACAGTCATTCACACTCACACTCAAACCAAGGGGAGATTTGGAACAGCCAATTAGCCTACTGTGCATGTTTTTGGACTGTGGGAGGAAACCATAATATCTGGAGGAGGCCCACACAAGCACACGGAGATCATGCAAACTCCACACAGAAATTCTCCGAGCAAGGGAATTGACCCTGGGACCTTCTTGCTTTGAGGTAGATAGCTAACCATTGTGCCACCCCAGTATTGATTAATTATCAGTGCAGGGGTATGGTGGAACATCGGTTAGCACTCTCACCTCGTAGCAAGACTGTCCTGGGTTTGACCCCTCTGGTGGTGAGGAGGTCTTTGTGTTTGCTTGTTTTCACTAGGCTTTCGTCTTACATCAGGTTTTCCATGAGTATTTTTCTCATCAGCTAGCTAGCTTGACTTACTGAAGAAATAGGGACTGTTTTTGAGGAGTTTGCTGGGGTGTTTCGCCCGCTCTCTGCCATGTGACAGCTCAGTGCAACAGACCATGTATTTTGTAATGGTTTCAGTGTAAAACAGCAGACAGAAGTCTGGTAGAGGATGGTGCCACTCGTGCTTCACCATCGTCCAACATGTAGAAGCAAGCAAAAAGCAGTGTTTGATTTTCCTCTGAAGTGAGCACATCCGCACAAGGTACAAGCATAGCGAGTGTGTTTTGTGGTGAAGTAGGCTTGTTTCAGTGATCCACCAATAGCAACTGACCTAATTTTATTTACTGGCTAACGTGGAGATGTATTCACATGTAGTAGGTGCTAAGTTTGAAGCCTGCTCAGACATGTAAAACGGTATCACATGGATGTTACTGCAGTAAAATCATTCATCATACAGATGTACAGCTCCGCAATGGATTCTGGAGACAAAATTGCAAAATTATTTTTCATTAGTAAGAAAGCTTCCACTTCTCCCCAGGTTTCCATGTTGGTGGCAACAGGATGTTTATAGTTTATTGCAACCATCCTCTATTACAACCAATGGAAAACAATATCACTATACTACTACATGTCATCAATTATTAATTTACTGGGGTTTTTTTATCGGTTCCATCCTTGGGTATCTATATATGTAAGGGTAAGGTACAGGGATTAGCATTTGCTTGAAAGAAAGCCAAATGTTCCATATTTATCGGCACCCTGTAAATTACAGACTACACAAAGGAACAAAACAAAACGTTTTAACAGGAAATAGCCATGAGCTGGTTTCAAGTTTAATATGCTTATTTAGTTAGGCAACTATTTTGTTCTTTTTTAGAACGACATTTGCCAACAGAACAAAATTGAACCGAATTAATTATAAGACTCAGCATCATTCATTTGCTGAACCATTTAATCCTACAAGGTTCATGGAGTGGCTGAACACATTCCAGCCAACAATGGGTGAAAGCAGGGTACACTTTCAATCACTTTCTAGACCATTGCAGGGCAAACACACACACACACACACACATACACACACACAATCTCATCATGGGGAACTTTGGAACAGCCAGATGTATGCTTTTGGACTGTGGGAGGGAACCAGAGAACCTGGAGAAAACCCACACAAGTATTGGCGGACCATGGAAACTACATACAGAAATTCCCACACTGAACACAGGACTTGAGCTTCTTGCTGTGAGGCAAACGTCCTAACCACTACACCATCATGCTACCACAAAATTATTTATTTATAATATTTGGTAACAGTATTCAAAGCATTTGTTTCAAGTTTAAAACAAGTATACTTTTTAGAACAAGATTTAACATTATTATATATTACAGTACTTGCTATGAAACAATTTTTTTCACTGTGCAGCCCCATTTCAGTTTTAAACTTTAAACAACCTTCACGGGGATCGCATTTAAACAGTAATAACCGGGGCTTGCATGTCCATTAAGCCATACTGTCCCCGGGGCCTTATACTGAAAGAAATGTTGAACAACATCAGCATAAAATGTACAATGGCGCAGTAGTGGTCTGCAATATTCCAGAAGTTATCGATGAATCATTTTCCTCTTCACCTAGAAGGACTGTGGACTGCAATGTTCCCTGTAATTTTTCCTCTGTCTGGGCATACAGACAACCTCCCTGAGCACACTGAGGCCCACTGTGAGCAACATCACAAGTGCTCGCTGTGGCCACACCCCAGTATCACACCTGGGATCATTGAAAGTTTCATGGCTTATTAAACACAGTTTTATAGACGACATCATTTTCCTCCCTGAATTTGAAATATATGACGAACATTTTGTGTCCTGTCATGTCTGGCTCTCATCTACTATCAGGGTGTGCCAGGGTGCATTTTTAACCTCACACATAGTTCACACATTCTGCACTCTCATTGATTCACAAATTGAAAGGTATAGTTTTTGCTTCGCCAGCTTTCTGCTGTACTCACAGACTTTGCGCAGTTCTTATTTTTTACTTTGTTTTGGGGAGTCGACGTTTCATATTCCCTGGCCGCTCGTTTCGTCATGTAACGGGGTTAGCATTAGCATCACTTCACTCAGCAGCACTGTTATTATTGTTATGGAGCGTGTATGAGCGCAGCACGTGACGGTGCCGTGATTGGCTGCATAGCGTGATTGCATCGCATCGTGTAATTGGCTAGACACCTGTCACTCACTAAAAGTTCTATACCGTGTATGTGATTAATCTGCAGCGCTGAGAGTGTTCGAGCGGTGCGCCATTGCGCAGTTGCGCAGCTTAGAGGGAACGTTGGTGGACTGACTATCTGTATTTTAACTAAGAGGAAAGTTTGGCAGCTGAACTCTTGTAAATTTCAATCAAAGAACTTTACTGGTAAAACAAATATAAAAAAAAAGTCAAGTGAAAAGAAAAGCAAGGGGAAAAGTTTTCTTGGAGTAGAGGGGTGCTGATGTCTCAGGGTGCCCTGACGTCTGTGCTGCCTTCTGGCTTTTCATTTCATGTTGAACAGTCATAATTACAGTTAGACAAACCCCAAGTTTGACTGAAGGCTGCATCAGATCAATCTGTTTTTGTTGGTCTATTGAGCTGCATGTGTGCTCACGATCTGATACTGAGCCAAAAATCCAGATATACTTCACCTGCTATGATTCTTCATCCTTACTAATGCTCCTTTATCTTGAATACTTTCTCTTGCACTGGATACTCCCACCTCGTTATTCCATGTCATTCTTATAAATATTTCATCTCCATACATATTTGATATGTGTGCACCATGTTGCTATGAATGAACCAGGAGTTCTTCATATAAAAACATTAAATTAGGATCAGGAAGTGCACCGCTTCAGGTTAAGACAAACCAGGGGTGATTTATTTGATTGGCAGTTTTCAATTCAATAAAATTTACACACTTCTCAGCTAATCAGATAATATATATATATATATATATATATATATATATATATATATATATATATATATATATATATACTCAGTCAAAAAGAAACTTCACACTCATAAATTGCTAAATATCTTCTTGAAACTTAGTACAAAATTATTATCGTTATTATTATTATTAGGGGTAAGTACATTGACAAAGACACCATGTCACACAACAACTTCCACGTGCACATGCATGAAGCAGGAAAAAGCATGTTTTCTCGTTTTTCTAGTCATGTGACCTTGTGAGACACGTGAATTTTTGCTCAAGTTAGCACAACAGTGTGACTTATTGGAAAAACAAGTCTTTACCGACAATTACCCGATGATTTTCACCGCCACGACTGTCAAACATTCAACGTGAACGTGCCATTGGCATTCTGAATACGGGGATATCCGTCACTGACGTTGCCCGGGCTATGGGATACAGTCGACGGACTATCCATGATCTACGGACACGTCTCCAACATGCAGGCACCACAGCAGACCAACCTCGTTCAGGAAGACCACGCGTGACGTCACGAGCAGAGGACCGTCATATCGTCTTACGTCATTTGCGAAATCGATTCGTCACGGCAACATCCACTCGGAATGATTTGTTTAGAGGTCACTGAGTGGCCCTCAAGGTCTCCTGACCTTAACCCCATCGAACATGTATGGGATGTGTTGGGCAGAAGACTTCGTCAAGTTTCCATGGCATTTCCGGTGGAACTGATGAAATGATGAACGTGATTGTCATGGTGCGCCGTCATTAATTGTTAAAGAATGAAATAAAATCATGACTTCCGACCCTTCTTTTCCTCTGTTCAATTTATTGACCACCAAACAAGTGTGAAGTTTCTTTTTTTGACCGAGTATAGTTTAGAACTGATCCTACAATTACATCTTATTACTTGATATTTTTACCAAAAAGACGTGCTTGTATGACCCTTATGCTGTGCACTCTGACAAATGCTGCATTGGAAAGGGAAAATATCTTGAATTTTTGGAACTACAAATGCTGTATTTTTTATAATAAAAATATAAAAACCTACGAATGTAAGAATGAAAGGAAAAGTGTACAAGATGGTGATGAGGCCAGCGATGTTGTATGGGTTAGAAACAGTGACCCTGGGGAAAAGACAGGAGGCAGAGCTGGAGGTAGCAGAGATGAAAATGTTGAGGTTCTCTTTGGGAGTAACGAGGATGTATAGGATCAGGAATGAGCACATCAGAGGGACAGCACATGTAAGACGTTTTGGAGACAAAGTCAGAGAGGCTAGATTGAGATGGTTTGGACATGTACAGAGGAGGGATAGTGAGTATATTGGTAGTAGGATGCTGAGGTTGGAACTACCAGGCAGAAGGCCTAGAGGAAGACTAAAGAGACGATTGATTCATGTATATGGTGAAGGAGGACATGAAGGTAGCTGGTATAAGAGAAGAAGATGCAGAGGATAGGGTGAGATGGAGGCAGATGATTCGCTGTGGTGACCCCTGAAGGGAAAAGCTGAAAGGAAAAGAAGAAGAAGAAAAAGCTATGCTTATATGTTTCTTGCATAGTTTTGTGAATAAATAAGTGAAACTGGAAATACATTTTTGATCATGTCTTCATCAAATTTTGTCCCATTTAAAAATATATATATATTTTAAAGCTGAGCAGTCCCTCGATTTACATACCGGTAGGTGCATAACTCAAAACTCTGCTTGGTGCACTGAGACTTTGTTGATCACATACTGTACCCGATTATTTACATTACTGCCAGTAATCTAATAAAATTGAAGCTTTGCATTGTTCATTCATCATACAGTGGCAACATTAATTTAGATTTGTTTTGCGAAGCAGCTGAATATCATAAAATTTGACTTTACTGTACTGAAGATATTTTCACAAAATATACAGTATTTTTGGGTTAGGCTTTCAAGTGGTGCATGGACAAATCAACTTGGAACCTGCAAGTGTGACTCCAGGTGAATGCATGCAACCACTGTGGCTCAAAGTCCATGGGAGGTAACTGGCTAAGCTCTCACAGGAACAAAAGGATTGCATACGGCCCACCCCCTGTCACTTACTGTAATCACCAGCCAATGATGGGCCTCTGTGAGCTCATGCGTACAAAAGACTACGCAGTGTTTTTCCTCCAAGCATGTTAAGTGGTTCCTAAATGTGCAGCTCGTAAAATGAGTGTCAGCATTACATGTCACGTAGGGGGTACATGCTCGTGTAAGCTCCTCCCTGGTTGATGGTGATCACATAACGGAGGCAAGACTGTACTGGATGCGTGGGAACTGAACATCAATCAATTAGTGGAGAGAATATTCAAGGCAAAATTCCCCAAAAAGATATTTTTGGTCCAGTGCTTGATGCTGGTACATACAGCTTGCACACAAGGTAAGCGGTAAAACACACACACACACACACACACACACACACACACACACACACACACACACACACACACACCTATCAATAGAATATTTAGATTATTTCTCTGTAGCTGACACACCTTAATTATGATTAATTGTTACCGAGCAAGGCCTGGAGGACTACATCCCAGAAGACAGCTGTCATTTACACATACACTCACACACACACACACTCACACACACACACACACACACACACACACACACACACACACACATAATCACACTCAACTAAACTAAACTAGAGCATCCCGTTTAACTAGTAGCAAATATTGAATTCTGTTTTTGAAAGATATTCACTCCGTTTCATTTTATCAATTATGGTGTAATTTTCATCTCTGAACTTTTCCTCAGTCTCATGAATCTATCAGACTGTCCCTACTTGCTCATTTATCTGTGTCAAAAAAATTCAGAAGATGCAATATTGTAGATCAGGAATAAAATAAACAATTTCTGCAGGTCAGACCCTGGTACTCGTATTATTGTACTAATTTTTAATTATTTCTGAATGGCAGCTTTTGCAGACCCTGGGCATTCAAGAAATTTCACCCCAAACTGTTTGACTCACCTCCACAAGTTAGACTAGTTTGACACGCACTTCTTCCGTGCCGCATGGTCAAGCTGCTTTCACAAAAGCTCAACTGGATTGAGATTCGATGACTGAGCTGGGCACTCCATTACTGACAGAATACATTCGGACTCCTTCTTCTGTAAATAGTACTTGCATATTGGAGTGTTTTGTGTCACTGTTTTGTTGAAGGATGAAAACCAGGCCCATTCTTTTTCACGATCCCTTTCACCCTGTATCGATTCCCCACTTTACCACCATCGCCCCAGACCATAACATTTCCCCCGCTATGTTTGACAGATGGTGTCAACCACTCCGCTGGCATCTTTTCATTTGTCCTGCACCTTCCAAATGTTCTTCTTTGTGATCCAACAAAAATTAGATTAATCTATTCATAGCACTTTTTCAAGCTTCCTCTGTTCAATGTCTGTGTTCTTTTCTTCATCTAATTCTTCTCTTTTTATGGTTATTCTGATATGGTGTTTTCCTCGTAAAGAAAGTGTTTTGCTGGTAATATTTAATGTAGCTGTCAATTAAGGATCTTTCAGGTGTTTGTTCCTGAAACTACAGGCTCCAGTGTACTTATTGTTTTTCTCAGTTGTGCCTCCAGGCATTGGGACTTTCTCATTATATCCTGGTTTCAGCCCGTGTTGTTCTGTGAAGGGAGTAGCACATGCATTGTATGAAATTTTTAGTTTCTTGGCAGTTTCTCATATGAAATAGCCTTCATTTATCAGAATGAACACAGAATTTCAAAAGAAAGATTTTTTCTGTCCATTTTGAATCTATAATCAAATCCACAAATGTCAATTTTTTTAGATGTACAACTAGATGAAAGTGGTCCAATTGTATTGCATCTGTAATCAGCAGAGCAGTTCATTTGTGCTGACATAATTGCAGAAGGATTTTCTAATGATCAATTATGCTTTATGCTTTTAGCATGACAAACTTTCATTAGGATACCCAATGTGCCATTAGAACTCAAATATGATAGCTGCTGAAAATGACCTTCTATACACCTATGAATACAGTAGCAATGTACTGCTTTTAAAAGAAAAATGTACTTCTTTATTGCTTTTTTCACAACCATGGACATTTCCAACTGACACAAACTTTTAAATGATATTGTGTATCTTTAAGGACTAGCTCTGGTAAGACACCATTCCACAGATGTGCCATATTGAATCGTCTCCAACAAGCTATAGCCTGTCTCCCACAAGACCAGGACATTGCTTGTAGCATTTGGGGTCAGCCAGACTCTAATAAAACACTTCTGAAAAACATGTGTTTTCAGAAGCCCAGGATTACCACCAGTGCAGCTTCTGTTACAATCTCATTATTCTGAACAGAGACACACCCAGCTGAATCTGTAGAATCAGTATAATAGTTTGCTACAACTGAGTATAATTGGAAGGCCACCACATTCAAGTCTCCCAGCATTCGTACTGAGCTGTGGCCCATTTAGTGTATGGAAAACATTTCCTGAAGTTTCGTTTGAGAAAAAAGAAAAAAAAAAAAAAGCCCCTGTGTTCCAAGTCGTCTGCATATTGAAGAGGTTACAGGTAACAAAAGGAATTTTAGGTTATTCTGTGCTGCTTTTGTGCAGTTTTAATAGATATATATTTGCATTTTCTCACCTTGGTATGACGAGTGACTGTGACTATTGGATTATCTTTAAAAAAAAAGTTTGCACTTAAATATGTCTCTGAGGATGAAGGAGGTAGAGGTGGATGTGTCTATTTTGGTTTTTCTGTAACACTTCCTGATGATTTGTCTTATGTTCTCTCTCTCTCTCTCTCTCTCTCTCTCTCTCTCTCTCTCAACAATTAACAACTCGCATTTGATTTTGCCAATGAAAAAGCAGATGTGATCTATGATGGTAATAGAATAGAGAAGAACATGTTCCTCCTTCCTACTAGCCTATGAATGGACTGAAGTCTGCATTATTATTAAATGGTGTAAATGTTAATAAAATGAAATGGATTAAAGCAGTTTGTCCAGAAATATAATAGGCACAATGGGTACGTGACAATCTCCCCACTGAATAGTTTTTATCTTTTTCTATTTCTTTTCCGTTCGGCTTTTTCCCTTTTGTTTTGGGTCGCCACAGCGAATCATCTGATTCGCACATTTGATTTGGCATAGGTTTTTACATCAGATGCTCTTCCTGACACAATGCTTTTAGCAAGGGGCAGAAACACAGTGACAGCAATGCAGCTACTCTTTATGAAAGTCAGCAATGTTGTTTTTTAACTGAACCTCAAACCATAGACAGTGAGAGACATGGCCGGCCTTTGATAACCCAGTTAGCGCCACTGGGGGGGGGGGGGGGGGGGGGGGGTTAGTGACAACCTTGTGGAGAGTGGGACTCGAACCCCCACCTTAGGATCAGTGCTCCTGCGCCCTGTACCACTAGGCCACCACTGCCCTGTTGAATATTTTTTTTAAATGTTAATAAATCCAGATTAGTATTATGTTTAATATTGGTTATTTAGTTGTTGGGAGTTGTAGGATGACATTTGACACTGCCGAAATTAAATCTGTCACCATTTTTTTCATCCATCCAGTCTAGGTAAGCATATAAATGTCCAGTGGAAACTGTCCCCTTTAAGCCATTCAAGTTCTTTTCCCACCATCCAACCCCCCACTGTTCATAATATGATCTTCATCTTAGTGTTTTGTACATAGCAGTTAACCATGTGTAGGACTCATTATCATGGGTGATGCCCTTAAAGCATTTGCCACTTAGCAAGACACCAGGCTGCCTATTAGTATCCATTATAGCTCTTAAATGGATTAGCTACATTTCTGCATGAGTGCAACCTGTTATATGCTAGCACATCGACAATGAAACAAGCAGCGAAAATTGTTCAGTAAACTGATGAAGACAATTTTAAAATGGCACTTTTTGTGTGTAAATAATAAAAGAACCGATGGATTATTACTTTGCCCTGAGCTCTCACACCTTCTTTTGAATATATTTATATGGCTGTTTAAGTAAATAGGTAAAAATAGATTATGTAATGCAGGTAATGTACAGTGAATCTGTTATTATTTGTTAGAATTTCCTTTTTGGTTTCATGTAAACTTAATTTTAAGAGAAAAAAACATGATTGCATGGCAGTTCAAGCGAAGAAATTCCCACATGCTTGGTTTTAGGGACCCCCACTCCCACTCAGTGATTGCCTAGCCTCATCAGGCCTGAGAAGAAAACTGGTAAAAAGCACAAAGGCATGTAGTTGACAATGTTCTCATTTAATTTTTGAAATTCATGAGTTTTTTCGTATATTAAGTAAAGCATTACATGAGAGGCCAGTTCAAAGGAAATGCTATGTAGATCATACAGGATAGGATAGTTAGAGTATGATAATCAGAAGAGGCATTAATTGTGTTTGTCTGCGTAGGTTCAGGGTCTCGAATATCTACATGTGCATCCTAGTTTACAGAAATAAAAGAAAACAAAGAATCGGTGCCCAGTTTTGCTTGGCATTAGAGAAATAGTGTAGTGGTTAGGATGCTGGGCTCATAATGTTCTGAAGGCAACTTACGATGAACCCGTGACCTATCCAGGAGTAGTTGCACTCCAAGTCCAAGCTAGTAAGCTCGACTGTAAAAAAAAAAAAAAAAAAGCCTATCAATGAGAAATAGAAGATTTTTTTCTTGTTTTATGGCAGTAACCAATTTTTAAATTAAAAAAAAAGATATATTGCTTTAGATAAGAATTTGCTTTATAGAAATAGTCTGTTGTACTTATCAACAGTCATATCTATGAAAAAGGCTAACTGAATATTACAACCAGTGAATCAGAGTATATTCAAATCAGCCATAAAATAACACAGAAAGCAGCCACAAAATGGGTGTTTAATACAATGTGATGGGTCTGTGATGGGTCTAATGTAGCTGTTGTAGCTTACTGTAATTTTTGTGAAAGCATTGTGATCTTTACTTATGGAGCAAAATTGTTAAAACTATCCCATCTCACAGTGGTAAGCAATTTGATAAATAAAAAGGCACAGATAAGGATCATGATACAGACCCCAAAATCTAATGAAATCAGCGTTTCTTGGTTCAATACTCAATGCCTAGTGGAAACCTTTTCAAAATCCAATAATAACATTTTACATAAACAAACAGAACAGAAAATGTCTTCTTCTTTTCCTTTCGGCTGTTCCCTTTAGGGGTCACCACAGCAAATGATCTGCCTCCATCTCACCCTATCCTCTGCATCTTCTACTCTTACTCCAACTACCTTCATGTCCGCCTTCACCACATCCATAAATCTTCTCTTTGGTCTTCCTCTAGGCCTTCTGCCTGGTAGTTCCAACCTCAGCATCCTACTACCAATATACTCACTATCCCTCCTCTGTACATGTCTAAACAATCTCAATATAGCCTCTCTGACTTTGTCTCCCAAACATCTAACATGTGCTGTCCCGCTGATGTGCTCATTCCTGATCCTATCCATCCTCGTTACTCCCAAAGAGAACCTCAACATTTTCATCTCTGCTACCTCCAGCTCTGCCTCCTGTCTTTTCCCCAGGGCCACTGTTTCTAAACCATACAACATTGCTGGACATCACCGTCTTGTACACTTTTCCCTTCATTCTTGCCGATACCCTCCTATCACACATCACACCAGACACTTTTCTCCATCCATTCCAACCTGCCTGCCCGCGCTTCTTCACCTCTTTTCCACACTCTCCATTGCTCTGGATTGTTGAGCCTAAGTAGTTAAAATCCTCCACCTTCTTTATCGCTGCCCCCTGTAACCTCACCGTTCCTGTTGGGTCCTTGTCGTTCACACACATGTATTCTGTCTTACTGAGACACTTCATCTTCTTCAATACCCTCCTCACTTCACCCTTACTAATCGTTGCTACTTCCTGGTCCTCAATGGTCACCCCTTCTACTCTTTTTTCTCTCTCATTTTCCTCATTCATCAGCTCTTCAAAGTTCTCTTTTCATCTTCCCAGCACACTTCTGTCATCAGTCAATACATTTCCCTCTCTGTCCTTTATCACTCTAACTTGCTGCACGTCTTTCCCATCTCTATTTCTCTGCTGTGCTAACCTGTATAAATCATTTTCTCCCTCCTTACTGTCCAACCTATTATACAAGTCATCATACGCCCTCTGTTTGGCCTTTGACACCACTACCTTCGCCTTAAGCTGTGTCTCCCTATACTCCTGTTTACCCTCTTTGGTCCGCTCTGTGTCCCAGTTCTTCTTAGCTAACCTCTTCTTTTGTACACACTCCTGCACTTCCTCATTCCACCACCAAGTCTCCTTATCTACTTTCCTTCCAGAGGACACACCAAGTACTCTCCTACCGGTCTCCCTGATCACATTGGCTGTGGTTGTCCAGACCTCTGGAAGCACTTCCTGACTACCCAAAGCCTGTTTCAACTCCTCCTTGAAGACAACACGACACTCTTCCTTTTTCAGCTTCCACCACTTTGTCTTCTGCCCTGCCTTTGCCTTTTTCACCTTGCTCACCATCAGCGTCATCCTGCACACTACCATCCTATGCTATTTGGCAACACTCTCACCCACTACTACTTTGCAGTCACTGACTTCCTTCAAATTACATCGCCACACAAGATGTAGTCCACCTCTGTGCTCCAACCTCCGCTTTCATAAGTCACCCTATGCTCCTGTCTCTTCTGGAAGAAAGTATTCACCACAGCCATTTCCATCCTTTTTGCAAAATCGGTCTTCTGTGTTCCTGTCCTGGATATTAAACCTGCCCATCACTTCCTCGTCCCCTCTGTTGCCTGCACCAACATGTCCATTGAAGTCTGCCCCAATGACCACTCTTTCACCTCTAGAGGTACTCTGCATAACTTCATCTAACTCACTCCAGAATCTCTCCTTCTCTTCTAGTTCACATCCTGCCCGTGGGGCATAAGCACTAACAACATTGACCATCACGCCTTCAATTTCTAACTTGAGACTCATCACTCTGTCTGACACTCGTTTCACTTCAAGAACATTCCTGAAAAACCCCTCTTTCAAGATGACTCCTACTCCATTTCTCTTCCCATCCACACCGTGATAAAACAGCTTAAACCCTGCTCCTAAGCTTGTAGCCTTGCTACCTTTCCACCTGGTCTCCTGAACACACAGTATGTCCACCTTCCTCCTCTGCATCATGTCAGACAGCTCTCTGGCTTTATCGTTCATAGTTCCAACATTCAAAGTCCCTACTCTCAGTCCTAGACTCAGGCATTTCCTCTTCTCTCTCTGCCTACGGACACGCCTCCCGCCTCTCCTTTTTCGACATCCTCGACCAACAGTAGTCCAATTTCCACCAGCACCCTGTTGGTTAACAGCACTCATGGCGGTCGTTGTTCACCTGGGCCTCGACCAAACCGGGATGAATTTTGTTTTGATCATTTGCATGAGAAATGTGGCAGAAGTTTTACACAGGTGAAGTTTTACACCTTCCTGTCGCAACCCTCTGCATTTATCCGGGCTTGGGACCGGCGTGAAGGGGGAAACACTGGTTTGTGCCGCCGCCCCCCCCCCCCCCCCCAGCTGCATTAAACAGAACAGAAAATGTAACAAAAAAAATCAATGCAGAATAAACAACAATAAAAATACTACTACAGTACTACTACTGTACTACTACTACTACTACTACTACTACTACTACTACTAATAATAATAATAATAATAATAATAATGATGATGATGATAATAATAATAATAATAATAATAACAACGACAACAAAAATAATCTTAATATCCAGAAGCATGTGTGGGATGTCTCAAGGTTGTAAAATAATTAAATTCACAAGGCAAACAAACAAACAAACAAACAAACAAACAAACAAAAAACAATCAAAATTTCCTCTCCTTTGGCTTTTATTCCTGCTGGGACATAATAACAGATAGGACCAACAGAGAGACATGAAGTGTACTGTTAAGTGGTCGGCCTATTAGCACATTGGTTCTGTGGGTCGCACTATCGTCTCATAGCAAGAAGGTATTAGGTTCAAAGCTTGTGGCAAACAAGAGCCTTTCTTTGTAGATGTTAATGGTTCCTTCAATTCTTGTGAGGGTTTCCTCTTCATACTCCAGTTTCCTTCCACAGCCCAAAGACCCGCCCACAGGTGTACGTTCATTCATTCATTTTCTGAATCGCTTAATCCTCATTAAGTTCGCGGGGACGCTGGCGTCCATCTCAGCCAACTCTGGGCGAGGGCAGAGTACACCCTGCACAGCTCGTAGGTGTCCATGTGAGAGTGAATGTTTGTTCATGGGTATGCTAGCCTTGTGACACACTAATGACCAGCTCAGGATGTACTTGTTTCCTCGACCCGAACGCATAAAGGGTACCGATATGTAAGGAATGAATCTTCTTCTTTTCCTTTCGGCTTTTTACCCTTTCTTGGGAGTCGCCACAGCGAATCATCTGATTCGCACATTTGATTAGGCATAGGTTTTTTTACGTCGGATGCCCTTCCTGACACAACCCTTTAGCAAGGGACAGAAACACTCTAATGGCTTTGCAGCTACTCTTTACGAAAGTCAGGAATGGTTCTTTTACATGAACCTCTCACCATAGACAGTGAGAGACATGGCCAGCCTTTGATAATCCAGTTAGCTGCACTGGTGGGGACAGTGCCAACCTTGTGGAGAGTGGGACTCGAACCCCAACCTTAGGACACAACCCTTTAGCAAGGGACAGAAACACTCTAATGGCTTTGCAGCTCCTCTTTACGAAAGTCAGCAATGGTTCTTTTACATGAACCTCTCACCATAGACAGTGAGAGACATGGCCCACCTTTGATAACCCAGTTAGCTGCACTTGGGGGACAGTGACAACCTTGTGAGGACTCGAACCCCCAACCTTAGGATCAGCGGTCCTGCGCCCTATCCACTAGACCACCACTGCCCCTATATAAGGAATGAATAGATGATAATATTTTGCGTATTATTTATTATCGAATCTTCTTCCTCTTTCTTCTTTTTCTTTCGGCTTGTTTCCCTTTTTTCAGGGTCGCCACAGTGAATCATCTGATTCGCATGTTTGATTTGGCAGAGGTTTTTACGTCTGATGCCCTTCCTGACACAACCCTTTTAGCAAGGGACAGAAACACACTCATGGCTCTGCAGCTACTCTTTATGAAAGTGAGCAATGTTTTTTTTTTTTTTACATGAACCTCTCACCACAAACAGTGAGAGAGAGTGTGTGTGAGAGAGAGAGAGAGAGAGAGAGAGAGAGCCTCCAATGTTAGCAGCGCGGGCGCCTGGACTCGGCATTTTTGACCCTTGTGGCTTTCCATACGGATCGGCGCACTCTCGTGTGTCTCCAGTACGAGTAATAATCGGATTTACTTTGGTTTCCAGATATCACAGCCACCGCTGATTTTCCATTTATTAGGAGTAAGAAACGGGTTTTAATTGTAACTGTGATTTGTATTTATTTTTATATTATTCCAAGTCCGGTTTTCCCCCGCTGTTGTGTATTTGATGAATTAATTAATTTATTTGAGAATCAGTTCCAGTATCCGTCCGGGAACTGCTGATGAACAAGGACTGTGTGGATCCACCGGCATCATGAAAGTGTTCGATTAATCGGCTCGATTCTTATTGAAGTGGACGCTCCGAGATTATTTGGGTTTATAATAGAGGACGCGAGGGTTCCGGAGCTGAGAGACACGGACACTGTTCTCTCTCTCCCTCTCTCTCTCTCTCTCTCTATGCCATTTTCGTCAGGGATTGAAATTGTTCGGCTGGTGAATAGAGATGGACTGTGTGGTGTTTGTTGCTGGGATGTGTTAAATAATTGCACTGGAGCGCACCGGCGGACCATCATGGCTCTGGGGGCAGATCTGAGGTAGGATCATTTGGGTTGCTTGGGTGTGCTGAATGGGCGACGGTCATGATTTATGGTCAGAGCAGTGGGAGGGAAAAATACAGCAGCACAACACAAGTGGAACTTTTCACCTGCAGACTAAGGACAGCTTACTGCCAGCTCCATCCCCATATTGTGCTTCTGTATTCGGTGCAAGAACTTCATCATGCACTGCTCAGATTTCACTATCACTGCAGGATGTTTGGAGTATAACACTCATATCAATGGTGGTCTGAGGAACCTACTGTATGTGCCCACATAGTGTACGTGCTGCTGTACCAGACCAGCATCATCTTCCTCTACTTCTGCCTCTACCTTTCCTTACACCCCCCCCTGCACCCCCCCCCCCCCCCCCAGCTGATCTGATTCCTTTCATGGCATATCTGAGTCAGCTATGACATATCTCCTCTCTATCCCAATCTGGGTTACCACAATAGTGTGTAGGTGGGTGATGTCAATCAGTCCCACCTGTATCTTTTTACATGTTATTTTTTTTTGTCATAGATGCGCCATCCAGCCCTTACAATCTGGGTTAGACATGGTAACATGGCACTTGTGCATTGTGGAGCACTTTTAATTCACAATCAAACATTGCCATTTGCCAGCATGCATTAAGCCTGAATCATCTGTTGTATGTCAGATGGTGTATTGTGTATTAAAAATGTCTTGATTATTAAAAGGTCTATTTTTTTTATTTTTTATTTTTGGAAAGTTCTTGAGACAGTTCAGTAGCTTCAATAAAATATCTCAGTAAGTATCTCCTTCCTGTGCTTCCTGTTGTGCCCCCAGGCTCTTTAAAAGGTAGGTGTGTGTGTGTGTGTGTGTGTGTGTGTTGGGGGAACACCGACCCCACCACAAAACAAATGTGGACCACTAACATCCATCCATCCAAGACAAAGAGGCATCTGTATTTGCCTCACAACCATATTTCCTGTCAGTTCATAAAACACATTGGGTATTTAAGTTTAAGTAGTGCGTGCTTGGCAGACTTATAGACTCCAGAGAACACTGAAGGGAGGAGATATATCATTTCAATCTTTGATTTTCAAGCAGCTCACTTCAAAATCACTTATTAAACCAGTACGCAGATGCAGGGCATGCAGTTTAGTAATTCCTCATCCATGGTTTTGGACCAGCTTATTTAGCATTAATCAAAATTTACTGCATTTAATCCTGAATTTATACATTTAATAAATGGCATTTTTGTGGCAGATGAATTGTTTGCTCCACCCAGAGGGATTACTGTTACATATCTGAATATTGATTGAATTTGTCTCTGTGGAAGCTTTATTTCAGTTTTTAGAAACCCATCATGGTCTTTTACAGATGATTAATCAGGGCAGGTTAATAGCAGTGCCTAGACGTGCGTTTCGTAAAATATAGCTTACAAATAGCAGTCTTGCTGTTTGTTTACCACAAAACGTTTTCATGCAGCTAAGATTTTATTGTCTTTGTTCAAACCATCACTGGCAGAGCCCCTTCTGCTGATTATTGGCTGTTAGATCCTGTTGCTTTTTTTGGTTTATACCGTTTATTGGTTGATGTGTCGGTGCATCTATGCATTTATGTTTTTCACATCATTTCATCTCTGGACCCCAACACAATAATTTGCATGTAATGCCTGTGCAGTGCTTCAGTCTCTGGGCTACATCAGGCATGAGATATTGTCTCATTAAGAGTGGATATGTTTGTGGTCATCACTTTTATATTATAGCAGTAAGTGGGGCAGAGGGAAATGGTAAGCACTTATATGCCACTCTTTTGCTGTATGGGATAATTGCTCACCTGATTTAGGAAATCCAGTTTAAAGGTCAAGCTTTGGCCATATGGCATGGTTTGTCTTAACACCAGCACCTGGTACATGACAGGAGCAAAAGCATGCCAAGATTTCAGACTGGCGATATGTAACTAAATCTAAGGCAGACTAATGATAAAGCATTTATGATTAAAGTTCTCTGCTAACGTCTGGAACATTGTAAGAAATCTTACACTTACCATGGAGCCATTACCACTGCTTGTGCCCTGAGAACTCATGAACTTGGCTTGCCTCAGTTTTGGATAAAAAAGGTGGAAAAGGAAAATACTAATAATAATGATAATAATAATAATAATAATAATAATAATAATAATGCTTCATATCAGAGGGTTCTGGTTTTGTTCAACCTTATGGTTGACTTTGGCCTTTCTGGGCGGCGACTGCATGTTCTCCCTCAGCCAGCGTGGGGAATTGGTGCAAGTTTTGAATAGAAATGGCTGTCTGTCTCTGTGTTTGTCTGTCAACCTGTTACGGGTATATCCCACTTCTACGGCAGATGGGATTGGCTTCAGCTACAGCCCTTACACAGCAAGCTGCAGTGCACTGTCTGTTGTGGTACCGTTCTATTATAGTTAACATGAATGGTTTCAGCAATCTGTGCTACAGTAGGTCTTCACTCCCAGGTGCAGCAGTGAGGCTTCGTAACTCATGAAAATCTTGCTAATTTCTTGATGGTCCTTCCTCGGACCATCTTTGGTAAGTACATAACACAGGGATCCCAGATCTCCGCTATTTAGCGGAATTCCGCTATCTAGACTCGCCTATTTAGCAGAATTCCGCTATTTTACAGCTTCAGGGGCCCTGCGGCCCCCTTTATCGCCAGCTGAAATATTTCATTTCCTCTACGTATTTCTGAACCGTTTCCTCTATTTTTTTCTAAACCTCGCTGGGATCCCTGATAACACTGTATACCGGGAACACTCAGTTCCTAGACATAGTCGGTTAGCTACAGTATGGCCATTGCGATGAGTCAGCGTAAACTCAGATTCCTGTTTCCAGCACATTCATTTCCAGAAGTAACTGTTTGCTCTCTGTTTACTAATACTGTACATGTCAATTAGCAGACTTGCATACGAAAACAAGGTGAGTAGTTAATAATCACAATTAGACTAAGCACAAATGTATCAGCACATCTTTAGCTATTGCCAGAATTGCAGTTGAAGACTGGAGCAGAATTGTTGAATAAGCGTATAATAATATAATCGCTGTAATCAGTGTGATTGGAGCTTCAAAATTCTGTTACAAGAGCAACGTGCTAATCTTTTTCCTGTAAATAGCATCTGATCAATTAGTTTAAATGGTTAATTACATGTGTTAGGAACACCAAATTAATTTTCAGTGCTGAGTATTTGTTGGGGTAAATACTCTGTTAACTGAATTTTTACTTTAGTAATTGTGGTAAGTGTTTAGTTTTATGTTTTTGTAAAAGAGAAGCTCGAGTGACCTCAGAGTGAGAGTTAGTTTTTATGCTATAACTTCTCAACTCTCCAGAATGGTTCTAAGTGTGTCATTCCACTCATGATATACCAGTTTAATTAAATTTAAGAGTCAAAGTTGCAGGATGTTAGTTCCTGTTATTACTTACATTATAGCTTAGATTAGATAAAGTGTGCACCGGACAGTTCTGATGAACAGTTCAATAGATGTTGAATTTGAAATAGATGTTCATCACTTCCTAAGGCCTGTGTGAACTTTGCTCATTGCTAATTAAACTTTTGCACTTGCTTGCTGACATGAGGGGGGGAAAAACAAACACCCCCCCTTCCCCCACTGCAAAAAAACAAAAAACAAAACATAATTGGAGAGCTTCTGAAGAGGGATAAAGGAGAATAGTGGGCCAGAAATAATGTTGGTTATGCAGACACAGCAGAGACGGGGAGTACAAAATAGAAAGTTCCATTCAATAGGACGTATGAAAAGCCCTATCACAGCAGATGAATTGATAAGTTGCAGTGTTGTTATTTCTGTATACTGTATGGTCATTCAATTATTTGACAAAATATACACTTCATACATTTTGAATATCATTGTCACATTAAACTTAAAAAATAAACATTATCAAAGCATATCTTTCTAAAATTTATTGGTCTAATCAAATCAGTATTCTGGTCATATCATGACAACGTCACTTCAGACTCGACCAGGCTCCCCACACTGCTCATGACGCAACTGGAATATCAATTAGCCTTATAAGATCTGTGCAAAATGGTTGGTGTGCACTAGGGACTACGGACTAGGGACTGCTGGTAGAGAGTACAGTTTAAAGCATCAGTCTTGCAGTTGCTCAACTGGGTTTAGGCCTTAGAATGCGATTTATCATTTTCAGACTCATCAGAATGCTGAGTAAGCTCTTGGTGCCATATGGATCGGGGACACTACCATCCTGGAAAATAACTTTCTTTTCAGGGTAGAAATGTTTTGTTCCACGATGAAGATGATGGATCAGAGTAACTTTGCACTGATCTGTAATGAACTTTTTCACTCATGCATGCTTGCAAAAATGCCTGCATGAGCATCCTTTTTCCATTATTCCGATAAGAGAAAATGGATTATATGATATTCCTATCAAGGATGCACAATATAGCCTGCTATATATGAAGGGGTTCACTACTTAAGGTCATTTTAATAGCAATATGTAATCCAGGTCACCAAACTTGTGTTGTAGATCGTTGTGATAAAGGACAACACAAAGTGTGATTGAAAGAATAAAAAGTGGTTTATGACTCAAATAACCAGGTTGAGATATGAGGTTTCTGGTATGGATTGTTTTCTTTTGGTTTTACTCCAGAGGGACTTTAGCCATGTAATATTTTAATCAATATAATGGCTGTTCAGTTATACTTTCACACTCAGTAATACTGCTGAGGTCAGTTTAAATGATTAAAATACTTAATGTGAGATATTTGTGTTATCAAAGCATTAAGTAGTTCTATTTGTTTGTTTGATAATGAAAACAGTGCTTCTCATGCGTCCACTGAGTTTATACTTTTTTGTTTGTGGATGGCTGTGTGCTAACTTAGCCGTGGGAAATGTTACTGTGATTTCACTGAAAATTCTCTCAGAAACTTCTGTAGTGCCATCAACCAGTCAGCTTCTCTGTTTCTAGCATATACTCTGCATAGAGTTTGTATATATCACACAAATACTAAGTTATTTATCTCAGTATTTAGAGATACATAGCAGTTTCTCAGCAGGGCAGTGGTGGCCTGGTGGTATAGAGTGCTGGATCACTGATCCTAAGGTTGGGGGTTCGAGTCCCGTTCTCCACAAGATTGTCATTGTCCCCCCAGTGCAGCTCACTGGGTTATCAAAGGCAGGCCATGTCTCTCACTGTCCATGGTGTGAGGCATGCAAAAGAACCATTGCTGGCTTTCGTAAAGAGTAGCTGCAAAGCCGTCCGCGTGTTCCCGCCCTGCGATGGCCTGGCGAGCTGTCCAGGGTGTACTCTGCCTTCGCCCGGAGTTGGCTGGGATGGGAGCCAGCCTCCCCGCAACCCTAATTGGGATTAAGCGGTTACAGAAAATGAACTGATGATGATGAAACTTCTGTAATGCCATCAATCAGTCAGCTTCTCTGTTTCTAGCATATACTCTGCACAGAGTTTGTATATATCACACAAATACTAAGTTATTTATCTCAGTATTTAGAGATACATAGCAGTTTCTCAGCAGGGCAGTGGTGACCTGGTGGTATAGGGTGCTGGATCGCTGATCCTAAGGTTGAGGGTTCGAGTCCCATTCTCCACAAGGTTGTCACTGTCCCCCCAGTGCAGCTAACCGGGTTATCAAAGGCCCGCCATGTCTGTCACTGTCTATGGTGAGAGGCATGTAAAAGAACTATTGCTGAATTTCGTAAAGAGTAGCTGCAAAGCCGTCAGGGTGTTTCTGTCCCTTGCTAAAAGGGTTGTGTTAGGAAGGACAGCCGACGTAAAAACCTATGCCAAATCCTGAAAAAGGGAAAAAGCCGAAAGGAAATCTCTCTCATAGCAGTTCTCAGCGTTATGGAACATCTAATTGACTGGGGAACATGCTTTTCTGGAATAGTGTACGAGAATTAAGTGTAATTTCACCTCCACTCCACTCATTGGCAGTGGCGCTCTCATGTCGCGCTATGGTGTAGCGGTTTTTTGCACAAGCAAAGGATATGAAGTGCAGTAAAAAAAAAAACTCAAGAAACAACACGGAACATTTTTAACATGAACGAAGAGGAGATATTAAGACATACGTAAGTCAAATGAGTTTAAATAAGGATGTCATTTTTTTTTTTAATTTCAGGCACATTTGTGCACTTTAAATCTTTTCTATTACAGATTAAAAAACAATGCTAATGAAGTTTTTCTTTATTGTGAGTTGAACTATATTTCTTTTTTGTTTTTAATGTTAAGATACAATGTTATGCAGAGGTGTACTAATAATTCACTCGCAGGGCGGTGGGGGCGTGAAATGGTTTTTTTTTTCTTCCTTGAGGGGGCGCCACAGAAAATAATTGAGAAGCAGTGCTCTAGATATAAATTGGCTTTTGCTGTTGTGTTCATTGAGCAAACAGATGCTCATTTGCTATATAAAAGTACAGTAGTTTCTTTTCTGAGTGATTGCAGTAGAATTATATCAGCCTTGTTAAATGTGTTGGCTATAAATAATAGCTTATATGCCACTCAACTCTGGTCCCATAAGCCCTACTATTCTCACTGACAGTCAGTAAACTTTTTGCTTCTCTTGACTTTTGGCTTCTGTTTTTGTCTCTCATCGTTTTTTACCTTATCCAAGCTTCAGGCTATTGGCTCAAAGGCCGTTTATAGGACTGCTGGGACATGATGAAGGTCAGTGTTTTATTTCACTAAATTCCCAGGCACTATGTCAAGCTCCGGTCACTGCTTACGCTGAAAAATCATTCTGTGCAGGCAAATAGGATTGTCACCTCAAGTCTTGTCACATATACTGCTTGCCTAATTAAACACAATTTCCTCTTGTCTTCCTGTGCATTTAATTGTTTCAATCTATCATCAGCTAATTTGCAAGAGGTCAAATTTTCAACCACTGAGCACTGATACCTCCTCAGTAAAAGAGTAAACAAACACCACCAAAATCATTAATTTTATTATTAATGCATCAGTGAGAAAAAAAAAAGATCAAACTGGAAGGATGCGGAGATGTTAAATGATTATTTAATTTATCATGGAAGCTTGAGTCAACCTTTTTGACGTAGACTTGAGTAAGGTGGTGTTCAAGAAACAATTAGTTACACATCCAGAATTCCAGATTTAACAAAGTTCATTCATTCATTTTCTGAATGCTTAATACTAATTAGGGCAGTGGTTCTTAACTTTGTTAGAGGTACCGAACCCCACCAGTTTCATATGCACATTCACCGTACCCTTCATTGGTGAAAAATAATTTCTTCGAATCTGGCTCTGTTCACCATGAATACAGCAAGCATTGTGTTCTTGTATTTCCCATCTCCATGCAGTTTCAAGAAGTGTTCCTTTAGTTTTGCGAGACTAGAGTTGCTCAATTTGGCATTGCAAATCATGCAGATTGGATGCTGAGTCCCATCACGTTTTGTGATGCATGTGAATCCATGTTGTACATATTCATCCGACCTTTTTCTTTTTTGCTTGACATTTACAGTTAGTTAGTTACAATTACAGTTAGTATGGACGTACTACCACGACAGTCACACGTTGACTACTGAGCGCACTAAATTCCCCGCGGCACTGATTGGCCATACAATGTAATGTGAACATCTGCAGCCAGTGATGACCAAGCGGGGCATGTCATCACAAATTGACATGATGAGTCGGGTGTGTCTTGACCTCCATGGCAGAGGCTCTGCTGAACCCCTGAGACCGACTCACCGAACCCCTAGGGTTCGATCGAACCCAGGTTAAGAACCACTGAATTAGGGTTACGGGGAGGCTGGCGCCCATCTCAGCAGACTCTGGGCGGAGGCAGAGTATACTGTGGACAGCTTGCCATTCCATTGGAGGGCAGAAACACACTGAAGGCAATGCAGCCTACTCTTGATGAAAGTCAGCAATTATTCTTTTACAGTTTGAAACATGGTTGGCCTTTGATAACCCAGTTAGCTGCATTGAAGGGAAAGCAGTGGCAAGCGTTAACAGTAGGGCTTGAATCCCCAATCTTTGGATCTATAATCCAGCACCTTACCACAGGGCCACCACTGCCCTCTTAAGTTTGTATTTATAAAATGATATGCAAGTGCAGATGACTGTCTCTCACAGAAAATTAGTTTCTCGTGCTTGTTTTGTGTTTTTGTCCATACTCATTATGTACTTTGGAGAGTTTCTTGCTAATGATATGAAATACAAGCCGATATAAATACATCAATTCCAGTATCAAAGTCACGTCTCAAGCAGCATTTGTGGGCACAAATTAATTTTGCTAAACGGCATGCATTACAAGTCTGCTTTTATACTGCTTTATTAAAACTCTGAAATAATGTCATAATTTAGACATAATTGGTCATTAAGTTGCTTTCCAATTTGACGTTTCAGAAATGTTTGGGGAAGCCAGTTGCAGTGCCTGAATTATCTATTTGTTGTTATTCTTTTATTTTTATTAACACCCATATGCCATTAATAATTTCTCTGCTGAGCGTTCTTACTACTTATGTAAAGTGAAGTGTACTCACTACTTATACAGACCAATGTTATGCAAGACCTTGTACACATGCTTGCGACCAAAAAGGAAGGTGCACGGTGTCCCAGAACAAATGAATATACTGTATTTACTTTATTTTTCTTCTGGGGAAATAAAAAGGAAAACCAATTTGCTTAATTTGCTACCAGAAACTGGCTAAACAAAAATAATTTAAAATTATAAGATACCATGAAACCACCCACGGTAAAGAGTATGACCAGTGTACTTGTCATTTACAGATTACATTTACAGATTTACATTTACAGATTAGATAAAACATCTCTTAAAAAACAAATCTCTTTCCAGTAACAGTTATGAGATAAACGATGCTCCTATGAAAGCTACCAGATATAAACAAGAATACAAAGCAAATGATTTTTTTTTTTACATTGATATTAAAGATTATACTGCAAAATGAATATAAAATGCAAAATGAACTCCTTGCTTTTTCTATTATAGTTAAATAACAAGTGATTTGATTGAGTCTCATTGTTGTAAAATTTTAACCAATGTGGCCTCGAACCATAAATGAGCTTTCAACCTCTAACCTCTATTCTATCATAACTGGCAGCAACCATGTATGTAATCGAACTCATGAGCTGAATCAGTTGTGTTAGAGCAGGGACGACACTACAGTGTTCAGAGCCAAGGAAATAAACAGCCATTTACAGGTGTAAAAGTAAATTCTGAGGGGGCACTCAGATTTTTCCATTTCTCCACCATGGCTAGAGGATTTTTATTCCAGCCAAGTCATAGTACACCTCATCAGCTTTTTGAAGACCGAGACTAATTGATTAAATATGTTCAGTCAGGTTCTGCAGCCACATCTGCTCTCTTGTAATGAGAGTGGACAGCTTTATTTCAGGCTATACAATGTTTACTGAACCTTTTGTATTCATACATCAGTGTCTATTTATGAGAGCATACTAAACATGTTTTTAAAATGTGGTGATTTTGTAGTAGGTTGTACACAGTAGGTTCTTTATTTTGTGTGGAGGAACCCATATGTCAATTCTATGCAGAAACGCCAGCGAGTTAACTCATTTCAGATGGACTTAAAAAACAGTGGAACTGCATGCTGTGGTTGAATGTTTTTGGACAGCAAAAAGGCCTGGGTTTGATTCCTGGGCTTGGGGCGTTTCTGTGTGGAGAATGTGCATGTTATCTCCATGGATTTCCTTTGGGCACTTCAGTTTCCTACCACAGTTCAAAATCATGCACAATAGGTTTATTGGTGGTTTCAAATTGCTCCTAGGTGTGAGTGAGTGTGAATGGTTGTGTGTTGGCACTGCGATGGCTAGGCAAACTGTTCAGGGTTTACCCTGCCTGTGCTCAGAGTCGGCTGAGATGGGTGCCAGCCTCCCCATGGCCCAAATTAGGATTAAGCGACTTAGAAACGAATGAATGATATTGCTATCAAGGCAACACCTCACCCGAGATGTCCATGATTAATACAGTAGGACAAAGCCAAGCTGCATTTTGCATGAACTATAACAGTGTAGCTTCAGAGTGTGCTTGACTGGCCCACTGCCAGTCCAGACCTGTCATTTATTGAAAATGAAGAGCACATCATGAAGAATAGAATCGAGATCTAGTTTTTATTGCACTTTGAAAAATGTCCCAACTTTTCTGGAAATATTGTTTGTACATTTACAAATTGATGTGTATCCTGCAAAAGCATGCAATCTTACCAAAAGTTTTTCGATATTTGAGCATTTTAAGCAGATTTGCCAAGGATTAACAATAGACATTATAATTTTTACATTATCTCTTTAACAAACGAAAGAAAAAAGCAAGCAGCTCATATAGTGTGACGAAATCGATCTCTGTGATTTAATTTTATGCATTCTTAATTGATAGCCCAAGATTGGGTGTGACCGATGTTGATAAATATTCATTTGATAAATTAATTCATTAAATTCTTGCACAATTTATTGTTCAATAGGGTTAATTTTGGGGCCGGTGGTGTAGTGGTTAGGGTGCTGGGCTCATGATCAGGAGGTTGTGTGTTCAAATCCCAGTTAGACCCCCCCCTACTGTGCTAAGACCCCTGGGCAAGGTCTTCACCACAAGTGTGCTTCTGTTCACCCAGCAGTATAAATGGGTACCAGTAAAAATATACTGGGAAGGTAACCTGCGATGGACTGCTGGTAGCTTCACGCTATGGAAACCGGGGATAAGTAGTACCGGCCTGATGAACCACTATGGCTCGGGAGTAAAAAGCCCACATTACCTTACCTTACCTTAAGATTTAATTTTAAAATTATTTAAATTTACTTTTTGTCTGTCAATGAACATACAGCACTCCATAAAATTTCAAACTCATTTGTAAGTTTATGATAAATAAACACATAAATATCTCATTCAGATGCGTGTTCAGACCATCGTTGAAAGCTGGGTTTACACTCTGATACCCATTCAAATTTTGTGGTTGCAGGCACAGTGGCACGTTATAATGGATAATCATTCAATGGGTGTTGAGATCAGGGTTTCTAGAATACATCATCGGACGTGCTCACCAGCAGCTGATTTAGTGCCAAAGACCGCTGATGACAAAGTTCTGACAGCGTCAAAACATTTTGATTAAAAATCCCAGAGTGTGACCACTGCCACAATACCCATCCACAAGTCATCAATAGGAAGATGACATACAATTAAACAAAACCCGAACGGCAGCTAAAAATGTATTAGTGGCACTGACAAAAAAAAGTGGGGCCGGTGGTGTAGTGGTTAGAGTGCTGGGCTCATGATGCGGAGGTTGTGAGTTCAAATCCCACTGAGACCCCCACTGTGCTAAGACCCCTGGGCATGGTCTCAACCACAAGTGTGCCTCTGTTCACCCAGCAGTATAAATGGGTACCAGTAAAAATATACTGGGAAGGTAACCTGCGATGGACTAGCGTCCCATTCAGGAGGAGTTGAACTCCTGGTTGCTTCACGCTACGGAAACCGGGGATAAGCACCGGCCTGATGAGTCACTCGGCTCGGGTGTAAAAACCCAACAGACTTACCTACCTACTGACAAAATGGAAACAAAAAATAGAAGACTTACAAACAGAGATGCCAGTTGTAGCGGCAGCATGAGTGTCTGTAATGTTGAATTTAAATTATATTTCAACAGGACAAAACGAAACGTTGCACAGAAAGAAACATACCAAGAACTGTAGCTATTAGCTTGCTAATTAGCCTTCAAATATTCTTTTCATTGAGTATATTTACCTTTGGGACAATAGGAATAGATAGCATGTGTTTCAGAAACAGCAACTCTGCTGCATCACTGTGTAATCAGTATTGCAGAACCTAGTGACTTTTGTCATTGTGTAATCTGACATGAAAAATGTGCTACCTGTTTTAAAAACTAAAATTCTCTGTGATTAGTAACAATAATAACAAATAAAAAATAATAACAGATTCCTGGAATTGCATAGTGCAGCTTGTACCTCTAGATCAGTGGTCCCCAAACTACGGCCCGCGGGCCGGATACGGCCCACCTTCACATTTGGCCTGACCCCCTGAACAATACCAGAGATGCATTATCATTACTTTTTTTTTTAGTCTGGCAACACAATCAAGACTAATACACAGCTAGAACATGACATTCTTCTCCACCCTTCTGCCGTCTGTGCCCCTATCTGACCCCCCCCCCGAAAAGAAACAAAAACCATAGACTCTTCCCTGTCAAATAGAACGGAATAATTTTGAAAAAGTTATGGAAGAGAAAAATTGATTCAGAATGCAGGGTATTTAACCTGCAGTGGACAAACCGTTATTTTTTTGTTCAATGCAAAGACAATGTTTGTATCATTTGTCAAGACACAGTAGCGGTATTCAAAGAATACAATCCGCGCCAACAGTCTGAATCCCGTCACAAAGATAAGTATGATCGCTTGTAAGGCCAAATGCGAGTAGACAAACTCTCAGAGCTAAAACGTGGACCGTTAACTCAGGAGAATAGATTTGTACACCAGGCTTGGCTGAACCAGTCGTCTGTTTGGGCAGCTTTCGGGTTGCTCAGCTGATAGCAAGCAGCATTTTTTTTTGTTGTTGTTTTTTTTTTGTTTTTTTTTTCATATATATATATCCTGATTTTTTTTTTTTATGTTAAGGTCCTGGAAAGGGTTACTAATATGGCTTACTGGAAAACAATAAATATTTACGTTTAGGTAGCCCTGCGATCATCACACTTTTTCTGTTACAAACTGACCTCGGCCCTCCATCAGAGAAGGGAAAAGTTATGTGGCCCTCGCAGGAAAAAGTTTGGGGACCCCTGGTCTAGATTGTGCTTGGATATGTCTTGTTTGCTTTAATCGTCTTGTGACTTCTCCAGAACCTGATTAAAGTAAACCTGAATCTAATTCAGTTGATTGGAGATTATTTTAAAAGGCACACATTTGTAGAGCCGCACAATTCACAGTGTGCGTAAAACCAAAAATCAAGCCATAATGGCCAAGGAGCTTTCTCCAGTACACCGTACATATTTACCCCCCCTTTCTGTCTGTTATTCCATTTCCTAGTAAAGCAGCTTCATATTAAAGCCACCATATTTCACCGTGTCCTCTCTCTTTTAGGGTGAAGTTGCCTTGGGCCAAAAAATGAGCTGTAATTTACCCAGGATTCGGGTAAGTGGATTAAAGTTATTTCATTTTTATGTCATTTTGCTTTATGTTTTGATCTGTACTGAATTAAATGTATACCGGTTGTACTTGAATGGGGGTAATTTAATTCACTCAGGATAGCAACTACAGTGATACCTCTGCTCACAAACATAATTGGTTCCCAGAAAGTGTGTGTGAGGCGAAAAGTTCGTCTTCCGAACATTTATTTCCCATAAGAAACCATTAAAATGAGAATAATCCGTTCCCAGGTCCCCATAAAACATAATTTTCTACTAAATAAGCCTTAAAACTACACAAAAATATACCTTATTTTATGTATAATAAATGTGCTGTTGTATTGTAATTAAAGAAATAAACTGTACTGTATAATAAAGTGGTTTTATTTACCTTTGTGATGGTAGTTGATGGCTTGATGGAATGGAGTGGGAGGAGGGAGGGAGGGAGGGACTTACTGTTTGGAAGGAGAGTTTGGAAACGCCTACTGTTTGGAAACACGCTTAGCCACACACGCACCCTTAATAGCTTCCTTGTTCTTAAGGATGGGAGCAATGGTAGACTTAGCGTACTGGTACTGGGACGCTGAGTCACACAAACGCACACCTCGTTCGTGTTTTTCAATGATCTCCGCCTGTGGTGGGGTCTTTTTCGGTCCCATAATAGCAAAAGTAC
Source organism: Plotosus lineatus (assembly GCA_024760905.1). NCBI lineage: Eukaryota > Metazoa > Chordata > Actinopteri > Siluriformes > Plotosidae > Plotosus > Plotosus lineatus. Next base: position 20,761,055 of record CM045737.1, on the reverse strand, counting down.
ACTCAATATGGTCCAAAATGTCTAGCAAACACAAACCACTTCCGCATTCAAAGAAAGGGGGTGACGAACTGTGACGCCATGAGCGTGCGTCAGCTTCTCGTGGCCGCCACCGTGGCGCTGTTCGACCGCGTGGTTTGATTCGTCCGCCGAAAACTAGTTCGTCAGCAGAGACTATATGCTCGCAAATTTAATGTTCTTGAGGCGAAAAGTTCGTGAGCTTAAGCGTTCGTCAGCGGAGGTTTTACTGTACTGTATTAATAAACATAAAAATGAGAGCAGTTTCCCGTTCTTTAAGAAATGTGCCAAAGTGTGCAAACAGGGTAGAAACGCTTGTCATTGCTGGTACATTTAGGGTTATGTCACTTTGCCTTAACCTTAATAACCTAGAATGTGTCGTGCAGGTTTCTTCGAGCTTGACCACAAAGGGCCGGTATGGCTGCAGACTTTCATTCCAACCAGGCAGGAGTCCTGCTGATTTCCACTTGCTTAATGAGTTCTATCAAGTGCAGCTCCAATTTGCATCCTTTATGGTCAAGGTTGAAGAACCCAGATGTGGGAAGACTTAATTTATGAAACATTTAATAGATCTCCACTTTACCCATGGAGCGACATTTAAATAGTTTACCCCTTTGTGTATCTTTAATCTGTAGTCTGTTCTGAAGAAGCATTGTTCTCTATTGTGAAATTTGCAATGTTTTTGTTGAATGTAGGTTATTTTTCATAGTTTTATTCCGTGGTAAAGAATCCATGTAGACAGGATCTGCTTTGAAGTTCTGAACTTTAAGAGAAATCATAACCAAATAAATATACATATTAAAAATAGGGGATATTATATTAAATAGTTATATCGGAAATAATTAAAATAAGCAAGACAAGAAGTAATTATTGTACATTCAATTAACAATCTGCCTGAAAGTTAATTCAAGTGAATTACACAGAATTAGACTTTCCCTACAAAATGCAGCAGCCAGTGTGTGTAAGCACATTCTTCATCTACATTTACATATAGGGAAATGGTGTCTTACTCAATGACAGATGATGGTAGCAAATGATGTCTGCGCTATATATTCTGAAGCATATGATGATTATTTGTGATGGTGTGGAAAAATATATCAACACAAGTGGATACACTTTTAATCCTTATTTTTTTAATTGGCAGGCAATGTCCTCTTGCTTTTATATTTCTTAATTTTTGTTTCTTACTGCCAGCGACATAACCAACAGACAAAAAATAGAATCCCTCAAAAAGGCACAACCTGCAAATATTAGTCCAGAAATATACGTATTGTGCACATATGGACCACATTTACAACTGCTACAATTATTTGTTTCGGATTTTGAATGAAGACAGAGAAATTGTCTGCGATGGCCTGGTGAGCTGCCTAGGGTGTACTCTGCCCTCACCAAGAGTCGGCTGGGATGGGCGCCAGCCTCCCTGCGACCCTAATTAGGATTAAGCGGTTACAGAAACTGAACTGAATATAGAAATTGTATACCCCCCCCCCAAAAAAAAAACAAACCTATAATAAAGAATTTCAGCCAGAAATGTGTAATCATGAGAAAAATGGAAAATATCTTGTTTTACACAGACTTTACGGTCCATTAAGTCATTCATTTTCTGAACCGCTTAACTCCAATTAGTGTTGCGGGGAAGCTGACGCCCATCTCAATTGACCCTGGATGAGGGTAGAGTAGACCCTGAGCAACTGGCCAGGCCATTGCAGAGCAGAACACACTGACGGCAATGCAGTCTACTCATTAAGAAAGTCAGCAATGGCTCTTTTGCATGTTTCTGATTGGTTCAGTTCATTTTCTGAACTGCATCATCCTAATTAGGGTTGTAAGGGAGGGTGGCCCCGATGTAAGCCCATCTCTGACGCGGGTGAGGGCAGGGTACACCCTGGACCGCTCTACATGACTCTCACTAACAGTAAAATTATTAACATTGTGTATTTTTCTTTAATAATACAGTATTTGAATTAAAATGTTAGTAACCGATTTTCAGTCAGATGTTGGCATATTTCCACTACTTGCTCATGTATTACAGTAGCCTTTCACATTCTATATACCAGTATATTGCATATTTATGAAAGAACAATTTTTTTTGTGTGTATTTCTTCACTATTTACTCAAAAATGGGTCATGTCATTATAAACTAGACTTGTAAAATTGTAAGTGTAAGCTTCTGGTAAGCATGAGTTGTCGAGAAAGTTTTGGCCAGATTATACGTTTATTAAGAGAACCAGAAAAATGTGAACACAAAAAAAAAAAAAAAAAAAACCACGGAATATGATGTCTTGTAATGTGAATGCATGTGAGAAAATAAGATAGTGGGAAAATTGAGTGTGAAAGAACAAGAGTTCAGCAACAAAATAAAAAATAAAACAAGGTTATAAAAGTGTTATTTCAAGTTTCCTAAGATTCTCATTAGTAGGTCTGGTGTCGCGGCACTGTGTGCCAGCCAATGTCAGCATGGCACAAATGATCCATGCCATGCCAGTTACAAATTCTTGTTTCTATCCATTTGCTCCTTTTTTCACTCTTTGCCTCCTTTTGGAATATAAAAGTGAGTTTTGCATACTGCATCTTCTGAATAGTTCTGTATTTAGCTGTGTTCTCTCTTATCACCCACCACCACCACCACCACCACCTTCCTCCATCCCCGCAGACTAAGACTGGCAAGGTGTTTAGGAATTATCATGTCTTGTTTGTCTGTCTATCTGGCTGTTAGTCTGCCTGTCCATGAAAGCTTATCAGCACAACTCCTCCTAAAGTGCTTGGTGGTGTACTGCTTTACACAGATGTCGTGTACCACCTGAAGATGTGCATGAAGTAAAATAATTTGTGTCTGGTCTTTTGAAGGGGAGATAATGTAACAGTTATAGCTTGTTGTAGGTGCAGGGTATTTGTGGCAGAGAGTATTATTTGGGCAGTTGTAGCCCAGTGAGTAGAGAACCGGCTTTGGAACAGAACGATCGCAGCTTTGATTCCTGAACCAGCAGGAAAAATGTGTTTCGGTGAGGGACGAAGTGCCCCCCAAATCCCCCACCCCGATGCGCACCTCAGAAAAATGTAACTAGTTTTGATGGGAAGTTTAGGTGTTTTTTTTTTTTTTTTTTTTTTTTTTTGCATAATTGGCCTTGTTTTTGTGGCATTTCTCTTAACTTTCTCCCCCTATTCTTCCTTGATTTCCTTATTTTTTAATTTGTTGAATACAGACTGTCGTCGACTTACGACCGCTTTTGGTTCCGACCGACCGGTCGTAAGGCGATCTGGTCGTATGTCGACTTTCCATCCAAATACTTAACAATTTCTCAATTTCTCCATTTCATGGATGGGTCCAGTCCGTTTCTTTGTTATTATCGTAGATCTCATAGGTGCTGATCCTTTCACAGCTTCACGAATCCGTTCTTTATACTTTAAAATCGTCGACACGGTAGAGTGTGATAACTGAAGTTCACGTGCAATCATATTTACTTTCTTTCCTCCTTTTAACAACTTGATCACCTTCATCTTCATGTCAACATCAATGGCCTTTCTCTCTCTCTCTTGGCAGGCTTAGGAACAGAAAAATCAGCCTTTCTTTTGGTCGCCATCTCGAGGTAGGGGTTGAAGGACTAAGTAGCTTGTACTGTATTAGTGTTAACGCCGCTCTGAGCAGTGAGAAAGTGAAGCTGCATCATCTCCTGCTTGGCCTTTTAAGATGCTGGCGCTGCCGGCAGCGCAAACAACTGTCGTACGCAACACTCGCACTGCACTGCCATGAATCATGCTTCACAACGGTCACGGTCGTTAAGTAGATCAGCTGTAACTCTTAAGTCGACGACTGTTTGTATTTAAAAAAAAAAAAAAAAAAAAAAGCAATGCACTGAAGCCACATGAATTGAAGGGCGAAGTAGCGAGGGATCCCTGTGCGTGTGTGTGTGTGTGTGTGTGGGTGGGTGCGCATATATATATATAGCAGCAATGTTAAATTACACTTGTTTAATCAGTTTGTCCTGGTCTGCTGTCCTCGGTCATGCAGGTGCAGATCTTAAAAGCTATCTGACAGCATAATTTTCAAAGTTTTGCATGTGTTACGCTGAAACATAAAAAAGGCACACTAAAAATGAGAATTTTTGTGGCTTATTTCTTTAGTTTTTAAATGATATATGCAGGCACACTCACACCACATGCAGGTGCGGAGTCACATTTCACACAGGAAGTGATGAGCAGCAAGTCACCATGCAAAGACAATGATCGGCAGCGAAATGAGTGCAACAAAATCAATTTTTCTCAAGTGACGTGAAGTGGGAAGGCGTGGCGTTCAGCTGAGCTTAGCTTTCAGACCACACAATTGGAGTGATTGCCAATCAGAGCTTAAAGATAGTGTTGATTGACAGATGACGCCAAACACAGAGTTGCCTAAACCTTTTTTCAAAGGAAAACCATGAATGTCACTATGGAAAAGGAGCATATTATTTGCTGTGTTTAAGTCCTGTGCAATAGCCTGAGCTTTGCAACTGCACACAGAACGTATTACAAGGATAATATTCATAAATGCTATGCTTGGGTCCTCTGAAATGGTTGATATTTCTTGTGAGTATATATGGGAGTATATATTCATATTTTTAATGCGTCCTGGTTCATGCTGAGCAAGACTCTCTATTCTGTACTTGGCACACAATAATAATCATTATTTTAAAAAAAAAAGCTATATATGATATGAGCTAAAATAACCTCAGATATTATACAATAATGATCTATTTGTAGTGAACTATCTTGGTGCTGACAGTTCCACTTGGAAAGATTGAGAGCGGGAAATATCCGAGAAGGTTACCTAGGCAACAAGAACTGAACACCAAAGCAATTCGCTTATCATGTGTAGTTCAGTGACAAAGTGATTTGTGCGTTGCTTGTTGCCTCTTGTGTGAATGTGGCTTAAGAGCTGTGTCACCATGCCTCTTTAACCCTAAAAAGTATTTTGACCCCAACCAAGGCAAGTCAGCTGAGCTTGGCACTTTGAGCTAAGATAATAAGAACTACAAAGTGTTTTAGGATAAAGAGAGTTTAGTTTGCAACATCCTACATGGACATGAAAAAAAAAAAACAGCTTCATTAAACCGTGCTTGCACGTGAATAAAAAATGTTGTGTTAATAACAAGGAAGTACAAAAATATAACAAAAAAGGTTATATTACATGTTTAACGGTTATATTTTAACCAGGGCAGAGCGAACAGAGCAAATAAGATGTCCTGAGGAGCTGATAGCGTGATAATGATTCAGAGGTTTGCCTATATACTTCACAAACACACAAGAAAAATGGCTCTGTAAAGGAGTGTTTGCACACTAATAAAAAATATTATATTATAAGGAAATAAAAGAAAACCAAACGAATGGTTTCTTTTTCTTTTTTCTTTTTTTTTTTTTGTGTCGACGCTGCCTACTCAAGTGCCCATGACAAATTGTGAAGGTCTGTTATCCACTCAGAATAATGATTTATGATCCTGAGCTAGCCACCAAATAGATTGAATCATTCTCAAGTAGCCTATGAGATATGAGATTTCCTTTCGGTGTTTTCCCTTTTTCAGGGGTCGCCACAGCGAATGATTCGCATGTTTGATTTGGCAGAGGTTTTTACCTCGGATGCCCTTCCTGACACAACCCTTTAGCAAGGGACAGAAACACGCTGACGGCTTGGCAGCTACTCTTGCTAATGGTTCTTTTACATGAACCTCTCATCATAGACCGTGAGCAACATGGCCGGTGACAACCTTGTGGAGAGTGGGACTCGAACCCCCAACCTCCTTAGGATCAGCAATCCAGCACCCTATACTACTAGACCACCACTGCCCCCTCTCAAGTAGCGTATATAGAAATGTCTATTATCTGCATGATAACAAACCAGCTTGCACTATTCCTATGTAGTATTGCTCTTATTGTTGTTTCTTATTTACGATGATGACAATTTCCAGCATAAATGATTAACACCTATGGGAGCATTTGTGAATCATAAGTCCAATCTTTGCATGGCATCCTCGACCACTGATGACACATGCAAAAAGATGACACTAATAAGCATTATACAGGGCAGACTATATCAAACATTTCCATTTATATTGGACTTGGCAGCAGATCAACACCAATAAGTTGCATCTTTCATTTCAATGTTTGATATACGCAGATCAATTCAGTCTGAATACTGAATGTAAGTGGGAATTTTATGTAATAATATATAATCGCATGTACTGTATACCATTCTCAGTGCATTCATTATTTTTTTATATACTGTATTAATTCCATAAGAGAAATTATTTCTTGTGCATCTAACCCATCCAAATTGAGCACACACACACACATACACAGTGAACACACACACACACACACACACACACACACACACACACACACACACACACACACACACACACACACACATACACGGAGCAGTGGGTGGCTATACACATTGGTGGTGCCCGGAGAGCAGTTGAGGATTAGGTGCCTTGCTCAAGGGCATTTCAGCCACTAATGTGGGGGAAGGGAAGGTGCAACTCAATCCCCACCTCCACACATTTTTCCTACTGATTCGGGAATCGAACCAATAATCTTGCGGTCCCAAAGCCACTTTTCTAACCCTTTACAGCTGTCCCCTGGCTAGCTTTTTTTTAACTGATCTGTTTGCAATTTCATTGTATCCCTCTTTTCACTTTTAAAATCAGAACAGATTTTTTATTTACCTATAGCAGTATTAAGAAACAGTAATGCAAATGGTCATAAACATAAAGACCATTTGGGGAAATTGAAAATAATCGTCATACAAAAGTGACCAGTTGAACAAATCCAGATAAGTTGAAGGGTTTGCATATTTCCCATAATCCTAGTTTGGCTCCTGGTTACCGATGAACCATGTGTGGCATAGAAGATGTATAAGTTTTACAGAAAATAATTGAATGAGATACAAGCTGAAGTCTGAGGTCTGATCTTCTTGTCTGAGCTCGTTTCAAAGACGACCTGATCCACTCGTAACTGCAGGGCTCCTAGTAACAAAGCACTCTTTAATCTATTATTCATCATCTCTAATAAAAAGTGTGCCAGCCAATCACATGCTAATAGCATGACACACTCTGGCATTGTTTATGTTCGGCAATCTGTGACTGTTCCTATTTATCACACGTTAATTTTTTTCAGACTCTCCCAATTTCAAAAGCATTTAAAAAGATTTTCATGGAATTTCTTTCTGGAATTTCTGATGTTCCATTTCAAATGCCATCAAGAAAATGATTGAATAAAATGTTTCCTAACTGGAGTGCCTCAATCACCAGACAGTGTTTAATCAGTTATTCATCACTGCAGGTGCACAGAGGCGGTGTTTAGTCACACAGTTAGAAATTGGACGTTTCATTACATTGGGTAGTGCAGAGCGTCAGTTTCATCTTATGCGAATAAATTTGATTTGATTTTCCCAATTGTAATGGGGCAAATTTGTTCATCAACCATGACGTCTACTTCTTTAGGGTTGCATTGGAGCTACAAGGCTAATATTGCTAAGCACTAATGAGAGTCCTCTGACCCAAATTAATTTCCATAAATTCAGTGGTCCATATCAAATTCATCTCTATCTTGTTCAAGACTTCATTCAGGCGTTAATTTTTGTTACACACTTGCTGATGTTCTCCATGCACCATACTGTGGTATCTTGCATGTTTTGATAATGTAGTTCCAACATGCATCTGTATCAATTACAGTATATTTATTATTATAAATGTAATAATGTAAAAAGAAAAAGTTGAAATAGTTTTTCCTGTCACAGATGTTTTTCAAGTCTTCTCGAATAAATCTGTTCTCCATTTCCTTATGAGAACTCCATTTAGAAATAGTCATTCAGAATATTTATACTAAACAAACATATGATACAAAACGGAATAAATATAAGTATACCATCAACATTATATTATATGCGTACATGGCTATATAATTCATAACTTACTGTCAACTAAATTTAAAGGTGTAGACATTTTGGATGACTCTTACTGTTTGACAATACCTGTCACCAGTGAAGTTATCTATTCATCAAAGTACGAAGAGCCTTTGAGGTGTGAATGGGAGAGAGAGTGAAATCCATTGTTTTAACAAAATAAATCTTGTGTCAATACATTACAACCTATTACCAGAACAAGGTATTTAGACAAATTGAAACCATCAAGGGTTCATCACTTTCAAAGAATGAATGAGACCTTATTACACTGCTGGCCATAAGCAGAAAAAGACTGCACTATAATAACTGCCCATTGCAGTTTGATTGCAGGACTTGGAGAAAACCAAAGTATTCATGTAGGGTCCTTTCTTAATGCTGTAGAAGCAGCAGTACAACTGAGAAAATTACAAATTGTGACCCAAAACGCATTTTCCTAAAATTTTTGTCTCTGGATACGAAACAAGTTCACGTTACGAAAGCGCCATCATAAAAATTCAAACGTGCCATTCAAACATTCAAAGGCACCATTCAAACAATGCACAAGCCGCTCTCCCATCAATGACATTGAAACATCCTGTCCCGCTGGCCTCGCATTGGCTAGGAGGGATGACGCAGCTCCCTCTTATTGGCTATCTTCCAACATCCTGCCCTGCTGGCCTCCCATTGGCCAAGAGGGATGATGAAGCTCCCTCCCATTGGCTATTATGGAGTTGGATCTACCATGATGCGTTTCATGTAAAGGACAGAGTTACTGTTGTTTTATGCTTTATTTCTTGACTCAGGCTTTTAACTTTCCATAAACATTTGTAAGATTATAACTCTGCTAAGAAGACATGGTCAACACACACACACGCGCACACACACACACACACACACACACACACACACACACACACACACATGCGTGTGATTTCTGGTGAGAATGAGAAGAAGAAATGGGCTCGAGTGATATCACAAAGGAATATGGCCAAACCTGTCGACCATCGGTATGATATTGAAGCAGAAGGAGGTCTTAAACGGTATGCTTTTATAATTTTTAAAGGGTTTAAGGGGTAGTATTGGAAGCCTTGGAACGAATCACGCGTTTTACAAATAATCTGCGATTTAATTTACGAAAAATGCAGGTTACGAAAAAGGCGCTGGAACGGATTAATTTCATAATGTGAGGTACCACTGTATAGAGAAAACAAAGCGTTAGCTATCATCTCTCTTCTAGCCATCACAGAACATCCAAATCAGTCCTAAAGTATTTTCATACTGCATTTAATTTCCTACTAATGAAAATTCTGTTGTTAGAATCTTGTTATTAGTCAAAGGGAACAGATTGTTTCTAGCTCAAATATATGTATATGTTTTAATTTTGTTTTTGTACAAGCCATTTACCGTGATGTATATGAGAATCTGATACTTGTGCCACTAAATCTAAGAGTATTTTGTCCCAAAGAATTGAAAAAAATAAAGAAATAAAGTGCAATGTGAAATGTCTTTCCCAAAACAAAGTGATGGGAACAGATTTTTGAGTTCAGTCCTGTCTTCCTGTCCTCACAATCCGCAACTCTCGTCTCTTTGTTGACAATTTGTTTTCTGAGGTCCCCTGACTGAAAATAATTTTGACAACTATATGATACGACCTCTTCATATTTGTTTGATCTGACCGGTGGTGGCAAACATAAATAATTTAGGTTATTCACAATTGTCTTGAATTATTTGCCTTGCCTTACAAGATAGCAGATAACCTTTTGAACCTGACTGCCTCGGAAATCTATCTATTTAAGAATCTGACCTTTACTTCAAAAACAAAATTTAAAAAATTTCGATGACTTAATTTAAAAATATCTGGGGTGGTATAATAATGTAGTGGTTCACAGCAAGCAAATTCTGTGTTCACACTTGACAGGGAATTCTCAAGTTTTCGTATTCTCTTCCATGTTTCTGTTTCTTCTGGGTACTCCAGATTTCTTGCATAATCCAAAGCACTACCTCAAGTGGCTACTCGAAATTGCTCATCGATGTGAAAGTGTGTGTAATTGGTTGTTTGTCTCTGTTGTTAATCATACAGTAGGCTGGTGACCTGTGCAGGGTGCTTAAAATAGCCAGCAAGCAGTATAGTAAAATATAAAACAAACACAAACCATGATTTTCAGCTTACCACTTTTCATCAAGTTTCTCTCACCCACTTCTTATTGTTATGGTAAACTTCCTGCTCAGAGAGAGAGAGAGAGAGAGAGAGAGAGAGAGAGAGAGAGAGAGATGTATGTATTGATTGATTCGATGGCTCTGTCTGTCTAAGTAGAAAATGGATGCACCCGATTGAGGAATGTGGAGCAGCTTGATCGACTGTGGCTGATCAAGCCCACTTTTGAGTGGCAGCCCTTGGCCCAGCTGCTGCATGCAAAGGCTGATTACTGTGGCTTGGTGATCGCTGCTGCAGCTTTCCTTTTCTTTCCTGTCCAACAACAATCTGGTTTGCTTTCCTTCAGCAGCAGAGATGCCTTGATATGCATCCTGTGTTCTTGCACTTACCGCGGTCTCCTTCAACTCGTCCACTATACAGCATGTCTTTGGACTTTTGGCCATCTTCTGCACGAAAGGCATGGCCAGGCTAGTGCACTCGCCACTGTGAAAGGAGGGCATGCATGTTTCACAGCAAGCTGACCTTTTCCAAGATGCCTTGGTTTGTGATACAGTCTTCCCTGGGGATACCCAGGATTTGGTGTAGGCACTATTGGTGTAAGGTGTTCAATCGGTGCACTTGGCAATTGCAGGATGTCCAGTTCTTGCTGCCATAGAAGAGTGTGCTCAGTATGCAGTGCCATCTTGGGTAGCTATTGTGAGCTTGTTTTTAACACTCTCTTGAGCAGCTTGGTAGTATACACAGTATTTTTATCTGCTTGTTGAGCCCATTGTTGAGGCCCAGATTGCAACCAATCTGAGCCTGGGCCTAGATCCTAGTTCGTTGCGTTGAACATAGCTACCATTTGTAGGATATGGCCACTGATGCTTATTCTCGGAATTTTGTTGCTGTTCTGTCCTGTATATTCTTCAGACTGATGATAAAGCCAATCTGTGGCAGGCATATGTCAGCAATATGACTAGATCGATAGATAGATAGATAGATAGACAGATACTTCATGAATCCCAGAGGGAAATGCATTCATTCGTTCCTTCACTCATTTTATGAACTGCTTAATTTTAATTAGAGTTGCAGGGAGGCACTGATCTCAGCCGACTCTGGGTGGAGGGGGTACACCCTGGGCATCCCGCCAGGCCATCGCAAGGCCTACACTCACATAACCATTCACAATCACCCTCACATCTAGGGTCTATTTTGAACAGCCAATTAACCTACCATGCATGTTTTTGGACTGTGCGAGAGACCAGAGTACCCGCAAGCACAGAGAGAACATGCAAACATTACACAGAAACGTCCAAGCTGGGATTAAAGCCCATGACTTTCTTGCTGTGAGGCAGACGTGATAATACTACGCCATCCTGCTGCCCGAGGGAAATTCACTTTTTTTTCTTTTTTCTTTTTTTTAATCTAACCCTGGAGAACAGGCTGTGTTTTGATATGATTGTAAGTAGCATTGTAAGTGGGTGAATCTCCAGAATCAGCTCATGCTCTTTCGTTGTTGTTGCAGCCATGCAAGTTTGAAGAGCTTGCCATGAGACCTTGTGTGAATGAACGCTCTGTAATATGACCTGAATGTGTATGACAGTATGAGACAGAAGAAAATCCAGAACAACATCGGGGCTAGAACCAACTGCAGTGTTCAAACTGCACTGTCCCCTGCATGCCATTGTCGTAAGAGATGAGTTTCAGCAGCTTTATTGGGCATCTGATCTTCTGCAGGAGCTTGAATAGGCCTCTGTTTAGCTACTGCTGACATTGAAGGTGAGTGGAGTAGGAACTGTAGCAATGGGTTCTGTCTGTCTATCTGTACAATTTGGTAGTGTGGTAACTTTATAACGAAATGACTTCAGATCATCAAATTTGGTGGTCCCCTAAGGGGCGAATGGAGGGTAATTGTATATGGGTCTTGTTTTTAAGATCACAAATTCACTTTTTATACATTGGACTGGTCAAATGATTCTTCTGGCAGGAGCATCTGAACCCCTGTGATCTGTTTTTCTGACTAAGTCTATGGCCTTTTCAGGTCAATCAAGACCATAGCTAGGAGCTGCATCTGTTTTCAGCCCTTCTTCTTTAGCTGCCTGAGACAGATCATCATGTCAGTCATCTATCATTCTGCCCTGTAACCACAACCTGACTTCTTGTACACATACTCTCCTCGCGCCTGCTGCCTCTTTAAAAATATAGTTAATGCCTTGAGGGTAATTCTGAGCAGGGATATACATATGTAACTTAGAATTACACCATTCACTCTTTTAATCCAATGTCTCACAATTTATATCGCAAATGTCTGGTGAACTGATTCCTCCTCTGTGCACTGTATAATGTGCTCATAAAAATGACCCAGGAGGACTGGCTTCCCACACTGGATCAGTTCTGCAGTGATGCCAACTTTGCCTAATGTCTTTCCATTAGCAAATAGTTGACAGCCTTGCTAAATTCACATGTCGTTGGGGTTGGTCCAGCTTTTCCATTACGAGAGTAGAGATAGCAGGGATGCTGGCATGTGCACTCTGTGACCATGGTTTCTGTGAGGTACAGGTCCTGGTAACGTTCAACTACGCTATATGCTTGGCATAGTGTTAAAGACTATTAATTCCTTGGAATTCAGTGGAGCAATCTCTTCATGACAGGGTGAAGGATTTCTTCATCACCTCATGCATGTCATTGTTGCCTATATTAGCACAAGACTAAATGTTATGTCAAGTCATGTCAAGAAATTCTAAGCCTTCCAGACCATTTATACAAGTTCTCATTGATTGAATGTGTATGTAGCATGTAAATAGTGTAGTGTATGTATAGTGTTAAATGAAATATCTTTGAGTTTTAATCACATTACAGTAAAATATATGGCAAAATAAAGTTGCCAACATATTTAGCAATAGTACAGCAAGACAGATAAGGTGCAACACACCCAAATTAATTCATTGTCCTATATTTAATTATCACGTTCTTCATTAGCTAAAGCAACCGAGTTAACATAGACCGGGCAGTGGTGGCCTGAGGGTAAGGGTGCTGGATCACTGATCCTAAGGTTGGTAGTTGAAGCCCCACTCTCAACAGGTTGTCACTGTCCCCCCCAATGCAGCTAACTGGGTTATCAACGGACGGCCATGTCTTTCACTGTCTATGGTGAGAGGTTCATGTAAAGCAGGGGTCGAGAACCTTTTTGACTAAGAGAGCCAAAAAAAAAGACATATCTTAAAATCTAATCCTCTGAGAGCCATATATATATATATATATATATATATATATATATATATATATATCAGGGGTCGGAAACCTATGGCTCGTGAGCCAGATGTGGCTGTTTTGATGGCTGTATTTGGCTCTCAGATTAATCAGATGGCCTTTCTTAAAAGAATAACGAATACATAATTTCACTGTCATTTAAATAAAAATACAAAACAAAGCCATCAAGTAAAACAAAAACAGATGAATAAGTCTCGCGCATTTAAATCTATACATCTATTTTTAATGTCACGTCACTGTTTCGCACAGCGGAGAGCCAATCCTTTCTGGACGCCAGCATGTGGGCGAGTCCGATACCTTGAAACTCTAATTTTATTGGATTATAACAACAGCCACAGACTGCGCGTGGTGTTTTTGGGTAAAGAGGTAAATTTCCCTCTTTTTTGATCAGCTCATTTCCACGAAGCCAAGCACAGCTGGCAAGCAAACACAAATGGACAGACATGGAAAAACTTCAACCCACAGACCAGCTGATTGCCAAAACTTGGGACGTGCTTCCTGTTACATAAACACTGTAGTGTGTGAGTCCAATTAAATTAGAGTTTAAAGGTATTGGACACGCCCATACAGAAAGGATTGGCTCTCCGCTTCATGCCACAGTGACGTGGCATTGAAAATAAATGAATCGATTTAAATGCGTGAGATTTATTCATCTGTTTTTGTTTTATTTGATGGCTTTTTTATTTAGAATGACAATTAAATTATGTGTTCGTTATTCTGTTAAGAAAGCCCACCTGATTAATCTGAGAGCCAGATACAGTCATCAAAAGAGCCACATCTGGCTCGCGAGCCATAGGTTCCCGACCCCTGACGTAAAGGAACCATTGCTGACTTTCGTCAAGAGTAGGCTGCATAGCCATCAGTGTGTTTCCGCCCTGCAACGGCCCGGCGAGCTGTCCAGGGTGTACTCTGCCCTCTCCTGGAGTCAGCTGGGATGGGTGATTAAGCCTCACTTAATTATGATTAAGTGGTTACAGAAAATGAACGATGAACTGAGTTAAGATAATGATAAAAGTGGATTGCGAGTTTTAAACCATTGTGTGTCGAGTTGGATTGAGACATGCAGTGCTCTGCAAATGGGATTTTTGTCAAATGCGTTCAGTCTTCACAGATCATGGCAGATTTGTCATGTTGTTTTCATTAGCAACACGAATGACTTGTAAAATGTTCCTTTCGAGATTTACAGTACGATGAGATTGTTTTGTTTTTGAGGATAGCAGCCATTGGCCGGATTTGCACTCACTTTTATCATCATGACACGCCAAGTAATAAATCCTGGCAGCCACCTACTGTTTTCTCAACATGTTTTCCACCTGTCTGGATATTGTTTCTCTTTCCCCCACAATTTCTCATGTTCATATACATTTCCAAAGAGAACAAATGTTATCAGTAGTGCTGCATGGAAGAAAGGCAGATTCATACTTAATTTTATTACCTGATAAAGCATCAGGAGCAGCTGTAGCCTAATGGTTAGAGAAGCGGTTTTGGGACTGAAAGGTCTCTGGTTAGATTCTTGAGCCAGCAGGAAAAATTTGTGGTGGTGGTGGGGAGTGAGCTGCACCTTCCCTTTCTCCACGTTAGTGGTTGAAGTGCCCTTGAGCAAGGCACCTAACCCCCAACTGCTCTCTGTGTGCCCTGACTGTGTGTGGCAGCCCACTGTTCCGAGTGTGTAGGTGCTCACTGTTTACAAATCTGTGTGCTCACTTTGGATGGGTTAAATGCAGAGGAAATCATTTTCCTCATGGGATTAGTTAATTCATTCATTTTCTTCACCACCTAATCCTAATTAAAGTTGCACACACCTGCAACAACAGCCATTATTGTCTACTACATGGGAATGGTGCAGTCTATTTCTGGTTTAAGAAGTATTATTCAAAGTGACTTGGGATGGATGGTATTATCATCATCTGTCATTGTCGTCATACTATAAAATGTGCTCTTGAATTTATATTTCATGCACTAGCTCAAAAACACCATCACTGGCCATAAACATTTTGGTGTGGATGTTGGAACGGTGTAACTGTACAAGACTATTGATTTTTGTCATCGTACAATATCCAATATGGCGAGCACAGCTGCTACCATGAATTTGTACAATTACTCAAAAAGGTTATTTCTGATCATCAGCATTTTAGTGTTTGTCTTGGGCCTGGACATAACTTTTTATAATCCGGCACATGGCCTGAGGAGTATTACCCAATTTTGGATATCACTGAATTTAAAATTCCCTTTATGTTTTGTCTCAGTAAGTATTTGGTTATTTTAGATATTTATCTTCTGTGTATCTGCAGAACATCTTTTAGAAATTTTATGTTTGTCCTGATTTTTCATCACTGCTTTGACGACTATCCCAATGCCTTGATGTGGAGCAGCACAGGCTTCGTGTCTACCAACCACAGAAAAATCATAATTTCTTCCTAAATCAATGATTAGAATGATTATTTTTATTATTATAATTTTTTTGTAGAAAAGAAACATATGCCAGACTGCCTTCAAAAAGCACATACCATTTTTGACCAATAAAAGTAAACATAAACACAATAATTGGGTTTGCATGGGAAAAACTCTACAACACAATCTCTTATATATTATCATATTTCTCAACATCTGGCAATGTGTTTAAATTTGAAGCTATGAATGAAGCATGAAGGTGATGTAAAAGGTGACATAAAACGTGACAGTTACATTTATTTATCTTGAGCCCTAAAATACATACATCTAAAATATAATGCTTAATTGAATAATATCTAAGCTAGGACTAACAGTAATCTTAGCTAGTTCATACATCCATTCATTTACTGAACCGCTTGATCCCAATTAGACTTGCGGTGAAGCTGGCACCCATCTCAGCCAACTCTGGGTGCGGGCCGGGTACATCCTGGACAGCTTGCCAGTCCATTGCAGGAAACATGCTGACAGCTATGCAGACAGTGAGAGACATGGCCAGGCTTTGATAACCCAGTTAGCTGCACTGGGGGGGACAGCAGTGACAACCGTTAATAATGGGGCTTGAAACCCCTGACCTTGGGATCGGTAATCCAGCACCTCATCACCGGGCCACCACTGCCCCTTTAGCGTGTTATAATAAATAAAAGACAAATGCTTGAGAATAACACCATTAGATGCTATTATACAATGTCATTATACATTTATATTAATCTCCAAATTTCCATTCTGAGATGCTTTGGATGCCTTCTGTTCTTAAAATCTTCACCTACATTAGCTCTCTTTTTCATTTGCATTTTATGAAACATTTACTGTACTGCCCCAGTGCAGCTAACTGGGTTATCAAATGCCGGCCATGTCTCTTGCTGTCAATGGTGAGAGGCATGTAAAAGAACCATTGCTGACTTTCAAAAAGAAGAGCTGCATAGCCATCAGCGTGTTTATGCCCTGCGATGGGCTGGTGAGCTGTGCAGGGTGTACGCTGCCCTCGCCTAGAGTCGGCTGAGATGGGTGCCAGCCTCCCCGTGACCCTAATTAGGATTAAGAGGTTCAGACAATGAATAAATGAATGAGGATTTATTGTACTTGACCTACCATACCCTAAATGGAACATTTTTACCGAGCCCTCCTCGTGGCCCTAGTAGACATATTTATCATGTTTCATGCAGTTGCTTCTTCTGCGTACACAGTACCAGTTTATTGTTTTGAATGCTTCTGACAGATAATAGCATAATGATCATTGCTTTGTCCTACTGGTATGGTATACTGCCTGCCACTGCACACACAAGCCACCTGCTACAGTACTGCTGCCAATGTGGGTAAATTGTATTTGCTGTCAGGGGAAGTGCAACCGACTGTGCCCCCACCATGTCTCATAACTAATGCATACAGTGGACACTAACAAACAAGTCTAAATCAAAATTCCTCACACTTAGCTTGTGACAAGCTGTGAAATAATCACCTGTCATTTTTCAATACTTACAAATTGTCATTTTTTACTGCATGTGTCAGTGTAACCTGGCAAAAGCACAGTTTCCGCCCACATTACCAAAACAAAGTATAATTTTTTTTGTTTGTTTGTGTGTTATTGGTGAGTTTTCTGTAAAATAGTAGAAAGGAGGTTGCCAAAAATGAACTACATGTATTTATTCTTTTATCACCATGGACTGTTTTCACACTTTTCAATTCAAGGGCCTATATTTTCCGATTTCTTTCTATTATTTTAAATTCTACGCCAATGGTGGCCCAGTGGTAAGGAGGTGGATTACTGATCGGGGTTCAGGCCCCACTATCACCAGGTTGTCACTGTTGTCCACCCAGTGCAGCTAACTGGGTTGTCAAAAGCCAGCCGTCTCTCTCACTGTCTATGGCATGAGGCATGTAAAACAACCATTGCTGACTCTCATGAAGAGTAGGCTGCATCGGCTGAGATGGGCACCAGCCTCCCTACGACCGCAATTAGGTTTAGGTGGTTCAGGAAATGAATGAATATTTTAAATTTTAAATTGTATTGTTCAACATAGAAACAAGGATGACAAGGCTGAAGTAAAAAAATGAAAAAAGGAATGGATGACACCGGGGGAATTAACCTACATACCAACTTTCACATCTTAAAATAATGCTGGTGCTATACATAGTATGTGCACTGTCCATTCAGCTGCTTTAAATAACACAAAAGGACTGAGTACACAGTCTTCTTCTTCTTCTTGCGGCTTTTTCCCTTTCTCAGGGGTTGTCACAGCGAATCGTCTGATTCGCACATTTGATTTGGCATAGGTTTTTACGTCGGATGCCCTTCCTGACACAACCCTTTTAGCAAGGGACAGAAACACGCTGATGGCTTTGCAGCTACTCTTTACAAAAGTCAGCAATGGTTCTTTTACATGCCTCATACCATAGACAATGAGACACATGGCCGGCCTTTGATAACCCAGTTAGCTGTAAGTGGCCCAAATGTATATAAATATGTTTTTCACAGTGACAGTTCGTTCTCCTTATTTGTTTATACATATACAGTCTGACTCCTTCTTACGAAAACCCCTGAATACGAAAAATCCAGTATATGAAAAAGATTTTCCTAAATTTTTGTTCTCTGTATACGAAATAAGTTCTTCTTACAAAAAGCACTAAATGCGCCATTCAAACATTCAAATGCGCCATTCAAACAATGCGCAAGTTGCTCTCTCATTGGCTGTCTCCCAACATCCCGACCCGCTGGCCTCCCATTGGCCTCCCATTGGCCAGAAGGGAGCTGAATCTCCATAATACTGTACCTATAATGCTTGTTTGTCACACGTGCAAAAGAGAGATGTACTGTTGGTTCGTGGGTTTCGTGAGTTTTTTTGAGAGTGCTCATTGCAGCTTATTTTTCATTTTTTAAGTTGTTTAATTCACTAAATGTTTAATAAATGTGGCGCGCTCTGCCCAATGTGGGCAAAACACGGCTCATCTTGAGACCTCCGATCCCTCAAGCAAATAGGTGAACGTTGAGTACTAAACAAGTATTCAAAGCGCACTTTCCTGCATGACAGATCTGAGGTCCGGATGAGCCGCGCCCCGTCTCAAAACCTCCGGCCAAGGAGCACACCACAAATGTTTAGTAATGAATGTAAAAATTAATTTAAAAATGTTTAATAATGGTTTAATTAATAAATATGTTAAAAATGGTTTAATATGTTCATAAAATGTTTCAGTGGTTTAATAAATAATTTTCTTTTACTTTTAACACATATTTCATACATATTGCATCCAAAATTGTTGTACTTTTATGATTTTTAAAGGGTTTATGGGGTAGTCTTGAGAGCCTTGGAACGTGTGGCATTTGCATGTTCTCCCTGTGCCTGCTTTGTTTCCTTCAGGTAGTCTGGTGTCTTCTCAAAGTCCAAAGACTTGCATGTCAGGCTAATTGTCTGTCACCTCTAGGTAATTGCTCAAGATGTGAGTGTGAATGACTGCGTGTATATTAGCTCTGCAATGGACTGGCAAACTGTTCTGGGTGCACCCCACTATCACCAATTTGCAGTTGCAGTTGGCTGAGATAGGCCTCCCCATGACCTTACTGGGCTTAAATGTGTTGATAAACAAGTTAATGCATGGATTCATTATAAGCAAATTTATTTTAAGATTTCTTGTCAATTAAAAATAATGTTGCTGCACAGATAGGGGTCGCCACAGCAAACCATCCGCCTCCATCTCACCCTATCCTCTGCATCTTCTACTCTTACTATCACTACCTTCATGTCCTCCTTCACCACATCCATAAATCTTCCCTTTGGTCTTCCTCTAGGCCTTCTGCCTGTCTTACTGAGGCTAACCTTCTCTAACTCTCCTTTCCAGGGCATACCTCCACCTCTCTAGATTTTCCTGCACTTGTTCACTGCTCTCACTACAGATCACAATGTCATCTGCAAACATCATACTCCATGGGGAATCTTGTCTAACCTCGTCTGTCAGCCTGTCGATCACCATAACAAACAAGAAGGGGCTGAGAGCTGACCCTTGATGCAGTCCCACTTCCACCTTGAACTCTTCTGTCACACCGACAGCACACCTCACCACTGTCTTACATCTCTCATACAT
Organism: Plotosus lineatus; assembly: GCA_024760905.1. Classification (NCBI taxonomy): domain Eukaryota; kingdom Metazoa; phylum Chordata; class Actinopteri; order Siluriformes; family Plotosidae; genus Plotosus; species Plotosus lineatus. The sequence continues at coordinate 20,741,190 of CM045737.1, read as the reverse complement.
GTCCTGCACCACTCTAACATACTTCTCTGCCACTCCAGACTTCCTCATACAATAACACAGTTCTTCTCTCGGCACCCTGTCATATGCTTTCTCCAGAGCCACAAAGACACAATGCAGCTCCCTCTGACATTCTCTGTACTTCTCTATTAGCATCCTCAAAGCAAACACTGCATCTGTGGTGCTCTTTCTTGGCATGAAACCAAGCTGTTGTTGCTCTTTCTTGGCATGAAACCAAACTGTTCTATGTTTGTTGTATGAAACCAAACTGTTGTATGTCTCCCATTCATTATAACATTATGCATAAGCAATTTTCAAAATCTAAGGAAAAATAGCAATTACAATATTTAGCGCATCTGGATTACAGACCCATGCACAGAGCAACATCAATCTGACTGACACTTCTTCTTTTCTTTTCGGCTTTTCCCGTTTTTCTCAGGGGTCGCCACAGTTAATAATCTGATTCACACATTTGATTTCGCAGAGGTTTTTACGTCGGATGTCCTTCCTGTCACAACCCTTTAGCAAGGGACAGAAAAACGCTGACGGCTTTGTAGCCTACTCTTTTTACGAAAGTCAGCAATGGTTTTTTACATGCCTCTCACCATAGACAGTGAGAGACATGGCCCGCCTTTGATAACCCAGTTAGCTGCACTGGGGGGACAGTGACAACCTTGTGGGGACTCGAATACCCAACCTTAGGATCAGCGATCCAGCGCCCTACCACTAGACCACCACTACGATTCCTGTGCTAGCTATTCATCATACCAAATGGAAAACATAGGAGTCTAACTCAGTTTAATTAACTGTTAATACACAGCAAGAAGGTTCTGGGTTTGAATGCTTGCATGTACACATACTGGCATACCCCTGTCCTTTAATTGGTTTCCTCTGAGTGAGTCTGCTTACTCCCACAGTCCAAAGACATGCACACTAGATTAACTGGCTACTCTAAATTTCCCATCGGAGTGGATGTGTGAATATACAGACGCTCCCCGACTTACGTTCATCCGTTTTACGTTTTTCCAATTTTACGTTCCGCCCCCCCCAAAGAAAGGTCAAATTTTGAGTTTAGACGTACCTACGTAGTATGCTGACGTAATGACGCAATGACGCTGCATTCATTGTTTACAAACCACAGACTGAGTGTGTGTGTGTGTGTGTGTGTGTGTGTGTGTGTGTGTGTGTGTGTGTGTGTGTGTGTGTGTGTGTGTGTGTGTGTGTATATACTAGTATATATATATATATATATATATATATATATATATATATATATATATATATATATATATCAGTTATATAGCGTGTTATCCTTGTGTTAAGACATCGTCTCTGTGATCTTTGTGTTTACACTGTTTTGCGGACTTGTGTAACCCTAAGCAAATATGGTTGGTTAGAAGCGTAAACCTACTAGCATGGGTGCAAGTCTCATACACAGACATGAATTAACTATCTGCTCAGATCAGCACAATCTACCATGCATACTCAGTTAAGCAAAGAGAGTTGTAATATGAATGAAACCACAAATTACAGAACAATTACAGATATTTATTATCTTTTAGCAGAATCCTAAGAGTGTATACTTATTTTTAAATTAATATTCATTAGGATTTGTACTTGTTCTTTGTATGCATGTCTTGAATAAAGTTTACTTACTCACTTACACAAAAGAAAGAACTCTGCGCTTTGCTGGAATTCACATGGCAGGCGGTGTTCTAAACGAGTTCAACTGCACCCTTGTGCCTTGTTGAAAGACCGGAAGTCTGTATAACCCACAGCAAGTACACTACTTTTGCAGGTATACTACTTTCGGTATTGAGCAGTTCACATCTTGTAAGCGTTGACTGGCTGTTTTAAGCTTCATGTAAAGTAACTCGGTATAAATAAGTGACTTATTTGAAATTAATGTTGATATCATTTGATATATTTGATATTATTTTACAATGTTATGGTTATAATAATTGATTTAGGGGTGTTTCATGAGATACAGTAATGGTATTTATGGATGTATAGTACATTATGAACGTCATACGTCACACGTCTTACGTCATACGTCACTGTAACAACTTACGGTCACTTTCAACTTACGTTCGACCGCCCGGAACCAATTAAAAACGTAAGTCGAGGAGCGTCTGTAATACAGTCGGCCCCCAACTTATGAAATTAATCCGTTCTAGAGCCCTTTTTGTATAGCAGGGATTTTGTAAGTAGGGGCCGGATCTTACATGTTAAACGCCTAATTCGTTCCAAGGCTCCAGTCTTTGGACTGGATAAACCCCATAAACCATTTAAAACTGATAAAAGTACACCAATTTTGTATGAAATATGTGTTAAAAGTAAAAGAAAATTATTTATTAAAGCATTTAAACATTTTATTAACATATTTATTAATTAAACCATTATTAAACTTTTTTATTAACACACACACACACGCACACACACACACACACACACACCCCTCTCTCTCTCTCTCTCTCTCTCTCTTGCGCTCTCTCTCACACACACATACACACAGAAGCATTACAATGCACATGTTTATTCTAGCAATGCGGGCCACGCCCACAAAGACATAGAATTTAAAGCTCATTCCCTGCTTGACCATTTACTGAAATAAAACAATTTGAAAAACTAAACTAAAAGTGTCTCTCTCTCTCTCTCTCTCCCTCTCTCTCTCTCTCTTGCCGCAACATGAATTCAAAGCGCATTCCCTGCTTGACAAACTCAACTTTAATTTGATTCCTTGAGGGATCGTAATTCCGGATGAGCTCAAATGCGCCCACATTTATTAAACATTTACTGAATTAAACAACATTAAAAACTAAAAACTAAAGGGTTATTCCTTCTTTCTCTCTCTCTCTCTCTCTCTCTCTCTCTCTCTCTCTCTCTCTCTCTGTCTCTCTTGCACGCGCTGCGGGCCACGCCCACAAGACGTGAATTCAAAGCGCATTCCCTGCTTGACAAACTCAACTTTAATTTGATTTGTTGAGGGATCGGAATTCCAGATGAGCTCAAATGCGCCCACATTTATTAAACATTTACTGAATTAAAATTTAAAAAACTAAACTAAAAACTAAAGAGTGAAGCTTCCTTCTGTCTCTATCTGGGAGGCCAGCGGGGCGGGATGTTGAGAGACAGCCAATGAGAGAGCAACTCATGCGTCGTGTGAAATTTTGATTGGCGTGTTTGAATTTTGAATTTCTTTTCGTAAGAGGGGGTTGTTTCATATCTCGGGGACGGAAGCTCAGGAAAATGTTTTTTTCGTAATCCGGGGATTTCGTATACAGGGGTCTTCGTAATTTGAGAGCCGACTGTATGTGTGAATGTTTATTTTTTGTTCGCTCTAAAATGTACTGCATATGAATGCCCAAAATACTAGTCTCCATTTGTTGAACAGCCTTTAAGAAATGTATATTTTTTTGAACCTAACATGAAAATAGATTACAACAGGGACTTTTTGAAAACTTGTTGGTCTAAACAGTTTTCATAGATTGAAATTTGGTTGCAGACTCCCAGCAAATTTGTTGTATAACTCTGATTTGGAAACAGGGTCCTAGGTTTGAATATAAACCTGTAAGTGTACATGAGTGTGAGTGTAAATAGTTGTGTGTGTTGGCCCTGTGATGGGTTGTTGTACTGGTGGCTCCATTACCCAGAGTTGGCTGTGGTAGGTTTAAGCCACCCTACAACCCTAATAGGACAACGTGGCTTGGAAAATGAATAAATAAAATGATTTTCTTCTTAGATAACCCTCTTGATGTTATTTAGGGTATTTTTTTACACATCCATAATACAGCATGACACTTTTTGGCATGTGCCTTTTTTTATGACCATCCATGGCAGCAGAAAGTGAGTTTTGGATTTGAAGTCTTCAGGATGCTTAACACTCAAGCTGAAAAAGTCATGTTTCCCTTTGGATGATGATGATAAGGATTTAATTAAGATGGGATATTGGGAGCTTATAGAGTGCAGCAATGTAAGAGAAACTGGTGTCAGACGCACACTCATGAACTACTGTCTGTCTTTTTTTTTATACAGTCTGAAGTGTGACAGATAATCCCCTCCCTGCCCGTGCCACAAAAAGCCAACACTTGTTTTGAAAACGTATTGATTAAGAAAATCTTATCAGCTGAGAGGTCGCTGATGCTTCTACTTTAGACCGAAATACAGGCCTTTACATGGTTTATTCACGCACTCATTTTCTAAACCACTTAATCCTACTAGCGAATGCTGGAACCTAGCCAGTCAACACATGTCGTATGTGGGGTACACGCTGAACACATATGGTTTTCATAGTTGTTTACAAAATTGAATAATTAAAAATAAGTATACATTTAAAGATAATTGAAAGCAGTAGTATGAAAATTCTGGTCAGTGTTTACAGAAAAGAAATTTGAGAGACTTTTATTTCTTGATAAGAACACTGGAGTCATTGCTCCACCAAAAAAAAAAAAAAAAAAAAAAAAAAAGGCAAACCTTCGTTGCACCCAATTGTGCATATTTATAGTAGGAAGACAGTTTATGTACATGCATGGGTATTATTTTAACTAATTTTCTACAATGCTACAAATTCAAAGTACCAACCAAAGTATTCTTGTGCATGTTGATCTCATTTTGCAAATTCTGTCCTCATTAAAACTCTACCCAATTAATTTGATGTTCAAAGAATCTTGACAAGCACCGTGTGAGACTGATGAAGAGGTGAAAGTAAGCACAAGTCTAGTGTAAACATCTGCTAGGAGAATAATAATGAGGAGAAAAAAAAGAAAATTCCTTTATTTCCAATGTGTCACGTTAAGACATTAATATTATTATTTCTGCTGCAGCATTAATAACTGCACACTGGGACATGTATTAAATATTAATGATGGCCGATGCGACGCTTAAATCAAGTATTTTGCTTTAGTAGTGCATGCTGGGAAAAACACAACCACTGTGTACTTTGCTTCTCCATGTGTGCCATGACAGCCAAAAATAGTAATGTGACCTAGTGTAATAAATAATGTTTCCTAAATAAAACAAACACACACACACACACACACACACACACACACACACACACACACACACACACACACACACCACCACCACCACCACACACCTTTACATTTTGCTGACTTGGAGATGTGTTTAACATACATATCTTAATATATATGTATTTATTCACAGAATGAGATCTCATTGATAGCATCTTTAAATAGCATATATAAAACATCTATGAAGTCATATATGTAAATTGCCTCTCATCACCTCATCTCATCTGCAACTTTTTGCACTCATACTGTGCCTGGACGGAGGAGCTTCTTCCAAACTGTCATTAAAGCACATATGCGATCAGAGAGATGACACACTTACGACTTTGATATGAAAATGTGTACTGGTGTGTGTTCTCGGCTGTCTGAGCCTGCCAGCAGAATCAGCTTTGGCAAGGACAACAAACAAGGCATCTGGTGTGAAAATCAGTCAATCAGAAGTGGAACCTGATTTGTAAGTGTTTGTTGGATGGAAGAGTGGCTGTTTTTATTTACTTGGCAGACACTTCTATTGAAAGTGACTTGTAAGTAATAGAGAATCAAATCCATGGATATAGTCAGACATTTATTCATGGACACAACAGCATCATTATGGCACTGTGAGGATTTAAAGTTCAAACCTTCCAGTAACTTCAAGAGAATCTTAAACATTAATGCCCCATTTCACTGGACAACAGCGTGCAAGGATCGTAGCGGAAAAGCACGGAACGCAGTCTACGGAAGAGCTTCGGCATTTTTACACGGAGAATGGGTGAAAATCCTATGGAAAAGTGGAAATTCTTATAACCCCCTTTTCAGTGGACTACAGCATGCAAGGATCATGTAGCGGAAAGGCGCGGAACCCAGTCAACAGAAGAGCTTTGAAATTTTTACACAGAAAATGGGTGAAAATTCTACGGAAAAGTGGAAATTCTTACACTCTCGGAACGTTCACAGCATGTGTGGAACAGGTACGGCAAAGTATGCCAAAGTGACCCAACGGAACACTCACGGAATTTTTTTTCCACGAAATTTTTTCACGGAATATTTTGGCCTGCCGGAAGCATACGGAAGTGGAGGAAGACTTGAGGAATAACTACGAAATCACACGAAATCACACGGCAGATGAGGGAATTAATTGCGGAACGTTTGTGGATGACATTTTTGCTTTCAAAAGTCTGCCGTGCTCCAGTGAAATGGAAGTATAAGCTAAGGACTGCACAAGAATGCAGATGGTGCATACAGCTCTATGCACAGACAAAAAAGCAGGCACATATTCAACATATCAGATGTGTCTAATGAACTTTGACCTTTCTTTTGTTTATTCATCAATACACGTAATCTCCATCCCAGTTAAATTTCTTGAAGAATGCTACTGGACAGCAACTTTTTATTGTTGATTCCTTTCAAAAAGCAGGATTTGTGAAAAGGTATTGATACTGCTGATGTGAGATTGTTGTATTTCATCCAGTGAACTCTGTAACCGCTAAGTGTTGTAGTTGCACTCTTAGACGCTTCGTCTCTCAGACGCGTCTTCTTCAATCCCAGACACTTCAGTTCTTTCCGTCTTGCACTCAGTATGGACTAATGATGTCTGGGTAGTTCCATACTGTACTTATCTGGTTTGTTGTACTGGACTTCAGTCTTGCTCAGAAGGTTCAAAACTTTGCTGTTCTTTTACCAACTTCACTGTGAAGCTTCACAGGCAGTTCCTTTGTTTTTAACAGGACAATAAGAGCCATTTTAGTAGTGTACCTTCTAAATACAGTTGGCCCTCTACTTACAAAATTAATCCATTCCAGAGCCTTTTTCATAGCCTGGAGTTTTCATAAGTGGAGGCGCATTTTAAATGTAAAACGCGTGATACGTTCCAAGGCTCCCAAGACTGCCCCATGAACCCTTTAAAAATGATAAAATTACACTAATTTTGTATGAAATATGTGTTAAAAGTAAAAGAAAATTATTTATTAAACCATTGAAACATTTTATTAACATAGTAAACCATTTTATTAACATATTTATTAATTAAACCATTATTAAACATTTTTTATTAACGCACATACACACACACACAAGACTGTCTCTCTCTATCTCTCTCTCTGTCTCTTTCTATCTGTGTGTGTGTGAGCGAGAGAGAGAGAGAGAGAGAGAGAGAGACAGAAAAAAGCTCCGCATTCGGCCACAAAGCATTTTTGTGTATGGAAGTGGGCGGTGCCACAAGACCTCCCATCTCGTAAGGAAGCAAGTTAATATTGAATCCGGACCTCAGATCTTTCAAATAGGTAATTCCACTTTAAATACAACACCCCGTCTCAAAAGCTCCGTTGGCTGCGTGTTCTGCCGAATGCACAAACTCACGAAACTCACGAACCAACAGTACATCTCTCCTTTATCTTATGGGTACAGTACTATGGAGATTCAGCTCCCTCCTCGCCAATGGGAGGCCAATGGGAGGCCAGTGGGGTGGGATGTTGAGAGACAACCAATGAGAGAGCAACTCGTGCATTGTTTGAATTTTTGAATGGAGCGTTTGAATTTTTGAATGGCGCGTTTGGCACTTTTTGCAAGAGGAGGTTGTTTCGTATACGGAGGACGAAAATTTAGGAAAATGTTTTTCGTAACCTGGATTTTTCCTATTCAGAGGTTTTGGTTAGTAGAGGGCCAACTGTACTGTAATATTTACTCAGTCAACATGCAATTAGACACTGGTTTTCAGGTTAAAACAGAGAAGCATTGGAAACCATATCCATGAGGTCTCAGCAATAAAACATTAGTCCTTATTAAGAGTACTCAGAGAAAAGAAAACAAGGGGAATCTTTTTAATTATGCATATTCTGGGATCAAATATCATGGCTGTCTGGTTCTTTAATATGTGAAATTTGCATTTTCAGCTCATACTTGTATGAGTTTCATCTGGGTGTTGAAGTTTCCTTCTACAGTCTAAAGATATGCAGTTTAGGTCAACTGGCTACTGTACATTCCCCGCAGGTGGGAATGTGAGTGTGAATGGTTGTTTGTGTCTGTGCAGGTCAAGGTTGATTCTGAATATCACATATACTGTATCTGAAAATATCTGAAAGGACAAATGTATGAATTGACTATGACTGATGAGGTGAATCGGAAAAGTAGATGTGTGGACATGTGTATGGGTGGATGAATCTAATGGAAAATGGCACCATCAGGCAATGTACGTTTTGTTCAGGGTTATAATACCGAGATATAATAGATTGGTCAACTATATAAAAATGTAAATATATAATGTAACTTTATGGTCATTTCTTTAGCTGATTTTTACTTGTTTCTGGTTATTTGTGGAAAGCTTAGTTTGCATCATTACAAGCTTCTCACACAGTTGGACCATCAGATAGCAGCTAAGAAGCTTTTGGCCAGAGGCAGAACTCAAGGTAGCATCTGTTATAAATAGAAAAAAGTTGACAGGCGCACGATATGCTGTCATGCTATGTAAATTCAGATGTCCTCTGTTTGATGTACCAAGCCAAGTAACTGGACATTTCTTGTACTTGTCCTTGACACTGGGCCAGAAATTTGGCAATAATTATGCACTGTGAATTAAGACTTTCTCAGCTTAGTACAAATTACTAATGTCATGATAAAGCAATCAACACAAACATTTTAGAGTCCCAAGAGTATGGGTCGTCCCCAGATAATTTCTTAGTATTTTACTAGGCTACCTAGTCAGTGGCACACATGTTATTAAGAAAGCTTGACTGTGGTCATCCTCTTGGTACCATGACAGACACCTCAGACTTTAACCTGCAGTCAAAATTATTATTGTGGAAAATTTGTGTTAATTTGTCTCTTTCAAGCTGTAACATAATTATTTGGAAGGTTGCATTGTACAGTGTAATATCAAAATAATACTGAAAAATTAATAGCATGGAAAACACAAGAGTGAGGAATTGCTGTTTTGGAGCTGAATTGTTTAACCCTCACAGTTTGGCCCATGTGAACGTCTATCAGATCTTCCCCATTGCTCATTATTCCTGTTTCCAATGCACCAACTTCAAGACTTGACTGTTCACTTTCTGTCTAATACAGCCCACTTCTTGGCCGGTGCCACGGTAACAAGATAACCAATTCAATTTCCAGTATAATAGCAAATCAGTCGGAAAATAAGATGATAAAAGACAATGAATCGTCTCACTTAAAATTCTTATAAGAGTCACTTAAATTTTCCTAAATGTAATTTATATAAAAGCAACTGTGGCGTATCAGCCCTCATATTTTTATTTTAAGTGTAGTATTTCATCACTTTTCCCCCACTTAAAATATATTTATATATATTTTATATTTACATATGTGTGTATATGTATATATATATATATGTGTGTGTGTGTATATGTATGTATGTGTGTATATATATATATATATATATATATAATATATTTATTTTAAGATGACCTTATAAAACATGAAACATAATCATGCTGTTAATCTCCTGTAAAAAGAATTCAATGATGTTTTTTATTTGGCCTTCGTATTTTAGGCAGTTGCCTTATGTTTTCACAGGACTAGAAGTTATATATTTTGATTTATGGGCTCAATATTTCCTCTAGATCAGCTCAACTTAGCATTCAGTTTCTTTGTGAATACTGAACCTGATGTGTGGCACAGAATGATGCATCACTTGGCTATCCTTGACCCTGACCAGCTTATCTTGTTTTCACCATTCATCATGTCAGAAGCAGATGTAAGAACTGCTTTTGACAAATTAAGTAAAGGAAAGGCAGCTGGTCCTGATTACTTACATTTTAGCAGTCTGCTAGCATTCTGCCAACAGTCCTCGGAAAACTTGAAAGAGGGACATTTATTAATTCATTCATTCATTCATTCATTTTCTGTCTGTCTGTCTTCCTTTCAGCTTTTTCCCTTTCACTCGGGAGTCGCCACAGCGAATCATCTGATTCGCACGTTTGATTTGGCAGAGGCTTTTACGTCGGATGCCCTTCCTGTCACAACCCTTTTAGCAAGGGACAGAAACATGCTGACGACTTTGCAGCTACTCTTTACGAAAGTCAGCAACGGTTCTTTTACATGCCTCTCACCATAGACAGTGACAGACATGGCCCGCCTTTGATAACCCAGTTAGCTGCACTGGGGGGACAGTGACAACCTTGTGGAGAGTGGGACTCGAACCCCCAACCTTTGGTTCAGCGATCCAGCGCCCTATACCACTAGACCACCACTGCCGCCATTCATTCATTTTCTGAACCATTTAATTCTAATTAGGTTTGCGAGGAGGGCAGACTACGCCCTGGACAACTCGCCAGGACATCTCTGAAAAGAGGGTCGGCTAAATATAAATAAAGCATTTTGAGACCAAGACTCTGAAATATATTTTGTGTAACATTTGTATGTGCTGTAGACACGTGGTCAGTAGTGCAACTTTGGAACGTTAGTAAAAGGTAAATTTTGGAGGAAAAGAAATCGCCACATAAACTAACATTTTGAGCCAGACAGAAGGCCAGTTAGGTGTTTAGCTCGTTTCAATTAACTGAATCCTCTGATAACACATTATGAGGGATAATGCAAAACACTTCATTATTCGGTGTCAAATTACTAAAAGCATCAACCATGTCAGACACATCGCCTACATATTTTTTTGTCATAAACATTCAAGTACCTTTTCTTCCTGGCTATAATTACGCCCATCGTATGATTACTGGACCAACAGATCTACTGATGGTACACAATCTGGCATTATTTAATATTCTAAATCAAGATTCTTGACAGATGAGCTATTTGACATTCTTGATAGTTGAGCTTTATTTCAAACTCACAAGTAAGTGTGGCACTGGGTTACTGAATAATGAACTTGCTAAATAAGAGTTCTCAGGTTTTGTCACTCAGTATTAGATATCCGTGGAGTATGTTTTAACCAAATGCATTACATGTCTACTCACGAGCAGACTTCACACTCAAAGCAAGTCAGAGTTTATTGCAAATATGCTGATGATATGCCATGACTATAACTCAATCTGCTAAAATCCCTTCGGGGGCTTCTGTTTCTTCAGAAAAGGAACATTAATGAGAATTAATAACAGTATTCTGATATTAATCTAACCTCAGAATAAACTGGTGAAATTTTGAATAAACTAAAACTGGGTCTTCTACCATTTTTTTATGTGATTCCATTTAAATGCATGATTTCAAGCATACCCTCGTACGACTATATTAAAAACAGAATATGGTTCCATGTATTCATATGCAAATTAGTCCTGTATTTCTGGTGGAAAAACAAGACGATCTCGTGATTTTGGCTACTTTTTGCATTATTGCTGGTTTTATTCTTTGAACGAAAAAAGGTTTATAAAACAGAGTGCATTTTAATAGAAACACACATTAACCATGCATGCAAACTTTTATTAGGTTTGGGTTTTGTGTCCTTTTAAGTCATTTTTGTTTTGTTTTGGGGTTTTTTTTTTTTTTTTTTTGAAAGGAAGCATTTTCATTTGTTCTTCATGTCATGTATTTTACAGTGGCTTGCAAAAATTATTCACATCCCTTGTACTATTTTTCATTTGGTCATGTTACCACCCCAATATTAAATGTATTTTAATAGGTTTTTTTTGTGACCAACAAAAAGTGCTGCATGATTATGAACTGGAAAAATATTAGATATGTTTTTACATTTTTATGAATGAAAAATTAAAAAGTGTATTGTGCGTTTGTAGTCAGCAACCTTTACTGTGATCCCTCTAAATAAAATCCAGTGCAACCAATTGCCTTCAGTTGTCATCTAATTAGTAAGTATTGTCCACATGTGAGTAATTGAATCTCAGCATAAATACAGCTGATCTTTGAAGGCTTCAGAGGTTGTTAGAGAGCGTTTGGGAACAAACAGCTTCATGAAGACAAAGAACACCCCAGACAGGCTAGGGACAAAATGTTGGGGAGAAGATTAAACCCAGGTTAGCATTGAAAAAAAAAAAATCACAGCCTCGTTGAATACTGTTCAATCTATGCAAAAATGAAAAGAGCATTTCACAAAAACAAATGTACCAAGACATGGCCATCCACCTAATCTGGCAGACCAGGAGATGAAAGCATTCATCAGGGAAGGAGCCCAGAGGCCCATGGCATCTCTGCAATACTGAAGTGACCCATAGCGTAGGGGTAGTATCTGTCCAAGTGACGACTCTTAGTAATGCATTCCACCAATCTAGTCTTTATGGAACAGTGTCAAAAAGAAGCCAAAGTTGAAAAAAGACCATAAGAAGCTTGTGATGGCCTGGTGAGCTGTCCATGAGTTTCCCTTATACTGATACTGTATGTAAGACAAGAGGGTATAAGTATGACAACAGCTGGACTTACATAGAGAGATGATTGTGGCTCTGCAATGCTCAGAAACAGCACATCAGGCTTCATCCTTATTGTTTTGTGTGATATTTGCTGATGCTCATGGCAAACTTACACACCACTCATATTTTTCTGATTAAAAGATATTCAGTGCAAGTCAAAGTCTGTTTCAAAACTTTTAATTGTATGTCTTGTAGTACAGGCCTAGTTTGATGAGTTAAAAAGACATTTACTCAGTCCTTTAAAAAAAAAAAAAAAAAAAAAAAAAAAAAGACACTGTGGCAGCCACCTGAAGCTGTGACATTGGATTACACGGATATCATACCAGGAATTTATATCATTCACACCTCCTATTTGGAAATGAATGTTGTGATTCCCCTGCACAAGTGCTGATAGAGTTCACTGTTCATTCCAAAGTCAGACCACGGCTTATTAGTTCATAAGGAAGACTGGAAAGCCAATGCCCAGTCTCTACAGCCTCGTGAGCCTTGAGAAAACAGCAGCCGAGCGCTCACAGTTGTGCTGGTGAGTCTAGGGCAATGAAATATTTATAAGATCTATTGGCTTCAGAATTAAAGCCAGCTTCCAAGAATTTAATCTGCAGTTCACAAAACTGCCAAGGCTTTCGGTATCAACCAGGGAACCATTTCTCCTATGAAAAACAACCAGGATTTTCAACACTTCATACTTCATGTTATGGTATTTACAAAGTGCGTAATAATAATATTAACTTATGGTAAGGCCATTTTAAGTCTTTCATAGCGGAAGATAAAATTGCTATAATTTTTTTAGTACTCCAAGTATTGTGTATGTTTTTATAGACTGAAAGCTGTAGGGAAAATAATAGAGAGGACAGGGGTGTGTTTTAGCCGAGTAATTATCATTGTTAGTCATTGAGAATTTAGGTACGACAGAATTTTATTAAAAATCCATATGTACTAACATGCCTCAGCAGTTTGTGCCACGTAGTATTTATTGTTCATTATTTTCATACTCGGTAATAAAATTATGCTTATTTATTTAATTTACTCTACTAAATTGCAGTAGCAAATACAACAGACTATACTTCTCTATGTTCTTTCTTCTTTGCCAGAACATGTTTTTAGTTCTGTGGGTGGACTGTGGCCACTTGTAGATGTAAAGCTCAAGTCTATTGGGACTGAAAGCTCCACTGTGGAAAAAAATTTAAGGAATAAGTCAAGCATGGCATGGCATTTGCACCTATTCATTTGACCCCCTCAATCCAAAGTGAGTTACAGGTGAGACGAAATCCAATCTAAGCTCTTGCAAGAGAAGCAGTTCTTTTTTGACAGTCTTGAAGTTTAAGATAATAACCAAAAGCATCCACTGACACCTACACAATGCAGGAGTGTAAAATAAAAATCAGGGAAGCGATTCTCATTGTCCCGAGCACAACATGTTTTATTGGGTGGTAAGTGTTCTAATCCTAATGGATTCTGCTTTACAGTAAAGTAGTGAGTTAAATAACTTATCGCTTAAATTATCCTTTTTGTCCTATCAAGGGTGTATCCCTGCCTCTTGTACAGAATGCATTTTAGATTCACCTTCATTTATTTGTCCATGCTTATACATTCATGTACAGATGCTCCCCAACTTACGTTTTAGTTCGGTTCCGGATGGCTGAACGTAAGGTGAAAAAAAAAAAAACGGAAGTTGTTACTGTATGTTCCAGTGACGTAAGACGTTCATACTGTACTATACATCCATAAATACCATTACCTTCTTCTTCTTCTTTTACTTTCGGCTGCTCCCTTCAGGGGTCGCCACAGCAAATCATCCGCCTCCATCTCACCCTGTCCTTTGCATCCTCTTTTCTGACTCCAACGACCTTCATGTCTTCCTTCACCACATCCATAAATCTCTGCTTTGGTCTTCCTCGAGGCCTTCTGCCTGGTAGTTCCAACCTCAGCATCCGACTGCCAATATATTCACTATCCCTCCTCTGAACATGTCCAAACCATCTCAATCTAGCCTCTCTGACTTTGTCTCCAAAACATCTTACATGGGCTGTCCCTCTGATATACTCATTTCTGATCCTATCCATCCTCGTTACTCCCAGAGAGAACCTCAACATTTTCATCTCCGCTACCTCCAGCTCTGCCTCCTGCCTTTTCCTCAGCGCCACTGTTTCTAAGCCATACAACATCGCTGGCCTCACCACCGTCTTGTACACTTTTCCCTTCATTCTTGCTGACACTCTCCTATCGCACATCACACGCGACACTTTTCTCCAACCATTCCAGCCTGCCTGCACACGCTTCTTCACCTCTTTTCCACACTCTCCATTGCTCTGGATTGTTGAGCCTAAGTACTTAAAATCCTCCACCTTCGTTATCTCTGCTCCCTGTAACATCACCGTTCCTCCTGGGTCCTTCTCATTCACACACATGTATTCTGATTTTCTGAGGCTAACCTTCATTCCTCTCCTTTCCAGGGCATACCCCCACCTCTCTAGATTTTCCTGCATTTGTTCTCTGCTCTCACTACACATCACAATGTCATCTGCAAGCATCATAGTCCATGGAGATTCTTGTCTCACCTCGTCTGTCAGCCTGTCCATCACCATAGCAAACAAGAAGGGGCTCAGAGCTGACCCTTGATGCAGTCCCACCTCCACCTTGAACTCTTCTGTCACACCGACAGCACACCTCACCACTGTCTTACATCTCTTATACATGTCCTGCACCACTCTAACATACTTCTCTGCCACTCCAGACTTCCTCATGCAATACCACAGTTCTTCTCTTGGCACCCTGTCATATGCTTTTTCCAGATCCACAAAGGCACAATGTAGCTCCCTCTGACCTTCTCTGTACTTCTCTATTAACATACTCAAAGCAAACATTGCATCTGTTGTGCTCTTTCTTGGCATGAAACCAAACTGTTGTTCACAAATGCTGACCTCTGCCCTTAGTCTAGCTTCCACTATTCTTTCCCATAACTTCATCGTATGGCTCATCAACTTTATCCCTCTGTAGTTGCCGCAACTCTGCATGTCTCCCTTGTTCTTAAAAATGGGCACCAGCACACTTCTCCTCCACTCCTCCGGCATCTGCTCACTCTCTAGGACCTTGTTGAATGTTCTTGTCAGAGAATCTACTGCTACCTCTCCTAGACACTTCCATACCTCCACAGGTATGCCATCAGGACCAATTGCCTTTTCATTCTTCATCCTCTTCAATGCCCTTCTCACTTCACCCTTACTGATCTTTGCTACATCCTGCTCCTCAATGGTCACCTCTTCTACTCTTTTTTCTCTCTCATTTTCCTCATTCATCAGCTCTTCAAAGTACTCTTTCCATCTTCCCAGCACACTTCTGTCATCAGTCAATACATTTCCATCTCTGTCCTTTATCAATCTAACTTGCTGCACGTCCTTCCCATCTCTATTTCTCTTCCGTGCCAACCTGTATAGATCATTTTCTCCCTCTTTACTGTCCAACCTATCATACAAGTCATCATACGCCCTCTGTTTGGCCTTAGCCACTGCTACTTTCGCCTTACGCTGTGTCTCCCTGTACTCCTGTTTACTCTCTTCGGTCCTCTCTATGTCCCACTTTTTCTTAGCTAACCTCTTCCTTTGTACACACTCCTGCACTTCCTCATTCCACCACCAAGTCTCCTTATCTACTTTCCTTCCAGAGGACACACCAAGTACTCTCCTACCTGTGTCCCTGATCACATTTGCTGTGGTTGTCCAGTCATTTGGAAGCACTTCCTGGCCACCCAAAGCCTGTTTCAACTCCTCTTTGAAGACAACACGACACTCTTCCTTTTTCAATTTCCACCACTTTGTCTTCTGCTCTGCCTTTGCCTTCTTCTCCTTCCTCACCATCAGCGTCATCCTGCATACCACCATCCTATGCTGTTTGGCAACACTCTCACCTGCTACTACTTTGCAGTCACTGACTTCCTTCAAATTACATCGCCTACACAAGATGTAGTCTACCTGTGTGCTCCTACCTCCGCTTTTATCAGTTACCATATGCTCCTGTTTCTTCTGGAAGAAAGTATTCACCACAGCCATTTCCATCCTTTTTGCAAAATCTATCAACATCTGTCCTTCTACGTTCCTGTCCTGGATACCAAACCTGCCCATCACTTCCTCGTCCCCTCTGTTGCCTGCACCAACATGTCCATTGAAGTCTGCACCAATGACCACTCTTTCACCTCTCTGGGTACTCTGCATCACTTCATCCAAGTCACTCCAGAATGTCTCCTTTTCTAGCTCACATCCTGCCTGTGGGGCATAAGCACTAACAACATTGAGCATTACACCTTCAATTTCTAACTTGAGACTCATCACTCTGTCTGACACTCTTTTCACTTTTAGAACATTCCTGACAAACCCCTCCTTCAAGATTACTCCTACTCCATTTCTCTTCCCATCCACACCATGATAAAATAGCTTAAACCCTGCTCCTAAGCTTTTAGCTTTGCTACCTTTCCACCTGGTCTCCTGAACACACAGTATGTCCACCTTCCTCCTCTGCATCATGTCAGCCAGCTCTCTACCTTTTCTTTGCATAGTTCCAACATTCAAAGTCCCCACTCTCAGTCCTAGACTCATGCCTTTCCTCTTCTCTCTCTGCCTACGGACAGGCCTCCCACCTCTACTTCTTCGACGTCTTCGACCAACAGTAGTCCAATTTCCATCAGTACCCTGTTGATTGACAGCACTGATGGCGGTCGTTGTTAACCCGGGCCTCGACCGATCCGGTATGGGGGTAATACTTCTGATTTGCATCATAAAAGTTTGCCATTGGTTTTACGTCGGATGCCCTTCCTGACACAACCCTTTGCATTTCTCCGGGCTTGGGACCGGCATGAGGGGGAGAGACACTGGTTAGTGCCCCCCCACCTCATGGCTGCATTCCATAAATACCATTACCGTATCTCATAAAACACCCCTAAATCAATTATTATAAACATAACATTGTAAAACAATATCAAATAACCAAAAGCATCCACTGACACCTACACAATGCAGGAGTGTAAAATAAAAATCAGGGAAGCGATTCTCATTGTCCCGAGCACAACATGTTTTATTGGGTGGTAAGTGTTCTAATCCTAATGGATTCTGCTTTACAGTAAAGTAGTGAGTTAAATAACTTATCGCTTAAATTATCCTTTTTGTCCTATCAAGGGTGTATCCCTGCCTCTTGTACAGAATGCATTTTAGATTCACCTTCATTTATTTGTCCATGCTTATACATTCATGTACAGATGCTCCCCAACTTACGTTTTAGTTCGGTTCCGGATGGCTGAACGTAAGGTGAAAAAAAAAAAACGGAAGTTGTTACTGTATGTTCCAGTGACGTAAGACGTTCATACTGTACTATACATCCATAAATACCATTACCTTCTTCTTCTTCTTTTACTTTCGGCTGCTCCCTTCAGGGGTCGCCACAGCAAATCATCCGCCTCCATCTCACCCTGTCCTTTGCATCCTCTTTTCTGACTCCAACGACCTTCATGTCTTCCTTCACCACATCCATAAATCTCTGCTTTGGTCTTCCTCGAGGCCTTCTGCCTGGTAGTTCCAACCTCAGCATCCGACTGCCAATATATTCACTATCCCTCCTCTGAACATGTCCAAACCATCTCAATCTAGCCTCTCTGACTTTGTCTCCAAAACATCTTACATGGGCTGTCCCTCTGATATACTCATTTCTGATCCTATCCATCCTCGTTACTCCCAGAGAGAACCTCAACATTTTCATCTCCGCTACCTCCAGCTCTGCCTCCTGCCTTTTCCTCAGCGCCACTGTTTCTAAGCCATACAACATCGCTGGCCTCACCACCGTCTTGTACACTTTTCCCTTCATTCTTGCTGACACTCTCCTATCGCACATCACACCGGACACTTTTCTCCAACCATTCCAGCCTGCCTGCACACGCTTCTTCACCTCTTTTCCACACTCTCCATTGCTCTGGATTGTTGAGCCTAAGTACTTAAAATCCTCCACCTTCGTTATCTCTGCTCCCTGTAACATCACCGTTCCTCCTGGGTCCTTCTCATTCACACACATGTATTCTGATTTTCTGAGGCTAACCTTCATTCCTCTCCTTTCCAGGGCATACCCCCACCTCTCTAGATTTTCCTGCATTTGTTCTCTGCTCTCACTACACATCACAATGTCATCTGCAAGCATCATAGTCCATGGAGATTCTTGTCTCACCTCGTCTGTCAGCCTGTCCATCACCATAGCAAACAAGAAGGGGCTCAGAGCTGACCCTTGATGCAGTCCCACCTCCACCTTGAACTCTTCTGTCACACCGACAGCACACCTCACCACTGTCTTACATCTCTTATACATGTCCTGCACCACTCTAACATACTTCTCTGCCACTCCAGACTTCCTCATGCAATACCACAGTTCTTCTCTTGGCACCCTGTCATATGCTTTTTCCAGATCCACAAAGGCACAATGTAGCTCCCTCTGACCTTCTCTGTACTTCTCTATTAACATACTCAAAGCAAACATTGCATCTGTTGTGCTCTTTCTTGGCATG
Source organism: Plotosus lineatus (assembly GCA_024760905.1). Lineage (NCBI taxonomy): Eukaryota > Metazoa > Chordata > Actinopteri > Siluriformes > Plotosidae > Plotosus > Plotosus lineatus. Next base: position 20,722,327 of record CM045737.1, on the reverse strand, counting down.
AAACCAAACTGTTGTTCACAAATGCTGACCTCTGCCCTTAGTCTAGCTTCCACTATTCTTTCCCATAACTTCATCGTATGGCTCATCAACTTTATCCCTCTGTAGTTGCCGCAACTCTGCATGTCTCCCTTGTTCTTAAAAATGGGCACCAGCACACTTCTCCTCCACTCCTCCGGCATCTGCTCACTCTCTAGGACCTTGTTGAATGTTCTTGTCAGAGAATCTACTGCTACCTCTCCTAGACACTTCCATACCTCCACAGGTATGCCATCAGGACCAATTGCCTTTTCATTCTTCATCCTCTTCAATGCCCTTCTCACTTCACCCTTACTGATCTTTGCTACATCCTGCTCCTCAATGGTCACCTCTTCTACTCTTTTTTCTCTCTCATTTTCCTCATTCATCAGCTCTTCAAAGTACTCTTTCCATCTTCCCAGCACACTTCTGTCATCAGTCAATACATTTCCATCTCTGTCCTTTATCAATCTAACTTGCTGCACGTCCTTCCCATCTCTATTTCTCTTCCGTGCCAACCTGTATAGATCATTTTCTCCCTCTTTACTGTCCAACCTATCATACAAGTCATCATACGCCCTCTGTTTGGCCTTAGCCACTGCTACTTTCGCCTTACGCTGTGTCTCCCTGTACTCCTGTTTACTCTCTTCGGTCCTCTCTATGTCCCACTTTTTCTTAGCTAACCTCTTCCTTTGTACACACTCCTGCACTTCCTCATTCCACCACCAAGTCTCCTTATCTACTTTCCTTCCAGAGGACACACCAAGTACTCTCCTACCTGTGTCCCTGATCACATTTGCTGTGGTTGTCCAGTCATTTGGAAGCACTTCCTGGCCACCCAAAGCCTGTTTCAACTCCTCTTTGAAGACAACACGACACTCTTCCTTTTTCAACTTCCACCACTTTGTCTTCTGCTCTGCCTTTGCCTTCTTCTCCTTCCTCACCATCAGCGTCATCCTGCATACCACCATCCTATGCTGTTTGGCAACACTCTCACCTGCTACTACTTTGCAGTCACTGACTTCCTTCAAATTACATCGCCTACACAAGATGTAGTCTACCTGTGTGCTCCTACCTCCGCTTTTATCAGTTACCATATGCTCCTGTTTCTTCTGGAAGAAAGTATTCACCACAGCCATTTCCATCCTTTTTGCAAAATCTATCAACATCTGTCCTTCTACGTTCCTGTCCTGGATACCAAACCTGCCCATCACTTCCTCGTCCCCTCTGTTGCCTGCACCAACATGTCCATTGAAGTCTGCACCAATGACCACTCTTTCACCTCTCTGGGTACTCTGCATCACTTCATCCAAGTCACTCCAGAATGTCTCCTTTTCTAGCTCACATCCTGCCTGTGGGGCATAAGCACTAACAACATTGAGCATTACACCTTCAATTTCTAACTTGAGACTCATCACTCTGTCTGACACTCTTTTCACTTTTAGAACATTCCTGACAAACCCCTCCTTCAAGATTACTCCTACTCCATTTCTCTTCCCATCCACACCATGATAAAATAGCTTAAACCCTGCTCCTAAGCTTTTAGCTTTGCTACCTTTCCACCTGGTCTCCTGAACACACAGTATGTCCACCTTCCTCCTCTGCATCATGTCAGCCAGCTCTCTACCTTTTCTTTGCATAGTTCCAACATTCAAAGTCCCCACTCTCAGTCCTAGACTCATGCCTTTCCTCTTCTCTCTCTGCCTACGGACAGGCCTCCCACCTCTACTTCTTCGACGTCTTCGACCAACAGTAGTCCAATTTCCATCAGTACCCTGTTGATTGACAGCACTGATGGCGGTCGTTGTTAACCCGGGCCTCGACCGATCCGGTATGGGGGTAATACTTCTGATTTGCATCATAAAAGTTTGCCATTGGTTTTACGTCGGATGCCCTTCCTGACACAACCCTTTGCATTTCTCCGGGCTTGGGACCGGCATGAGGGGGAGAGACACTGGTTAGTGCCCCCCCACCTCATGGCTGCATTCCATAAATACCATTACCGTATCTCATAAAACACCCCTAAATCAATTATTATAAACATAACATTGTAAAACAATATCAAATAATATCAACATTAATTTCAAATAAATTAAATTCAAGCAAAGTAATTTCAAATATCAAATACAGTATCAAATATAACCTTTAACATGCTCTGTGATGCGATCTTTCTGCTTGTAAATGGTTCCGATGGTCGACGGAGCCATTTGGATGAAATGTGCAACATTCACATGGTTTTCACCAGCATCAATTTTCTTTATAATAGCCATCTCCGTTTCTAACGAGATGGCTTGCCGCTTTTTCCGATTACCACTATTACTAGTCGGCTTACGCTTCTGACCAACCATATTTAATTAGGGTTACAAAAGTCCGCAAAACATTGTAAACACAAAGATCACAGCGACGACGTCTTAACACAAGGGTAACACGCAGTGAACTGGGAAGAAGGAGGGGTACGTTCAGTCTGTTGTTTGTAAACAATGGACACAGCGTCATGCGTAATTAGCATATTACATCAGCATAGTACGTAGGTTCGTCTCGTACTACAGAAAGCACGCGCAACATAAAATTTGACATTTTTTTTTAAACGTAAAATCGAAAAATGGTAAAAAGAATGAATGTAAGTCGGGGAGCGTCTGTAATTAAAATCAAATCTGTCAATGTTACGATTTGAAAGTATGACATGGTTAACAATAACATAGATAACATGGCAGCTAATCAGAATTACAGATACAGTGATATCTCAGATAACGAATTTGATCCATTTCGAGAGCAAGCATGTAAGCTGAAAAGTTCGTTAGATCAAACAGTTATTCCCATAAGAAATAACACAAAACCAATTAACCCATTCCAACCCCCTCCCTAACTCATATAACCTGCCACAAACACATATATTTGACCTTGTATATTAAAGATAATCATGTAAAAACAATAAATATTTCATAATAATAATACATGTACATCAGGCAGTGGTGGCCTGGTGGTAAAAGGCATTGGATCGCTGATCCTAAGGTTGGGGGTTTGAGTCCCATTCTCCACAAGGTTGTTACTGTCCCCCAGTGCAGCTAACTGGGTTATCAAAGGCCAGCCATGTCTCTCACTATCTATGGTGAGAGGCATGTAAAAGAACCACAGCTGACTTTCGACAAGAGTAGGTTGCATAGCCATTACTGTGTTTCTATCCCTTGCTAAATGTGTCAGGAAAGGTATCCGACATAAAAACCTATGCCAAATGAAACATGCGATTATTCGCTGTGGTGACCCCTGGGGGAAAAAAAGGGAACAGCCAAAAGTAAAAGAAGAATACATGTAAATTAACATTAATAATAATTAATAATAAATAATAATAAAACAAAAATATACAATAAGTCAACTCACCCTTCCAATCATCGACTGCAGCGAAGATGTCACATTGGCAGGCAGGAGGTGGTGCGTAACGGAGGAGTGCATGCTACAAATGCCAGCGAGGAAAGGCTTGTGGTGAGCTCCCACAAGGCCAGTGCTTCTCAAATAGTGGGGGCACAGTATGATGACAAGGGGAGTGCGTATGACCCAGGTGAACATGCTTTTTTGCCATACTGTTCTAGAATTAAGTTTAATTGTGCATCAACTACAGCAGTTGGCAGTGGCACTCTCATTGTTGTGCTATGGTGTAGGGAAAAAGCACTGAGCAAGCAATATGACGTGCAGTAAACACTATTTATAGGTGCGCGCAAGAGCTTTGTTTGCTCATTGGATGGAGTAGATTTTTGGTGGATTCGAGGTTCGTATCATGGAAAAATCATTATTAGGGACACTCGTTAGACGAGTTACCACTGTATAAACCTGGAACTACTGTACATTAAATAGTACATAGTATTTGTTATCTATGTAACCCAGCCTGCAAAAAAACAAACAAACAAAGGAACTATCATTTAGCTATAGCATGCAATGCTAATTTTTCCACTAAAACTGTCAAACCCCAAGAAATTATGACTTTTATAAGACAAGGAATAAATAAAGCTTGTAAATTCACTGAAAATGTGTTTCTTCTACAATTAAAACCCTCATCTGGGTTTACTATTACCTTGGGGGAAACCATTTTTTTTTTTTTTTATTCAGTAGGTGAACTACTTTTTATCCACACGCTGTGACCAGTTCAGATCCCTTGAAACTGGTGCAGATCAGTGCATTTCTGGCCAGGGTCAACTTTCATTGTTTATTTTCACCTGATATATTTAATTTTATTTTTCAGTGTACCGTTTAAAAAAATACATTCCAGTATTTCAGAGAATATTGGAGATAATCAGCTGAAATTTTGATCAGAACGTCATTCAAGTTCATGAATCACAGGGAAATCACAATGAAAACATTCAGAAATACAAACCTAATTAGACACTTAATACTCCATTTTTAATATTATTGTTGATAAAGTGCAATCATTCATATTATTCTGAAAATAAAAATTTGCATTTAAGGAAAGTTGTTTTTGTTTATATATACTGTACTGTCAATTATAGCTGTTCAAAACAAGGCTGGAATCTGAAAAAAAGTTAGTATTGGCAGGTTCCACACAGAACAATTTTACACTGTATAATCTCATGAACAAGATGTGAACTTCGAACTTTTGGTTGACTGTTCAATTTTGGGTTTTTTCCTGTGTTTTTTATTTTTTTTTTTAGTTTATGAAATATCTACTTTATAAAACATTATTTTGTAAAGCCACTTTTAGTTGAATCTGATCTAATTTAATGTAGGGTTCATAACTACCTGAAGGTGAATATAGAAATATTTCTTTCTTAATTATGACCTTAAACATTTGTATGAAATATAATAACATGCTTCTATAACTCTCTTTATTCACAGCAACCTCAAGCAAAACAACTCACACTCAGTTTCATGTAAATTATATTTCTAACACTCCTTTCAACAGCATTTCAGAATTTAACACTTACTGACTTGGAATTGCAACACTTGCATAATTTGGGGCATTCTATATTTAAATTATATGTATATTATGGTAAAAGCCTTCAATGTAGGAATAAAATGTAAATAAGGGAATAGTGAGTGGAAATTGAAGTTGATTCATTAACTGTGTTCATTTCTTCTAAATGTTGATGAATGAAGGGCAGTGTGATCTTAGATTTTTGTGCTGGTTAAGAAATGGCTCAATATGCTGACTGATATGAATATCAAGTAATTCTGGAGTCATTTCAATCCCTTTTGTCAGTATGCGACATTGTCCGCAAGGTGACCATGTCCAGTAACCTGATCACTGTCTGTCAGGTTTTTTTCTGTCTGCATCGTATCATCTCGTCTTTTAATCTAACTGTATTGGTTTTATGATGAAAAATGCAACTACGAAGTGATAGGAATACATTTAATTTAGAAAACAATACTACATTTTAAAGTAGTACTTTTACATTCAAATTAGATGATGATAGAGCTTCAACTCACCACTGAGACTCTTCAGATCTTAACCACCCCATTTCAACTGTAGAGCTTTCCATCAAGCACCATCAAGCCCTACCTGAAATACACGTTGTGCATCATTTTCTAAGACTTTCACATTTTATTAAAGGCATTTTATCTATTTTTATGAACACCATAACAGCAGTGTTCAGTTATTACTTTTTACACCCTATGGCTATAATTAAAAAGTAACTATATGTTGTTTAAAAATAGTTTTTAAAAATAAGTAATAATCTTTAATAGTGACAGAATCCTGAGGATGACTGAAAACATAGTTTACAGTGGTTTTTTTTTCTATTTGTTCTGCAAAGCTAGAAAGGCAACATTGCACCACACATATTTTGCCTGATGTCAGGTGTATCCAGTAGCTGCAATGCATTATGGGCCTGGGTAGACTCATAGGAGTGAAAATGAACCTCTCCAATTATTTCATGATTGTGTGGAAACCCGGCTGATCTCTCCAGTGACCTTCCCCGTGTGACCCCTGACTCATCAGAAAGCTCACCAACTGGAGTCCCTTTAGACTGTTGGCTATGAAGTATTACACAAACACACTCGGAGAGAGAGTGAGAGAGAGAATTCTCAACCACACTTTGGTGTGGGATGTGGTGAATAAGAGGATGATCATAACATGGTGTGGGTAATGGTGGTAAAATTTGATAAATACTTCTTTTTAGAAGAATATTTATAGTAAACAAGTGTGTGTCAGTCTTGAAATGATGCATATTCTTTCTGCATGAAACAGCCTACAGCAGTCCATTGACATGTTCTGTGTGCATTGATATAATTTTTATGCTGTTGGGTGGTACGGCGTCTGAGTGGTAACAATTGTCAGCTTACAGCAAGCTTCACTCTCAACAGGTTTTCACACACACACACACACACACACACACACACACACACACACACACACACACACACACACACCCCCCCAGTGCAGCTAACTGGGTTATCAAAGGCCAGTCATGTCTCTCACTGTCTATGCTGTGAGGCATGTAAAAGAACCATTGCTGACTATCGACAAGAGTAGCTGCATAGCCGTCAGTGTGCTTCTGCCCTGCGATGGCCTGACAAGCTGTCCAGAGTGTACTCTGCCCTCACCCAGAGTCGGCTTGGCATGGGCGCCAGCCTCCCCGTGACCCTAAATAGGATTAAGCGGTTACAGAAAATGAATGAATGGATGAAATTTGTATAGTAAGCCACCAAGTACTGTTTGTGCCTATGCAATAATAAAATAATTTACAAAATGCCAGATAGCCGTTGTCTTTTCTCAATCCTGGAAGTTCCGACTCTATTTTACCAATAGTGGAAAACTGGGGAGTTTATTACACAAATTAAAAATGTGCCTCAACTGACTGGGTTGTCGACGCTAAGTATTCTGACCCTCATTATGACCAGTATAACCAAGGTGTTCAGGGGAAAACAGTTACTGCTACTTCAACTTGTCTCGCTTAAAAATGTACAAACTTCACCTACCATGTTGATCAACCCCAAACCATCCAGTGACCACAGATCCAAACCAAAATTGATCAGTTGCTTTGTAAAGTTTATATGGCCCCCTGCCAGATGACTGGGGTTTTTCTGTGTAGAGTTTGCATGCTCTGCCTGTGCTTTTGTGTGTGTGTGTGTGTGTGTGTGTGTGTGTGTGTGTGTGTGTGTATCATCTGGGTGCGCTACCTTCCTCCAAAGATATACACACTAGGTCAGCTGATTATTCTGAATTGTCCATAAGAGTGAAATGTGAGCGTGAATATTTTATTGTGTCTGTTTACCATACAAAACACTGGCGATGTGTTTAGGGTTCAATTTTGCCTTTTACCTTTTCACCACGGCCTGACGGACAATTGTAGATAATGGATAAATAGATTTTAAAAAGTGGAGAAATAAGTTGAAAACGGAAAATACAGAACAGCACTAAGGCCAGCTAGTGCATATAGGGATATTTTTCAATCTGTGTATCAGTACTATTGTGTTCAGCAGGGCAGTGGTGGCCCGATAGGAAAGTGCTGGATTGCCGATCCTGAGCTTGGGGGTTCAAGGCCCACTGTCAATGGTTGTCATTGCTTGCCCCCTAGTGCAGCTAGCTTGGTTATCAAAGGCTGGCCATGTTTCTCACTGTCTATGGTGTGAGACATGTAAAAGAACCATTATTGACTTTCGACAAGAGTTTCTGCCCTGCCATGGTCTGGCAAGCTGTCCAGGGTGTACTCTGCCCTCACCCAGAGTTGACTGAGATGGGTGCCAGTCTCCCTGTAACCCTAATTAGAATTAAGCAGTTCAGAAATTGAATGAATGGATATTGTGTTAATATAAGTTTCTAGGTTTTATGGTGTTTCTATTTTTTAAACCTGTGTTCTGCTATGATTGCATATTTGTTTATTTATTTAGAAAATATTGTAATGAAGTTTTTGAAAATGCTACAGATTTTTAAAAACTCTCTTTTATTGTTTCTAAACGGATATGCATCACAAAGTACAGAAGTATACAAAGACTGACATATTAAAAAGTCTTGTCATTGAAATTTGATTGACTGATGCTATGATAACTGTCGCGATGGTTAGCATGTTCGAGATCCGGGTTTGGGACGTTTCTATATGTAGAGTTTTCATGTTCTCGTCATGCTTGTGTATGTTTTGCCTGGGTACTCCAGGGGTACTCCAGTTTTGTGTTTGTTGGCCTATACCACCCTTGAACCTATTTAGGATTTAGTGATTTAGAAAGTGAATGAATGAATGAATGGTAAGTCTGAAAATATGAATGAACCCTCATACTTTTATTTAATTAATATTTTAGTATTTATCTTGTGCTCATAACTCTTTGTGATTGGCTGGGGCTTTTGTGTTGGCTCTGAAGTTTTATATGTTGGTATATACAAGTGGTCAATAAATAGTTTGAATTTCACAAGGATAGGATCATGAATGGCTGCAACTCTGATTCAGCCCTCAGTATTTAATCAGGTTAAGCTTAGATCCATGCTTAAAACTTGATTTCTGATTTAGGAATGGTTTAGTTGTATGCAATGTGATTATCCAACATTTGATCACAGTTCTTTATTGACCCATCTTGAATTTACTGGACATGGTGGCATTGATTAGTCTCAACATTACAGGAAATGCTTTCTATCTGAAGAAGAGCCATCACAGAATTTCAGACCTTTATTTCTTGATGACTCAGTATGATATAATTTAGAAGTCTATAACATGTATGTTTAGCACAGTGGGTTCAAAATTTGTGTAAACTGTAGAACACAGGAATAAGTGGCTGTGTCGCCATCACAGGGAATGATAGACATATAGTGCTTTTTCTCCTTCATTGGAATTCATAGGCAGATGGGTCATAATTCCTTTAGTGTGATTAACAGGAAGGGGAGATATGCCTCATCATCTCTATATGCATCATGCAAGGTGCAATCAAAATGTAATGGTATTTATGGCAAGAAAATGTTTTGACAGAAAAATACTTTACAAAAAAATAGAAACATGTTCTAAGGAAATTGTTGTATAAGGTTTGTTTTCTGAAACAGGTTCATTTCACGATTGCATAGTGGTTAGAACATCCATCTCACATCAAGAAGGTCTTGGGTTTGCTTCCCAGTGAGCAATGGTGTTATTATGTGGAGTTCACATGCACCTGTTGTTGGGTGGGTCTCCTCCGAGTCCTCCTGTGTGTGTGTGTGTGTGTGTGTGTGTGTGTGTGTGTGTGTGTGTGTGTGTGTGTGTGTGTGTGTGTGTGTGTGTGTGTGTGCTCTGCAATGAACCGGCAAACTGTACAAGGTGTATTCTGCCTTCACACAAAGTCGACTGAGATAGATTTCTTGTGATCGTAAGATAATTAAACATTTTGGCACATGAAGGCTGTTCATTGAGAATTTCATATATGTTTTTTAGCACTGTTTTTTCTGTGCAGTGTATTACAAGTAACTTCCTTTAATGAGCTCTAGTTTCCTGTGTACTAACATGCTTCAAGTTATTCGCTATAATTGAATTCAAAAAGGTTCTCAACTCTCCGTACTCAAGCTGTGCCACTCTGCTGGTTAGTTGTTGTCGAGGCGTATAATGAGGATTGTTCATTTTGTCCTGTCAAAAACGTTTCCATTACAGATTTATAAAAATACACACTGACAAATGACCTGCCTATATTTTTTTAAACATTACCGATAATTGTTGGTTCCATGGACTACATAACTGTCTTTAAAATATAAAATCTTTTTGATGAAATCTTGTGCTCTGTTCAGTAATATTAACTACACCATTTTAGAGCATCCTGGGTTTCTTTTCAATCACACTGACTGTGTTTGATTTGAACTGTAAAAAAGTCAGAATGACACATACACACACTTACACACTCACTTGCAGGCTTGTACTTGTATGAACGTTGCAGGCATCTAATCAAGCCTGGCAGTAAGGGTCAAACTACATCTGCACATAAAGGGCACATATCACTGTAAGAATTCCACTTTACACTCAGTGCTATATTTCATCATAGTCAAGAAAAAAATGGGACCAGTAGACAAAACGGGAAAAAAAAACCAAAAACAACAACAAAAAAACTAAGAATCTTAGGTGGCAGGGAAACAGATTTTGAAATAGAGAGAACAATTATTCATTTATTCCTGAACCAAGATCATTTTCATATTTTTACAGTCGGCCCTCTACTTACGAAAACCTCTGAGTACGAGAAATCCAGGTTAAAAACATTTTCCTAAATTTTCGTCCTCTTTTTATAAAAACAACTTATTTTTACAAAAAGCGCCAAACATGCCATTCAAAAATTCAAACATGCCATTCAAAATTCAAACAATGCGCAAGTTGCTCTTTCATTGGCTGTCTCCCAAAATCCCGCCCCGCTGGCCTCCTATTGGCCAGGAGGGAGCTGACTTGTACCCATGCTTCCTGTACCCATACTTCCTGTTTGTCACACGCATGGAGTGTTGAACAGGACTGTTGGCTTGTTTAGAGATTAATCATTGCAACGTTATATTTCGTTATCCCAAATCCCCTCTACAATCGGGACGATATTGAAGTAGAAGGAGACTTTAAAGTGGAAATACAGTGACGGAGGCGATTATTTCGGCACGATATTGAAGCAGATGGAGCTTGAAAACAGAGTGCTCCGTGGGCCAAGACCGCCGATCTCGCAAGGAAGCAATTAATATTGAATCAGGACCTCTGATCTTTCAAACAGGTACTGCAATTTTACTTTAAATACAACATCCCGTCCATTTAAACATTTAAATAGAATTGCTCCATCGGTTGCGCGTTGCGTGTGGATGGAGCTCGCATTTGCATTCAGCAAAACATACCAGAGAGAATTTTGTGTGTGTGAGTGTGTGAGAGAGAGAGAGAGACAGAGAGAGAGAGAGAGAGAGAGAGAGAGAGTGTGTGTGTGTGTGTGTGTGTGTGTGTGTGTATGTATGTATGTGTGTGTGAAGGAGAGAGAGAGACTGTGTACAGAGTCAGTCAGAGATGAAATGAGGTTTTCTTTCGAGAGGGCACATTGCAGCTTATTTTTCGTTTTTTAAGTTGTTTAATTCAGTAAATGTTTAATAAATGTGGCGCGCTCCGCCGAATGTGAGCAAAACGTAGCTCATCAAGGAAACAAGTTAAAGTTGAGAGTGCACTTTGAATTCCCCGTCTTAAAATGCTCCGGCATCCTGTCTGTGGGCAGAGCCCGCAAGGAGCGCGCCACAAATGTGTGTGTGTGTGTGTGTGTGTGTGTGTGTGTGTATGTGTGTGTGTGTGTGTGTGTGTGAGAGAGAGCGAGAGAGAGAGAGAGAGAGAGAGAGAGAGAGAGAGACAGTGTTGTGTGTATATGCGTTAATAAAAAATGTTTAATAATGGTTTAATTAATAAATATGTTAATAAAATGTTGAAATGGTTTAATAAATAATTTTCTTTTACTTTTAACACATTTCATTCAAAATTGGTGTACTTTTATCATTTTTAAAGGGTTTATGGGGTAGTCTTGGGAGCCTTGGAACGAATCACTCGTTTTACATGTAAAATGCACCTCTACTTATGAAAACTTCAGGCTACGAAAAAGGTGCTGGAACGGATTAATTTCGTCAGTAGAGGGCCGAGTGTACTTAGTTTTGTCTCAGATTTCATTTGATATGGAGGGCAGTGGTGGCCCGGTTGTAAGTTGCTGGATTACCGATGCCAATTTTGGGAGTTCAAGCCCCACTGTCAACAATTGCCATTGCTGTCCCCAATGCAGCTAACTGGATTATCCAAACACGGCCATGTCTTTCACTGTCTGTGGTGAGAGGTTCGTGTAAAAAGAAACATTGCTGACTCTTGTCAAGAGTCGCTGCATAGCTGTCAGCGTGTTTCTGCCCTGAGATGGCTTGGTGAGCTGTCCAGAGTGTACTCTGCCCTTGGCCTAGGTCGGCTGAGATGGGCACCAGCCCTACCGTGACACCAATTAGGATTAAGTGGTTCAGAAAGGAATGATAATGAATCGATGAATGTCTGATAGCTGGGTAATGCCCATTAGCTCAAACTAAGGAACCAATCATATGGCCAATTTCTTTGAAGCATATGCCAATCATATTTATGCTCATTGTACCTGCATATCAATGTAAAATATTAATACCGTATTTTCCGGGCCATAAGGTGTACCGGATTATAAGGCGCAATATCAGTGAATGATGATTTTGTCTCTGTCCATGCATAAGGCGCATTGGATTATGAGGCGAAACGAAAGTCAGATAAGTCAAACTTCATTCAACTCTCACATTAACTCTCATCATTGTTCAGTTGTAATAATAAAAAACAATAAACTCACTTTTTCAGTTCATTCCTCTTTCAAAAATCCATCAAATTCTTCATCTTCAGTGTCTGAGTTTAACAGTTCCGCGAGATGGACATAAATCCCAAATCCCGCTATTATTTTTTTATTATTATTATATTACAGGATTTTATTATCTGTTATTCCCTCGCAGCCTGGAGTCACAGATCAATAGAGACAGGGATTAGGTGGAAAGTCTTCCAGGTTGTGACCTAAACTTCTCTCAGCCACACCCCCTTAAAGCAACGGTGGCATCACAGTAACAAAAATGGTGTCGCTCATTCACAGGATGAGTATTGTGTTCATTACAAAACGAAGGTCATTACTTTTAAGGAACTTTATCAGTGTAACTGTAAATTCAAGAAGGATAATTCGAGGTCTCAGGAGGAGACCTGTAACAGTGCTTTTTCCCATTGATGAACGTCAAACTTTCATTAAGCCAGCTTAGCGTGCTGAGATGCAGAAACATCATATTAACAAGAGAGATGGTCGGTAGAGACTGAGATTAGGTGGAAAAAGTCTTCTGGTCTAATGACATAAACTTCTCTCAGCCACTCACGTATTACTCAGCGAGTAACCTGACTACGATTGTGATGCCAGGAACATTCAATCGGACCCAAAGATGCAGGAGACAGAGTATGATGAAATGAATGAGGTTTATTGTACACAGGGAAGGCACTAGAGTATGAAAAAACCGTAGTCACTGTAGAGATGAGGGGAAACACGAAAACCAAAAACTACTTAGGGAAACTTCAGAGCGGGAAATGGTTGAGCACAGAGCTGATAACTAGGAGCCAGAGACATCACAGGGAACGGGATCGCGAAAAGGGACAATCTTCTAGACCCGGGAAGAGCGCACAATTCATATTTATAGCTCGGTAATGGCTGAGTGGAATCAGGTGTGTGGTCCGGACTCTGCCTGCGTGTGACAGCCACGCCCCTTGCCAGCACCTGCAGTACATAAAGTGAGGGGGAGAGAGTTAAAAGCTGCCAAATTCAGAGCCTCTCCCAACACAGACCATAACAACGATAGCAGTAATGGCGGTATTTGGACATAAAGCCTGGAACCCTCTAACTTACGACCTGTTGATACCAATATCTAGCGGTTGGAGTTCTTTGGTTATTCCACCGGAATGATGGAAAGCTCTGAATTAGTTTGCTTCACTTGGGTTTTGACGGTGTCAGTGAAATGGAGTCCACATAAAGCGCACTGGATTATAAGGCGCAACGGCAATTTGTTGGAAGATTAAATGCTTTTAAGAGCACCTTATGGTCCAAAAAATACCGCAATCATACATTGTACAGTGAATGTTTTCTAGATTGCGTAAGTTTGATTAGTCACTTGATTACATATCCTTGAACCTCATATATTTATTTTAATTTTATTGCAGTGTTTTATTTTGCTTTATATTTAAAATTAAAAATAAAGGTGAAAAAAATTAGTGCAGTAAAGATATATTTTTCCCTTTTATGCAAATAAAGTACAGTAATGCATGAATATTATATTTATAAACACTTTCAAAATGTTTATTTTTATTCCAGAAATCTGTAGGTTTCAGTGGTTTAACATCTAGTTCATTCTCCTGGGTGCCTTCTACAGAGAAATTGCCTTTAAATAACCCATCACTATGATTCTTAGGTGCACTGCAGAATGCAGCCACTTTCCCTTCAGTAAACAATTGCCATTGCTTTGTCATGTAGGAAAGAAACATTTCAGCCCATTCTCCTGAGTAAGGTGAACATGGCTATGCCTTTAGCATCTATGGTTTTAATGCTAAGCATTACAAATGGGACGATAAGCAGGGTTTATATCAAACGATCCTCAAGTCCATGATTACATCATAAACTTTACCTGACTTTTGTAAATGATATGGTCACATGCATTTAAATGGAGTTGTCTTAATGGTGTATGATTTGTGATGCAGTCCATTAAGATACATCTGTAAAGATATGAACTGAAAAACTGGACTGGAGGATAGAGATGTTGAGATGAAGGAGATTGAAGCAGAGCATATGGAATAAATATAAATGCAACTGGTTCAAAAAATACATTCCAAATTACAAAAAAATGAACCCATTTGAGGAAATTGCACTGAAGGAAATTTAGTTGAATAAATGTTTTGTAACAGCAAGAAGTGCCGGGTCCGAGTACTGGGCTCGGGCATTTCTGTGTGGAGTGTGCATGTTCTAGGTCAGGGGTGCCCAATACGTCGATCGCGATCTACCGGTCGATCGCAAAGGTAGTGTGGGTAGATCGCATGGCATTAAAACTTAGACGTCAGCCTATCATCCTCACTATACAGTTTGTCACTTGATTGACAGTCGGTCTGACCTATCTGACCTTTTCTGACGCATGCGTCACTGCGCATGTGCAAATATTGGCGCACGCTAGCAAGTTAGTGAGTTAGGCTCCACTTAAAGTCTTCTAAACTTAAGGGCATAAAAATGAGTGGGGGAGCTGGACCAAGTAAAAAGACAAAAACGTACCACTTCCATACGGAATGGGAGATGGACTTTTTTTTTACTATGTCATTTTCAAAGTGTGTTTGCCTCATCTGCCAGTCTGCCATCGCTATACCGAAAAAGGGAAATGTGGAGAGGCATTTTCGGACTGTTCATAAAAACTACGATACTGACTTTCCTCCGAAAAGCGAGCTGAGAAGGAGAAAGGTGAAGGAACTAAAATCCCAGCTGTCCGGACAGCAGTCATTTTTCTCACAGCTAACTTCAAAAGCAAAATGCTTTACTCGAGCCAATCGCTACATTCATGTGCTACCCTTTTCGGGAAGATGCTGATGTTGTTTCGCTCGCATCAAAAATTGCAACACTGTTTCACCTGAACTCTTCTGGAGTGGAGGATGAGATTCTGACACTACAAGCCGACATTGAGCTGAAGTCCAGACCTCATGGACATTTCTGGAACTTACTCACAGAGGAAAAGTACCCCAACATGAGGAAATGTACAACATCCTTGACTGCATTATTCGGCTCCACTTATTTATGTGAGTCAGCCTTTTCCCACATGAAGATCATTAAGTCCAAGTACCGTTCCACCATGACTGATGATCATTTGGAAGTATGCTTGAGTCTGGCTATCAGCAGCTACTGTCCGGATTATGCATCCCTGGCTGAGTTCATTCAGTGCAAGTCATCAGAGTAAGGTAATGACAAAAAATGTACAGAGTTGTATTGAACAATATGGGTTCACGCAGTTATAAAAGGTACACTGACATATATGGTTCATATAAATAATTCTCAATATATTTATGAATAAATATATGTTTTGCAATTTTATAGTAGGTAGATCATTTTGACTTGGTCATTTTGCAAGTAGCTCGCATGCTGAAAAAGTGTGTGCACCCCTGTTCTAGGTTAACTGGCTGTGTGTGTGTGTGTGTGTGTGTGTGTGTGTGTGTGTGTTTGTTGGCCCTACAATGGTCTGGCCTGGCTTTTGAGGGTGCACCTCGCCTTCCTGTGAACCTAATAGGATTACTATTATTAGTGAGAAAAGTGTTATTATACAAATAAATGTTTGCTTCCCGTCAGTTAGTCGTAACTGCTGTAGATAATAGCATGCAGACATACAGTACAAATACACACCAACCATACTGACATGGATTGTGACATCATTTATCATAATATTTATTACATATATGTATCATTTTTCTTCAGTGCTTTTGTACATAGATACCCATCTGAACACATACAAGCTCTCCAAAGGATATTTGATTCGCTGTGAAACATGTAACTGGAGGCTTCCTGTATGGGCTATAAATCCCTGACAGTAAATTTCAGCAATTTGCTTTGAGGTGTGGTATAAAATCAAATTAGCAAATCTCAACCACAAAACTTGTCCTGAATGCATGGATATTTTATATGGGATAAAATTCTATTACGTTAACGTTGCTTCCTGACCAGATTTAAATACAAGTCATTTGTCCTGGCATGAGCCTGAGAATTTGAGAAGGAGGAGTTTGTGAAGGATTTCAGTCTCTCGGTCTATTTATTTACAGGCATCTCCAAAACCTTTAGTATTCCACAATAAACTGAGCATGACACACAAAGGTTAAAATTTTTAGCCAAAAAATGTATCTTTTATCTTTCTTACTAGAACATTTTATTAAATAAATGTTTTTGAAAATCCATGAAATAATTTCTGTTTCAAACTCTAAAATAATCATTTCGCGTTTAATTGCTCACTCTTTTCGAATTGCTTTGCCCATGACCACATACTAGTATGTGACCTATCAACACAACACAAGTATTAATGCTCTTATTTTATTGATTCTGGTATTGTTTCAAATTTATCTCCATCGTGTCATATTAAATATCAGAAAATGTGATCTCCATGATCATGCCTGGGCTGCTGCTGCCGATTGGTTTGTTTGAGTCTTTAATTAATTGCTAATCTCTTGGGATTTTCATGCATAAATGTCTATAGTATTTTCACACAATATAATGCTGTGTATGACATTTAATATGAACATGAAGTAGTGTTAGAAGTAGTGGTCAGCGCCTTACAGCAAGAAGATTCTGAGTTCAAATCCCAAGGCCAGCGAGGATATTTCTATCAGAACAGTGGTTCTTAACCTTGTTGGCGGTACCGAACCCCACCAGTTTCATATGCACATTCACCGAACCCTTCATCAGTGAAAAATAAAAATATGATTTTTTACAAATTCAAGACATAGGTACTGTTGTGTTCTTGTATTTCCCATCTCCATGCAGTTTCACAAAGTGTTCCTTCAGTTTTGCCGGTGCGAGACTAGAGTTGCTCAACTTGGCATTGCAAATCATGCAGATAGGACGCTGAGTCCCATCACGTTCCATGATGCATGTGAATCCATGTAGTACATGTTCGTCCGACCATTTCTTTTTTTGCTCGACATAGTTAGAATGGATTAAAATATTCCGAAAAAGAATCTCACGACTTCACACATTGACCACTGAGCGCGCTAAATTCCCCACGGCACTGATTGGCCAAGCAATGTAATGTGATCATCTGCAGCCAGTGATGGCCAAGCAGGGCGTGTCATCACTAATTGACATGATGAGTCGGGTGTATCTTGACCTCCGTGGCAGAGGCTCCGCCGAACCCCTGAGACCGACTCACCGAACCCCTAGGGTTCGATCGAACCCAGGTTAGGAACCACTGTGTCAGAAGTTTGCATGTTTGTCCCATTGATTTTATGCAAACTAATTACATGTAAATTAAGGTAATTTGCTGTTCCAAATTGCCCCTAGGTTTGAATGTGTGTGTGTGTGTCTTGGATATATGATAGTCTGGAGAGCTGTTCAGGGTGTCCTTCCCCAGAGTAAACTGAGATAGGCTCCAGCCTTCCCACAACCCTGGTAAGACCAAGCTGTTCGGAAAATGAACGAAACTGTATCTACATGATTTTACACATTGTGAAGGTACCACATGATTGACTGATGTATGTGATGCATGTGCTTCAGCACAACGGGGTGTGTTTACTGAAATGAATCAATAAAGGTTTTTTTTTTTAAGTAACCATAACCAAGCCGGACAGGAAACAAGTGTGTGTGCCAGAATGCAGTCTGTTTGGTTTACACAAGCATCTGGAGATGTTTCTGGACTCCACCCCTTTTTTTTTTTTTTTTTTTTTTTTTTTTTTTAAGAAGCAGAGAGACACTTTGATTCCTCTCCTGAACTGTTTATCTTCTCTGTCCAGCATGTGGACATTATCACTGACCGTGGCACTACAAAAATGAAGGTGTTTCATGGGTCATTTAAAGCCGGTGGAGGTTTGATCAAAACTGTAGATTTTATAGCAGTCACGCTGTCTCTCAAAGGGTAAACATGATGAGCTAGATAGAGAAATTCATTAGGATAGGGGAAGAGTGCAGGCTAGTTTTATTAACCACCGTTCTGTATACTCGTATACCAATTCCACAGGATGGTGCAATACTAAATAAACCATGGAAAATCCATTCGCACAACTACAGTCACAGTTAAAAACAATTAATTCATAAATAACAGAAACTAAGGATAAATAGCCACAGGGATTTCATAATACCAATTCGATAATAGATATAGACCATCCCATGCCACTAGTGCATGTTAATCTCCTGTGAATGAAGAGGAAATCTGACCTTCAAGTTATATAACGCCAACAGAGAAAGAACTACATATGTTGCTTGGTAAAAAGCAGGCTCGAACACCTCCATGGCAACACAGTGTGAACTGATTAGGACAAAGCTTACAGTAAACATTTGTGGCACCACAGTGCCTCTCTAGTAATAATGCGCATCCCCAAAAATAGAGGCAGAACAGCATTACAGTAAGTAGCTGTTTTACATGTGTTCTATTTAAACAAATCGTGGTGCATTTACTCTCCAGGATGATGTTTATTGAAGGAGGTGTTAGCATAATAATCATACTCAAGCATGGGTTGCAATTCGATTGCAGTGAGAACATAATATAACTCTGAATGTACCCAACTATAGGGAGCAAATCATTGTTATATGAATTTGCTTTGAGTTTTTTATTCATTCATTCATCAAGCGACCGAGCCATTTCGGTGACTAATATGACCGAGTGGGGTCATTTGTGACTCCATTGACTTTATATAGGAATATTTCTATATAAATGATTGGGGGCAGTGTTGGTCTAATGGATAGAGCGCAGGATCGCTGATCCTAAGGTTGGGGGTTCGAGTCCCCACAAGGTTGTCACTGCCCCCCACCCCCCCACCCCCCCCACCCCAGTGCAGCTAACTGGGTTATCAAAGGCGGGCCATGTCTGTCACTGTCTATGGTGAGAGGTTCATGTAAAAGAACCATTGCTGACTTTCGTAAAGAGTAGCTGCAAAGCCGTCAGCGTGTTTCTGTCCCTTGTTAAAGGGTTGTGACAGGAAGGGCATCCGACGTAAAAACCTATGCCAAATCAAATGTGCGAATCAGATGATTCACTGTGGCGACTCCCGAGAAAGTGGAAAAGCCGAAAGGGGGGGGGGGGAATTCTATATAAATGATTGGTTTAGGGTTCTTCATATTTATTTCACTCTCTAATATATTTGTCCATCATCTTATGTAATAAGGTACGGAATTTGATATATTTTTACAAAAAAGCAGCAAAAACACACAGTGATAAAACAATATTGCATTGATTTAGACAACTCCTATCTGTTACATCTCGTAATATGCATGTTACCTTTTATTTCTTTGCATTTTTTTTCTTTGCATCAAAAATGAAAACAAATTATAAAAAGTGAAGTTACTTTTCATGAAATATGTTTTACAATGCGGTAGGATAATTTCGATATGGTAATAGTTCAGCCATATAATTATTTCTATCTGAAACATGTACCTGTCCAAATGAAGAACAATTAATACCATCTGAAGCTTCTTCTTCTTCTTCTTCTTTTCCTTTTGGCTGTTCCCTTCAGGGGTCGCCACAACAAATCATCTGCCTCCATCTCACCCTGTCCTCTGCATCTTCTTCCCTTACACCAACTACCTTTATGTCCGTCTTCACCACATCCATATATCTCTTCTTTGGTCTGAAGCTATAATGTCAAAAATCTCATAGATCTTCCTGGGGTCATAAGTGACCCCGCACAAGTTTGGATTTTACTCGCCACACGGTTTGGCCGATCCTTACAAAATTCTATGAACAAATGCAGGACAAATAGATTGACAAATTCTTGGTAGGAAACTTTTTTCTGATTAAAATTATCATATATCATATATGACCCCACTCGGTCGCTTGAAGGTTAATCCTCATTGGGGTCATGGGGAGGCTGGTGACCATCTCAGCTGACACTGGGTGAGGGCAGAGTACACCCTGGACAGCTCGCCAGGCCATCACAGGGCAGAAACACACTGATGGCTATGTACCCTACTCTTGTCAAAAAACAGCAATGGTTCTTTTACATGCCTTACACCTATTCTGCGTTTTTTAAACTCACATGTATGGTGCAGTGATGGCCCAGTGGTAAGGAGTTGGATTACTGATCCCATGGTTTGGGGTTCAAACCCCACTGTCAACGATTGTCACCCCACAGTGCAGATAAATCAAAGGCCATCCATATCTTTCACTGTCTGTGTGAGAGGCTTGTAAAAGACCCATTGCTGACTTTTTACTAAGAGCAGGCTGCGATGGCCTGGCGAACTGTCCAGGGTATACTAGTACTCTGTCCTCACCTCGAGTTGGCTGAGATGAGCACCAGTCTCCCTGCGACTCTAATTAGTATTAAGCGGTTCAGGAAATGAATGGTAGACTCCTGTATCCCTGTTTTGGACATTCACCCACCGTAAAACTTAATTTCCAATCAACACTATTGACAGTGGGTGCCATGGTGGTGTAGTGGTTAGCACGTCCACCTCACAGCAATAAGGTCCTCATTTCGAGTCCCGGGATCGGGCATTTCTGTGTGAGTTTGCATGTTCTCCCCATATTTGTAGGCATTTCCTCCAGCAGTCCAAAATCATGCACATGAGGCACACCGGCTGTTCCGAATTGTCCCAAGTGCGAGTGCGAACGATTGTGTGTATACATGGGCTCTTTGATGGTCTGGTGAGCTGGTCTGGGTATACTCTGAATTTGAACAGTGTTAGCTGAGACAGTTCCAACAAAACCCATGACCCTGATATGACGAAGCAGTTTGGCGAGTGAGTGAGTGATGATAGTGAATATAAAAGATATATTTAAATTGTAAATGTTTATTATCATGTCGTAATCAGTATAATCTTCCTGTATGCCAATATTATTATTTGGGGTTTATTTTGCAACTTTTTTCTTCTTGCTTGAAAGGATCAGTGGTAAGATTGAGGTTAAACTACCTCAATCTACCTTTAAATAATATTATTTACATGTGGATGAGGTCTTACCCCGCTTCTTCTTTTCCTTTCGGCTTTTCCCTTTAGGGGTTGCCACAGCGAATCATCTGCCTCCATCTCACCCTATCCTTTGCATCTTCTTCTCTTACACCAATGACCTTCATGTCCTCCTTCACCACATCCATGAATCGTCTCTTTGGTCTTCCTCTAGGCCTTCTGCCTGGTAGTTCCAGCCTCAGCATCCTACTACCAATAAACTCACTATCCCTCCTCTGTACATGTCCAAACCATCTCAAGCTAGCCTCTCTGACTTTGTCTCCAAAACGTCTTACATGTGCTGTCCCTCTGATGTACTCATTCCTTATCCTATCCATCCTCGTTACTCCCAAACAGAACCTCAACATTTTCATCTCTGGGATGAGGCCTTACCCCACAGTGTATGAAAAAAACAACCTCCCCCAAAAAAACACACAAACGAGAAGCAGACCTTTGCATCTCAAACTTTTTCACTGTCCATATCTCACCTGAAGACTCTCAAAACACAATACACAGTATATTTTATATTTTGTTTTCCTTGCCTGAAAATATAATGGTCACTTCCAATACCTAACACAGAGGAAAGTAGGTCAGAGATCAAGGCACATATGACAGAAATAGTCACTTCAATCTTCTCACTTGCCCTTCATAATCTTTCATATAAATGTGTTGTGTTTTTTTATAAACAGAAGTGAAAGCTCAGGATTTAGCTACTTCAGTGAACGAACTGAGAGGTGCTCCAAGACATTAAATGCATGGGGACTTTGCTTGCTCTCCACTGAACTTGCTTTAGTACTGTAAAAATTGCAAGTAAAACCCAAACACATGCTTGTTTTTTGCTTATATTTATTATCCGACAGTGCTTGGCCTTGCCTAAGCTATACTATTTTCATCACCCTTCGTGGGGGTGGGGTGTTATAGCACATGTGCTTGCCAGCTTCTAAAGTGCAGAAATATGTGATATGTGATGAAAGCCTAAGGGGATACAAGATGCTGCACTTCAAGCTGCAACCCCGGTTTGCTAGAGGTGGAATAACACAGAATATAAGCATTTACAGTCTCATTCTTCTCCTTCTGGACATGGAAGATGTAGAAATAAATGTGAATAGAAAGAGACAGTATGTAACATCCTTTACATTAGTGTGTGTGTGTGTGTGTGCGTGTGTGTGTGCGTGTGTGTGTGTGTGGGGGGGGGGCACAACCTGCAGTGTTCCCTGTAATGTTTCTCTGGTCCATATCCATGTTACTATTTGCATATTTGTGAGATTTAACCTATTCATAACTTATATGCAGTACTTAATCTACACAGTTGTTGTTCATTCACCTACTGGTAAATATTTTGCTGTAATTAGCCATGTTATAAAGCTTTCTTTTCATTAAATAAGAT
>CM045737.1:20497347-20694847 GCA_024760905.1 Plotosus lineatus | reverse complement strand
GGGCAACAGATTCTGACACTGCCACTTTAACTAATTCCTATTACTTGCGAAGTTTATTATTCGAAAACATCAGTGAGTATACTGACATGAGGATAGTGATGCTAAAGTTATACTTATTTCTATTTATGCCATGATTTACTGGGTGCTTAAAACAAACACATGTTCTTTTTGATACTCGGAGCGTCATGCATATGAATTTCTGAACTTTCATAAATTGTTTAGTCTCTCGAATATTAAATAGTGGAATTTCCAGGCAAGATTGTGTCTGTGCTTCTCATATCATTTAGTAGCCATTCTGTAAACAAAGAGTACCAGAAGTACACTATGAGCACAGAATGAGCATGATTGTTTGTGACCATCGGCCTGACAAATACATTTCCATATTCTAAGTGTTGCAAAATACAAAATGCAGCCGTGAGGGAGGGGCACAAGCCAGTGTCTCTCCCTCATGCCGGTCCCAAGCCCGGATAAATGCAGTGGGTTGCGTCAGACAGGGCATCCGGCGTAAAACAAATGCCAAATAAAACATATGAGTCAAAAGAAAAAAATTCATACCGGATTGGTCGAGGCCCGGGTTAATAACGACCGCCATCAGTGCTGTTAACCAACAGGGTGCTGGTGGAAATTGGACTACTGTTGGTCGAAGACGTGGAAGAAGGAGAGGCGGGAGGCATGTCCGTAGGCAGAGAGAGAAGAGGAAAGGCATGAGTCTAGGATTGAAAGTAGGGACTTTGAATATTGGAACTATGACAGGAAAAGATAGAGAGCTGGCTGACATGATGCAGAGGAGGAAGGTGGACATACTGTGTGTTCAGGAGACCAGGTGGAAAGGTAGCAAGGCTAGAAGCTTAGGAGCAGGGTTTAAGCTGTTTTATCATGGTGTGCATGGGAAGAGAAATGGAGTCGGAGTCATCTTGAAGGAGGAGTTTGTCAGGAATGTTCTAGAAGTGAAAAGAGTGTCAGACAGAGTGATGAGTCTCAAGTTAGAAATTGAAGGCGTGATGTTCAATGTTGTTAGTGCTTATGCCCCACAGGCAGGATGTGAGCTAGAAGAGAAGGAGACATTCTGGAGTGACTTAGATGAAGTGATGCAGAATACCCCCAGAGGTGAAAGAGTGGTGATTGGTGCAGACTTCAATGGACATGTTGGTGCAGGAAACAGAGGGGACGAGGAAGTGATGGGCAGGTTTGGTATCCAGGACAGGAACACAGAAGGACAGATGTTGGTAGATTTTGCAAAAAGGATGGAAATGGCTGTGGTAAATACTTTCTTCCAGAAGAGAGAGGAGCATAGGGTGACTTATAAAAGCGGAGGTAGGAGCACACAGGTAGACTACATCTTGTGTACGTGATGTAATTTGAAGGAAGTCAGTGACTGCAAAGTAGTAGCGGGTGAGAGTGTTGCCAAACAGCACAGGATGGTGGTGTGCAGGATGACGCTGATGGTGAGGAAGGTGAAGAAGGCAAAGGCAGAGCAGTAGACAAAATGGTGGAAGCTGAAAAAAGAAGAGTGTCGTGTTGTCTTCAAGGAGAAGTTGAAACAGGCTTTGGGTGGTCAGGAAGTGCTTCCAGATGAGTGGACAACTACAGGTAATGTGATCAGGGAGACAGGTAGGAGAATACTTGATGTGTCATCTGGAAGGACAGTAGATAAGGAGACTTAGTGGTGGAATGAGGAAGTGCAGGAGTGTGTAGAAAGGAAGAGGTTAGCTAAGAAGAAGTGGGACATTGAGAGGACCGAAGAGAGTAAACAGGAGTACAGGGAGACACAGCGTGAGGTGAAGGTAGCGGTGTCAAAGGCCAAACAGAGGGCGTATGATGACTTATTTCCTCGGTTGGAAAGTAAAGAGGGAGAAACTGATTTATACAGGTTGGCACAGCAGAGAAATAGAGATGGGAAGGACGTCCAGCAAGTTAGATTGATAAAGGACAGAGAAATGTATTGACTGATGACAGAAGTGTGCTGGGAAGATGGAAAGAGTACTTTGAAGAGCTGATGAATGAGGAAAATGAGAGAGAAAAAAGAGTAGAAGAGGTGACGGTTGAGGACCAGGAAGTAGCATAGATTAGTAAGGATGAAGTGAGGAGGGCATTGAAGAGGATGAAGAATGGAAAGGCAGTTGCTCCTGATGACATACCGGTGGAGGTATGGAAGTGCCTAGGAGAGGTAGCAGTAGATTTCCTGACAAGAACATTCAACAAGGTCTTAGAGAATGAGCAGATGCCAGAGGAATGGAGGGGAAGTGTGCTGGTGCCCATTTTTAAGAACAAGGGAGATGTTCAGAGTTGTGGCAACTACAGAGGGATAAAGTTGATGAGCCATACGATGAAGTTATGGGAAAGAATAGTGGAAGCTAGACAGAGGTCAGCATTTGTGAACAACAGTTTGGTTTCATGCCAAGAAAGAGCCCCACAGATGCAGTGTTTGCCTTGAGGATGTTAATAGAGAAGTACAGGGAAGGTCAGACGGAGCTGCATTGTGCCTTTGTGGATCTGGAGAAAGCATATGACAGGGTGCCGAGAGAGGAACTATGGTATTGCATGAAACAGTCTCGAGTGGCAGAGAAGTATGTTAGAGTGGTGCAGGACACGTATAAGAGATGTAAGACAGTGGTGAGGTGTGCTGTCGGTGTGACAGAAGAGTTCAAGGTGGAGGTAGGATTGCATCAAGGGTCAGCTCTGAGCCCCTTCTTGTTTGCTATGGTGATGGACAGGCTGACAGACGAGGTTAGACAAGAATCTCCATGGACTATGATGTTTGCAGATGACATTGTGATCTGCAGTGAGAGCAGAGAACAAGTGCAGGAAAATCTAGAGAGATGGAGGTATGCCCTGGAAAGGAGGGGAATGAAGATTAGCCTCAGTAAGACAGAATACATGTGTATGAATTCCAAGGACCCAACAGGAACAGTGAGGTTACAGGGAGCAGAGATAAGGAAGGTGGAGGATTTTAAGTACTTCGGTTCAACAATCCAGAGCAATGGAGAGTGTGGAAAAGAGGTGAAGAAGCGTGTGCAGGCCGCTTGGAATGGTTGGAGAAAAGTGTTCGGTGTGATTTGTGATAGGAAGGTATCGGCAAGAATGAAAGAAAAGCTGTACAAGACGGTGTTGAGGCGAGCGATGTTGTATGGTTTAGAAACAGTGGCCCTGGGGAAAAGACAGGAGGCAGAGCTGGAGGTAGCAGAGATGAAAATGTTGAGGTTCTCTTTGGGAGTAATGAGGATGGATAGGATCAGGAATGAGCACATCAGAGGGACAGCACATGTAAGATGTTTTGGAGACAAAGCCAGAGAGGCTAGATTGAGATGGTTTGGACATGTACAGAGGAGGGATAGTGTGTATATTGGTAGTAGGATGCTGAGGTTGGAACTACCAGGCAGAAGGCCTAGAGGAAGACCAAAGAGGCAATTCATGGACGTGGTGAAAGAGGACGTGAAGGCAGTTGGTGTAAGAGAAGAAGATGCAAAGGATAGAGTGAGATGGAGACAGATGATTCGCTGTGGCGACCCCTGAAGGGAAAAGCCGAAATTAAAAGAAGAAGTGTTGCAAAATACAACCACTTTCAGGACTGGCATACCTTTTTCTCGGTGTTCACATTGGCACAAAAATATATGCAAATTGTGCCGAGACCCTGCTGTGCCAGGATCTGTACACACTCTCTTATCAAAATGTTGGGCTACTTTGAGGACAACAGCAGGTGATGAGCGAGACAAAGCTTCTGCTTTCATATGCAGAAGCACTAAGACAAAAAAAAAATCAGACTGTTCAAAAAATGAGGACAAACAGAAAAGTAGGTGTGTGTGTGTGTGTGTATGCAGTTTCATAAATATATATATATATATATATATATATATATATATATATATATATGATTTGTTTTGGCTTTTTCCCTTTATCAGGGGTCACCACAGCGAATGAGTCGCAAATTTGATTTGGCATGGGTTTTTACGTCGGATGCCTTTCCTGACACAACCCTTTAGCAAGAGACAGGAACACGCTGACGGCTTTGCAGCTACTCTTTACGAAAGTCAGCAATGGTTCTTTTACATGCTTCTCACCATAGACAGTGAGAGACATGGCCCGCCTTTGATAACCCAGTTAGCTGACCTCTGGGAGACGGTGACAACCCTGTGGAGAGTGGGACTCGAACCCCCAACCTTCGGATCAGCGATTCAGCGCCCTATACCACTAGAGCACCACTGCCCCTATATATAAATAATATACAGTGGTACCTTTCCTTATGAAATTAATCTGTTCCAGAGCCTTTTTCGTAACCTGGATTTTTCATAAGTAGAACCGCATTTTACATGTAAAGCACGTGATTCATTCCAAGGCCCCCAATACTACCCTTTAAAAATTATAAAAGCATACCTTTTAAGGTACTTCGTGTTGACAATGTCTTCTTAGCAGGGTTATAATCTTACAAATGTTTATGCAAGGTTAAAAGCCTGAGCCAAAAAATAAAGTTGCAATGAGCACACTCGAAAAACTCCATGAAACAAGCTGCTGCTCAAGGGAGTCGCCTCATTCCTCCTGGCCAATGGGAGGCCAGCGGGGCGGGATGTTAGGCGATAGTCAATGGAGAGCAACTCGTGCATCGTTTCAATGTTTTAATGGCGCGTTTGACGCATTTCGTAAGGACAACTTGTTTCATATACAGAGACAAAAAAATTTGGAAAATGTTTTTCGTAACCTGGATTTTTCGTTTGCTGGGACTGTCGTAAGGTGAGGTACCACTGTATATAAAAGGTGAATCTTAGTGAATAGACCCTCAAAATGGAGCAATAGTCACTGAATATGAGGCAAATCATTCCTATAGTGTATATATAACATGGAAACATAATACAAACTAGAATAACATTTTTGTAGTACTTTTTGAAAATGAAGGCAATATTTCATAGCTGCTTTTTTGTATTTTTGGACAAAGTTTTGTTGAATTTCTTGATTGTTTTTCTTGTTTTGATTCAAGCATTACCTTAAGAAGTTACTGTTAGCCTACTGACAAATTTTTAGTTCATGTCCATGTGATAAACATTCTTCCGAAATGCATCTCACTCACTCAATGAAGCACATAATTCTATTAGGGTTGCCACAAGACTGGCACTGGGTGAAGACAAGGTATACCCTAAACAGCTTGCAAGACCATTGCAGGCCCAATGCATACACAGCCATTTGCATTCACATCTAGGGGCAATTTCGAAATGCCTAATGTGCATCTTTATACTGTGGGTGGAAACGGGAGTAATCAGAAAAAACTTAGTCAAGCATAGGGAAAACATGCCAACCCCACACAGAAACACCAGAGCTTGTGAACCGAACACAGACCTTCTTGTTGTGAGGAGATCATGCTTACCACTGCACCACCGTGCAACCCTACTAGATGCATCTCTTTAATGAAATATCTCAATCTAAAACTATTGTACAATCTCAGGACAGATAAAATAACATAATTTGACAGTCTGCTTGAAGCACCATGGCGGTATAGTGGTTAGCCTGTCCGTCTCATGGAGAGACAGTTATGAGTTAGGTCAGCTTGATTATGAGTCCTGGACATAACAAGGGGGCATTTCTGTAGTTGGAGCGAGCTACACAAGTGCACTATACAAGCGGAGCACCATACTCAAGAGAAATCTGTGTAGCGTGGCTCCGATTTTAATTTTTGTCACGAATATTGTGTCCCTCTGTACGTATGTACTATGTGAACACATGGGAACTCTGTGGTGATAGTTCACATGCTGGTATATAACCTTTACAATGGGAACGAATGGGAACAGTTTCTACTCTATCTTCCTCTCCAACCTGTTTCTTTCTTCAAGTCATAAAATAAAATACACTTTTTTTTAACAGCTTAAACAGAATTCTATGTGCTATATGCAGTAGGTGCCTTGGTGAAGATGCAGAGGACAGGGTGAGACGGAGGCAGATGATTTACTTTGGCGACCCCTGAAGGGAACAGCCGAAAGAAAAAGAAGAAGAATACACAGTTATTCTTTATTAATGTAATTTTATACATGCTATCACTTATCCTGTTTGGTTCTCATATGCTGATGTAATTTTAGCAAATTTTGTATGAAGCTTAAATTTAGTTTTATAAATTAAAATTCATATATTTCAATTTTCATGCAAATTGTGTATTTTAAAGGATCAGTCAAGATGTTTTGTTGTCCATCTTTATTAGCATTGCCACATTGCTAACCATGAAAGAGGTCTATTGCTTCTATAAATAAAACAGCAATTTCTCAGAACTGAACATGAGTTTCTATTTCTAACGTAAACAATTATTAAATGATCACGAAGAGAGCATGACAAACAACCTTAACATTTCAAATTGTTCAATGAACTTTCGCAATCATACATTTCAGCCCGTGCATTCCATTAAAGGTTAAACAACCTCACCAAGAACATGACAGCTGCTATC
The DNA here is from genome assembly GCA_024760905.1 of Plotosus lineatus. Lineage (NCBI taxonomy): Eukaryota > Metazoa > Chordata > Actinopteri > Siluriformes > Plotosidae > Plotosus > Plotosus lineatus. Next base: position 20,688,429 of record CM045737.1, on the reverse strand, counting down.
TTGACTTGCCAGATCTACTTTAGATAAACGTGGCAAGCAAACACGCTTGTGTATTCCTACCCATAGCGCATTAGCTGCCCAGGCCGGGGGCCGAGGTTAGTTCTTAATGAACAGAAATAGCAGAATGAGCCGGTTTATTGCATTGTGAGCTTTCGGAATCGTACACTAGTACAGTGGTACCTCGACTTACGAAATTAATACGCTCCGAGGGCAAGCTCATAAGTGGAAACATTTGTTAGCTGAAACAAAAATTCCTATTGGAAACAATAGAAAACCAATTAATCTTTTCCAACCCCTTCCCAAACTCCTATAAACTGCCACAAACATATATATTTGACCTAATGTATTGAAATAAACATGTAAAAATAAACATTTCACAATAACATGTACAGTAGCATTAATAATACTGTAATCAACAATAAATAAGAATAAAACAATAAGTCAATAAACAATACAATAAGTGTGTCTGAACTTTAAAAAAGCTCTTAGCATTAACTTACACTACTAATTTTTTTATTTATTTATTTATTTTTTTGATTTTTTTAACTGTGTTATTTCACTTCACTAATTTTGATCACTTGTCTTCTGCTGCTTGGCCGCACTCCCATCGCCGTTGATCTTTTTCGACTTTATCCACAATAGGAGAAGTCTCTCTATCTCATCATTGAGTCCTGATCTTTCCTGAGATAAAATAGTAACCCCCAATAAATTTAGGATTCTGTAGTCACTTACCCTGCTGATGGGCCGGCTTCCTCATCAATTATAATTCCTACATGTTTTCTTTGAAGATGCTGAGCCATCTCACTTTTACAAAGCCTACATTCAACACATCTTCGGGGACTATGGAGATTAAAATGCTTCCAAACTTTTGAAGATTTCAGTTGAACATCTTTTTTGTTTTTTTTCTCCATCCCAATGCTACTGGCAGGCAACTGAGCTATGTTTTGTAATGTTTATAAAGATGAAAAAATGTGAGGTGCACGCATGACACGTCTGTTCAACTCCGTACTGAGTGACACTCGTCTGTAGTGCCTGAATGTGCAATAATCACGAGACTTATTAATAACGAGATTTATTGCCAACACTTTTAATAATTGATGATTGATTTTATCGATTTGTTGTTGCAGCACTACTTTAGGCAGTACCTAAACCTTTATATTATACATGTAGTGATTAGGGTGCTGCGCTCGTGATCGGGAGGTCGTGAGTTAAAAATCCCGCTAAGACCCCTGGGCAAGGTCTTAACCACAAGTGTGCCTCTGTTCATCCAGCAGTATAAATGGGTACCAGTAAAAATATACTGGGAAGGTAACCTGCGATAGACTAGTGTCCCATCCAGGAGGAGTTGAACTCCTAGTTGCTTCACGCTACAGAAACCGGGGATAAGCACCGGCCTGATGAGCCGCTATGGCTTGGGTCTAAAAAGCCCACGGACTTTACCTTTTTCTGATTTGTAACCATAATTTTATATTTAGCCTTAAGCTATACTACAAGCATATAGATAAAGGATACAGAGAGCCAGACAGACAGTAGTCATTATCAAACTGTCTCATTTGAGTTATACGATCCAACTGTCTGAAAGCTCACTCTTCTGTCCAGAAAGGATATTTTATTATGTTTGGAAAGACTCATAAACTAGGCTCAATAACGATTAAGAGTCTTAATATTGGTAAAGATCTCAGGGCTAACACTATGGCGCACATTTGAACTTATTACTTTTGAGTTCTTAATACAAGGTCTCACTACCTTTAACGCTTTTACACTTCCTAAGTGTGAAAATACTTTGGAGGAGCCATGACTGGATTTTTTGAATTTTAAGATGATGTCTGAATCACACTCCCAAAGTACTCGAAAGTCCTCCATGAAATGTCCAATAAAGTTTTTCAAATTTCTGACATACCAGGGAGGAGGGAGTTCAGAGACAAGGGATGGATGAGTAATGGAATAAAAAGCATAAGGTTTTTGGTTTTAAAATGAGTCAAGTGGCTGTAGTCAGCATTCTCTTTGAGCTTTGGCTGGACCTGTCTGCTTTTCAGCTTCATGATCCGAGAGGGGATTGAGGTCACACCCAAATAAATCATACTTTTCCAGCACTTTCGTCATGAAAGCCTCCACTGTGACTCATTCTGGGTATGAAAGAGAAGAGATTTGGCTGACACACAATTATGTAGCATTTTGACATCTTTGAGTATCAGCATCAAGCACCTATTGGCCTAAAATTGTCATCATTATCATTACAGGTTGAAGCTGTCTACATTTGAATATATTGAAGTTTTCAACAGAAACACTTGACATCTGTGGCAAGAGAACATTGTCGAACTACATTATAGAGACACACATTTTTAGTTATTTATTTATTTATCATTTTTTTGGTAATTCTTTTTATTAACTGTTAAGTGTGAGTGGGTGATGGAGGTATGATTGTGGTAGTTGGATTTAGCTATTTCTTCATTTTTAGCAAAAGAGACTGAGGCAGCAGTACTCTAGTCTTATTCCATCCAACTTCCTCACCTCATTACTTGTACCCTTTTCTTAAACACTTTAGTTTCCAAAGCTTCAGGCTGACAATATGGCATTGTACACATCATCTACTGTTATACCTTACAGATTGTTGAAGATCACTTAATTATTTTGTAATACTAAATGCCTTTATCCTCTCTTCTTGATGGCACGTTGACATGGTGGTTAATAGTTTTTGTCAAAGCAAGAAAATCCTGAGTTTAAACCCTGTTCCTGGAAAGAGGCATCTATATCCATAGAAACCTTTTTTTTTTTTAGCCTTTAAACAGCTGAGCAGTTGGAGGATTAAGGGCCTTGCTCAGGGGCCTAGAAATGGTAGCATGGCAGTCCTAAGATTTCAAAATCTTAACTTCTAAACTTCCATTTCCCTTTTGCTGTACCATAGTGTCCTACTCTGTGATGTTTGCATGTTCTCCCTGTTCTTGTGGGTTTTTTCCCCCCCTCCGGATGTACTGGTTCCTCCCACAGTCTGAAAACGTGCAGGTTAGGCTGACTGGCTTTTCCAGATTGACCCGAGGTGTAAAAGCGAGTATGAATAGCTCTTTGTAACAGAGATCAGGCTCTGCATGGAGCTTGCAACCTTCAGAGGTAAAAGCATATAATGCAGTATAAACCACAAATGTGCCTCAGTGCATCATTGGTGCACAATAGTGAGTGAGTGAGTCAGTGTGTGTGTGTGTGCGAGACAGACAGACAGACAGACAGACCTCTCTCCCATGGTGTCAGGAAGATGGTTATCTTGAAGTGCCTGATTGTATAATCAACTGTCCTATTCCTTACACATTGCTAAACTTACAATTTCATGTTGACACAGTTTCGTGGAAAGGATTTCTCCATTTCTATCCATATAGCCATTCCATTCAGTTGTCTTTTTGAGACAGGACTACTGCAGCTCACACCTGGCGGGTCTGCCTTTTACGACTATTCAACCTTTGCCACTGATTCAGAATGTAACTGAACAGTTGTTGTCAACCTTCTAAAGTTTTCCCACAGAACCCCTTTGCTATGCTCCCTCCGCCTGCTTTCTGTAAATGTCTGGATCACTTTTGAAACATTGATGCTTTCTTACAAAGGCAGGAAGTCTCCTGCCTGCCTACCATGTAAAAGTCAAACCTACCCTATCTGAGCATTTTTCACTTATCATAGCTTTCCAACCTGCTTCCTCTGATCCTCAATACTGCTTGATTGATCCCACCATCTAAGAAAGACAGGCATCAAGACACTTCTTTCTGTCCCTTGGGTCGTAGAATAAACTTTTTCCCAGATTTACAAACAGCTGAATCAACTAGAGTGGTGCCACAGTGGTTAGAATGTTTGCCTCACAACATTAAATGTCCAAGTTCAAGTTCCAGGCTTAGTGAGGGTGTTTGTGTGTGAAGTTTGAATGTTCTCATTGTGCTTGCATGGAAATTCCCTCTAGGGGTGTGTGTGTGTGTGTGTGTGTGTGTGTGTGTGTGTGTGTGTTGGCCCTGCAATGGATTGGCAAGCTGTTCAGGGTGTAACCTGCCTTTGCCCAGTGTTAGCTGAAGTAGACCCAAGCCTCACAGCGATCCTTCCAAGATTACATTGTTTGAGAAATGAATCAGACAGGCTTAAGACAACAACTAAAACTACTTCTTCATAAAGTACATAAAGCATGTAAAATTAGTACTTTAGGCTGGAAAATGAAGATTTTAAGTATATTTTATGAATTCTTGGCTGAAAAATATTTTTTTTATCTCACATACCATGTTTATGCTATTTCTGGGAAGTCTCATTTTAAGTCTATTAATTTATTAGCATAATATCTGCCATCAGCCACGTGATGACAGTTGACCAAATTTCACAAGTCTGAGTGATAATATAGAGACATGGAGCCTAAATGATGGATGAGAAAATGTGTAAAATATCACGGATGTTGAATTTCTGCCTGGATATACTTATCTGCTAACACAGCTTGAATTAAAATGCTGGTCAATTATTTTTTTAAACACTAACATAGACGTGCTCGTTCAAGATTGCAAGGATGGGGTCTGCTGTCACCAGATGTCAATATTTCTGTCTTTGAGTTATTTTGTGGATTTAAAATGTTTGTCAAAATTAAGCTGTGAAAACTGTCCTGGTGCACAATGGCAGTGTTTACCCTCCAGTACAAATTGTCTACACCAGTGGTCCCCAAACTAAGGACCGCAAGCCAGATATGGCCCGCCTCCACATTTGGCCCAGCCCCCTGAACAATACCAGAGAAGTATTATGATTTTTTTTTTTTTTTTTAGTCTGGCCACATGATCAAGACTAATAGACACCTAGAACATAACATTCTATTCCACCCTTCTGCCATCTGTGCTCCTATCTAAACACTCCCCCCAGAAAGAAAATCCTACACTCTCCCCTGTCAAATAGAACAGAATAATGGTGAAAAGGTGATGGAAGAGAAAAATTGATTCAGAATGCAGGGTATTTAACCTGCAGTGGACAAACTTTTTTTTGTTGTTGTTGTTGTTCAGTGCAAAGAAAAGGTTGTTTGTATCATCTGTCAAGAGGCAGTGGTGGCAGTCAAAGAATACAATCTGCGCCAACACTCTGAAACCCGTCACAAAGACGAGTCTTTGTGAACCAGTCGTCTGTTTGGGCAGCTTTCAGGTTTCTCAACTGATAGCAAGCAGCGTTTTTTTTTTTTTTATTATTATTATTCATTTCCTGACTTTTTTCTGCGAAGGTCACGGAAAGGGTGACTAATATTTGGCTATGTGTGGCTTACTGGAAAACAATAACTGTTTACTTTTATGCAGCGCTGCGACCGTCGTACTTTTTCTGTTATAAACTGACCTCGGCCTCCCATCAGAGAAGGGTTACATGGCCCTCGCAGGAAAAAGTTTGGGGACCCCTGGTGTACACAGTAAATAATAACTTGTGACATCATGTGGAAACCCATACAGTAAACAATTACAAATGGAACATCAGTGCTGATCTAAAAGTACTGGCACATCTACTAAGAATGCACCTCAATGAATGAGATAGCCATGCTAATGTTTTACACTGCAAAGAACTGGCTGTTCCCCAAGTGTTTCATTCCAGGACATAAATGTGGGCTACAGAAAACACGTGTTGACAAATGTTTATTGGCTCCTGTATTAAAAGATTTGGGGAATGCAGTGAGCAAAAGGATTTTTCCAAGAATAAGTGATACCAAGATTAAGGAAAGTATTTTTGATCAACGAATCAGAAAGGTCATCAGTGCTGATGCTGAAATGTTTCTATTTGACTACAGGGTAGTACTACATTTGGCTAAATAGCACCAGTAAAGCATTCAAAACCATGAAGTGCAGCATTGAACATTTATATTCTCCATTCACACTTTGACTTCCCTACTGGTTTTGCTGCAGTGGGTTGGTGTGAACTTCCTCACTGGTTATGAGTCAATGTTTGGAGGCAGAGTTAGCAAAACAGAACCACCAAGTACGTCAATTCATTTTCATTATCTCTCTCTCTCTCTCTCTCGCTCTCTCTCTCTCTCTCTCTCTCTCTCTCTCTCTATGCATATATATATATATATATATATGATTTTCTGAGTAGATCCTTCCATAGGGGAGTGCTCAATACTCAAAAACAGATACCAGATACCGAAAACACAATACCTCGAAACAGATCTGTAGTGATAAATGGAGTTTCAATAGAACGTTTTTGTGTGTGTGTATATATATATATATATATATATATATATATATATATATATATATATATATATATATATATATATATATATATATATATATTAGTGTGTGTATGTATGTATGTATGTATGTATGTGTGTGTGTGTGTGTGTTTATATATATATATATATATATATATATATATATTTCGGCTTTTTCCCGTTCTCGAGAGTCACTACAGAGAATCATATATATACTAGTAGATATAAATAAAACATTTTTTAATCCAATGCTAGAAACAGGAGAAATTAGGATCATTTCATGAGCCTGATAAAGTCATTCAGTATACTGTACAATGTTTTTAAAGAGTGGATAAGGTATACTGCATAATTTTTTTAGCCCGAAAAGGAGACATGGGTCCGCCCTTTCATGGACTCACCACGTGTGAGAGGGGATATAAGGGTTGGGTGCAGTGTGAGTTGGGTGGTAGCCAGAGGCTGGGTTCTTTTAGACCGATCCTCGGCTACTGACTCTGACTCTTGGGACATGGAATGTCAACTTTCTGGCGCGGAAGGAACCTGAGCTGGTGCATGAGGTGGCGAGATACCGACTAGATATATTCGGACTCACCTCAATGTATATCTTGGGCTCTGGAACCAATCTCAACAGGGGCTAGGCCTTATTCCATTCTGGAGTTGCTCATGGAGAGTGGTGGCGAGCCGACATGGGCATCCTTGTTGCACGTTGGGCTTCTCCCCGGTCAAGAAAAGGGTCGCTTTCTTCCGCCTCCGGGTGGGGAGATGGGTCTTGACTGCTGTTTGTGCTTATGCACCAAATGACAGTTCAGCATACTCACCCTTCTTGGAGTCTTTAGGGGGTACGTTGGAGAATGCTCCCCTGGAAGACTCACTCTTTTCCTGGGATACTTCAACGCCTATGTTGGCAACGATAGTATGACTTGGAAGGGTGTGATTGGTAGGTACAGCCTCTCCAGTCTGAACCTGAATGGTGTTTCATTGTTGGACTTTTGTGCTCGTCACCGTTTGTCCATTACAAACACCATGTTTGAACATAAGGGTGTCCAAAAAGGGGGACCAGGCGGTGTGTTCCAATTATCTTGGAATAACACTCCTCAGCCGACCCGGGAAAGTCAATCATTAATATTTAGTAATCACCAATAATTAAACCTTGGATTCAGGAGGAACAATGTTGTTTTTGTCCTGGCCACGGCACTCTCATCCCACTCTATACACCTTACAAAATCCTGGAGGGTGCATGGGAGTTTGCCCAATTTGTCCACATGTATTTTGTGGATTTGGAGAAGGCTTTTGACCGTGTCCCTTGGGCTATCTTGTGGAGCATGCTTTGGAAGTACAACGTTCCAGACCCGTTGCTGCGGGCCATTCGGTTGCTGCATCACCAGAGTCAGAGTTTGGTCCCCATTGGGAATAACAGGCCGAATTCGTTTCCACTGAGGGTCGGAGTCCACCAAGGCTGTCCTTTGTCACCGATTCTGTTCATAATTTTTATGGACAAAATTTCAAAGTGCAGCCAAGGCATTGAGGGGTTCTGGTTTGGTAATCATCGGATCTCATCTCTGCTTTTTGTGGATGATGTTGTCCTTTTGGTTTCATCAATCTGGGACCTCCAGCTCTCATTGGAGCAATTCGCAGTCGAGTGCGAAGCAACCGGAATGAGAATCAGCACCTCCAAATCCGAGGTCATGGAAAAGGGTGGAATGTACCCTCTGGATTGGGAATGAGGTCCTGATCCAAGTTGAGGAGTTCAAGTATCTTGGGGTCTTGCTCATGAGTGAGTGAAGAATGGAGCGGGAGATTGACAGGCAGATTAGTGCAGCCTCTGTTGTAAAACAGAGCCTGTACCAGCCCGTCGTGGTGAAGGGGGAGCGGAGCCGCAAGGCAAAGCTCTCAATTTACCAGTCGATCTATGTTCGAATCCTCACTTATGGTCATGAGCTTTGGGTATTGACCAAAAGAACAAGATCACGGGTACAAGTGGCTGAAATGAGCTTCCTTCACCGGGTGGCGAGGCTCTCCCTTAGAGATAGGGTGAGAAGCTCAGCCATCCAGGGAGAACTCAGAGTAGAACCGCTGTTCCTCCGCATTGAGAGGAGCCAGTTGAGGTGTCTTGGGCATCTGGTTAGAAAAGGCCTCCTGAAAACCTCCCTGGTGTAGTGTTTTGGGCATGTTCAACTGGGAAGAGACCTTGGGGTCGACCTAGAACATACTGGAGGGATTATGTCTCTTGGCTGGTCTGGGAACGCCTTGGTGTCCCCCTGGAAGAGCACGCCCGGACCTCATTGCTTAGGCTGCTGCCCCCGCGACCCAACCCCTTTTAAGCAGAAAAAGATAATGGTGCTGATGATGATGTTGATGATGCATACTTTTTTTTTTTTTTTAAATAGTGTAGAGAAGACAATGTCCTAACTACATGCGTAATGTGTTAGAATTCATTATGTTTCCATACAGTTGGTGCTTGTGGCAGGACATTAATATCCATAACTTGAAAAATGCTGCAAATAGGTCATATGCAGTAAATTTTGTTGTTGTTCAAAGTAACTTCGTTGTATAAAATATCAGACACTGAGAAAAATCATGTCATGTAGACTCATGGGATGGTATGCATCAGAACATTATCTGAAAAAAAACTTTCACTGTAAAGTGACATATTGTAAAGTCCTCTGAGGGGAAATGAGCAGGCAGAGCTGCACTTTAATAATAATATCTTTATTGGCTGCTTTCCAGTGAAGGGAATCTTATATGTCGGAATGTTTGGGAGGGGTAAGTGAGGGGTACACAGCTTAAAATTAATCCAAGCATTTGTTTCAATGATATCAGAGTATGAACACTGCCTCATAATGATGCCAATTCTCATAATTGCTTCTGTCATGAAGATGATATTTAGGTCATTATTGATATTTGAGTCAAGAGGACTGATGGCAAATGAAAGGGATCTCTCCCTCTCTCTCTCGCTCTCTCTCTCTCTCTCTCTCTCTCTCGCTCTCTCACCTCTATTAAATTTATGCAGGTATCATGATAATTAGCCATTAATAGGGCATTTGAATGGAAAAAATTGTGCAGTTCCAGGTCAAGGGCTTCAGTTAATGCTCACATCCTGTGTGTGGAGGGTCTGCAGGATGAAGCCCATTGTTGATGAGAAATCAAAGAATAATGTCCTGATACATGCACGCACACACACACACACACACACACACACACACACACACACACACACACACACACACACACACACACACACGTGTGTGTGTTGTAGTAGTAATTAACACTCTCACCTCAAGAAGGTTCTGGATTCAAGCTCCGTGAATACCATAAGCATTTCTGCGTGAAGTTTTCATGTTCTTCCCATGCTTGCGTGAGCTTCCTCTGTGTGTTCTGATACCTCTCACAGTTTAAAGGCATGAACGCACTCATGCACTTATTTGCCTAACCACTTTATCCTATTAAAAGGACTGACACCTAGTGTTCCCAAGATTCACAATAACCCTGACCATGATAAAGCACTTACTTATGATAAATTATTAACACTCACAGCTAGGGGCACTTTGAATTAGCTAATTAGCCAAATTGGTATGTCTTTGGCTAGTGAGTGACAAAGTTTTTCCGATAGAAAACAAGATTACAAACTTGAACTGAAAATTTAGCAGCTTGATTGTTGAAGTTTCCAGTATCATGGGCGGAATGTTTTCAGTGGACGAATCTACGTCATCAGCACAGACAATGGCCATTTAACAGTGAATGGTCAAAATGGTGCTTCCTAGAGGGCGACGTCGTGGTGTTCTCGGAGTCAAATTGTTTGTTTGTTTGTTTTAAATGTTGTTTTTGTTCTTTTAATTTTTTATTTTTTGCACTATGCTCATCTATGACCGTGCGACCCCACTACAGCTATGAGAGCACAGTCCTTTTGGACATTTAGAACTGAGCACGCGCATCTCCTATCCTGAGCTAATATGCTTCCGCAGCTCAATGCTAGCCGCACCTCGGATGACAATAAACCCAGGCGGAGATGCGGCAGGCGAGGAGGGGCTGAACGACGACTTCGGTGCTTGGGTAGCAGTGGAAGGTTAGCACTCCTGGTCATACTGCTTGAAAATGTTCAGTCTCTGCAAAACAAAATGGACCAGCTTCATGCTCGGATTACAGTGCAGAGGGATCTACAGGACTGCTCCATGCTGTGTTTCTGTGAAACATGGCTCGAGGAGAGTACACCCGACGAGGCGACTATACCAGCCAGCTACACGGCCTTCAGAGAGGACCGAAGCACAGTGGCGAGCAACAAGAACCGTGGCGGAAGAAGAGCGGATTCTTGTTAAATAAACCTGGTGTACTGACTGATTGTAGATTATCTCAAAACCTTGCTCTGCGAATGGAGAACATCTAACTTTGAAGTTGCAGCCATTTTGTTTACCAAGAGAACTATTCACTTTTTTCCAACAAAACAATGGGCATAGTGCAATATAAATATAATTATAATATAATATCATTTAGTGCAATTTCGTTTATTGCGGTTATCTACTGATTTATTTATTGTATTATTATTATCGTCATCATCATCATCATCATCATCATCATTTTATTTTTATTACTTTTGTTGTTATTATTGTATTGTTTGCTGGGCCTGTGTGATGTATTTATTTTATAGCAGTTTGTGTGTTGTTGTTTTGAGCCTTCTTTTCTGTTTGTAATTTGACTCCACACAACTATTAAAAATCCTGAATCCTGAAGTAAGTGCTTTATCTTGGTCAGGGCTGTGGTGAATCTTGGTAACACTGTGTGTCAGTTGAGAATATCCTGGATGGATCACCTGTCCTTCATCCACCTACAATGTCATAGTTTAAGTATGTGGGTGGAGCCTGGTGGATAGGTTGTAGTCACAAAAAGAGCATTTAAGTAGATCCCTACTCCAATGTGCTATTTTCTCTGAATGATAGATTTAAGTTTCACTACATAATGAGATAATATTACAGTAGTAGTAATAAATGTATTTTAATTACAAGATATTAAATTCCTACAAGGGGTTAAACTATCTGTTAAACTGAATCAGTTCAGAGCGTAGTAGTAAATGTTGCTCCTCTTGATATCGACCTTGTTAAAGGAGAAATCCATTACCAGAGCTGGAAGCTGCAGGGTTTGATCAAAGCCATGGTCTTATCTTTGTTTTTAATCAGTAGACTCGCATCCTGCCTGAGCTCAATTGCCTTTTTTGGCCAGGCAAAATAGAGCTAAGAGGATTGTAGTTCGTAGTCAGTGTTGATGGTCCCCTCCAGTTCTATCATACTCAGCTGATTATTGTTGGGGAATTGTTTGTATTTTTTTATTCAAAATTGAGACAGATTTCATTTGAGAATTCATAATCAGTAATCTCAATATCTAAATATTCAAATCTATGTTTTCTGTTTGCATATGATTTGCTACTTTTTCTTAAAATTATCAAAATATCATGATGAATGTTTAATTTAAATGGTAAGACAGTGCACATCTGTAGCCTTGTGCTATTCAGTACCATCCCTTATTAAATAAAACCTCATCATGACTCCATTAGTACACATTCTTTTATGTGTTAGTCATTGCTGAAGCTGCACGCTGTATTATTATGATGCTTTGACCAATTAGTGCAGCACATTTTTTCCGTATTCGGTGGAAAATGCTGGATTTTAGTGTCTCTGGGGCATTAATGTTATTTTATTCACATCCAGCATTTCATGCCAGTTTCAGTCATAGTATGGAAACTGAGGTCAGTGAGTTGTACGTATTTTAAGTTCTTTTTAATAGTTTGTTTACAAAGAGCTTGAACAGCGTTTTCCTCAGATAATATTCATTAATCAACATCTATTTTAGTGTGACTGTTTAAGAGTGGAGGGCAGTGGTGACCTAGTGGTATAGGGCGCTGGATTGCTGTTCCAAAGGTTGGGGATTCGAGTCCCACTCTCCACAAGGTTGTCACTCCCCCCCCAGTGCAGCTAACTGTGATATAAAAGGCTGGCCATGTCTCTCGCTGTCTATGTTGTGAGGCACGTAAAAGAACCATTGCTGACTTTCAACAAAAATAGGCTGCAAAGCCATCAGTGTGTTTATGCCCTGCGATGGCCTGGCGAGCTGTTCAGGGTGTACTCTGCCCTCGCCCGGAGTTGGCTGGGATGGGCGCCAGCCTCCCAACAACCCTAATTAGGATTTAGCGATTACAGAAAATGTTTAACTGCTAGATAAGAAAATAGTCATTTCTTGTTTTGCTATATGAGAAATCCATTAATGCAGTCATTTGAATAAATGTTTTGAAGATATGTATTATTTTTCTCATGTGGTAACAGTTGAAATTGTAACCAAAACTAAATAATTGTGGCATGCATTGAAAAACAGCAGGTAATATAAGTTGTCTTGTACTTAAAATATAATGTCAAGTAAAAATCATATTTAGCATTTCAGTTCAAATTTTGGTGAAAGGGTCAATTTGACTATAAGTAGCAGAATATTTGTAGCAGAATAATTATAAAGTACTAGACCTGAAGAGGGGCAGTGGTGGTCTAGTGGTATAGGGCGCTGGATCGCTGATCCAAAGGTTGGGGGTTCGAGTCCCACTCTGCACAAGGTTGTCACTGTCCCCCCCCAGTGGCGCTAACTGGGTTATCAAAGGCTGGCCATGTCTCTCACTGTCTATGGTGTGAGGCATGTAAAAGAACCATTGCTGACTTTCGACAAGAGTAGGCTGCAAAGCCGTCAGCATGTTTTCGCCATGGCGAGCTGTCCAGGGTGTACTCTGCCCTCGCCCGAAGTTGGCTGGGATGGGCACCAGCCTCCCCGTGACCCAAATTAGGATTAAGCGGGTACAGAAAATGAATGAATGAATAGACCTGAAGATGATGCTGGTATAAAAGAAATTATATATATATATATATATATATATATATATATATATATATATATATATATATATATATACAATATATAAGTATCTATATCAAAAGCAGCCATGGGAGGTGGGGGAACACAAGCCAGTGTTCATCCTCACGCTGATCCCAAGCCCGGATAAATGAAGAGGGTAGCGACAGGAAGGGCATACTTCGTAAAACTTGTGCCAAGATAGATATGCAAATGATCAAAACAAATTTCATACCGGATCAGTCGAGGCCCGGGTTAACAACGACCGCCATCAGTGCTATTAACCAACAGGGTGCTGGTGGAAATTGGACGACTGTTGGTCAAAGAAGGAGAGGCGGGAGGTGTGTCTGTAGGTGGAGAGAAAAGAGGAAAGGCATGAATCTAGGACTGAGAGTAGGGACTTTGAATGTTGGAACTATGGCAGGAAAAGGTAGAGAGCTGGCTGACATGATGCAGAGGAGGAAGGTGGACATACTGTGTGTTCAAGAGACCAGGTGGAAAGGTAGCAAAGCTAAAAGCTTAGGAGCGGGGTTTAAGCTGTTCTATCATGGTGTGGATGGGAAGAGAAATGGAGTAGGAGTCATCTTGAAGGAGGGGTTGATCAGGAATGTTCTAGAAGTGAAAAGAGTGTCAGACAGAGTGATGAGTCTCAAGTTAGAAATTGAAGGCGTGCTGTTCAATGTTGTTAGTGCTTATGCCCCACAGGCAGGAGAATGTGAGCTAGAAGAGAAGGAGAGATTCTGGAGTGAGTTAGATGAAGTGGTGCAGAGTATCCCCAGAGGTGAAAGAATGGTCATTGGTGCAGACTTCAATGGACATGCTGGTGCAGGCAAGAGAGGGGACAAGGAAGTGATGAGCAGGTTTGGTATCCAGAACAGGAACGCAGGAGGACAGATGTTGATAGATTTTGCAAAAAGGATGGAAATGGCTGTGGTGAATACTTTCTTCCAGAAGAGACAGGAGCACAGGGTGACTTATAAAAGCGGAGGTAGGAGCACACAGGTAGACTACATCTTGTGTAGACAATGCAATTTGAAGGAAGTCAGTGACTGCAAAGTAGTGGTGGGTGAGAGTGTTGCCAGACAGCATAGGATGGTGGTGTGCAGGATGACGCTGATGGTGAAGAAGGCAAAAGCAGAGCAGAAGACAAAGTGATGGAAACTGAAAAAGGAAGTGGGTCATGTTGTCTTCAAGGAGGAGTTCAAACAGGCTTTGGGTGGTCAGGAAGTCCTTCCAGATGACGGGACAACCACAGCAAATTTGATCAGGGACACAGGTAGGAGAGTACTTGGTGTGTCCTCTGGAAGGAAAGTAGATACGGAGACGTGGTGGTGGAATGAGGAAGTGCAGGAGTGTGTACAAAGGAAGACGTTAGCTAAGAAGAAGTGGGACATTGAGAGGACCGAAGAGAGTAAACAGGAGGACAGGGAGACACAGCGTAATGCGAAAGTAGCAGTGTCAAAGGCAAAACAGAGGGCGTATGATGACTTGTATGCTTGGTTGGACAGTAAGGAGGGAGAAAATGATTTATACAGGTTGGCACAGCAGAGAGATAGAGATGGGAACGACATGCAGCAAGTTAGAGTGATAAAGGACAGAGAGGGAAATGTATTGACTGATGACAGAAGTGTGCTGGGAAGATGGAAAGAGTACTTTGAAGAGCTGATGAATGAGGAAAATGAGAGAGAAAAAAGAGTAGAAGAGGTGACTGTTGAGGACCAAGAAGTAGCAAAGATTAGTAAGGGTGAAGTGAGGAGGGCACTGAAGAGGATGAAGAGTGGAAAGGTCCTGATGATATACCTATGGAAGTGTCTAGGAGAGGTCGCAGTAGATTTTCTGACAAGAACATTCAACAAGGTCTTAGAGAGTGACCAGATGCTGGAGGAATGGAGGAGAAGTGTGCTTGTGCCCTTTTTTAAGAACAAGGGAGACGTGCAGAGTTGTGGAAACTACAGAGGGATAAAGTTGATGAGCCATACGATGAAGTTATGGGAAAGAATAGTGGAAGCTAGACTAAGGGCAGAGGTCAGCATTTGTGAACAACAGTTTGGTTTTATGCCAAGAAAGAGCACCACAGATGCAGTGTTTGCTTTGAAGATGTTAATAGAGAAGTACAGAGAAGGTCAGAGGGAACTGCATTGTGCCTTTGTGGCTCTGGAAAAAGCATATGACAGGGTGCCAAGAGAAGAAATGTGGTATTGCATGAGTAAGTCTGGAGTGGCAGAGAAGTATGTTAGAGTGGTGCAGGACATGTATGAGCGATGTAAGACAGTGGTGAGGTGTGCTGTTGGCGTGCCTGACGAATTCAAGGTGGAGGTGGGACTGCATCAAGGATCAGCTCTGAGCCCCTTCTTGTTTGCGATGGTGATGGACAGGCTGACAGACGAGGTTAGGCAAGAATCTCCATGAACTATGATGTTTGCAGATGACATTGTGATCGATAGTGAGAGCAGAGAACAAGTGGAGGAAAATCTAGAGAGGTGGAGGTATGCCCTGGAAAGGAGAGGAATGAAGTGTGTGAATGAGAAGGACCCAGAAGGAATGGTGATATGACAGGGAGCAGAGATAACGAAGGTGGAGGATTTTAAGTACTTCTGCTCAACAATCCAGAGCAATGGAGAGTGTGGAAAAGAAGTGAAGAAGCGTGTGCAGGCAAGTTGGAATGGTTGGAGAAAAGTGTCTGGTGTGATGTGCGAGAGGAGAGTATCAGCAAGAATGAAAGGAAAAGTGTACAAGATGGTGATGAGGCCAGCGATGCTGTATGGCTTAGAAACAGTGGCGCTGAGGAAAAGGCAGGAGGCAGAGCTGGAGGTAGCAGAGATGAAAATGTTGAGGTTCTCTCTGGGAGTAACGAGGATGGATAGGATCAGAAATGAGTACATCAGAGGAACAGCCCATGTAAGATGTTTTGGAGACAAATTCAGAAAGGCTAGATTGAGATGGTTTGGACATGTACAGAGGAGGGATAGTGAGTATATTGGCAGCAGGATGCTGAGGTTGGAACTACCAGGCAGAAGGCCTCGAGGAAGACCAAAGAAGAGATTTATGGATGTGGTGAAGGAAGACATGAAGGTCGTTGGAGTAAGAGGAGAAGATGCAGAGGACAGGGTGAGATGGAGGTGGATAATTTGCTGTGGCGACCCCTGAAGGGAACAGCCAAAAGGAAAAGAAGAA
Organism: Plotosus lineatus; assembly: GCA_024760905.1. NCBI lineage: Eukaryota > Metazoa > Chordata > Actinopteri > Siluriformes > Plotosidae > Plotosus > Plotosus lineatus. The sequence goes on along the minus strand of CM045737.1, from coordinate 20,672,189 downwards.
GAAGTTATTTTTTCATGTTTAATTGTAATTATAAGTATTTATAGCATTGAATATGTATTTATTGATATTATATACACATATACATATACGTATACGTCAGTGGGGTGGGTGGGGGTGATCCTACTTCGTGGATTTCGATGGTTGCGTGGGGATCTCGGTCCCAATTAACCACAGAAAGTGAGGGATCCCTGTATGTATATATATTTGTGTGTGTGTGTGTGTGTGTGTGTGTGTGTGTGTGTGTGTGTGTGTGTGTGTGTGTGCATGCAATTTTTTCACCTTGTATAAGGTTTTCAAGTTTATTCTTGGCATACTGTGAGAATAGATCCTGGATTAGGTCACTTTACAGCTCATTTTCATTAACATTTAATGTTCAGAACAGAAATGGTCAGTCAGATTTATTTAAGGAATTTAATATCACCATTTGCCAGTCATTACTGCCACAATTCTAATCCCCAACGACTGTCTTTATACCCTGGTTATTGCTGCAGAGTGTCAGGTTGCAAGGCAACTTTAACCTTCCTGTTGTGCTTTCCTGTCTATGCTGATAGAACTTTTTTTTTTAATATAGAAAATATCAGCCACAAGACAATTTTTGTGGTGCATTTTTAATGATCTCTGTCAGCATTTGAACCCTTTGCGACCTGCTCCAGCTAACGATCGATCTTTTCCATGAATGAATCTCTCTTTCCCTTCCCACTTTTCTTCAATCAATTCAAATCCGCTGTGCTTTACAGCTTTAGGCTTTTCACAGAGAGAATTTAGCTCTGATTATTAAAGAAAGACATTGAGAAGCACTGCTGCATCTCCACTGCTCCTAGCTAAAAGACATTGTATGAGAGGCAGGTAAAAAATATTGCTTTCAGTAAAGTGAAATTGTGGTTACAGGAAACAAATTTTTAGAATAAATGATGATACAGAAGTAGTCTGCTTATCTGTGCATACGTTGCATACCACATGCCTTTGCAAGCAAATTGTGCACCATAATCATAATTGAAAAATGAAAGTTTTATTATGGTATATAGATTTTTTGGGAAGTCTCTTTAGGATGGGATGGTGGCACATTGGTGAGCACTCACCTCACAGCGAAATGGTACAGAGATCAAATCCAGTGGCCAGCAGGTTGAGTGGAGATTGCATGTTCTCCCTGGGCCTCCTGTGGGTCCTCTGATTCCCTTCCACAGTCCACAGACTCCACATTGCATTAGATTCAACATTCATTCATTCATTTTCCTAACAGCATAATCCTAATTAGAGTCGTGGAGAGGCTGGTGCCCATTTCAGCTGACTCTGGGCGAGGGCAGAGAGTACATCCTGGACAGCTCGCCAGACCATCGCAGGACTGAAACACGCTGACGGTTATGCAGCCTATTCTTGACCAAAGTCAGCAACAGTTCTTTTGAAGGCACCTCACCGTAGACAAAAAGAAACATGGCCGGCCTTTGATAACCCAGCTAGCTGCACTGGAGGATTAGATTCAACAGGCTGTTCTAAATTGCCCACAGATGTGAGTGTAAATGATTACTTGTGTTTGTGTTAGCCCAGCCATGGTCCAGTGATCTGTTCAAGGTATACTCTGCGTCCCACCCAAAGTTAGCTTTGATTGGCTTCAATATCCCAGTGACCCAAATAGGATATGTTGTATGAATAATGAATTAATCAATCAAGTCTCTTAGGATGTCATGATGTATGGGTTTCTGATGAACGGAAAAAGTACACAGCACAACCTGCATCTACATTACATTTATGACTTTTGGCTGATGCTGTATTCCAGAGTGACTTACAATGATCATTTTATACAACTGAGCTTAAGGGCCTTGCTCAGGGGCCTAACAGTGGCAGCACTTGGGATTGAACCCCCAACCTACGGATTAGTAACCTATTGCCTTCGCCACTGAGCCACCACTGCTCTAATACTACCCTTCCAGTAAACCATCCTATCTTGCAATGGTAACGAATCATTTAAAAGGTTCCTGGATCCAAAATTTGCCCACTATTTATCGATACACTTTTTTTGTATAATACGGTTAAAATACAATACAGAGGGTAAAACATAACCTTTATTATTTCATTTTTATCATTGCAATGAATATTTCATTATCTTGCATAAGGGAAAACAATTTCATAAAGAATATTTTCAAACAAATAATAAGGCATCAAGACATTTATGTTGTATAAATCCTGTACATCCATCTGTTATGTTTACCACTTATCTGTCAGGGTCACAGGGAAATCTGGAGCCAATGCTAGCTTGACCTCTTATGAGAAGCAGAGTACACTTTCAACAGACCATCAGTCCATTGTCCTGCAAAAACAGACACAAACAACCATTCAAACCAAAGGGCAGTTTTGAGTAGCCAGTGGACCTGAAGCGCATGTCTTTAGACTGTGGGAGGAAACCCATGCAAGCACAGGGAGATAATGAAAATTACACACAGAAATGCGCTTGTCAAGATTCGTGCTTGGTAGGCAACGGTGTGAACCATTGTGCCACCATGCTTACACACACACACACACACACATACACACACAAACTAAATAAATAAATAAAAATTAAAGTGCAGTCGTATGTAGTTATGGCTTTAATGTTTATTTAGTAGCTGATGAAGTATAAGAATTGCAGAGTGAGGAAGAAGAGATAAGTGGGGAACGTGGGATAGCGGGTTCCTGTTTGCTAAAATGTGAGGTGGCAATAATGAAACCAGATGAGATATCATTTTACATACACACCTGCCTCCAGATGTGAGAAACGATTAAAGAATCATATCAAGGCCAGAGTGCTGACTGTAAATTTAATTTATTTAATATAAAGGATTATGTTAGCTGATGATGGAGTTGGTTTTTCAAGGCTGATTCTTCTCCCTCAGTGGTTTTCTTCACAGATCACTTCGTGCCATATATTCAGTATAAGCACAACATTCCTCTTCTTACAAATTTGCTTATTTACACACAGCACAGTTGAGATATAAAGAAGCTGAAAGTAATCATTAATTTATTAAATTTCTAAGCCGCTTAATCTTTATTAGGGTCTCAGGGAGGTTTGTGCTCATCTCAGGCGATGCTAGGCAAGGGCAGAGTACAACCTGGGCAGCTCACCAGGCCATCGCAGGGCCAGCACACATACAACCATTCAGACTTACAGCAATCCGCCATAAGTATTCGTAAAAACAACATGGCGTCAGCAGTGTGAGTATTTTTCCTCACAGACCGTTTATGAAATGCCAAGGAATGCAATTTTCTCTCAACAGTCCTCTTAGAGAAAGTTCTGTCTCTGTTGTTGTTGAAAATGTTGGTTATCGCTGATAATGACTGACGACGATGCAAGTTGTCTGCTGTCACGAGCCTTGAACAAAAACAAGGCCGTCCATTTCTTGGCTTGTTTTCCGAATTTCCCTGCTCAAAATACCTATCTAAGAAACTATAAACGGTAATAGAAGGTAATCCAACAGTTCTCACTAATTCAGACCGTTTAACTCCACCTTCAAATAGTTTTTTGTTGATCCCTTCTTTGTCGCACTGTGATAATTCTTTTGATGTCCGACCCATGTTGTTTACGGTCTAAATTTAGCAGAAGCAGACGACCGATGATGTCACGCATTTCGCCACGTGATCATCATGTGATCAGTTGGACGCTGTCAAATTTTCAAGTCGATCTATCGCGTATCAAATGTACTGCGCATAAAATCATAGCGGTTTGATTGAACTGCATTTTTCCGTTAAACGGTTTTTCCAAATACTTATGGCAGAATGCTGTACATCTAAGGGCAATTTGGAACCACCAATCATCCTACTGTGCATGTTTTTGGACTGTGGGAGGAAACCAGAGCACCTGGAGGAAACCCACACGTTTACATATTCACAGGAAGAACATGCAAACACCACACAGAAATGCCTGTGCTCATGAATTGAACCTAGGACTTCTTGCTCTCAGGCAGATGTACCACAGTAACCACTGGGTCTCTCTCTCTCCATGCCTCCTGCTGCAGTTATAATTGGTTGTAACTGGCAGTTAATTGCTAAAGCTGAGATGTATGCTACTGAATAGTCCCCATTATAGAATGTGCAGTCTGTCTTTGCTGATGCTGGTTACACATTTAGATGTATTGAATGCACATATTTAATTGGGATGGTGTGAAAGTCATGACACTTTGACAGTACTGTTTGACAGTAAAACGCATCACATTATGACGATTAAACCTTTTATTTTTAAGTGAAGACTTTGCACTTTAAAAAATGTAACACTACAGTGTAGTGCAAGGGTTAAGTTATTCAGTGAGAGAAAGAGAGATTTCTTTTTGGCTTTTTCCCTTTATCCGAGGTCGTCACAGCGAATAATTTGCACGTTTGATTTGGCATAGGTTTTAATGTCGGATGCCCTTCCTGACACAACCCTTTTAGCAAGGGACAGAAACACGCTGACGGCTTTGCAGCTACTCTTCACGAAATTCCGCACTGGTTCTTTTACATGCTTCTCACCATAGACAATGAGAGACATGGCCCGCCTTTGATAACCCAGTCAGTTGCACTGGGGGGACAGTGACAACCTTGTGGAGAGTGGGGCTCGAACCCCCAACCTGAGGATCAGCGATCCAGCACCCTATACCACTAGACCACCACTGCAGAGAAAGTGCTCGAATATTTATCAAGTAAACTGGCTAAGAGGATGCATCTGAATATTCATTATCTCATCACAACAATGTACAAACACTTTATGATTTACCTGTACACACTGCTTAAATCTAGCTCATTTAAAAAGCCTGTTCCTAATATTTCTTGAAATTCTCTTAAAATACTCTCAAGAAAGAATAATGGTCTATAATAAATGGCCAATTATTTGACAACAAAAATAACAATTAAATATAAAAGTCATGGATATCAACGTTATAACAAACAAACAAATAAATAAATAATTTCGGTCTGAATGACATTACTGGATGTCCTACCTGCCTTTTTACCAACCTACTTACTTGCCTATCTGTGGGCACTTTGCCTGTACACTCATGGAGTAAGGCAAGGCAGACATACTACAGACACAATTTTAAACGCGTGAGGTAGTCAACAGTTTTTAGTTCTAACAATAGTCATATTTGTTGTATGTGAATGAGCTGTGAAGTACTTGGATATTACAATGATGCAGAATGTTCTCTCTCAACTGGTTCTCTAGAAGTAATGTCTTATTGGGGAGTGGCTTTTCATTTAATTTTTTCCCCATTTTCTCACCTAATGTAGTGGTATCCAGTCCCTACCCAAGATACAGCTTTATTAATCTTACATTGGAGAAATTTATTGTTACAGGCTCTTGAAGTACCGTCAGTAGGGGGTGCAAAATAGCTCAGAAAATTGCCATTAATTGTTGCCCTCCCTATCACACAACCACGACCAACCAGGGAGGGCCATAAGCATTCACATACCCCCTTCATGACATGCAATGCTGCTGCACGCCTCTTTATGAACTACTGCGCATACGTATATGGAGGCGGCATAACACATATGGAGGGAAAGCACAATCTGCCCCATCGTACGAATGAGTTCACAGACACCCATGCGCCATTTATTGGAAAAGCTAAAATTTCAAATTGGGAAATCTTTTTTTTTTCTTTGAATTTTCAGATACAGCATATATTAACAGAGCGACAGCAATGGAAGATTTCTTAGCATCACGAACCGTGGAGATTCTGAAGTCTTTTAAAAAGACAGAACTGCTAGAAATATACAGACAGTTAGAGCTGACAGAGGTAAAACCAGCCATGGGAAAAGCCAGACTGGCTTGATAGTTTGTTGAATTTTGCATTGATGAAAATGTATTTTCACCAGGAGATCTGGAACAGTCTCCAAGCAAAAATCCACATGTAGAAATGGAACTGAAATGTAAAATGTTAGAGATGGAAAAGGAGGAAAAAGAAAATTAAAGGCAGTTTGAGTTAGAAAAATTAGCATGAGAAGAAAAACAAAGAATTTGAGAGCGAGAAGGAGAAAAGAGCAGAAAGAGAGAGACTGAAACAGAGAGATTTTGATTTGCAGAGGTTGGAGAGGGAAGAAAGGCTCCAAATGGACAAATTAAAAAAAAAATTTGAAGTTAAGAATAAATTTCACGCTAGCCAGGAAGTAAAGCTGGTGCCTCTGTTCTCAGAAAAGGAAGTTGATAAGTATTTCCAGTGCTTTGAGAAGGTAGTTGAGAGTTGTCAGTGGCCAAAGGAACAAACTCTCCTCAAGGGTAAAGCTCAGCAAGCCTATTCTGCTTTGTCTGCAGGTGAGTCCTCTGATTATGAGGTTGTCAAAAGGGTTATTTTGACAGCTTATGAGTTGGTTCCAGAGGCTTACGGACAGAAATTGAGAGGTCTGAAGAAAACGAATGATCAGATTTATGTAGAATTTGCTAACAAGAAAGTTTGCTTTGAGCACAGGTGTACTTCAATGGAGGTCAAAGATGATTTCAACTCACTAAAAGAGATGGTGTTAGTTGAAGAGTTTAAGAACTGTGTCTAGGATGATATTAAGACCTACCTTAATGAGAGACAAGTACGAAATGTGAAATCAGCCGCCAGGTAGACGGACAAATATGTTCTCACGCGTAAATCCAAATTTCATTCTAGCAATAACGACAGATGGTCCCCATTTCAAAAGAAAGGTAACGGTGATACCAAAGATTCCTCACTCAAAGACAAATCTGGTCAGGGTGCTCAGAAATCCTGTCAAAGTTCTGAGAAATGTGTGAAGGCTGACAGAGATAAAAGTGGTCTAGTTTGCAGTTATTGCAAGAAATTGGGTCATGTTACAACTAACTGTTGGTTCCTAAAAGTTAAGAAAGAAAAAGAAAAGGATACCAAACCCAATGCCTTTGTGAAGACAAGGATAGATAGAAACCCCTATAGTAGATGACAGATCTGCAAAACTGCCTGTTCCTTGTGAGGCCAAGAAGCCTGATACTGCTGATTTCGTGAGGGAGGAATTTCTTCCATTTGTGTCAAAGGGATTTGTGGCTCTGAATGTGCATTCTCCTCCTGTCTCCATATATATCCTAAGGGATACCGGAGTTTCTCAGTCACTTTTGTTAATGGACTCCTTGGAGTTACATGATGAGACCGCTTCTGGGGATTTCATACTTGTACAAGGTATTGAAGGGAGGACTGTATCTGTACTCCTGCACTCTATATTCTTAAAGTCAGATTTAGTTACAGGACAGGTAATGCAGCCGTGAGGGGGGGGCACAAACCAGTGTCTCTCCCTCACGCCAGTCCCAAGCCCGGATAAATGTAGAGGGTTGCGTCAGGAAGGGCATCTGGCGTAAAACAAATGCCAAATAAACTATGCGAATCACAAGAAAGAATCACATACCGGATCGGTCGAGGCCCGGGTTAACAACGACCGCCATCAGTGCCGTCAACCAACAGGGTGCTGATGGATATTGGACTACTGTTGGTCGAAGAAGGAGAGGCGGGAGGCGTGTCCGTTGCCAGAGAGAGAAGAGGAAAGGCATGAGTCTAGGACTGAAAGTAGGGACTTTGAATATTGGAACTATGACAGGAAAAGGTAGAGAGCTGGCTGACATGATGCAGAGGAGGAAGGTGGACATACTGTGTGTTCAGGAGACCAGGTGGAAAGGTCGCAAGGCTGGAAGCATAGGAGCAGGGTTTAAGCTGTTTTATCACGGTGTGGATGGGAAGAGAAATGGAGTCGGAGTCATCTTGAAGGAGGAGTTTGCCAGGAATGTTCTAGAAGTGAAAAGAGTGTCAGACAGAGTGATGAGTCTCAAGTGAGAAATTAAAGGTGTGATGGTCAATGTTGTTAGTGCTTATGCCCCACAGACAGGATGTGAGCGAGAAGAGAAGGAGAGATTCTGGAGGGAGTTAGATGAAGTGATGCAGAGTACCCCCAGAGGTGAAAGAGTGGTCATTGGGGCAGACTTCAATGGACATGTTGGTGCAGGAAACAGAGGGGACGAGGAAGTGATGGGTAGGTTTGGTATCCAGGACAGGAACGCAGAAGGACAGATGTTGGTAGATTTTGCAAAAAGGATGGAAATGGCTGTGGTGAATACTTTCTTCCAGAAGAGAGAGGAGCATAGGGTGACTTATAAAAGTGGAGGTAGGAGCACACAGGTAGACTACATCTTGTGCAGGCGATGTAATGTAAAGGAAGTCAGTGACTGCAAAGTAGTAGCGGGTGAGAGTGTTGCCAAACAGCATAGGATGGTGGTGTGCAGGATGATGCTGATGGTGAGGAAGGTGAAGAAGGCAAAGGCAGAGCAGAAGACAAAGTGGTGAAAGTTGAAAGGAAGAGTGTCGGGTTGTCTTCAAGGAGGAGTTGAAACAGGCTTTGGGTGGTCAGGAAGTGCTTCCAGATGACTGGACAACTACAGCGAATGTGATCAGGGAGACAGGTAGGAGAATACTTGGTGTGTCATCTGGAAGGAAAGTAGATAAGGAGACTTGGTGGTGGAATGAGGAAGTGCAGGAGTGTGTACAAAGGAAGAGATTAGCTAAGAAGAAGTGGGACATTGAGAAAACCGAAGAGAGTAAACAGGAGTACAGGGAGACACAGCGTAAGGCAAAGGTAGCAGTGTCAAAGGCCAAACAGAGCGCGTTTGATGACTTGTATGCTCGGTTGGAAAGTAAGGAGGGAGAAAATGATTTATACAGGTTGGCACAGCAGAGAAATAGAGATGGGAAGGATGTGCAGCAAGTTAGATTGATAAAGGACAGAGAGGGAAATGTATTGACTGATGACAGAAGTGTGCTGGGAAGATGGAAAGAGTACTTTGAAGAGCTGATGAATGAGGAAAATGAGAGAGAAAAAGAGTAGAAGAGGTGACTGTTGAGGACCAGGAAGTAGCAAAGATTAGTAAGGGTGAAGTGAGGAGGGCATTGAAGAGGATGAAGAATGGAAAGGCAGTTGGTCCTGATGACATACCGGTGGAGGTATGGAAGTGTCTAGGAGAGGTATCAGTAGATTTTCTGACAAGAACATTTAACAAGGTCTTAGAGAGTGAGAGGATGCCAGAGGAATGGAGGAGAAGTGTGCTGGTGCCCATTTTTAAGAACAAGGGAGACGTGCAGAGTTGTGGCAACTACAGAGGGATAAAGTTGATGAGCCATACGATGAAGTTATGGGAAAGAATAGTGGAAGCTAGACTAAGGGCAGAAGTCAGCATTTGTGAACAACAGTTTGGTTTCATGCCAAGAAAGAGCACCACAGATGCAGTGTTTGCCTTGAGGATGTTAATGGAGAAGTACAGAGAAGGTCAGACGGAGCTGCATTGTGCCTTTGTGGATCTGGAGAAAGCATATGACAGGGTGCCGAGAGAAGAACTGTGGTATTGCATGAGGAAGTCTGGAGTGGCAGAGAAGTATGTTAAAGTGGTGCAGGACATGTATGAGAGTTGTAAGACAGTGGTGAGGTGTGCTGTCGGTGTGACAGAAGAGTTCAAGGTGAAGGTGGGACTGCATCAAGGGTCAGCTCTCAGCCCCTTCTTGTTTGCTATGGTGATGGACAGGCTGACTGACGAGGTTAGACAAGATTCCCCATGGACTATGATGTTTGCAGATGACATTGTGATCTGTAGTGAGAGCAGAGAACAAGTGCAGGAAAATCTAGAGAGGTGGAGGTATGCCCTGGAAAGGAGGGGAATGAAGATTAGCCTCAGTAAGACAGAATACATGTGCATGAATGACAAGGACCAAAGAGGAACGGTGAGATTACAGGGAGCAGAGATAAGAAAGGTGGAGGATTTTAAGTACTTAGGCTCAACAATCCAGAGCAATGGAGAGTGTGGAAAAGAGGTCAAGAAGCGTGTGCAGGCAGGTTGGAATGGTTGGAGAAAAGTGTCCGGTGAGATGTGTGATAGGAGGGTATCGGCAAAAATGAAAGGAAAAGTGTACAAGACGGTGTTGAGGCCAACGATGTTGTATGGGTTAGAAACAGTGGCCCTGGGGAAAAGACAGGAGGCAGAGCTGGAGGTAGCAGAGATGAAAATGTTGAGGTTCTCTCTGGGAGTAACGAGGATGGATAGGATCAGAAATGAGTACATCAGAGGAACAGCCCATGTAAGATGTTTTGGAGACAAATTCAGAAAGGCTAGATTGAGATGGTTTGGACATGTACAGAGGAGGGATAGTGAGTATATTGGTAATAGGATGCTGAGGCTGGAACTACCAGGCAAAAGGCCTAGAGGAAGACCAAAGAGACGATTCATGGATGTGATAAAGGAGGACATGAAGGTCGTTGGTGTAAGAGAAGAAGATGCAAAGGATAGGGTGAGATGGAGGCAGATGATTCGCTGTGGCGACCCCTGAAGGGAAAAGCCGAAAGGAAAAGAAGAAGAAGTTACAGGACAGGTAAGGGTGGGACTTATATCAAGTCTGCCTATCAAGGGAGTTTCTCCATTGCTAGGAAATGACCTGGCTGGGGGAAAAGTAGTTCCCCCTGTTCATCTTACTTCACAGCCAAGCACTGAAGATGGCGATGAAGACCCATCCCTGTATCCTTCCTGTGCAGTGACTCGTGCTATGGGCAAAAAGGCTCAAGAAGATCAAAGGGTACCATCTGGCTTCTTCTGGCCTGGACTTAGGAAAGATGTTTCAAATTTTGCAAAACCTGTCACACCTGTCAGGCAGTTGGAAAACACTAATTAGACCCACCTGTAGCTTTATTGCTGCCTATTCCAGTATTTCGGGAGCCCTTCTCCAAGGTCATTGTTGATTGCGTTGGTCCACTACCTAAGACTTGACCAGGAAATCAGTTCTTGTTGACAATCATGTGTGCTTCTACCAGATTCCACGAGGCCATACCCCTACTTAACATCAAGGCACTAAAATCTTGAAGGCTTTGATAAAGTTTTTCATGCTGTTTGGCCTTTCCAGGGAAATTAAGTCAGACCAAGGTAGTAATTTCAGGATTGTTTCACCAGGTTGTATATGAACTCGGAGCGAAGCAGATTTTTTCCAGTGCCTGTCATCCAGAGAGTCAGGGTGCCGTAGAGCGGTTCCATTCCACTCGTAAGACGATGATGAGGACTTATTGTTATGACCATGAGAAAGACTGGGATGAAGATTTTAATTTGCTGGTGTTTGCAACTAGAGAGGCAGTCCAAGAGTCTACTGGATTCAGTCCGTTTGAGTTAGTGTTTGGCGATGAAGTGAGCGGATCTTTGCTATTCTTGAGTGAACAATGGCAAGAAAAAGACCCGCATATCAGTCTGTTAGACTATAAGCTGCGTGCCACTTGTAACCTAGCCAAAGAGAACTTGAAATCAAGTCAGGGGAAAATGAAGACTTGGTATGATCGTAGGGCTAGAAGCCGTGAGTTTAAACCAGAAGACAAGGTCCTTGTGTTGTTTCCTTTGCAGTGTAATCCATTGCAGGCTAAATTTCATGGTCGTTATGAAATTCTGACAAAATTCAATAATCTCAATTACATTGTGAAGACTCCAGATAGGAGAAAACCAAAACAGTTGTGTCACATTAACATGCTGAAGCCCTATCATGATAGGAATGCTAAAGTTGCAGCTGTCACTTCAGATCCTTCTGTAACAGAGACTTTTGGAGATGAAGGGGCATTTCAAGATAACCCTAAAATTAAAGCTGAAGTTCTTTCATGTAAATTGTCAAATTCTGAGGTGTTGAAAAATCTTGATATAAAACTCCAGCACTTAGAACCCTCACATAAAAATAAGTTTAAGAGGTTCAGAAATATAAAGATCTGTTTCCTGATGTTCCAAAGAGAGTTTCTATAGCCTCTCATGAATGTAGATGTTGGTGATGCCAAACCCATAAAACAGCATCCGTACCGGATGAATCCTGGAAAGAGAAAGATTGCTGAGAAAGAGGTTGAATACATGTTACAACATTATATTATCAGGCCTGTTCTCAGATTGGAATTCACCCTGTGTTCTAGTTCCAAAACCTGATGGAAGTACAGTCGGCCCCCTACTTACGAAATTAATCTGTTCCAGTGCCTTTTTTGTAACGCGGGAGTTTCGTAAGTAGTGGCGCATTTTACATGTAAAACGCCCGATTCGTTCCAAGGCTCCCAAGACTACCCCATAAACCCTTTAAAAATGATAAAAGTGCACCAATTTTGTATGAAATATGTGTTAAAAGTAAAAGAGAATGATTTATTAAACCATTTAAACATTTTATTAACATATTAATTAAACCATTATTAAACATTTTTATTAACACACACACACACACACACACACACACACGCACCTGTCTCGCTCTCTATTTCTCTCTCTCGCTATCACACACACACACACACACACACACACACACACACACAGACGCACACACTCACACACGCACACACCGCATTCCCTGCTTGACAGATCGGAGGTCCAAACTCAACTTTAACTTCATTCCTTGAGGGATCGGAGGTCCAGATGAGCCGCGTTTTGATCACATGCGCCACATTTATTAAATAGTTACTGAATTAAACAACTTAAAAAAATAAACTAAAAACTGTAACTAAAAAGTTAAGCCTCCTTTCATCTCTGACTCCGTAGGCAGTCTGTCTTTAGCTCTATCTCTCTCTCTCTCTCACACACACACACACGCGCGCGTACAGGCACATACACACACACACACACACACACACACACACACTCTCTCTCTCTCTGTCACATACACACACACAAAACTTGGGCCACGCCCACACACAACGCGCAGCTGACAGAACAATTTTATTTAAATGTTTAAATGGATGGGATGTTTTATTTAAAGCAGAATTACAGTACCTGTTTGAAAGATCAGAGGTCCTCATTCAATAGTAACTTGCTGACTTGCGAGATCGGAGGTCTTCTCCCACGGAGCACTCTGTTTTAATATTGTGCCAAAATAATCGCCTCCATCACTGTATTTCCGCTTTAAGGTCTCCTTCTGGTTCAATATCGTCCCAACTGTAGAAGGGTTTCGGCGATCTTGAAATATATCGCTGCATGATCAATCTTAAAACAAGCCAACAGTCAACTCTCCTTCACGCATGTTACAAACAGGAAGTATGGGTACAGGAAGTATGGGTAACTTAGCTGCGTTATCCCTCCTAGCCAATGGGAGGCCAGCGGGGCAGGATGTTGGGAGACAGCCAATGAGAGAGCAACTCGTGCATCGTGTGAAATTTTGATTGGCGCGTTTGAATTTTGAATTTGGCGCTTTTTGTAAGAGGAGGTTGTTTTCGTATCCCAGGGACGAAAGCTTAGGAAAATGTTTTTCATAACCCGGAATTTTCGTGCCCGGGGGTTTCGTAAGTAGGGGGCCGACTGTACTAGATTCTGTACAGATTAACGCAAAGTCAACACTATAACTAGAACCGATGTGTTTCCGATACCTGGGATTGATGATTGTATCGATAGAGTAGGACTTTGGATGTGCTACCATCATGTACCTTGGCGACGTCATAGGCGTAAGGTGGCACCCATAAATGCAAAAGTCCAAGCAATCCTGGATTTTCCAGTTCCTGAAAACTTTGCGCCGCTTCCTTGGAATTATTGGGTACTACTACAAGTTCTGCAAGAACTTTGCTGAGATTGCTCTCAGTCTCACTGAAGAAAGGAATAAAGTTTGCCTGGGATGAAGTTTGCCAAAAAACCTTTGACTGCCCGAAATCTTTGTTGTGTCACTTCCCCATGCTCAAATCTCCTGACTTGAACAAACCGTTCTTCATCGTGGTCGATGCTAGCAACCAAGCTTTTGGATCTGTGCCCCTACAAAAAAGTGACTCTGATAACATTGAGCATCCCATGGTATACTTCTCCAGGAAGTTCCACTAAAAAAACTATTCCACAATTCAAAAGGAGCTGTTGGCTCTGGTTCTATCCTTGGAATATTTTGAGGTTTATGTTTGTACAGAGCAAAAACCAATGATTGTATACTAGTATACTGACCACAATCCGCTAATATTTTTGAATAGGATGAAAAACAAGAATCGGAGATTACTGAATTGGAGTTTGATCTTACAAGAGTTTGACTTGGAAATTAAGCATGTGAAGGGTACTGACAATAAAACTGCTGAATGATAGTCCCGTATTTGAGTTGTGTGTATGTATTCCACATGTTTACTAGTGTATTGCATTATATGTAAATATACACAAGTGACAATTTTACCATTTTTATACTAAGAAAGGTTTTTTCTTTGTAAGTCAAAAATTTTCCCTTTTGGATCGGAGGTGTAATGCAGGGGAAAGGCGGTGGTTTAGTTTTGTTAAAGCAGGTCAAGACATGTTCCGGGCATGCCCGAGAACAAGGAAATTTCGAGGGCCTGGAAAAGTATATATATATATATATATATATATATATATATATATGTATGTATGTATGGGAAAGTGAGAGAGTTGAGGAGGGCCTGGAAAAGTATATATATATATATATATATATATATATATATATATATATATATATATATATATATATATATATATAATATATATATATACACACACACATATATACACACACACATATATATGTGTATATATATATATGTATGTATGTATGTATGTATGGGAAAGTGAGAGAGTTGAGGAGAGGAGAAAAGAAGAAAAATAACAAGGAGAACAGAAGGAAGGATACATTTCAAGGATACATTGTACACTTGGAAAAATGACTGTAAATATATCATTTATTTGTTGTGTTTCAATCTCGGTCAGATGTACATTAGTATTGTTTAGTGTGTGTTGATGAAATCTGTTCCCATTTAAAATAATTTTGTTTTGTCCTTTTGGTATCATTTGTTAAACATGCTACAGAACATAAAATCTCACACGCAAACATTCTACACATTAACTTGGGTATAGCACTGTACTGGAATAATAACTGGAAAACATTGTGATACTGTACAGTACTATAGAAGTAGAAGTATCCAGAATACTAAGGCAGATTCCATTCTTATGATTACCTTGTTTTGTGCAACATTCACCTTCTTAGCACTTCCACAAAAACTCGATGCTACACTAGCTCTGATTGCCTTCTCATTTTTCTTTATGTGGCGGACTGTACTTTCATTCACTTTATAATGGCACCCTACTGCAGCGTGACGTTTTCCTCCCTGAATCATATCAAGCAGTTCTGCTTTTTCATGCAATGTCATTACCTTTTTCTGGTGCTTCGGTGCCTTATTAGAAGCCTGAGAAAGTGCACAGCATTTGGGTGGCATGATGGAGCTTAACTGTAATTAAAAACATGCAAAAAAAAAGCACATTCACAAAGTGTGCACAAATGAGAAAAAAAGGGAGTATACATCATTTCAACCAATCAGCAGGATGGAGAACAGCCATTGGCTGAATTTGAATCACATGACAGATATTCTGCAATCCGCGAATATGCGAGAGCGCGAGTGCAAATGCCCATCCCAGACGACTCCGGGCGAGGGCAGAGTACACCCACAACAGCTCGCCAGCCCATCGCAGGGCACAAACACGCTGACGGCTATGCAGCCTATTGTTGTCGAAAGTCAGCTTCATTCATAAATTCATAATATTCATAAATAACAAAACGTTCTGAACATTCTTGTTTGCAACTCTCTGTACTGTTTCTGACATTTCCTGAAATATTTAATTGGGGTGTGTGTGTGTGTGTGTGTGTGTGTGTGTGTTTGTGTGTGTCCAGTGAACTTCATATTTTATGGATCAAAGACACATTGAGCGTCTGCTCCTGCAAGTATATGTGTGTGCATGTGTTTGCCTAATTAGATCTTGTATTTGACAGGCCCATTTCCCCCCTTCAAATACACCATCACAAACACTCGGATCAGTTTCTCACAGGCAGTATACACTCATAGGATTGCAGCTAATCTGATAATAATCCAAGGCTCCATGCTGCTTCTATTAAAAGAAACTCTATTTGCTTATGTTCAACCATTGGAACACTTCTTCCACTCTTCTTTATTCTTAATCTACAATAAAATAGAAAACGGAGTCTGATCATTCCTTATTCTCTTCTAGAATAGCAGACACAATGCTTCTCCACACCATTTTCATCTTCACAATGCAAGTTTTCATGTTCTCCCTGTGCTTGCATTACTGAAAGTTATTCAGTTCACTCCTACAGTCAATTGACATACAAATTAGGCTAATTGTTTATTTCAAATTGCCACTGAATGTAAGTGTGAATTGTTGTGTGCATTTTGGCCCTGGAAGGTCTGGCAGGCTGTTCAGGGTGTGCCCGGGCTTTACCCAGCTCTGCGACCCTAGTGGGAATAAGCGTTTCAGCAAGTGATTGCATAATGGGTGAGGCTATACTGTATATGCCATCAAATTCGTTAAAATACATTCATTAATTCAAAAGGTTTCATAGCAAAAATTGATGTCTGAATCTTTAACACAACACTTTATGCACTCTGGGGAAAAACAGCAAAGCAGAAGTTTGTTTACCACATTACAATCGCAAAAAATATCATTCGGTAAATAAGTCGTGACCCAAACACAATAATGACTTTGTTTTGTTTTTTCCACCTGGCGGAACCCGGCTTGCTAGAGCAGCTGTTTGTGAAGCTACTGGCCATTGGGCCTAATAAATAAGTTTGGTTGTGTTTTTGACCCAGATTCTGAATGCTGTGAAATCTCCACCATCATTGTTTTGATCTGCTTCAACCTATTCAATTTAATTTCTCTAAACAGCATATGGTGTGTGTGTGTGTGTGTGTGTGTGTGTGTGTGTGTGTGTGTGTGTGTCTTCCACGGCTGCATCGATGACAGTTTGTTGTTTTTGTTTGTTTTTTCATTTTCCTGTGCTTTCTCTATCCATAGTAATTCCCTCGCTCATCTCAGCCTCTTAAGACTTCATCTATATTCCGAACACAGCCCAGTCACACAATGAGTTCACCAAACTCTTTCCAGTGCTAAATATTTATTTTCTCCTATTGTATTTCTGTCTATTCTTCTTACATATACACGGCAAACAATTTAGATTTTGCCGAGAAAGGGCATATTTTTATTTTTTCAGATAGGAATTATGAGTAAACTGATGGATTCGTTCAACTGATGTATTCCATGCTCTAGGGTGGATGCTGCTGCTGGTGCTGATGTGTGAGTAGAGCCGGAATGAAGACAGAAAGAGAGAGAGAGAGAGAGAGTGTGTGTGTGTGTGTGTGTGTGTGTGTGTGTGTGTGTGTGTGTGTGTGTGTGAGAGAGAGAGAGAGAGAGAGAGAGAGAGAGAGAGAGAGAGCGAGAGAGAGAGTGTGTGTGTGTGTGTGTGTGTGTGTGTGTGTGTGAGAGAGAGAGGGAGAGAGAGAGAGAGAGAGAGAGAGTCAAAATGTGAAGTAAAATGAACTGCTGAAGGCACTGTAGCTAGAAAGCTGATGTAGCTAACAACTGAAGGACACCAACAATTTAGTACTGTGTGCAAACTTGCCACAAGTTGTTGAGGTTGTTCTGAAATCTCCAACTTTTACGATACGTTATCGATAGAATGGAAGATGTCACAAATGTGAAAACTGTGATAGATGAAATCTTGAACGCAAATTTCAAGCTGTAAATCATACAATGTGCCAAAAATTTTTTGTACATTTCATTTTTTAAAGCCAGTGGATGCTGCCACTTTGTGAGGAACTGGTATTACCAAGCCACATGATATCTATATTGAAGTTCAGAAACAATTGTTCATGCTTGATTTGTGGTTGAATTGTTGCCTTTGAAAAGTAACTATAGCTACCGTTACATGTCAGGTGAGTGTATGATTGCCTTTTATATGGATCGGGTTGTTTTGCATGTAACTGATTTATATTCTGGCCCCTAACAAGATTTTTTTTTACTGTGCTCTAGTGGCCTTGTGAGTATCTGTATGATTATTCATGGATTTTCGAAAGAAGCCAGTTATAGTTACACTGTTTAATATTTTTTGTTTGTTTGTTTTTAAGACGAGTAGATCTTGGAAAAGAGGCAAACTAGGGCACATCAATAATGCCCAAATCTCTCTCTCTCTCTCTCTCTGTCTCTCTCTCTCTCTCGCGCTCTCTCACACACACACTCACACACACACACACACACACACACACACACACACACACACACACACCATGGCAACCTCAAAATCCACAAATTACTGTTCACCTGCAGCAACAGGAAACATCCATTACATTAATAGCAGTCTTTTCATATTCTCATATTTGTCACATTGAAAAAGTCGGTAAGTATGTTTACACAACCTTTTGCATTGTAAATGTGTTTTATTAAGCAATATTGCACTTGCAGTTTGAAAGACATTGGTAATTACAACTGTCCTGATATTCTGTGTAAACAGATCTATAAACCAAACATTTCAGATGAAATATGGCATAATGTGAACCTTGTATTTGCTTCACTAGCAAAAATACAGTAGATACTGAAGATGCATTACTTTCACTTTATAGCACATCATCTAGCTGACTAGGGCTACAGCCATATACATATTGTCACAGCCCACTGGCCTGACACTTCGTCGCCATCGCTGTCCATTGTGTTCAAATAAGACCACTTTTCACTGTCACCGGTGTATCTACAGGTGGCTTATTAGACTGATCTGCGCTTGGAAAGCCCGCTTCCAGACAAGGAATAAGATACCCGAGGAGCTACAGTATTTGTGGAACTACTCCTTCCTAACCTTCCTTGCAAACCTATTTTGAACAGCTTTTGTTGATCTGTTGACTTCAGAGACATTTGCGCCAGAACCGCTAAACACCATGCTGAACACGCTGTCGCAAGCTGTTCCCATCTATGCCAAAAAAATTTTAGAGAAGATTTAAGGATGTCCTTGAAGCATTTCTTCTGACCACCTTGGGACCACTTTCCTGCTTGCAGCTCACGATAAAATAACCTCTTTGGAAGTTGATCATTTTGTATGCGTGCAAGATGGCCAGCCAACACAGCCGGGTCTGCATCAGGATGTTGTTGTACATTCTAGGCAGGCCGGCTCGTGCCAGAACATCCATGTCTGGGATTTTGTCCTGCCACTTGATATTAAACCATTTTTCTTAGACACGTGTGAAAGTGGTTGAGCTTTTTTGCATGACATTGGTACACAGGCCACATTCTGCACACATACAATAGCATAGGCAGAACAATACCTGATGTTCTTTCAACTTTGTAGGGCAAGCCTGTCACTGCTCATCAATCAACGGCTTTACTGAACTGAGAAGCCACCTGAGAGCCCAACTGAAATGAGAAGGGTGCCCAACTGATTTAAGCAAGGTGCCCATCTGATATGAGTAGGGCTGTCGGACCAGTGGGCTCTTGTAGCATAGAGATACATTCCTACTGACTAGCTAGTTCACTTTTGTCTGTACATTCCTAGTGACAGTGCCTCTGGTTAAATGACTGTCCCTTCTTCTTAATCTTTTTGATGAGCCTTTGTAGTCAAGCATAAGTTCATTCCTTCATTTTCTGAACCACTTAATCCTAATTAGGGTCACGAGGAGGCTGACGCTCATCTCAGCCAACTCTGGGCAAGGGCAGAGTACACCCTGGAAAACTTGCCAGGCCCTAAACACACTGACGGCTATGCAGCCTACTCTTGACAAAAGTCAGCATTGGTTCTTTTACATGGCTCCCATCATTGACAGTGAGAGACATGGCTTGCCTTTGATAACTGGGTTGACAATGGGGCTTGAATCCCCAACCTTATAATTGGTAATCCAGAACCTTACCACAGGGCCACCACTGCCCGAAAGCATAAGCTGAGTTTGAGAATTAGCTCAGTGGCCACAGAGAGCCACTTCAGGGATGCTTCAAAAATATTTCATATTCATG
This sequence comes from Plotosus lineatus, assembly GCA_024760905.1. NCBI lineage: Eukaryota > Metazoa > Chordata > Actinopteri > Siluriformes > Plotosidae > Plotosus > Plotosus lineatus. Next base: position 20,652,475 of record CM045737.1, on the reverse strand, counting down.
GATTCCAGGCTTGACTGTCTAAGTTATGGTGGTTGGATGTAACCTGTTAAATTCAAGTGACAAGCCAAACAAACCGCAATAAATAATAAAAACAACAAGAACAACAACTATTATTATTAACATTATCATTACTAAAGTTTGAAAATCACAGGTTGTGATGTCAACTGTCTTCCTTTTGGCTTTTTCCCTTTTACTCGGGAGTCGCCACAGCGAATCATCTGATTCGCACGTTTGATTTGGCAGAGGTTTTTACGTCGGATGCCCTTCCTGTCACAACCCTTTTTAGCAAGGGACAGAAACACGCTGACAACTTTGCAGTCTACTCTTTACGAAAGTCAGTAATGGTTCTTTTACATGCCTCTCACCATAGACAGTGAGAGACATGGCCCGCCTTTGATAACCCAGTTAGCTGCACTTGGGGGGACAGTGACAACCTTGTGGAGAGTGGGACTCGAACCCCCAATCTTTGGATCAGTGATCCAGCGCCCTATATCACTAGACCACTACTGCCCCCTGATGTCAACTGCTAAAGTAAAAAAAAAATTAAGAAGCGAAAAAAATTGAAAGCACCATAACTATACGTCATGGACTTAAGGTCCTCGCTTTTTAAAAAGGGGGACCGGAGGGTGTGTTCCAATTATCGGGGATCACACTCTTCAGCCTACCTGGGAAAGTCTATGCAGGGGTACTGGAGAGGAGGAGCCGACTGATAGTCAAACATCGGATCCAGGAGGAACAATGTGGTTTCCGTCCTGGCCGTAGCACACTTGACCAACTCCATACGCTCCTCAGGATCTTGGAGGGGGCATGAGAGTTTGCCCAATCTGTCCACATGTGTTTTGTGGACTTGGAGAAGGTTTATGTGAGGCGTGCTCCGGGAGTATGGTGTTCCGGATCCGTTGCTATGGGCCATTCGATCACTGTATCACTGGAGCCAGAGTTTGGTCCGTATTGGTAACAACAGGTCGAATTCGTTTTCGGTGAGGGTTAGAGGCCACCAAGGCTGTCCTTTGTCATCGATTCTGTTCATAATTTTTATGGACAGAATTTCTAGGCATGGTCGAGGCATTGAGGGGTTCTGGTTTGGTGGCCTCAGATCTCGTCTTTGCTTTTTTGCAGATGATGATGTCCTTTTGGCTTCGTAAAGCCGGGACCTCCAGCTCTCGTTGGAGCGATTCACAGTTGAGTGCAAAGCGGCTGGGATGAAAATCAGCACTTCCAAATCTGGGGCCATGGTTCTCAGTCGGACAAGGGTGGAATGCACCCGCCGGGTCGGGAATGAGGTCCTGCCCCAAGTGGAGGAGTTTAAGTATCTTGGGGTCTTGTTCTTGAGTTAGGGAAGGATGGAGCGGGAGATCGACAGATGGATCACTGCAGTCTCTGCTGTTAAACGGAGCCTGTACCAGTCCGTTGTGGTGAAGAAGGAGCTGAGTTGCAAGGCAAAGCTCTCAATTTATCAGTCGCTCTATGGTCCAACCCTCACCTATGGTCACGAGCTTTGGGTAGTGACCGAAAGAACAAGATCGCGGATACAAGCAGCTGAAATAAGCTTCCTTCGTCGGGTGGCGGGGCACTCCCTTAGAGATCAGGTGAGAAGCTCTACCATCCGGGGAGAGCTCGGAGTAGATCCGCTGCTCCTCCGCATTGCGAGGGGCCAGTTGAGGTGGCTCGGGCATCTAGTCAGAATGCCTCCCGAATCCCTTCCTGGCGTGGTGTTTCGGGCATGTCCAACCAGGAAGAGACCCCAGGGTCGACCTAGAACACGCTGGAGGGACTATGTTTCTCTGCTTGTCTTGGAACGCCTTGGTGACCCCCGGAAGAGCTGGAGGAAGTGGCGGGGGAGAGGGACGTCTGGACCTCTTTGCTTAGGTTGCTGCCCTCGTGACCCGATTCTGGATCAAGCGAAAGATGATGATGATGATGATGACCTCACAAGGCCATCGCAGGGCCGACACAACGATTCACTCGCACACTTCGGAGTGATTTGAAACAGCCAATTAGTATAATGTGCATGTGTTTGGAGTGTGGGAGGAAACCAGAGTACCTGGATGAAACCCACGCAAGCACAGGAAGAACATGCAAATTCCCCACAGAGACATCCGAGCTCAGAATTGAACCCAGGCCTTCTTGCTGTGAGGCGGACATGCTAACCACTTCGCCACTGTGCCATGCAATATTTCATTTATGTTACAGCAATTAAAATCCACAATCCAAATTCTAAACATCTTTCAGAAATCATACAGTCTGTGTAGATAAAACGCCTGTTAAATTTGCACAACAAATACATTCAGCAGGAATAACAACCAACATTCACAGAGGAGTTTCATATGCAGGCAAAAACTGATAGAGTGGGCTGTGTTAGTGTACTGCGTGTGGGAGGTAATCAGTCTGGGATTTTGGAGAGATCATTACATTAAGATGATTTATAACTCCAGAATTAACTTATTAACTTCTGTGCACTTTATTGTTCAGGATAGATGATAATTAAGTACCACTAACTCATTATTAAATATATTTCTTCATCTGGTGGGGTGGAAAATACATGACTTTATAATTATTTAACTTGAAATTTATTAAAACTGAGAAAAAGAAAACTTTTGTGTAATTACAATTTATGATAAAAAATAATAAATTTACACTGCTTGCAAGGCAGGCATATTAGTTTACATTGTCACCTCACAATGAAAGGTTCAAAGGATGGGCAGTAAAAGTTTACATGTCCTGGCAACGCTTGAATAGGTTTCAGCTTGCATTAGATCAACTTTCTAGTATAAACTTCGCAAAGTTATGAATGTGAATGCAAATGGTGTCTTGTTCTTGTGTTGGCCCTGCAGTAGAATCGCAACCTGTTTAGAGTGTAATCCCACCAGCTGGGATACGCTCCAGATTCCCCCACAACCCTGATAGAGAAGCAATATAAATGATTGATGGATGGATGGGCACTGTGCACTTGTTTATTTAGAACTTTGAAGTTCTTGACACAAATCTCAATGGTCTTATTCTTCCATTCAGCCAATGACTGTATGCTGTATATATCAATTGAAATGGCTCGGTTTAGAGTCCACTCATTTCAGTTTATCATCTAATCAAATTCTACAGTGAATTATTATGTATAGTATAGATCACACTGTCAGTGATCAACATTCAGTTTATCGTTAGAGTGATATTGTGTTACTGTGGGAGTCTTTAATAAAATCTTGGAGGCATGGTGATATAGTGGTTAGCATTCTCACCTCACAGCAGGAAGGTTTTTGGTTCCTGCAACCCTTTCACATAAAAAAACTACATAGCAACAGCAAACATGAAATTGACCCTATGAGTGGAATGGGAATTGGGTGATTAAAAAAAAATCCAGAGCAATGTATGAGCACAGTTGTTGAGGTATCAGGAGTGGTTAAGTTAGCCCCATGGGTAACGTAGTGTGGGAACGTGCACAGACTGATCAGGTTCTGAACTACTACTCAACATCAGGTCTTAAGGTTGGGAACCAGAATTTGTTTTCCACCAATTACAGTATTCTTAAGATGACATGGGATCTCAGGCAGCATTAGTGTGTATGATGTAACATCAGGTACACATGGATTGAGGCACTGTGAAACTTCTTTGGTTTCTGAAAGTGACAATTGGTAAGTATACCCCTAAAGGGCATAGTACTTGCCAAGGGGGCGGGGCGGCCATGGCCTAATGGTTAAAGAAGTGTTTTTAGGACTGAAAGGTTGCTAAATCACGAACCAGAAGGAAAACTGTGTGGTGGCAGAAGGAGTGAGCACCTTTCCTTCTTCCACTTCCATCTGAAGTGTCCTTGAGCAAGGCAATGTTAAATTATTGCTAAATGCATCATTCATAAAGAAAATATTGTCAATCCTTTTACGTATGCCACTCTTCTGGCTGGATCACAAGAGCCGATCCATGCTGAATTTGGGGGGGAGGCGTGCTATACTGATTGCCAATTTATTACAGAAGTAATACATCAGCCATTTAAAATGGGGAATCATCAGTTGACCTCATTTGCATGTCTTCAGACTGTGGGATGAAACCCACACACAGCACAGATAGAACATCCACACAGAAAATCTGAATTGTTGGCAGTGAGTTTCAAGCCCATGACCTTCATGCTGTGAGATATCAGTGCTTACCACTGTATCATTGTGCCACCCAGAAAAAAGAAAAATGCATTGTAAAAAAAAAAACAAAAAAAAAAACAAAACATACGGTACTAATATTTTGAGAATACTAATGTCTGTGAATTATTTATGGTGTACAAAACTGTATGTGAGCAATGTCATATACTATTTTAGAAATATTTTGTACTCAGTTGAGTAAAATATGAATTTGACTCCATGTGTATATCTGTCTCATACAGTACACTAATACATAGTATTATATGGTTCCATATTTTTAGCTTCAGCCTTTCCTCCACTTATTGTTCATTTGAATGGTTCTGAAACTAACCGCTGAGCCAAGTCTGGGGGAGGAGCTCAAAAGCAAGGGCCTGGTGGTCAGGCTTCTGCCTATAGGGCCCGACTGGGCCCAGCCCTAAAAGGAGACATGGGTCCACCCTCCCATGAACCCACCACCTGTGGGACTGGCTGTAGGGGTCAGGTGCATTGTGAGATGGCATTGTGGATGGCAGCCAAAGGCATGGGTTCTGTCAGACCAATCTTTGGCTACTGTCTCTAACCCTTGGGTATGATGACATCTCGGTCCCTGTTCTCTCATTCCCCCAAATAAAACATCCAATAGATTTTCTCCCTTTGCATCATCTTTTTTCTCACATTGTTTTTTTTTCACCTTGTGATATGACCTTGATTGTGACAGGGACACTAAAAAAATAGAAGTAATAACAAATGCATTTATTCAGAGTCGAAAAACTTTTGCTGTCACAGGAGCACAAGTGCTATACTATTTTTTGGAATGAACATGATGTTGTATGTCGACGTCAACATAGTGAAAAAAGCTGAAAAATCAACAGGACCTGGCTAATTGTAAACCCATAATATTGACTGTGTTTTTCTATTTGTATAGGAGAAGCGTGTCTTTGTGCAGCATGAATTCAGCAGCAAAGTCTCAAACACAGCAGACTGATCTAAAGGGACGGCTAATTATTACCATCTATTTTCCCGTGAGTGACACGCCTGATTCTCTGCTTTATCACACACACCTACATCTAATCAACACATACACACAGTGCTTTCTCACTGACATGATGCTGGAGCAGGTGTGTAATCTTGACTCATTCCATGCTTTTTCACCCTTTCTCAGACCTCAAATTCAATTTTTATACCTGCTAGACTAGAACCAAAGAAATAATGACGTCAGGAGCTGGGATAGGAAGCAGGTGATTTCATTGCCATGACAACAACTCAAGTTGTCTACATGACAGCAAAATAGAGATGTAGATATAATAATGGTAATAACAATCATGTGATAAATGAGCTAAATTCCCATTCAAACCACAATGCTGGGCCAAGAAAAAAGTAGTGTTTACTGGAAAGTGTCAAAAGATCATTGATGGATACTTTTCAAATTAACCATAAAGAAAACATTCTATCTCTGTTGTTTGTCACTTAAGTGATAGAGATGAATATACAATAATGAAAATGCTGATGCAACAGCTATACGCCCATCCATGTACAGGATGTTTATTAAGAGAAAAGATGAGTATTATGAGGCAAGCAAACAAAGCCAAAGTTTGAAATCAGCTAATTCAGCTGAAAAAGGTATAATCACAGAAGGTGTGTGATGCGATACATACACACACAAACACACACATACACAGATCTGATGGAGAAACTGGTACTGAAGTGTGTGACAATGAACTTTTTAATTTTCTGCAGATTAAGGAAATATAGTTTTTCCCATTTTTTTAATGTATAAGGCTTCCTCTTCTTTTTCTTTCGGCTTTTTCCCTTTCTCAGGGGTCGCCACAGCGAATCATCTGATTCGCATGTTTGATTTGGCATAGGTTTTTACGTCGGATGCCCTTCCTGACACAACCCTTTAGCAGGGCACAGAAACACGCTGCCGGCTATGCAGCTAACTCTTTACAAAAGTCAGCAATGGTTCTTTTACATGACCCTCTCACCATAGATAGTGAGAGACTTGGCCAGCCTTTGATAACCCAGTTAGCTGCATTGGGGGGACAGTGACAACCTTGTGGCGAGTGGGACTCGAACCCCCAACCTTAGCTCAGCAATCCAGCACCCTTTACCACCAGGCCACCACTGCCCCTTTTAATGTAGTAGGCTAATATGCATTAAAGCCTGGTGGATGCAGAATAATATTCCTTGGAGAAGCATCATCATCAAATTATCAGTAAGACGACTCAAAAAGTAGGTAACATGGACTGAATGAATATCCTTCTATTCACTAATAATAGCTTTAGCTTTTAATTGTGTAATTAGTTACATGATACCAATTGATTGGGGTTGACATGTTCAACTTTTCTTTATTATCTAAAGTCAATAAATGCCAATCCATCAGTGGGTGCACAAGATACACCATGCAACATGAACAGGAAAAGTTAAATATATCATCGATCCCATTTTAAGTCTGTTGCTTATTTACCAATTTTGCCACACACATGCAATTTCCATAGTTCATTGTGCATGCAACTGTGTTCTGATTTACGTGGTTATTAATCTGTGGATACTTTAGCAGAGACTCAGTGGGACATGAAAATAATCAGATCTTCAAACTTGAATAAATGTGGTTTTTATGCACGCATCCAGGGCAGTGGTGGTCTAGTGGTATAGGGTGCTGGATCGCTGATCCAAAGGTTGGGGGTTCGAGTCCCACTCTGCACAAGGTTGTCTAACTGGAACAAGTGGAGCTAACTGGGTTATCAAAGGCCGGCCATGTCTCCCACTGTCTATGGTGAGAGGCATGTAAAAGAACCATTGCTGACTTTCGACAAGAGTACGCTGCAAAGCCATCAGTGTGTTTCCGCCCTGCGATGGCCTGGCGAGCTGTCCAGGGTGTACTCTGCCCTCGCCCGAAGTTGGCTGGGGTGGGCACCAGCCTCCCCGCAACCCAAATTAGAATTAAGCGGGTACAGAAAATGAACTGAACTATATGCGTGCATCTTATGTAACATGTACCCTCAAAGACATTTTGTTAAATTGATTAAGATTATTTTAAGAGCTTTTTAAAAGATTTTAAATTCTTCATCACCATGATCATGTGACTTGGAATCCATCTTTGGAATCACAGCATGTTGACAGTCCATATTGATAAGTCTGTATTTGAAGGTGCATGATTTCTGATTCTGAACACTGCAGGTAGGTAAAATAATTTGGAATGATTATTTAAATCAATTACTTATTTTATTATAAAAACATTTGTTGGGAAGTATTTACTGATTGAAGTTTTTTCAAATTTTCACTTTCTGTTGTATCCCATTGGTTACCCAGAAAACAAGGTTTTATATAATACAGTGTAGTGATACTTATGATTTAATATTCCAAACTGTTTTTGGAATGTCATGTCACTTCTACACTAAAATAATATAATTCATAATAAAATATATTTTTTATTAATGATAGATTTTATTATTAATTATATTATTTTAATGTAGACGTAGTGTCTAATGTATAAGACACCCCCACATATGTCTCATATATATATATATATATATATATATATATATATATATGTATATATATATATATATATATGTACACACACACACACACACACACACACACACATACAAATAGTATTCCAAGGGATACTATGCCTGTTCGCTGGGGTAATTTCACCAGGAATTTTTTGCATTTTGAGAAAATTCACTGCTAATGGAAGATAAAACACACATTCAATTTACGAGGGAATATTAAAGATAAATATTAAAATTAAAGTCATATTTCAGAAAGAAAAATATGTTATTCAACAATATAAATTTTACAATGATTCCTCAATCCTAACATCTTAACCTTCTCTCCTTTCTATGTCCTTAGAAGGAACAATTAAAAATATGGAAAGCATTCAGTGAAAGACAAACAATAGGTTTGGGAGATACCAATAGAGATTTAAAAAAAAAAATCAATTCCAGGCAAACATTTTCTGAAATTACATGAATATAAAATGCATGATCTCTTAGGAATGTTGTACAGATTTTGTCGAAATTGTCTGGGTGTCAAACAATTGGAAATTTATGCCGAGTCTTCTTCTTCTTCTTCCCTTTCGGCTTTTTTCCCTTTCTCTGGAGTCACCACAGCAAATCATCATCTGATTCGCACATTTGATTTGGCATAGGTTTTTACGTCGGATGCCCTTCCTGTCACAACCCTTTTTTTAGCAAGGGACAGAAACACACTGACGGCTTTGCAGCTACTCTTTACGAAAGTCATCAATGGTTCTTTTACATGCCTCTTACCATAGACAGTGAGAGACATGGCTGGCCTTTGATAACCCAGTTAGCTGTACTGGGGGGACAGTGACAACTCTGTGGGGACTCGAACCCCCAACCTGAGGATCAGCGATCCTGCGCCCTATCCACTAGACCACCACTGCCCCATTATATATGCCGAGTATTTAGTGGAAAAAAAATTAAGTGACTCTCCAGCCTCACTAATTGTCTCAAGTAAGGAAACAGGGTAATATTACAAAATCAATAGTAGAAAGTCAAAGAGGAGAGAAAAACAAGGTGATTCTCTGGTATATTGTTCTAGCAAAAGAGGTAAAAGTTCAGCGATATTGAATAGGTATGAGTTATTTTACTTTAAACAGAACATTTAAAATTGTAAGAGGTAAGCGTCTTTACCCTATACAGTGCATTAATGAGCAATTGATTGTCATATACAGTTCAGCAGAGACCACTGACTACATGGAGTCCATTTGAGCTGCAATTCAAATCAAGTTTCATTTGTGAAATGGTCATTAGACAAAAAAGACTGATTTTTTTTTTTTTATATTTTTGTGTTAATACTGCAGCTCACTGTACCTCAGTTCACAGTGTTGAAATGTATAGGAATTGTTACAGTATCTTCTGACGCTATTGCGTGGTACTGAGTGAATTCAACTCTATCTCTGTCCGTAGAATTGATCCAGTTAGTCCTTGACACCATGGTGATAATCCATATACAAATACTAAGATCCCTCGCTACATTGTGCTTCAATTAATGTGGCTTCAGTGCATCTTTTTAAAAATAAATAAATATTCATCGAATTAAAAAATAAGGAAATTAAGGAAGAATAGCGGAAAAAGTTAAGGATAATACCACAAAAACAAGGCCAATTATGAAAAAAAAAAAATCCTAAACCATCAAAAAACAACCCCAATTCTCCCATCAAAACCATCAAGAGATACAAACAGGGCTGAGGTCAAAAGTGAAAGTGAAATGAAATTGAAGAACAAGTAGAAATAGAAATGGAATAAAATCTACAGAAAAAATACATCATAAATATAAGCATGAAATATGACTAATCATTATCCTGAGGTACACTTAAGACTAGGCTCCAGCAGAGGGGTGTAGCTGACACGGAGGTCTGGAAAGAGAAGCAGAACAATACATTTCTGAACTCCAAAATTTTCAAAGAAGAAACAAATTGACTCCAGTATTATAATGAACTGGATAAGAGTGAAACTCTCTAAATCTGATCAGATCCGCTGTGCCATGCTTGGAACCAGGAGTGAAACATGGGACATAATGATATGTACAGATGATTATATAGAGAGAGACGGAGAGAGAGAGAGAGAGAGAGAGAGAGAGATTGTATGCAGTACAAACGCATATAGGTTATTTATACAAGGTTTAAACATATGTTCCCCTCTAAAGAATGCCCTGTAACGACTTACAAATTCATCTAACCGGCCGGAACCTAACTTGTTTGTAAGTTGGTGAGCGTCTGTACTTACATTGTTGCATCTGTGTGTGTACGCGCACCTGCGCGCATGTATGTGTGTTCTTCTCATGCACTTCCATCTGTATGTGTGTATATTTATATTTTATTTACATTGTTTTTTTAATGTTTAATTGCTATTATGGTATAAGCATTTATAGCATTGAATATGTATTTATTGATATTATATACACGTACATGTACGTATATGTCAATGGGGGGTTGGTGGTTGGGGGGGTGATCCTACTTCGTGGATTTCGATGGTCACGTGGGGATCTCGGTCCCAATTAACCGTGGAAAGTGAGGGATCCTTGTATGTCTTTCAAATGTTGTTTTAAGCAGTTTTACAATCAGGGTATACTTTTCTTGTTCCAGTCAACATGCTATAAGACGAGAATATTTTGTGTGAAGTATCAAAACCACAGGTCTAGTGGTGTCTAAATTACACTCGGTGAAAGTATAACAGTTAGAGGGTCTCCAGAATGACTAGAATCTAGGCTCTAACTCCATATCTATATACATATCTATATACATATCTATATATATATATATATATATAACTCTATATCTATATAGTAGGCCTCTGTCAGTCAAGGGACTATGAAAGCGTGCGATGGCTGGTGTCTCGTGTGGTTGTACAACTTCAGGTGCAGATGTCATCTCAATCCTGGAGTGACAGTTTCTTCTGCACAGAAATAGACCGTGAATGGTCTGTCGGTATGGTTTACAGCCTTTTGGTCTCGGCCTGCACTCTAAGCACGACATCGAACTTTGAGAGATCTGTGTTGACTGTTGCCCACCAAGCCAACTGGTGTGAATCAGTGGTTTCCCAGGTGTTGGGGTTTGCACCCGGGCCTTCCAGTCTCTCTTACAGATGTTCTCTGACCTCCTCTTGTGCTTTACCCTGCCAGAAAAAGTCGTCTCTTTGTCTGATGGATCCAGAGACTGCAAGCCTGGTGTATCAGATGGCGACAATATCCATTTGCAGCCTACCCAGTTCTCTACCGATGACTGCTGTCTTGCAAGCATCATCTACCTCCTGCAGGTTGAGGCTAAGTCCAGGTGTCATTGTTCTAACGTTCCAAGTGTCCAATTTGAGGGCAGGAGTTTTCTTTGAATTGTTTCCAGGGGCAAAGTTTGACAATCCACTTCTTGGTTTTACTGGAAAAGACAATTTTTGATGGACATGCTTGTCAAGCAGATGTGGAACAGAAAGTACATTACATTCAATCTTAATGATATTTTTCAACAAGCTACACAGGAATAAGTTGCTGAATCACTGATCTCAAGTGGAGTTCAAGCCCCACTCTCAACAGGTTGTCATTGTCCCCCCAGTGCAGCTAACTGGGTTATCTAAGGCCAACCATGTCTCTCACTGTCTATGGTGAGAGGCATGTAAAAGAACCATTTCTGATTTTTGTAAAGAGTAACTGCATAGCCGTCAGTGTGTTTCAGCCCTGCAATGGCCTGGTGAGCTATCCAGGGTGTTAACTATGCCAAATGGATTCTATCGGACGAGCCCCCATACATCCATGTTACATATGGAATTTAGAAGTAAATCACCCTGTGAAACCAGTAAAGCATGGCAAACCACGACATAAACTATATACATTTTAGTAATATAAACAAAGTAAGGCAAAATAATACTTACAGCTTAAATCTAAACAAAATACAAATTAAACAAAGGGTCCCAGAGTCACCAAGCACCTGCAGCATGGTAAATTTAGAAGCAGCGCGCACGCTGGCGGGGAAAGGCTTGTAATCCCGCGTTAGACAGAAACAAATGATGACCATCCTCGCGTTGGCTGTGGGTGAACATGGACGTTGGACTTTGGCAATGAAGTACCGAACGACGAAACTTGGGTGAAGTTTCCATGATACGCCTTGGATGAGATGAGCCGCCGAGATGAGTTTCCTTAGAGGATCTGCGTGCCGAAGAGGCTGCACAAGATGGGAAGAGGCTGGAGCCAATCGGCACCAGGTCCTTAATATAACCTCCCCAAAGTTCTGGAAAGTTCCATTCTCGAAGTTTCTGAATCACCTGACCCGCCACCAGGGCGCATGCGCAACCAGGTCCATCCCGAAGTTTCAAGACCCCCTTACAGCTGAGTCACACCATGTGACACGAGTTACAGCACACTCTGAATTTAATTATGTACACCGTTTACACAGTCACATTTATATACATGCCCCTAACAAGGGTGTAGTCTCCCCTCACCCAGAGTCGGCTGAGATAGGCGCCAGCCTCTTCACCACCCTAAATAGGATTGGGCGGTTCAGAAAATGAATGAATGAATGACAAGCTACACAGTGCAATGCTGCAATAAAAAACGACATTAATATCTGAAAAAGCACTTCTGCCCTCCACATATCATGTCTACATGTAAGAAGAGTGCTCTGACATTCATTTCAGGTACACTTGAATGTGACCAGACTGTAGAGGAAAGCATATTTGTTATTTGAACTTGTTTCACAAGGTCAGGAATGATGTAGACTGCAAGGAAGATGGATGGAGTTAATTTCATGGCTGAATACGTCATAGCCCACCGCAATACAAAAATCAGAATTTTATGACTTCAAAAAAAATTATATATATAAATATATATGTGTATATATATATATATATATATATATATATAGATATATATATATATATATATATATATATACATATATATATATATATATATATATTTTTTTTTTTTTTTAACTTTATAAGTCTGTAAATGTATGCATTATGTAATATGTAACATAATATGTGGAAACATCATTAAGTATTTTGCCCTTCCTTTATAATATAATATGCTATAGCATAGCATTATGACTTTTGATGATGTATCCACTCTGCCCCAAACTCTGCATACATATCTGTACAAAGTTCTAAGTTGTTTAAAACACTTAGGTTGATTCCTTAGCCATAGGATTTTCATGTCTGCTTTTTGAAGATGACGTTGTAAGTTTGGCTTCATCAATCCGGGATGCCCAGCTCTCATTGGAGCTATTCGCAGCTGAGTGCGAAGCTGCCAGGATAAGACTCAGCACCTCCAAGTCTGAGGCCATGGTTCTCAGCTGGAAAAGGGTGGAATGCACCCTCAGAGTCTGAAATAAGATCCTGCCCCAAGTGAAGGAGTTTAAGTTCTTTCTTGGGGTTCTTCTTCAGAAGTGAGGGAAGGATAGAGCTGAGATCGACAGACAGATTGGTGCAGCCTCTGCTGTGAAGAGGAGCTTGTACCGGTCCGTCGTGGTGAAAAGCTGAAATTCGCAGCTCTCAATTCACAAGCTTTGGGTAGTGACCAAAAGGACAAGATGATGGATACAGATGACTAAAATGAGCTTCCTCCGCAGGGTGCTGGAGCGTTCCTTTAAAGATGGGGTGAGAAGAAGCAGTCATCCAAAAAGTAGTTCAGAGTAGGACCACTGCTCCTCCATCTTGAGAGGAGCCAGTTGAGGCACCTCAGGCATCTGATTAGAATGCCTCCCGAATGTCTACCCTGGTTGATGTTTTGAACTTGTCCAAATGGGAAGAGACACCATGGTTGACCCAGAATATGTTGGAGGGACTATTTTTTTTGGCTGGTCTGGGAACACTTCTGTGTCCTCTCAGAAGAACTGGATAAAGTAGCTGGACCTCAGGCTGCTACCCCCACAACGCCACCACAGATCAAGTGCAAGATGATAGTGATATAATTTATTCTTATCTTATTTTATATATACAGTGGTACCTTGTTTAACAAGTATCCCTTACAACGATTTTTCCATGATACGAGCTTCAAACCCACCAAAAATCTGCTCCATCCAACAAGCAAAAATTCACTTTACGAGCTCTCCTCGAAATGGCTTTTCAAGGCCGATTAGCCTCATATTGGTTTTTTATTATGATTACTGAATCTCTGTTATAAGTGATACAAGGAGCCAGGGAATTCTTTGTCCTGCTTGAGGAAAAGCAAAAATGACATAGGATTCAGGTTTTTTAAACATACTACAACTCACTCAAACACAAAAACACACATACACACAGCGAGTATGCGTAATATAATTATGCAATACCTAAACTGTCGTAAGCAGTAGTAGAAGGCTACTGTTGTCAAATTACATCAAGTGGAACCAGTCATTTCACCAAAGAGTGGATGGGACATAAACCACTTCCCATAAAATTTATTATGGTTTGATTTGTTTAAATACATATGACGCTCAATGGTATAATGTTTTAGTAAAATTTGTTTGAATGCGATCAGACTGATCTTATCATCTTCTATTTTACATTTGTATATAAAAAAATTTGACCAATAAAAGAATGAGCTCAAACACCTCATCTGTAACAATATTATTTTTAAGGCCAAACAGTACAAGTTCAGAATTAAGGGACATATTGTAAAGATGTGAACAATGTTCACTGAGCCATGATAATAAAAGCATCCAAAACAAATGCACTTCTTGACATTCACAAAATAAATGAATTAGAAAAATTACAAGTATCATCAGAACGAAGAAGGAGAGGTGGGAGGCATGTCTGTAGGCAGAGAGAGAGGAGGAAAGGCGTGAGTCTAGGACTGAGAGTAGGGACTTTGATTGTTGGAACTGTGAAAGAAAAAGGTAGAGAGCTGGCTGACATGATGCAGAGGAGGAAGGTGGGCATACTGTGTGTCCAGGATACCAGGTGGAAAGGTAGCAAGGCTAGAAGCTTAGGAGCAGGGTTTAAACTGTTTTATCATGGTGTGGTCCCCAGTGCAGCTAACTGGGTGATCAAAGGCCGGCCTCTCACTGTCTATGGTGTGAGGCATGTAAAAGAACCATTGCTGACTTTCGACAAGAGTAGGCTGCAAAGCCGTCGGCATGTTTCTGCCCTACGATGGCCTGGCGAGCTGTCCAGGGTGTACTCTGCCCTCGCCCGAAGTTGGCTGGGATGGGCGCCAGCCTCCCCGTGACCCTAATTATGATTAAACGGTTACAGAAAATGAACTGATGATCATGGTGTGGATGGGAAGAGAAATAGAGTAGGAGTCATCTTGAAGGAGGGGTTTGTCAGGAATATTCAAGAAGTGAAGAGTGTCAGAAAGAGTGATGAGTCTCAAGTTAGAAATTGACAGCGTGATGTTCAATGTTGTTAGTGCTTATGCCCTACAGGCAGAATGTGAGCTAGAAGAGAAGGAGAGATTCTGGAGTGAGTTAGATGAAGTGATGCAGCGTACCCCCAGAGGTGAAAGAGTGGTCATTGGTGCAGACTTCAATGGACATGTTGGTGCAGGCAACAGAGGGGACGAGGAAGTGATGGGCAGGTTTGGTATCCAGGATAGGAACACAAAAGGACAGATGTTGATAGATTTTGCAAAAAGGATGGAAATGGCTGTAGTGAATACTTTCTTCCAGAAGAAACAGGAGCATAGGGTGACTTACGAAAGTAGAGGTAAGAGCACACAGGTAGACTACATCTTGTGCAGGCGATGTAATTTGAAGGAAGTCAGTGACTGCAAAGTAGTAGTGGGTGAGAGTGTTGCCAAACAACATAAGATGGTGGTGTGCAGGATGACGCTGATTGTGAGGAAGGTGAAGAAGGCAAAGGCAGAGCAGAAGACAAAGTGGTGGAAGCTGAAAAAGGAAGAGTGTCGTGTTGTCTTCAAGGAGGAGTTGAAACAGGCTTTGGGTGGTCAGGAAGTGCTTCCAGATGACTGGACAACTACAGCCAATGTGATCAGGGAGACAAATAGGAGAGTACTTGGTGTGTCCTCTGGAAGGAAAGTAGATAAGGAGACTTGGTGAAATGAGGAAGTGCAGGAGTGTATACAAAAGAAGAGGTTAGCTAAGAAGAAGTGGGACATAGAGAGGATTGAAGAGAGCAAACAGTAGTACAGGGAGACAGCGTAAGGCGAAGGTAGTGGTGTCAAAGGCCAAACAGAGGGCGTATGATGACTTGTATGATAGGTTGGAGGGTAAGGAGGGAGAAAATACAGCTTGGCACAGCAGAGAAATAGAGATGGGAAAGACGTGCAGCAATTTAGAGTGATAAAGGACAGAGAGGGAAATGTATTGAGTGATGACAGAAATGAGAGAGAAAAAAGAGTTGAAGGGGTGACCGTCAAGGACCAGGAAGTAGCAAAGATTAGTAAGGGTGAAGTGAGGAGGGTATTGAAGAGGATGAAGAGTGGAAAGGCAGTTGGTCCTGATGACATACCGGTGGAGGTATGGAAGTGTCTAGGGGAGGTAGCAGTAGATTTTCTGACAAGAATATTCAAGGAGGTCTTAGAAAGTGAGCAGATGTCGGAGGAATGGAGGAGAAGTGTGCTGGTGCCCATTTTTAAGAACAAGGGAGACATGCAGAGTTGTGGCAACTACAGAGGGATAAAGTTGATGAGCCATACGATGAAGTTATGGGAAAGAATAGTGGAAGCTAGACTAAGAGCAGAGGTCAGCATTTGTGAACAACAGTTTGGTTTCATGCCAAGAAAGAGCACCACAGATGCAGTGTTTGCTTTGAGGATGTTAACAGAGAAGTACAGGGAAGGTCAGAAGGAGCTGCATTGTGCCTTTGTGGATCTGGAGAAAGCATATGACAGGGTGCCGAGAGAGGAACTGTGGTATTGCATGAGGAAGTCTGGAGTGGCAGAGAAGTATGTTAGAGTGGTGCAGGGCACGTATGAGAGATGTAAGACAGTGGTGAGGTGTGCTTTCAATGTGACTGAAGAGTTCAAGGTGGAGGTGGGACTGCATGAAGGGTCAGCTCTGAGCCCCTTCTTGTTTGCCATGGTGATGGACAGGCTGACAGACGAGGTTAGACAAGAATTTCCATGGACTATGATGTTTGCAGATAACATTGTGATCTGTAGTGAGAGCAGAGAACAAGTGGAAGAAAATCTAGAGAGGTGGAGGTATGCCCTGGAAAGGAGAGGGAGAGGGATGAAGGTTAGACAGAATATCTCTCACTAAGACAGAATATACTTGTCCTTCTAAAAGCCTCAGGAATCTTTTGCTGGTATTTAGAGTTAATTGGTTGATTCAGATGATTAAGTTAATAGCTCGTTTAGAGTACCTTTTCATAATATGCACATTTTTTTGAGATAGGAATTTTGGGTTTTCATAGTCTGTATGCCAAAATCATCAGTATTAAAACAATAAATGACCTGAAATATTTCAGTTGGTGTGTAATGAATCTAAAATATATGAAAGTTGAATTTTTATCAGTACATTACAGAAAATAATGAACTTTATCACAATATGCTAATTTTTTGAGAAGGACTAATATGTGTGTGAATGAGAAGGACCCAAGAGGAACGGTGAGGTTACAGGGAGCAGAGATAAAGAAGGTGGTGGATTTTAAGTACTTAGGCTGAACAATCAAGAGCAATGGAGAGTGTGGAAAAGAGGTGAAGAAGCGACAGGAGGCAGAGCTGGACGTAGCAGAGATGAAAATGTTGAGGTTCTCTTTGGGAGTAAAGAGGATGGATAGGATCAGGAATGAGTACATCAGAGGGACAGCACATGTAAGATGTTTTGGAGACAAAGTCAGAGAAGCTAGATTGAGATGGTTTGGACATGTTCAGAGGACGGATAGTGAATATATTGGTAGTAGGATACTGAGGTTGGAACTACCAGGCAGAAGACCCAGAGGAAGACCAAAGAGAAGATTTATAGATGTGGTGAAGGAGGACATGAAGGTAGTTGGAGTAAGAGTAGAAGATGCAGAGGATAGGGTGAGATGAAGGCAGATCATTTGCTGTGGCGACTCCTGAAGGGAACAGCCGAAAGGAAAAGAAGAAGACAAGTATCATCAGAACAGAGTTTGATTTTGCATTAATAGTCATTAGTTGGAATTAGTCTGTGAAGTTGGCGATATTGAAACCATCTTAGTTTTGTATCCCTGGTTGTCTTGAAAGGTTTCAGGTATATTGACTCCCAAGGGAGAACAGTTGTAAATTCGTCATTCCACCTGATTTGTGACTTTGGAGTAAGACAAGATGAAACAAGAGTACAATAATAGTATTTTAAACCTTTCAAAACTGCCATGAGTTTTTTATAAACAGACTTTCTCCCAGGTGTTCAGAAAGTATTGACAGAAACAACGACTGTTTTTAGATACTTTTTAACACTTTGTACAGCCCATAATACTGTGTAAATGGAATGTTCAAATTGTAAGTTTTCTGAATCTCACTGAGAGACATGAATTCATTATTGTCATTAACAATATCAGAAACTTGACCAATGCCTTCGTCTACCCATTTCTTACTATAAAAATAATGTCTACCAACCATGATATTACTAATATTAAAAAGACTATCAGCTAGGCATTCTTCATAGCATGATGATGAACATTTAGCGTAGAAATAACCATAAGATATCAAACAGTCTTTCCAAAAAGTATTATTGACTTTGTTGGCCGATATTGCTGGAAATAAATCGCCAAATTCAGCTACATGTTGGGAATCAGGATGTTGTAAGAAAAATATTTTTTTACATTTAGACTCCCCATGCTCGCTATCCTCTAAGATTTTTCAAATTCAAGTAATTTTTAGGGATCTAACAAATGAAAAAATATCAACCATACCTAAACCTCCCACTGAGGCAGGTTTACATAAAAGTTCACGTTTGCTCCTATCTGGCTTGTTATTCTAGATAAAATTAAAGAAATTTTTGTTGAGCTCTTTCAAGAAACAGCCAGGTGGATTTGGTAAAGTCAAGAAGAGATTGGATATCAACAATGACTTAATGATGGCGATTTTACCAAGTGGAGTGATAATACGTTTCATCCATCTATTAATGATTAATTCTTCTTCTTCTTCTTCTTCTTCTTTTACTTTCGGCTGCTCCCTTCAGGGGTCGCCACAGCAAATCATCCGCCTCCACCTCACCCTGTCCTCCGCATCTTCTTTTCTGACTCCAACGACCTTCATGTCTTCCTTCACCACATCCATAAATCTCTTCTTCGGTCTTCCTCGAGGCCTTCTGCCTGGTAGTTCCAACCTCAGCATCCTACTGCCAATATACTCATTAATTGTATTTCATAAATCTTAAAGTTAAGATCAGGTATATCATGGATTATTGTGGAAATATTTATACCTAGAATCTTAAATTTCTCAGGATTCCACTTAATGTGTAACTCTGGCCTGAATCTGTTTTTGCTTCCTTTTTCAAACCCTCTCCATACAACCTGAGATTTCTCATAATTAATTCTGAGGCCAAAGATAGCTGCAAAAAGATCTAACATTTTTATTGCAACTTCAAATGATGACTGGCAACCATCTAAGAGAAATTCAGTATCATCTGCATACTGGGCAATAAGATACTCAATATTTCCAAAAGTGATGCCCTTAATCATCTGATTAGATCGAACAAGAGAAGCTAGGATCTCAGATCACAATAAAAATATGTAAGGCGAGAGAGGTTCTCCTTGTCTGCATCCTCTCTGAATAGATATCTGTGATGACAAATTTCCATTAATAATCAACTTAGAATAAATGTTATTATAGAAAGTAGAGAACCATTTCCGAATGTCTTTTCCAAAACCAAAGAATTCCAAAGTTTTATCAATAAAAGACCATGACACTGAATCAAAGGCTTTTTCAAAGTCAAAAAGAAGCCACCCTGGAATACTGTTACGTTCAGCAAGACTTTAAACATCGTAAATTGTTCTAATGTTCTCCCCAATATACCTTCCTGTCATGAAGCCAGTCTGATCTTCATTAATAAGGAGTGGCAAAACCGTTTTAAGTCTCTCTGCAATAACAGATGACATAAGTTTATAAGAAGTCTTTAACAAAGAAATAGGTCGCCAGTTCTTAATAAAGTGCTTTGGTGTATTGTCTTTTGGAATGCAGGTAATTAATCCTTGCTTCTGAGTCACTGAAAGTTCCTCATTAGCAAAGCCAAAGTTAATCGATCTCAGCAAAAATTCTCCTATATCAACCCAAAAGAACTTATAAAATTCATAGCTGAAACCGTCAGAACCAGGGCCTTTGTAATTTTTGGTCTTTTTCAATACCTGAAGAAGTTCATCTCATCTTTCTTAATGGGACCCTCAAGAGAATCTGCAGTTTCCTGGTCAAGTCTGGGAATATCTTCAGGAAGAAAAGATTTAAGATTAATGTTATTTTGATAAGGAGTCATATCAGAGTAGAGATTTTGGTAGAAGGATTCTGCTTCTTTCATGATGTATTCTGGGTTTGATAATAAGGAACCATCCTGTTTTTCTAAACTAGGCATTACTTTGCTAATAGAATTTCTATATTCAAGATTGCAGGAGTACTTAGTAATGTTTTCTCCTTCGTTAACCCACTGAGCCCTAGATCTTACAAGAACACCATCCATCTTTTTTTTGATGAAGTTCCTGTAATTCTTTAAGTTTGTCGGCTAGAGTATCAACATTGTGATCAGTAAGGTTTAATTCCAGTGTTTCAATTTGTTTGATTAAAAACTCTTGCTTTTTAACCTTCAATGTATTTACATCAGAAGCATAAGAAATCGTTTTACCTCACATTTCCATCAAGAGAGTTTCAAAGAACAACTGATCACTAATAGAAAACTCAAGCTCTGAGTAAGGTATACCATCTACTTCAATGTTGTCATCAAATTCGGCAGCATATTGTTTCTTAACCTGGTATATAACTGATTTTACTTCAGTACCATATTTATAATCACGACGCAAAGTATTGTTAAACTTCCAGTATGTTAAGTTTCTAGATGTGTCGGTCAAGTTAAAGCTAAGAAAGTGGTTCTCAAATAGTCCCCCCCCCCCCCCCTGATAAAGTGTAATTCTACATCCACTGCAGCAGGTGGCAGTGGCTTCCTCACTGTTAGAGTGTGCCCAGAGGTTAAATACGAAGTGAGTTAATAAACCCAATATGGAAATTTTTAACAGGGATGGAAAGAGAGGCGGAGAGAGACGGAGACGGTGAGAGAAACGAAAGTCTCCCAGAAGATAAGTTGAGGAGGTATGATGAAGTGGATGTAGCACTCGGCTTCATTGTGCTGTGGTGAGAAACGAGGAAAGACCGCCATGTTTACTGTGTCTGAAAACATTGGCAGCGGACAACATGAACTCAAATAAATTCAGGTGTCACTTAAAAACATCACACCCCGATCACGTAATGAGCCGTGTGAGTTTTTTCAGCAAAAATGTTCCGAGTATTGCCAGCATCCATCCCGCTTTGTGAATGCTACTCCAGCAAACCAGCGAGCTCTGTTAGCATCAGATAAGGTGGAGTACCAAACTTCTCAGTGCAGAAAACCCCACACCATAGCAGAGGAACTGATCCTACCTGCAGCCAACATGGCTCTGTCATGCTGGATGACGGCACTGCTGTGAAAATAAGTCCAAGTCCCAGTTCAGCATTGAGCAGGAGCTGAGAGTTCAGTATCGTGCTTTAAACGTGGCTTCGAAAAGCTGTGCACTGCGAAATGTGCTCATTATAGCTTTATAGCATTATAGGACTTAATCATTTTGATAATAATAATAATCATCATAATAATAATAATAATAATACAAATTATTTTATTAATTCTTGTTTTGTAGGTTAAAGTGTTTTATATATATTGTGCTACTGAGTTAATATTGCTGATCAATTTGAATTTATTATTATTTATTGGTTTTATTTAATTTTATTTTTCAGTATCAAATGGTTCAAACTGTTGGTCAAAAATGTTTACAGTTTAAATAAGTATACTTTTTTATTTCAGGCAAATTGATGCACTTTAAATCTTTTTGTTTAAAGACTGAAAATAATAGTTAATAAAGTTATGCTTTGTTGGAAGTTGATCTATATTTCTTCATTTTTTTTGTATTCCATAATGATAATAAGGAATTATGATAATACGGATACAGTGTTATGCAGAGGATTACTTATAACAACTTTTGGATAAATAACATTCCCCCCCCCCATATAAATAGTGTTTTCATGTTCCGGGGGGGGGGGGGGGGGTCTTTTTGTCTTACGAGGTTGCCCTCGGAATGAAATAAATTCGTGAGACAATTTATTGTTAAATTCGTTAGACAGGTACCACTGTATATCTTTTTCTTTGTTTTCCTATGCCGTACATAAACAAGTTTCAGATGGAAAAAAAAGGTTTTATTAGGAAAGATTGTCTATGCCGGTGTTATTTTGCAACTCTTTTTTGCTCATGGTGTGGTTATTTGACTTATTTTTCTTAAAATTGCTGCAATTGTGTCCAGCCTCACTTTGTATTTATTGACAATATGCAATCATTTTTTAGAGGAAATTAACTATATAGAATGGTTTCTTTCTATATGGAGCTAAAAAGTATAATTTGTGTGAAGACCAATTTGCATTAATGGCATACTTCCACAAGCTAGAGTTTAAATCATTTATATGGTGCAATAACAGTTTTTCATTGTTTACTCTGGTTCCGATTACTTAAATTCATAGTGCTGATGTGTCCAATAAGCCTGATACCATCTGAAGCATTTTACTTCTCTCTGCAGGAATATTATATAAGCTGTAATGTGTATACCATAGTGTAGTACTTAGCAAACATGGCTTTATTACAAATATATAACAACATACATATTCAAACTTGGTGTAAGTATTTACAGCACTGCAGTATAACAAGCTGTCTTTCAATTGTCTTCATATTAAGATGGACTAACAATTATTCCCTCTGGTAATTAATCCAGTTAACATCCGAAACACCATCCAAAATATGTATGAGATTTTTCTGACAATCATTTTCATTATGGAAAAAAGCCCTGTGTTCTCCTGTGAACTTGACATGTCCGAATAACCATGTGTTAGTCTTTAGATAAGTCACTCACTTGATCATTTGACAAACCATTTTGACCCTTATTGGCGTTGTGAAAAGACTGGAGCCTTTTTCAGTTGACACTGTGAAGGCAGTGGTGAAAGCAGGGTCCACAGGGGACTTTGGACAAGGAAGCTCAATTAAATATTGAAGGTGATCCAGATCAAAATCTGAATCCAGATTTTTTATTCTTTAGTATTTTGAGATAGGACGCGTTATTAGAAGGGTAGTATTAAAACAGGCCCAGCAGATTGTGCTGTGTTCTTTTTTCTGTCTTAGTGGAGGTTTGCATGCTTGGTTACTTTTGTTTTATTTGCACTATAGTAATAAAGAATTTGATTATAAGATTATAACCAATTTGGTCTGGAGTCTGCTGTCAACTTTCGACATACTGCGGGGAGTATGGATTCCTTCTTCTAAATGCAAGTCCATGGGCACTACAGTTAAATCCCTGCTATGAGAATTGAAAGACCTCGATCTTAGTGTAGGAACCTCACTTAGCCTGTTTACTTGAGCCATAACACTTTTGAGGAAAGGATAATTCAACAGGAGATGAGAAAAATCTCTGGGGGGCTGCTTTTGATGTTAATTTAATAATTCAGCATCAGCTCACTCAGTGTGTTTTTGTATTTATATCACCAGGAAGAGGCTGGCATTGCCAAAACATTCTTTGTTTAAATTCATAGGTGGGTCTTATCTTTTTATTCCAGTTCTGCCACTGAGATCAGATCATAAAAAAAACTGCTGCTCATATGCAGTTGCGCATAAGGTTGGAACAGACGAACCTGACGTCTTGAACTAGAAGTGAAACAAGGTCCCCTGCTGCACTGCCTCACGTTGCCTACATCTGGGCAGTTCTTAAACAGACGACAGTAAACTGCAACTAACATGTATCTTCTGCTCCTATATGAGGAAATAACTGTCCACACAGGCAAATGCAAATTGTCTGTTTTTCCCAATCAATGAGGACACCAGAAGGCTCAAAGTGTTGCTTGCTTATCATTTTCACATGATTTTTGCTTTTGCTCATTTAAGATTTTGTCTTACGATTACTTTCAATCTAGGATATAGCTAATTATATGTTGGCACTAACCAAGCCTGCTGTTGGTCTGTTGGTTGAGGTGAAAAATATGACGAAACTGCATAAAATGGGTGACTTCCTCATTTGTTTGCTTTTGTCTTATCCATGTCTATTCTCATCTCTTATTTGCTAACTTAGGAAATTCAGGATTCTTTTTTCATCCACAGATCCAATGCTGATTCAACAGGATGAGTCAGCATTGATGTAATAGACGCAGCAAAAAACTAGGTCAATCAGCGTTTCCTGGTGTTGGCTAACTGTCAGTTTGATGTGACCAGGGCTGTATTTTCAGGAGACTCTCTAGAATTTAGGATCTTTTCGCAGTGGTGGACTGCACTTTGAGTACAGATCAAGGAACATCAAGGGGCAGTGGTGGCCTCGTGGTAAAGGTACTGGATTACTGATTCTAAGGCCGGCCATGTCTCTCACTCTATGGCGTGAGGCACGTAAAAGAACCATCGCTGACTTTTGATGAGAGTAGGCTGCAAAGCAGTCAGCGTGTTTCCGCCCTGCGATGGCCTGGCGAGCTATCCAGGGTGTATTCTGCCTTCACCCGGTGTCAGCTGGGATGGGTGCCAGCCTCCCCGCGAAACTAATTAGGATGAAGCGGTTACAGAAAATGAACTGATCAAGCAATATCATTGCAGCGTGATGCTAGCCAACCAGTTGTTTATGACATCTTAATCTTATAGTATGTTCATTATAATATGCGGATATATTTCTTATATATATTCTTTCATTTAATGAAATTAGCTAGTAACTAAAATTTGGTTAACAAACAGCATTAATGGCCCTTTTAGCAAATTGTCTAAAACAGGCCAAATTCAAATTTAAGTACAGATAACATTATAAAAGAACACAAAAAATCTGATTCTGCAAATGTTATGCTGGGGTGACACTAAGACAGAGACAGTGATATAAGGAAGCAATATGTACAGCGCACTGGTCTTTATTGTGCAATAAACTTGCTTTACATTATTCCACATATTACACAGCTACTCACAAAATATTTGTTTAAAAGTGATTTTTTTTTTTTTTTGTAAAAAAAAGGAATAAAATTTATTTTACTTTTTCATGAATGATGCACTCAATAGTAACAGTGTGTTATAAAGAAAATGCAGATGGGAGAATATAGTCACTGACAATTTAGAATCAAATATTCAGATAAGCCATGTAATAATGGTATACTGGCTTATAAAGTATTCAACCCCTTGGAATTTTTTTCTATTTTGTTGTCCATCTAAATTATTTTTTTTCTTCGATTTTATGGAGTTGACCCACACAAAATACTCCAAAGTAGCGATGTGAACTAAAATTCTCAAAAACTTTAAATCAATAAAATTTGGGGAAGACCAAGAGGCTCTCCAAACAGGTCAGGGACAACGTTATGGACGATTTGGGTATTTTTTATTACCTTCCGAGTGTTGGCTGGCCCACTAAAAAGATGGCCTTAATGAAGCTGGAGTGCTCCAACGCAGAGATTTGTGTATCTGTCCACACTTGATATAGCTGGGCTTTACAGATGAGTATCCAGAAAAAAAGGTCATTGCTTATAGAATAAGAAAGCATGTTTAAAGTTCACCAAACAGCATGTGAGAAGTGGGAACGCCTTGTGGTCACATGAGACTAAAAAGTAACTTTTAACGATCAAGGAGTATGCTGTGTCTGGTGAAAACCAAACAGCTGTTGTCACCTCAGGAACACCATTCCCACAGCAAAGCGTGGGGGTGGTAGTATCATGCTGTGAGGATGTATTTTGGTCAGCAGGGACTGGTAAGCTGATCAGAATTGAGTGGATGAAGGATAGTGATAAATCTTCTTATTCTTTTCCTTTCGGCTGTTCCCTTCAGGGGTCGCCACAGCGAATCATCTGCCTCCATATCACCCTATCCTCTGCATCTCCTTCTCTTACAAAAACTACCTTCATGTCCTCCTTCACCACATCCATAAATCTCCTCTTTGGTCTTCCTCTATAGACTTTCTGCCTGGTAGTTCCAACCTCAGCATCCTACTACCAATATATTCACCATCCCTTCTCGGAACATGTCCAAACCATCTCAATTTGGCGTCTCTGACTTTGTCCAAAACATATGACATGTGCTGTCCCTCTGATGTACTCAGTCCTGATCCTATCCATCCTCGTTACTCCCAAAGAGAACCTCAACATTTTTATCTCTGCTACCTCCAGCTCTGCCTCTTGTTTTTTCCTCAGTGCTACTGTTTCTAAACCATACAACATCGCTGGCCTCATCACCGTCTTGTGCACTTTTCCTTTCATTCTTGCCAATACCCTCCTATCCTACATCACAACGGACACTTTTCTCCAACCATTCCAACCTGCCTGCACACACGTCTTCACTTCTTTTCCGCACTCTCCATTGCTCTGGATTGTTGAGCCTAAGATGCAAAAATGTAATTAGTTTTGATGGGAGATTTTGGGTTGTTTTTTTTGTTTTGTTTGTTTGGGGGTTTTGGGTTTTTTGTTTTTTATTGCATAATTGGCCTTGTTTTTATGGCATT
Source organism: Plotosus lineatus (assembly GCA_024760905.1). Lineage (NCBI taxonomy): Eukaryota > Metazoa > Chordata > Actinopteri > Siluriformes > Plotosidae > Plotosus > Plotosus lineatus. The sequence goes on along the minus strand of CM045737.1, from coordinate 20,626,287 downwards.
TTCCTTAACTTTTACTCTATTTTTCCTTAATTTCCTTATTTTTTAATTCGATGAATATATTTTTTTAAGCGCAATACACTGAAGCCACATGAATTGAAGCGCGAAGTAGCGAGGGATACCTGTGTATGTATATATTTATATATTATTTTTCCCCTGCCTGTACATTTTTAAACAGCAGCAAGTTCAGTGTAATGTTTATAATAAAAACACACCATGTGTGAGTCATGCTGCATGATGACTGGAAACTAATAAGAGAACACTAATATTAAGTTCTTCTTATGTTCTCATCTTTCTTATCACGACCTTTTGATCTTCAAACATTTATTTATTGGGTGTCTATTTTGTATACTAGTCAATCGGCTTGTATGCAGTCATGTGAAAACCAGGTTTCCTCCCATAGTCCAAAAACATGCACAGTAGACTAATTGGCTGTTAAAAATCGCCCCTTGGTGTGACTCTGAATGGTTGTATGTGTGTTTGCCCTGCAATGACCTTGCGAGTTGTTCAGGGTGTACCCCACTTTCACTTGAAGTAAGCTGAGATAAGTGCCACCCTCCATTCGACCCAAATTAGAATTAAGTATCTTATAAAATGGATGAATGAATGTTATGAATAATAATGTAATTCAGAAATCCAAAACACAGATATATGATATATGGCTCTTTGATGAAAGGTGAATCTGATTTGCATTTATTTATAAATATAAAAATAGTCTGTATTTGTTTAGCTGGTACAGGTGGTTTCAACAGTAATACTTGGGGGGGGGGGGGTGTTCCTATGATTTATCCAGATCATAATCTTTTCTTTCCCTTACCCTGTCCACTGATGTGTTGAAAATGTATTCCAAAATTAAAAGTGTGAATATGACACTGAAAATGAGAAAAGTGTCATCACGTTGAGCTAACAGATGGAATTCTTTCCAGCATGTGACTCTGAGCAGTATTTCCTGTAAATGATGTTGATGATGCATAAGGATCTGCTACAGATCAGAGTTAATGGCAGGAAATGGCCCATCTAAACACACTTCACCAAAGACGTATCAGATTATTCTTTGTCATTAGACCAATGGTTCTCAAATAGTGCACGGTGCAATGCCGGTGGGGGGGGGGTGACCCCAGGGAACATTCTTTTTTTTGCCATATTAGGATAAAATGTAATTCTACATCCACTACAGCAGGTGGCAGTGGCTTCCTCACTGTCAGAGTGTGCTCAGAGGTAAAATAAGAAGTGAAGTTAATAAACCCACCATGAAAATTTTTAACAGGAATGGAAAGAGAGGCGGAGAGAGACTGAGACATTGAGAGAAACGAAAGTCTCCCGGAAGTTAAGTCAAGGAGGTATGATGAAGTAGATGTAGCACTTGGCTTCACTGTGACTCTGGTGAGAAACGAGGAAACACAGCTGTATTTACTGTGTCTGAAAACATTGTCAGTGGACAGCATGAACCCAAATAAATTTCGGCGTCACATAAAGACATCACACCCCGATTTTCAGCAATAACGTGCCAAATATTGCCAACAACCATCCTGCTTGTGAATGCTACTCCAACAAACCAGCGAGTTCTGTTAGCATCAGATAAGGTGACGTACCAAACTGCTCAGTGCAGAAAACCCCACAGCAGAGCAGAACAAACGATCCTATCTGTAGCAGACACCGTCTCTGTCATGCTGGATGACATCACTTCTGCGAAAATAAGTCCAGGTCCCAGTTCAGCATTGAGCAGGAGCTGAGAATTCAGTATCGTGCTTTAAACCCGGCTTCGAAAAGCTGCACTGCAAAATGGCTCATTATAGCCAGTAATCCACACTTAATCATTTTGATAATAATAATAATAATAATAAAATAATACAAATTGTTTTATTCATTTTTGTTTTGTAGGTTAAAGTGTTTTATATATTGTGCTCCTGAGTTAATGTTGCTGGTCAATTTGAATGTATTATTGTTTATTGATTTTATTGAATTTTATTTTTCAGTATTGAATTGTTCAGATTATTGGTCAAAAATGTTTACAGTTTTAAATCAGGATACTTTTTTATTTCAGGCAAATTGTTGCACTTTAAATCTTTTTGTTTGACTAAAAAATAGTTAATAAAGTTAATCTTTGTTGGAAGTTGATCTATATTTCTTCATTTTTTGTATTCCACAATGATAATAAAGATACAGTGTTATGCAGAGGATTACTTATAACAATTTTTAGACATATAACACTGGGGGGGGGCAAATGATTTCCTCTTCCTGGGAGGGGCGGGACACAAAATAATTGATAAGCACTGCATTAGACTCAAATAAAATGAACCCAATCTACCCTTTGCTTAACCAAATCTGAATAACCAGTGGAAGAAATACAGGTGGCCTAGTGGTGAGCTGTCCAGGCTCTACTCGCCCAGAGTCTGCTGAGATCCCTAATTTGGCCAAAGTGGTTCAGAGAAGTAATAAATGAATGAGAAATACAGGAGCAGCCGTGGCCTAATGGTTAGTGAAGTGGGTTGGGATCCCATACTAGCAGGAAAAATGTCTGAAAGCGTGGGGAGTGAGCTGCACCTTCTCTTCCTCCATATTTATTGCTGAAATGCCCTTGAGCAGTGCATTGAACACCCAACTGTTCGCAGGGTGTGACAGCCTATTGCTCCAACTGTGTGTGTGTGCTAACTTTGGATGGGTTAAATGCAGAGGCAATCATTTCCCTTGCGGGATTACTAATATCAAAAAAATACTTTTTTCAGAAAACAGATTTACTCTCTCTGCTGAAAATTCCAGCTTGGTCTGTCTATCTGCCAACTGTGTAATGCTTAGATAAATGCTGGTGTGGAAGCACCACTTGAATTACAACTATTAATTCATCCTTGGAAACAAAGGAAAATGAGATGACAATACGGTGATTAGAAAACAGTTCCTTGAAGTAGCTCCTTTCTGGTTGGTTACGTATCCAGGATCCCAGAATGGTGTCTCCACATCCAGCAATATGTGATGCACAACTTGATGGACAAGTGGCCAAACCAGCATCTGATCACACAGTAAAGCCCGTCCACGGTGGCTCTCAGCACTGACCCTGATTATGCAGAACATTGCACATATGCAGGATGAGAGCCCTATAGAATATCCTGAAAGTATTTGGTACAGGCAAATGGAAAGTTTGACTTTGAAAGAATCCCCCAAAATATTGAAGATTCTCCTGAAAATGGCGGTTTAATTTGGACAGCTCCAGCTTCAAACCCTGAACTGATCAGTCAAGTTGTTCATCAGCTTCCAGATTACCTAATTAAACTGGTCAACAAGTGATCTTGTACAACATTGCATTCGTAGAAGTAATTTAGAAACTCTTTCTATCCAGCAGCATTATAGCTACCTAGACAAAGCTTTATTTTTATACATATAAATATATATATATATATATATTCATCATTAGATGAATAAAGGGTCACATACAGGGAAGAGTAATTCTTGAGTTTCATGGATGAAAAATCTTTTCCCACTTATCAGTGATTTTCAAGATGAGCACATAATTTTTTTCTACTGTTTACCTTCTGTATGACAGGATTACAGTGCTGCACAAATGCTTCTCTTCTCTCCCTTCTTTGCTTCTATTTGCTAGTCCCTGTCAGCTCGGTGATCTTGAAATTTAGTGTAATAAATCAGCTGAACATGGGCTGACAGTACTGGAGATTGTGTGAAGAATGTTTTATTCCTTTAAATTACTAAGGAAAAATGACATTTCTATCTTCTCGTTTGTCAAGGTTAGTGATCCGTCGTACAGAGCAGTTGGGAGGTAATTGGGATTTAATTGACAGTCCTTGAAGACAAGCCGGAACCTATGGCACAGCAGCAGTACAATACAGGTAAAAAAATCTAAAATCCAGTGAAATTAATCTTGTATTTCTATCTAACAACAGTGCAGGCTTTCGTTTCCTTTGTTTTCTCTGACAGGACACCAGTTAGTTCATTTGGAGGCTAATTTATCATCAAACATTTGTACTTTCGAATAATTTTAAAACTATGTTATTTAAGAGCTTTCAACATGAAAAGTGATTTCATACCTTCAAAAAACTAATATTCACTTGATGAATCAGTATTAAGTCATACGTATTCAGTTTAAAGTTCATAAATGGGAACATATAACCAAGGAAGGGCAGTTGTGGCCTGGTGGTAAGGTGCTGGATCAATGATCCCAAGGTTGGGGCTTCAAGCCCCACCATCAACGGTTGTCGTCACCCCCCCCCCCACACACACACACACACACACACACACACACACAAACACACACACACCCCTCCGCGGTGGGATATAAGTGTTATATCATTATATATATACTAGTCCTTCTCAAAAAATTAGCATATTGTGATAAAGTTCATCATTTTCTGTAATGTACTAATGAAAATTAAACTTTCATATATTTTAGATTCATTGCACACCAACTGAAATATTTCAGGTCTTTTATTGTTTTAATACTCATGATTCTGGCATACATCTCATGAAAACCCAAAATTCCTATCTCAAAAAATTTTAGCACATCATGAAAAGGTACTCTAAACGAGCTATTAACCTAATCATCTGAATCAACCAATTAACTCTAAACACCTGCAAAAGATTCCTGAGGCTTTTAAAAACTCCCAGCCTGGTTCATTACTCAAAACCGCAATCATGGGTAAGACTGCCGACCTGACTGCTGTCCAGAAGGCCATCATTGACACCCTCAAGCAAGAGGGTAAGACACAGAAAGAAATCTCTGAGCGAATAGGCTGTTCCCAGAGTGCTGTATCAAGCCACCTCAGTGGGACGTCTGTGGGAAGGAAAAAGTGCAGCAGAAAACGCTGCACATCCAGAAGAGGTGGCCGGACCCTGAGGAAGATTGTGGAGAAGGACCAATTCCAGACCTTAGGGGACCTGTGGAAGCAGTGGACTGGGCTACAGGTGCCGCATTCCCCAGGTCAAGCCACTTTTGAACCAGAAACAGCGGCAGAAGTCCCTGACCTGGGCTACAGAGAAGCAGCACTGGACTGTTGCTCAGCGGTCCAAAGTACTTTTTTCGGATGAAAGCAAATTTTGCATGTCATTCGGAAATCAAGGTGCCAGAGTCTGGAGGAAGACTGGGGAGAAGGAAATGCCAAAATGCCTGAAGTCCAGTGTTAAGTACCCACAGTCACTGATGGTCTGGGGTGCCGTGTCAGCTGCTGGTGTTGGTCCACTGTGTTTTATCAAGGGCAGGGTCAATGCAGCTCGCTATCAGGAGATTTTGGAGCACGTCATGCTTCCATCTGCTGAAAAGCTTTATGGAGATGAAGATTACTTTTTTCAGCACGACCTGGCACCTGCTCACAGTGCCAAAACCACTGCTAAATGGTTTACTGACCATGGTATTACTGGGCTCAATTGGCCTGCCAACTCTCCTGACCTGAAGCCCATAGAGAATCTGTGGGATATTGTGAAGAGAAAGTTGAGAGACACCAGACCCAACACTGTGGATGCGCTTAAGGCCGCTATCGAAGCATCCTGGGCCTCCGTAACACCTCAGCAGTGCCACAGGCTGATTGCCTCCATGCCACGCCGCATTGAAGCAGTCATTTCTGCAAAAGGATTCCCGACCAAGTATTGAGTGCATAACTGAACATAATTATTTGAAGGTTGACTTTTTTTAATTAAAAACATTTTTTTTTTTTATTGGTCGGATGAAATATGCTAATTTTTTGAGATAGGGATTTTTGATTTTCATGCGCTGTATGCCAAAATCATCAGTATTAAAACAATAAAAGACCTGAAATATTTCAGTTTGGGCGCACTGAATCTAAAATATATGAAAGTTTAATTTTTATCAGTACATTACAGAAAATAATGAACTTTATCACAATATGCTAATTTTTTGAGAAGGACTAGTATATATACACATACATACTTTTCATTAAGTGCTGGCGGAAGCGCCGGCTGCAATTAGCCTAGCGGCCGATTATATTTTATAATAGTAAATAATAATATAATAATAATCTTTAATAAAAACATTTTCATGGCTTTGTTCAGCTATATACTTGACATCACGATCACTTGTTTTGATAATTTCTCAATCTGTTCACTTCCGTTATCCCATGATGCACTATGCTACCTCATTCAAAAGCACGGCGCTTTTTATATACGTGCCGCCATTTGCCCGTGTAGATTTAGATCGTGACGGGTCGTACAAACCCGGGTAAAATATAGTCCAAACTGATGTGAGTCATACCGACAAGCATGGCGCCGAAGCGAAGTAGATCTAAACAACCAACATTACATACGTTGTGGAAGCGACTCAAAGCTGACGATTCCACTGTTTCTGAAACATCCGTATCTCATGAAATAGGTAAAAAAGTTTTCTGTCATATCCAAACACAAATTATTTCTTGATTGCACGGAGCGATAATAGTGAAAACTCGCCCCCAACTAAACTAGCCTAGTCTTATTCTAATAGCCTGATCTTATTACGTAATCCTAAAATGATATTACATAAACAGTTTTCACAGATTAGGGTTGCAGTTTGATTCACACATGTTCTATATTAGTAAGGTAACTGTGAGATTTTTCAAATAAGACGTTTTATGTACTTTCCTTTAAGAAGTAAGTCTATTCTTGTAACAAATACTAATTTTTATAATATAAACTTTTAGTTTTATTTGCTTCTAGCTTGTCTGATTTTCCCAGCATGTACCACAGAGCACATAAATTTGAAAAAATTTTCTGGGGTGCCCCATGAGACACCCTCCCCATGCTTGCCTCAAACAATTTCCACCCCTACTTATCAATATCCTCCTTCTACTCTAAAAACTTCATGATCAATACCCTGTGTGTATATATATATATATATATATATATATATATATATATATATATATATATATATATATATACACATACACATACATATATATATATATATATACATATACACATATACACACACACACACACACACACACACACACACAATGATAACTGGGTTATCAAAGGTCACCCATGTCTCTCACTGTCTGTGGTGAGAGGCTGTAACAGAACCATTGCTGACTTTTGTAAAGAGTGGGCTGTATAGCTTTCAGTGTTTTTCTGCCCTGCGATGGACTGGTGAGCTGTGCAAGGTGTACTCTTTCCTTGCCCAGAGTCAGCTGAGATGGGCGCCAGCCTCCCTGTTACCATTACACGTTTCAGAAAATGAATGCATTCTAACCATGGCTGAGAAAAATGCAGGGCAAAATATTTTTGTTGTCTGCTGTAAGAAAAAAAGAATACTAATTAAGAAGAAGAAATTTGCATTATGATCTCTCCGAGTTTACAATCATCAAATATTACTGTACCCTAATTTAAGACATGAAAGAAGTCAGATTAAACTACATAGTGTCTGCCCAGAGCAAGTAAATATTCTGGGTAGAAAAAGAGTGAGAAATAAAAAGAAAATGGATTGAGGTGTGATGCATATTTAAATATAATTTTCGTCCTCAAATAGTTAATTTCCGATATCATTTGTCTCAGTAGTTCGTAATTGTCAAGCAGGTCTAAAGTGAATATGGGTATAATGTTAGTTTGTAGTTGGATTAAATCCTGTACGTCTGTTAAACATTCCCTGCAATTCTCTAGTATTAACTGCATAATATGTATTGCAGTGTGGTTTAGCCTACCATCCAGATGGTATGTGTATTTCTAAAGAAAATTGTCAAAGCCCGCAGGCTTGTATCGCACAATTGTTATAGCCTACTCCTTTATCAAACTGTCATAAACCAAGGTAAGGTAAGGTAACATGGGCTTTTTTACACCCGAGCCTAGTTGCTGATCAGGCCGGTGCTTATCTCGGGTTTCCATAGCGTGAAGCTACCAGGAATTCCACTCCACCTGGATGGGATGCTAGTCCATCACAGGTTACTTTCCCAGTGTATATTTTTTTACTGGTAGCCATTTATACTGCTGGGTGAACAGAGGCACACTTGTGGGGTCTTGCAGGGTGCCAAGGGGTCTTAGCACAGTGGGGGTCTAACTAGGATTTGAACACACAACCTCCTAATCATGAGCACAGCGCCTTAAGCAGCATACCACCGGTCCCACGTCATAAACCAAAAGCTGTTTTTATTATTAAGATCATTAAACTAAAGATGGCTATCTTTACATCAGAATACTGCTACATGAGTTTTCTAGCTATATGAGAAAAGATAAGATGTTTGTTGTCTAAACGCAATATAAGATAAAGTATTAAATCCATTCTGCCATTTTGATTATCGAGAAAAGGTACCGGGTAATGGTCCGTTTGGCCCTGTGTATAATTTTAAGATTTTTTTATTGTTATTAGCTTTGCTCTAAAATCCTTTACTGCCACAATGATCCACTGCGGTGAGGATGGATTTTGGGAGCATTTCCAGGTTTTATAGTTTTTCTAAGCACTAGAGGATTAGCAGTTCTGTTTTTTCGTTTCCAACAGAGTAGAATCCCAGCAGTTTTGTTATTTCTAAAAGTCTAACTTTTGAGGTTTTTGAGCACCAAATCACCCTGCTATTGTAAAATGCATCACTTGGGAATCTGTTTATTAAGTCAGCGATTGAATTTGTTCCTAGGTTTTTATAAATATGCGGAGGATTATCGGACCTTGATCAGTCCAAATCCTGCTGATCGGGAGCCTAAGAAGTCAGGCTGTTAAATGGAGGACACTGATCTCTTCATTTGTGCTTTAGAGGTCATACATCAGCAGGCTACAAAACACATCTGGAAAACAAAGCTTTTAATATTGTTCTAAAATAAGGATTGGGCAACAGTATATTCATAGATGCTGTACTCTGAATTTGCATTGCTATGGAAACTAATTAAGGTCTGTGGTCATTAAAGAAACACAGTACACTCTAATTAGGCTGAGTTTCTCCTCGTTGTGTGTATTGTTAACCTCTGACATAGCTGTAATTAATTACTGATCATTCAAATATTTGATTCAGGAAAGGACAAGGTTATTTATGCTCCATAAACTAAATGTACAGAGAAAACCTCAGGAATTTACTCAGAGCACTTGAAGTTTTCAGCCAACAGGAAATACTGCCAGATGGAATGATGGTATAACAAAATGTTAAATGATTTTATGTTAAAGATTTGTTGAAAGTAGCAGTATATGTCAGACACAAGGGTGCAGCTGCTGGTAAATAAATTAGAGAAATGTACAACAGGGATATGTCAGAATTATCATATATCGGCATAAGTTGTTTGTGTTAGTAAAATTTAAAATGAATATTTTTTAAAATCTTACTGATTTGAAGCCATTGTAATACAGGGATCTCTCGCTACTTCGTGGCTTCAGTGCATCGCAGTTTTTTAAAAAATAAATTCATAAATATTCATAATTTTCATTATTAAAAACTAAGAAAATTAAGGAAGAATAGGGGGAAAGTTAAGGAAAAGCAAGGCCAATTATGTCAAGAAAACCCCGAAACAAACACAAAACAAAAAACAACCTAAAGATCTTCCATCAAAACTACTTACATTGTTGCACGTGCGCGTGTCTTCTTCTCCTGCGATACCATCTGTATGTGTGTGTGTTTATATTTTATTTACATATTATGCTTTTTTTAATGTTTAATTGTTATAAGCATTTCTTGCATTGAATATGTATTTATTAATATTATATACAGACGCTCCCCAACTTGCGTTTTTGTTTGGTTCTGGACGGCCGAACATAAGTTGAAAAAAAAAAAACGTAAGTTGTTACTGTATGTTCCAGTGACGTATGACGTTCATACTGTACTATACATCCATAAATACCATGACCATATCTCATAAAACACCCCTAAATCAATTATTATAAAAATAACATTGTAAAATAATATCAAATATATCAAATAATATCAACATTAATTTCAAATAAATTAAATTCAAGCAAAATAATTTCAAATAGATAAATTTTAATCAAATACACTCATCAAATATCAAATACAGTATCAAATATAACCTTTAACATTCTCTATGATGCGATCTTTCTGCTTGTAAATTGTTCCGATGGTCAACAGGATGGTCACTTTACATGAAGCTGAGCCGAGTCACTTTACATGAAGCTTAAAACAGCCAATCAACGCTTACAATATGTGAGGCGCTCAACTGAAAGTAGTTCACTTGCTTGTGCTTGAGACAATGCACGGGTTATGCGGACTTCTGGTCTTTCACGTGAGCAAGGGCGCTGTTGAGTACTAGTTTAGTACTCAGCCTGCACTGATGTGAATCACCAGCAGAGCGGAGAATTCTCTTTCTTTTCTGGATTCGGGTTTTCATTCATTTTACAACTCTCTTTGCTTAACTGAGCATGCATGGTAGATTGCGCCGATCCAAGCAGCCCGTTAATTCAGTCTTGGGAAAACCGGAAATTCCAGCATATGCCTGAAAACTTGCACCCATGCTAGTAGGCTTACACTTCTGACCAACCATATTTGCTTAGGGTCACAAAAGTCCGCAAAACAGTGTAAACACAAAGATCACAGAAACGACGTCTTAACACAAGGGTAACACACACTACTGAACTTGGAAGAAGTAGGGGCACGTCTGTCGTTTGTAAACAATGGACGCAGCATCATTGCGTCATTACGTCAGCACACTATGTAGGTATGTCTCGTACTACAGAGAGCACGCTAAACTCAAAATTTGACATAATTTTTTTTTTTTTAAAAACGGAAAATTGAAAAAACGTAAAACGAATGAACGTAAGTCGGGGAGCGTCTGTACACATATACATGTATGTATATGTCAGTTGGGGGTTTGATCCGACGTCGCGGATTTCAATGGTCGCTTGGGGATCTCGGTCTCAATTAACCGCAGAAAGTGAGCGGATCCATATATATATATATATATATATATATATATATATATATATATATATATATATATATATATATATAGTACAATGTGTAACCATAACACAGTATTTGATTATAAATGTAGCGGGTAAATCAATAAAACCACTCCTCGCCTAGCTACACGCCTATGCCTAGCTCATATGTAAGCAATCATGGCCGAATGTACCAACAAATTTCAGTTTGAGGGTAATTGAGTATTTTTCAGAGGTATTCAGTGGCATTTGAGGTAAATGGTCTGGTTCATAGTCTTGGGGAAAGTTTTTGTCCTGCTTGATGACTGGTGGTATTCTAACAAACCAGTATCAGAATGCATTCGCTGACAGTGACTTTAAAGTATTTCTGTAAGTCGCTCTGAATAACAGGGTCTGGTAAATGCTGTAAATGTAAATGTAATGCCCAAAATTTGGTGCGAATTCAACGTGGCTCGAATATCAGAGAACAGCTTGGGAAGCAGTTCAGATTGTGTTGTACTTTTTCGTACAGGTCAAGCTGCATATGTTATGCAAATCCGCCACTTTTTTACAAAGAAAATCCGACGAAATAACACGTCACACGTACCTGCCCCTTCTAAATACAGCCGGCCAGTGGAAGTCCTGTGCGCCTATACTTTTTTTTTTAAAAAACATTTGCCTATTTCCTACACGCAACTCAACTCTTGCCATCACACACACATATTATAAAAATGTAATATGTTAGCATACTTACTGCTGAAGCTGCTCGGATCAGATTCTTTGGGATATATTACAGGGGACATATGGTAAATATCTATCAGCTGTGCGGTAATCCAGGATCTATTTTTTATTTACTTTTTCCGGAATAACTAGTTCAGCTTGGCTTTCTCACATAATCTCTGATATAAAACAGGATTTTCCTTATCAGGGAGCAATGGAAAATTGATCTTGTCTGTTATGTGCGTCCGAAGTAAATAATAAATCCCCAGGTTCCCTTGGCGGTGGTGGCTTAGTGGATAAGGCAATGGGTTACTCATCCATAGGTCAGCTGTTCAATCCCTACTGTTGGGTCCTTGAGAAAGGCCCTTAACTCTCAACTGCTCAGTTGAATGAAAACAATTATAATTTATCTGGATAAAAGCGTCTGCCAACTACTGTAAATAATCAATAAAAACCTCTAACAGGTCATTATGCTCCGATCTGACATGAAATGAATGAATCACGGAGGAAGGTGCAGGTTTTTAGGCGTAGCTCTGTGCTTCTCTCTCTCCCTCTCTCTCTCTCTCTCTCTCTCTCTCCCTCTCTCTCTCTCTCTCTCACACACACACACACACACACACACACACACACACACACACACACACACACACACACATACACACACATCCAAATAGTGCAGGCTGAAATAGCGGCTGTCCCTTAAACCAAAGCTGAGCAGCTTTTACTGAAATACACAACTAATTTAACCGGACCCACTGAACTTGAGGCACTGAAATGGAGAATACACAAAATATACAGAGAAATTGGGTTTGTTTTATTTACATCTTAAGTACAGGTTTAATATAATACAGGGATCCCTCACTTTCCGCTGTTAATTGGGACTGAGATCCCCCCGCGATAACTGAAATCCGCAAAGTAAAATTAACCCCCCTTGACTAACGTATACGTACATGTATATGTGTATATAATATCAATAAATACATATTCAATGCTATAAATGCTTATAATAACATTTAAAAATTAAAAAATAATGCACAAGATGTAAATAAAATATAAATACACACAAAGACACACGCACGCAGATGCGCACCTCACAAAAATGTAAGTCATTTTGATGGGAGATTTGGGGGGGGGGTTGTTTTGTGTTTGTTTGGGGGTTTTTTGTTTGTTTTGGGTTTTTTTTTTTTTTTTTTTTGCATAATTAGCCTTGTTTTTGTGGCATTTTCCTTAACCTTTTCTTCCTTAATTACCTTATTTTTTACTTTGATGAATATTTAAAAAAAAGAAAAAAGCGCGATGCACTGAAGCCACATAAATTGAAGCGTGAAGTAGCGAGGGATCAATGTATATGAGACACAGTCGGTGTAGATCATGTATTTGCAGGTTTTTGAAGCGATCATGCATTTTTTTGTGCTGGTAAACCCAAAACAACTAAACAAAAAGTTGCATTATTTTGCCCCATTTTGTGGCTATATCACTTACATATCTTTAAAACACACACTCACTCAATGGACCGCTTACTCCTACTAGAGACACAGGCCTATCTCAGCCAACATTAGGCTCCTAATTGTCCCAGACAGTTAGCCTAATGTGCTTGTGCTTCTATTGTGGGAGGAAACCGGACTACCCAGAGGAAACAGACACAAGCACAGGACACAGTATGTTTTAATAGTAGACATAAATGGTCAAAATACTTTCCGGAGGTGTTAGTTTCTTAGACTGGCATCTCAAATAAAAGGTCTCCAGCCATTTTTAAAAATAGTTCAACCCTCATTGACACAGAGTTGATTCAGGGAACGATACATAAAAAAGTGACACCTTAAATGTTGTCATTTTCTGACAGGTATAGTGCAATGACATGGTTAATGAATTAACATCTATGATGTTTACCAAAGTATAACATTTATGAGCAGGTTGAGTTCACATTGGTTTTGAATCAGGATGGAAAAAGCAATAGATCCTAGAGATTTAGGTCTGAACTATACTTGGCATAAAGCATCACCAAACATTGACACAATATCTTTGAGATCGTCGCAGGGGTCATGTTCACATCCAGCACCTATGTTTATTCAATTAGCATATACATTTCCATCCATTTGAGCCTTATAATGAGGTATGGTTAAGTTGTATTTTCAAGACAGTAAAGTGCGGGTATGCAACGCGTGTACATTCTGCTTGTTGCACAGACAGGAATACACAGCATCAAACAAGCATGGGAAAAAAAGATTACATTGTGAAAAATTATTACTGTGTACGTCAAGATTTTTAAAAAATGCATGTTATATTTTCCAGTTTCAAGTTAGTACAGTCAGTCCTCTACTTACGAAATTAATCCGTTCCAGAGCCTTTTTCGTAGCCTGTAGTTTTCGTAAGTAGAGGTGCATTTTACATGTAAAACGTGTGATTCGTTCCAAGGCTCCCAAGACTACCCCATAAACCCTTTAAAAATGATAAAAGTACACCAATTTTGTATGAAATACGTGTTAAAAGTAAAAGAAAATTAATTATTAAACCATTTAAACATTTTATTAACATATTAAACCATTTTATTAACATATTTATTAATTAAACCATTATTAAACATTTTTTATTCACGCACATACACACACAACACTGTCTCTCTCTCTCTCTCTCTCTCTCTTGCTCTGTCTCTCTCTGTCTCTCTCTCTCTCACACACACACAGAAAACTCTCTCTCTCTCTCTCTCTCTCTCTCTCTCTATCTCTTTGAGTGGCGCGCTCTGTCAAATGCAGGCTCCGCCCACTCGCAGCGCACAGCCGACGGAGCTTTTGAGACGGGGTGTTGTATTTAAAGCGGAATTACCTGTTTGAAAGATCTGAGGTCCGGATTCAATATTAACTTGCTTCCTTGCGAGATCGGAGGTCTTTTGTCAAAGGAGCATTCTGTGCACGGAACATTTGTGGCGCCGCCTACTTTCGTGCACAAAAATGCTTCGTGGCCAAATGCAGAGCTTTTGAGACGGGGCGTGGCTTATCCGGACCTCGTCAAATAAGCTGCAACTTAGTTACTCTCAAAAAAAACTCACGAAACTCACGAACCAACAGTGCATCTCTCCTTTACGCGTGTGACAAACAACTTGTGGGTACAGTACTATGGAGATTCAGCTCCCTCCTGGCCAATGGGAGGACAGCGGGGCGGGATGTTGGGAGACAGCTAATGAGAGAGCAACTCACGCTTAGTTTGAATTTTTGAATGGCGCATTTGAATTTTTGAATGGCGCGTTTGGCGCTTTTCATAAGAAGAGGTTGTTTCGTATACAGAGGGCGAAAATTTAGGAAAATGTTTTTTGTAACCTCGATTTTTCCTATTCAGAGGTTTTCGTAAGTAGAGGGCCGACTGTATATAATAAAGATATAAAATATAAACTATGCCCATAATATAAAAAATATGTCCACACGACTTTATCAGGCTTGGCTAATAACAGTATGGTGAATCAAATTGGCTAACTATTTGAGATCTTTTGGATGCAGTAGATCTGTTTCCTCTGCAGAAGTGTTTTTTATTACTACCAGGCAACTCTTTCATTATAATAGCAATATACCACCTGTAAATGAACCTGACCCTTAAAACAAATGGTTTATTTAAAAAAAAGCCATGATTTATTCAGAGACCAAGTACAATCACTTTGAACATTGCATCAGGCATGGTGTCCATTTTCCCCCACTGCTAAACTTGCAAAAGCAGATTTAGATATGACATCAATTTACTTCTGCCAAACGCTTCAAACTGGGTGTTGAGATCATTAAATAGGCCTAAATGTATTGCAGGATTATTACTGTGGCATAGATAGCAGGAGTTTGAGTAATAAATCTGTTCTACTTGTTCGTTTGTGAATAGGATTAAAGTGCCATCTATGGAAAGCATATCAGAAGGGTTGGAATTTATGGTTGGAAACACACATTCAGTAACCTTGACGCTCATGTATTCCAGAGATATTTTAAGACAATCAGAAGCGCTACTGTTCTTCAGGTAACTTAATCTCAGTGCAGTATGACCTCATCCTCTTGTCAGCTAGAACAGTAATATAGCACAAAATGTCATTAAGACAGCTTCCTTTAATATACCACCTCATTGTAGATAGTCCAAATTAAAATTTAAGACATGTTCAGGGTAAGGTGTGGCTAATTTATACGAAATAGCTTAATTTGATGTGTGGTTTTAACAGAACAAGGTGAGTTAAAGTGTGGTATAATGCGGAAGATTTATTTCATTTGAAGTCCTTGTCAGCTACTGTCAGATATGACCTTTACTGATATGAAGACGTGGCTCTAATGGAAGAACGTTTGCTCTCCAACCTTTCATAAGTGGCTTTTATTATTCTGGCTTTGGTATACTGTATCATGTACAGCTTTAAAACAAATGTAGTCGGAAGTTTTTCCTGCCGTTTATTTATGAGAGGGAGTGAAGATAAAAAGCATCAAAAGTGATCCTCGAGAAAACATCACCAGTAAGATCCTGAAGTAATCCGTAACATAATTCCATTAAAGCTTCCCTTTTCAGAAGTGACTGCAGATCGATTTTGTTTTAAAAGAGGGCATTTAGTGTAATGCAGGAAAAAAAAAAAATCACAAACACTGGTTGAACGGATGGCTGAGCACTGAAATTGTACATCTGCAAGCTCTATTGCTCTGTTTTTGTTTGTTTTGTTTCGGGAGGGGGGGTTTGTAATGAATCTGTAGGAAATGTTCAGTCTGAATAACTGATGAAAAATCGGCTGCTATCAAAGCGTATACTTGTCCTTCCGGTTCCATAATCATTCGTCACCTTTTCTTTGTGGGTGAAACCTGGTGATCCAATTCCTTTCTTCCAAACATCACCTGGATTGCCTCTTACGCCTGAGCTAACAGTCGTGGTGTAAAAAGTACCTACTGTTAGAAAGGGTATTGTGCACCCAAGACCAGAAGATAGTCAGTTCAAGTACGATGAAGCTGATAATGTGAGTGCTCCACACTTTTCATGGCTCTGCTTCAACCCACAAGTTCTCCAGGAGATGGACAAAGGGAAATGGGAACCGACTCCTCTGACTTAAGTTTTGGAGTTCACTTACTCACACACTGATTTATTGAACCACTTACTCGCATGACGTTCATGGGAGGCTGGAGCCCATCTGAGCCAAGACTGGGTAAAGATGGGTACACCCTCAACAACGTGCCAACAAGCACACATTTCAAACACATTCACAATTTGGAGGTGCAATTAACAACCAATTAATCTACAATGCATGTCTTTGAATTGTGGGAGGATGCTGGAGTACCTGAAATAAACCCACACAAGCACGAGGAAAAAACACACCAGGTCCTTTCGGCTGTGAGGTGGACGTGCTACGCCACCGTGCCACCCCAGGTTTGGAGCTCTGAATTTAAACTTTAAAGGAAGGAACATTTAGTCGTCTATAATGTTAGTTTCTCAGAGTGACATCTGGAGAATATTATCTCCTCAATGACAAAACCTTTTCTCCCAGATATCAATTAAAACTCTAGGCTATAATTTAAAGGGTAAAATATCTGGATACGTCTTTGGTATGAAACCTTTCACTCAAGATTCTCTGAGGGAAAATTACAATCTTTGTTGCAAAAATCTGTTTTTTTTCCCGCCACCATGTTAGTCCTAAAAGGATGTGCTGAACCTGTATCTAGAATGATGCCAGCGATAGTGACTTGTCCTACCATGGCTGTCTCTCCACTCAGCAGAGAGCTTGTTCATTTTGACTGATAGCCTGAACTCTGGCAGTGCTAACAAACTACTAAGTCAACATGACTAGAGTTGTATTATAACTTTGCTTACCAAAGGTTCTTTATCCATTCTTGTGGAATAGTAGGTTTTCTCTTTGTAATATCATAACTATTATGTAAAAGAAATTAAAAAATAATAGGTTCAGAAGATGCTGAATTGGTGCGTATAGATTACATTGCAAATACATGGTGAGGGATGTGTCGCATCCTGCCCAGTAATAGACAGATTGGTGAATGGCGGCCATCTTTATTGTTCCTTTAAACGCCCTTTAATGTGTAAAATGTAGACAACGCCCCTTTATCTGCAAGGCAGAGTATACAATAAACTTCACTTCATCAGTTCATTTTCTATAACCGCTTAATCCTAATTAAGGTCGTGGGGAGGCTGGCACCCATCCCAACCGACTCCGGGCGAGGGCAGAGTACATCCTGGACAGCTCACCAGGCCATCGCAGAACGGAAACATGCTGACGGCTTTGCAGCTACTTTTGTCGAAAGACAGTAATGGCTCTTTTACATGCCTCATATCGTAGACAGTGAGCGACATGGCTGGCCTTTGATAACCCAGTTAGCTGCACTGGGGGACAGTGACAACCTTGTGGAGAGAGGGACTCGAACCCCCAACCTTTGGATCAACAATCAGGCGCACTATACCACTAGACCAGTGTTTCCCAACCTTTTTTGGGCCAAGGCACACCTTTTACATTAGAAAAATCACGAGGCACACCACGGAACAAAAATGATACTGCCCTCTAGCAGAACAGCACTGTTACTACACGCTAAGTGAAATTGGTTAATCTTCCGCGGCACACCTGATGATTTCTCACGGCACACTAATGTGCCGCGGAACAGGGGTTGGGAAACACTGCACTAGACCACCACTGCCCCACAATAAACTTTCCAGTCTTAATTGATCTGAGGCCTAAATTATTCTAAAATAGTTAATTCACGAGGGCTTTAATTGTGTAGAGCTTTGACTAGTTATTTAACATTTGCACACACTGTCTGTTTTCTAGTGAATGTTTCTCAATTTTATAAAATCATATAGAATTTTTTAAAAAGATTTTAACAAAGGTCTAATACCATTGCCATCATGTACATTCATGAATCATATACTAGTACATCTTCAAAAAAAAAAGTCAAGCATTGAATCAGTGACACCTTTTAAAGATGTACCTGATGGCCTCTGGCCCACTTTTCTTTTATTAATAATCAGGTCATGGGGATAAGTGCATGGTATGACTGACAGGAGTCGACTGGCTGAGTCTCAACCTGTGCCTGTTTTATATTCATGTCTCTCCCTTGCTTGTCTCAGTGTGAATAGGCATGCACATCATTCCTTTGAAACTGTTTTCTCTTCCTGACAGTAAGAAGTATCTCCTTTTATTTGCACTAAAAATAAGTAGATGTGGTGGAACAGTATGGAAAATTCAGGGTCATGATCACAATCCAACCCAAAATAACAATTTTTAAAACACTGTTTAAACATATATTCTGTTAGCATTGATTAACTAATACCAACTATGGCAGATTGATGATCTCCTTCTGCTATAGCCAATCTGATGTGAAAAGCTTCATAATGTTTCAAAGGCAAGTTAAATATCATCCTGATGTGAAGATGACACTGCTGTGTGTAAATGACTGAAAATAAATCTGTAGTCATGTAGTAAAGGTAATATGAGTATTACAGACTACTTCTTTACTTTACTTTCAGTAAAGATTTGAATAGTACTAATTCATTTTACGATGCCATCCATAATTATTGGCACCCCTTGTTAAGATGTGTTCTTTAGCTTCTAATAAATACGTACAGGGTTTGTTTTCAACCTTTAATTCAAGTGCATTTATTTGGTGGTAAAAAAATATATATCTTGCATTAAGAAATAATTGTTTTACATCAAATCATGTGTGCCACAATTATTAACACCCCTGATGTAAAATAATTTTTTCTTAATGCGAGATATTCTCTTTCCCTCAGCAGAATCTCTCTAAATCAGGGTTCCCAATTTTTTGGCACTCACGACCCCTTACCTAAAAGTTTGAAAGTCATGCAACCGCTTACCGAGGGTTTACTATCAGCAGCTTAATTTTCCTTTTATTTTCTGTGAAGGAGAGGGAAATAAACATCTAAAAAAATTAAGAATCTTGTAATTATTTATTAGCAAATGAAATCACATTGGGCCAACCTGAATTAACAGAAAGAACATATATTCCTTAAAATAACATTAACATAGGCTTGTGGTGGCGCGGTGGCGTAGTGGTTAGCACGTCCGCCTCACAACAAGAAGGCCTGGGTTCGATTCAAGGCCTGTGCGTTTCTGTGTGGAGTTTGCATGTTCTCCCCGTGCTTGTGTGGGTTTCCTCCGGGTGCTCCGGTTTCCTCCCACAATTCAAAGACATGCACAGTAGGTTAATTGGCTGTTCTAAATTGCCCGTAGGTTCGCATTGTGCAGAAGGCTATGGCAAACCACTGCACTAATCCTGCCAAGAAAAGCCTCCATGAAGATGATAACCAGGGCGTTGTCCTTCATGGTGTGTCACCAATGGTCGTCCTACGACTCAGGCACTAGATAGATAGAGTATAGGTTTGAATATCTTTTCAACCCAGCTAGTGGGATACCTGATGTTGCATTTCAGGAGCAAGCTTTGAAATTCATGGCCGAGTGTTTGTTGTTTGTGTATTCAATTAGAAAATATACAAAAAACTTAAATAAAATCATGTTTCCAATCAAATGTCATATCACAACAGCATGCTTGCCAGACACAACTCACCTCTACTGCTTTCCTATCTCTTTGCTAAAATGAAATAAAAATGTTGAATAACGCACGCTTTGGCAACTGCAGATCTTACACTGATAACTTGTGGTGGGTGCAGGAGGAGTAATGATGGGGTAGGCATTGGTAGGGAGGGGAGGGAGCATGGCTAGTCACGCATACAACTACTACTGCATACAGTTGCAGACACACATTCACACAGGCACATTTACTCACAGGCACATTTACTCACAGGCATGCATACATACACCTATAATATCACCTAATGACATCACACTAATGTAGCACACATTTTGCTTTGGACCAAAACAAAAAAATGTAAGTGCATGAGAAATGTAACTGATGAAACAAATATATTGTTATCCTAAGCTACTTCTGACAAGGCTACGCCACTTCCCAGCCAAGGCTTCAGGACCCCCCTGCCAAGGCGTCGCGACCCCCCCCCCAGGGGCTCGTGACCCACCGGTTGGGAACCCCTGCTCTAAATCATCCGGCCACCTGGATCCTCTCCTCTGTACTCTTCTCTTCAGCTGACTCCACAATGGGTTTGATGTCTCGGGACTGAGAGGGCCATGGGAGGAGCTTGATTCTGTGTCTGGTGAATCATTTCTGTGTAGATTTGGCCACATGTTTAGGGTCATTATGTTGCTGAAGACCCAGTGTTATGACTCATTTTCAGCTTCCAGACAGAGGCCACCAGATTTGGATTTAAAATGTCCTGGTATTTCAACGCGTTCATGATGCCGTGCACCTTAACAAGGTTCCCAGGGCCTCTGGAAGAGAAACAAGCTCACAGCATCACTGATCCTCCCCCATACTTCACAGTGGGCATGAAGTGCTTTTCTGCATATGGGATGGGCGCCAGTCTCCCCACGTCCCGAATTAGGATTAAGCGATTCAGAAAATGAATTATGAATGAAAATTCACTTGAGTTGAAGGTTACTTTTTTTTTTTTTTTTTTACAATTTCCAGTGTGATAGTAGCTTTAGCAAACTAAAAAAAATGTATTTTAAATTTTGATTTATTTTATTACATCTTAATCAGGTGTAAACATAATTATGGAGGGTAGTGTACTATACAGAAAAGGTGCAGTTTGATTTGCCTGCTATCAGAGAATTAAACATTATCCTGAGTAAAAAATGCTTGAATCAAAACAAATATTGTGGACCAAAATAGACACTTTTAAAAGCAGATACAGGTATATTATTTTTTTTCTTTACCAACACAATTGAACAAGAATACAAGAAAGGCGATTTAAAAATTCTATCATTTCAATACAGTCGTCTCTCCTGAGCTGAAAGCATACATATATAGCACTTTCCATAGTTAGTATATTCTGTTGAAATTACTGCTTTAAACAGACCAGTGGCCCATACTGTGCAACGTTTTCCTTGTCATTCAAAAAAGGACGTTGCCTTCAAACTTTCAATACTTTCATAGTCCTCCACTTTCACCTCACCTCTGAGGGTGGAATCAAAAGTCACTCAACCCCCAAACACATTTTGATGCTGCTGTTATCAGCTCAGGATGGAGAATGTCTCTACTTTCAAAAAGTGAAAACAAAAACAAAGAAAAAAACTGTACTGGCTGGTTTTGTCACAAGTCAATTTTATCACCACTGATAGTCTTGTCCACTGGACTTTAGTAGATCTCTGAATTCGAAACAGTGGCTGGGCGTGGAAAAATTTTTGACGGGCAAGTACGTATGCGCAGAATGTACGTAATGTGGTTAAAATTGCCACCCTGAGGGGCAACAAAAGGAACATCATGGCGCAAGAAAAATTGTTCACATTAATATCAGTATACCTGCATAACATGGAATAAGAAATAGAATGACCTAATTATCAACGCTGACATTGTTTGAAAACAAAATGTAATTTTGTTGTTAAGATGTATAGCTGTCTCTTTCATTTAAATAGTACAATCTCTTCAAAGTGTTTTTTGTTGGCTCACCTTTGTTTCTGTTCTTCTTCACTGATTTCCTCACCTGAACAAACTATTGCAAAATCTACTTTACCACAAGCTGGCCGTTTGTTATTTTGAAGGAACAACTAGTTCCCACTGTAGCTGAGAGTTGAGCACAGATGTTCATTGACAGCCAAAGAACATTATAGTAATGCTGCTTTTTCCTTCACTCAGTGTTTCATTTTTCTCAGTGCAGGTTATTACTGATGGATCAGGACTTGAGCAATGACTAAAAACTAACCAGTTTTGAAAAGTTTGTGTGTTGGTTTATTACAAGTTTGGGTTGTTCTGTGTGTAATTTAAAAAGCTTTCATTTTGCCATCATCCCTCTTTTTACGCTTGGTATTCGTCTAAAAGGGATTAGTTTATTTGAAGCCCTGAGCAGAATGTGTGGGTTTCTTCACGCCTTTCTTCTAGCTACTGTTTTCCATGGTGCTAAAATGTGCAGTGCTTTCTAACCCTTGCCAATTGTAATTTGAGTCGCCAAGCAATCAGTTAGATGAAGTGGGTGGCAATACATGGAGGAACACTCCACTGTTCTGCATGTGCTATTTATCATGGGACAAAAAAGAGTGGGCTTCCCTTATGCATGCTTCTCAAACACGCCCACAACCAAGCACACTTATTCACACTGTGCTTAATAATACAACTAATAATAATAATAATAATAATAATAATAATAATAATACATTTGATTTTTATAACTCAAGTCATTTACAGTTAGAGAACCACATTTCATAACATACAAACACTTGAAAGTGGAACCATAATGTCAAAGATGCAGAACTGGGCTCAGTAACCAAATGATAAACATAAATAGAAATAAAACCCATGCAAATAAAAACATATGCATACTGTACAAGCATTGGGAAAAGCTTACTAGCTTCGCTCGAACAAAAAAATTCCTCATTGAAATTAGTAGGCAATGTAGGAAGTAAATAAATAATTAAAGTAAAATTTAAAGCCAATTTGCCTGGACTGTGGAGAAAACCAGAGTCCACACAGGAAACCCATGCAAGCACAGGGAGAACGTGCAACTCCACAGAAACACCTGAGCTCAGGAATCGAACCCGGGACCTTCTTGCTGTGAGGTGGACATGCTAACCACTGCACCACCATGCCAACTGCAAAGAAACAGACTTCTAAATTCTGTAGTTGACCGAGCCCACCCCACCCCCGGGCCTGCCTCTCTCTCGCGCTCTCTCACACACACACACACACACACACATTTTTTACTTCCTTTCAATAAATGGCTTTTTAATTCCAGAGTTGAATGTGAACATATACGTACACATATACACTCAGATGAGTTAGGAACATGGGAAATATAAGAAAGTCACACTGTTCGGTGCCTCCTCTTATTAGAGCTGTTTATGGTGTTGGATATGATCCCTCGTTTATTCTCAATCATCTTCACTGTATGTGTCCACTGTTTGAAAGTCTCTGCAGTACTTAAGCCTCAGGAATTGCTGTGTCTCAGCACATCGTCAAGCATATGCAATAGCGCTGAGGATAATTATGGATAATTGCTGTGGGAGAGATGGCTATGCTCATTACTCAGTGGCCAGTAAGGGTGGAAGGACAGCAAATGAGAGACAGAGAAAGAGACAGACAGAGAGAGAGAGAGAGAGAGAATGATATTACACACAACAGCAGGGACTTTACTCTGCATATAATTTGCCATATGCGCCTCCTTAAGATTGGCTTTCAGGTCCAAGTAGCCATATCTCAAAATTGTGCTATTGGAAGGTATATGTGTGTGTATTTACTTAATAAAAGACTATTTGAAGTCTGCTGGATGAAAAATATTAAATGGTGACTACTATCAGCAATGATCTGTACATCCATTCGGCTTGTCATTAGTTTGGCTTATGCTACTGAAGTTCTGGTGCATGCATATATATCTATTCTCTTCATGAGTTCCTCTATGATACCACAACAAGTTTTCTAAGTATTTTAGAACCATAGCTGTAATGATTTACCCCACTGAAGGATCAGCACTCACCAGTCAGTTACTAAAATGGTATCAACTCATGTTTACTGTACACTCCATATAATACTGCACATAATCAGAGTTCTCTGGTTATGACAAGATGCAGGTCATTCAATGTCCTAATATCTCAGTCTCTCTGGTACTGTCCTTTTTCTCATTTAACACATTGCTAAGACACACAGATGTTCTTGTTTGGATTTGCCCGGCACGGTGTGTTTGTGGTGTGTACTACAGATGTATTGTGGGGCCGGTGGCATAGTGGTTAGGGTTCGGCACTCATGATCACGAGATTGTGTGTTCAAATCCCAGTTAGACCCTCACTGAGCGAAGACCCCTGGGCAAGGTCTTAACCATAAGTGTGCCTCTGTTCACCCAGCAGTGTAAATAGTAGTCCCAGCAAATGAAAAATCCAGGTTACGAAAAACATTTTCCGAAATGTTTTGTCTCTGTATACGTAACAAGTTCTCCTTACAAAATGCACCAAACATACCATTCAAACATTCAAATACGCCATTCAAACAATGCATGAGCTGCTCTCCCATTGACTGTCTTCTAACATCTCGCCCCGCTGGCCTCCCATTGGTAGAAGGGGTGACACAGCTCCCCTCCATTGGCTATCTCCTAACATCCCGCCCCGCTGGCCTCCCATTGGCTAGGAGGGATGACGCAGCTCCCCCATTGGCTATTATGGAACACCCATAATGCTTTTCGTGTAAAGGACAGAGTTACTGTTGTTTCATGAGTTTTTTGAGTGTGCTCATTGTAACTTTATCTTTTGGCTCAGGCTTTTAACCTTTTATAAATATTTGTAAGATTATAACTCTGCTAAGAAGACATGGTCAACACATGCACGCACACACACACACACTCACACACACACACACACACACACACACACAATTCCCAGTGCAAGTGAAAAGAAGTGGGCTCGTGGCATGCGGTTGAGTGATAACGCAAGGGAATATGGCCAAACCCGTCTGCCATCGGTACGATATTGAAACAGAAGGAGGTCTTAAAAAGTATGCTTCATGTAAAATGCGGTTCGACTCACGAAAAATCCAGGTTCCGAAAAAGGCTCTGGAACGGATTAATTTCGTAAGGTGAGGTATCACTGTACCAGTAAAAAATATACTGGGAAGGTAACCTGCGGACTAGCGTCCCATCCAGGAGGAGTTGTACTTCTAGTTGCTTTACGCTATGGAAATCAGGGATAAGCACCGGCTTGATGAGCCACTGATGGCTCGAGTATAAAAATCCCAAAGGACTTTAGCTTTTACTGCTGATGTATATGGCTGATTTTATTTTGTGTAATGTGCCAGAAGGCATTATGACCTGCATTAAGACTCAAGTAAAGCATGCATCGCATAGAGTTACCAAATTATACTCATCAGTATTCAAACCTGAGAAATAATTAAGGACTTTCGTTTAATTTAGGCCCCCAGTGCAGCTAACTTGGTTATCAAAGGCCAGCCATGTGTCTCACTGTCTATGGTGAGAGGCATGTAAAAGAATCATTGTTGACTTTCATAAAGAGTGTAGGCTACATTGCTGTCAGTGTGTTTCTGCCCTGCAATGGCCCCGCGTGCTGTCCAGGGTGTACTCTACCCTTACCCAGAGTCAGCTGAGCTGGGTGCCAGCCTCACCACGGACCATAATTATGATTAATCGGTTGACAAAAAATGTATAAATAAACATTGAAAATATACAGTTTTAGAAATGGGTTAATTTTTTTGGTGGAAACTTCAAAGGGAAATAAATTTGCAATAGGATTTCGTGTAACAGCTAATACAGAGAGAAGCACTGAGATAGGAGTCAAGTGTGGTGGTCATAAAATCATGATTAAGCACATTAGCTACACAAGCCAACAATGACATTCCAGTTTGCTGGCTTGTAGATTGTGCATGTCCGTCTCACAGCAAGAAATTCCTGGGGTCAATGATTTTCAGTGTGGAGTTTCAGTTTGCATGCTCTGCTCATGCGTATGTGGGTTTCCTCCAAGTACTCCTGTTTCTCCTACAGTCCAAAGACATGCACATTAGGCTAGCTGGTTGTTCCAAATTGTTCCCTAAGTGTGAATTTGAATGTTTGTGTGTATTGGCCCTATGATAGACTTTAAGCCATTCAATGTGTACCCTACATTCACCCAGAGTCGGCTGAGATAGGCTCCAGCCACTCATCGACCCTATTAAGATGCTGTATAGCCATTTAGAAAATGAAAGCATGCATGGTATAAAAGATTTTTCTTGCTCACTCACGAAATGCTTCTTTATTCTTCTTCAAACATTTACACAGCCTTCCTATTTTTCTTCTGCTGTTGGTCTTGTACTACTTGCAATTTTTATTCTGTAAGGCAGCCTTGGAGCCTCTAGCAATTAGCCTAATTATTATTATAAGAAGAAGCAGTAGTCATACTCATTAAATAGCTAAGCTAGGATCTATTTACTTATTCAACGAGGTCACATTTCTAAAACTTTTAACATGTGATGTTTGATCAAGAAAGTAAAATGACATCTACTTATGTCTGACACGATAATACCAGAATCTATGATCAACCACAAATCCCAAAAGACATTGCAGCCTACAACCATGACCATGGTGGATTCTATCTCCTGAACACAGGATCAAGGCTCACCTGAATCCTGATCAAGCACAGCTAGACCTGGTCTCCCTTTATCACACACACACACACACACACACACACACACACACACACACACACATATAAACACCAATATAATGCACACTTAAGTATTCAAATTGTGAGAGGAAGCGTGGCAAACAGACACTCGCCAAATACGAGTGAAACTGCTAACAAGCGAGTGTACCTGATAGGTGCTGGTCCGTATTAGCAAGTGTGACCTGGAACTCATAGAATCCATAAAAAGTGAAAAACGATGTTACATGTCACACAAGAAACAATGTGAAATACATTGTTAGATAATTTGTGCTTTTTTTAAATACATTTTTTACCCTCAAAGATGCATGTCCATTTACAGGCTAATTGCAAATTGTATTGACCAGTGGTAATTCAGGGCTACTTGTCCATACCAATCAGTAGAAATATCCATGAGTTTGCCACATTGGAGAAGTAGCCTTGTCTCGTAGCCAAGTCTTGTTGTCTATGCTTGTTTATCTGGTATGGTCTTTGTTCCTTGGCTTCTGAATCTCACTTTATCTTAATTTGCATGTTTGTTAATTATATACACTGAAAAACTGATTCAGGATTTTGTACTTCTGTTCTGCTCACGCTGACTGCTTTCTCAGTGGAATTGAGCCTTGGGATTTCAGTGTAGTTTTATGCGTTATCATATATATGTCATAGAAAGTGCAGCCCTCATAACTCTTCTTCC
Source organism: Plotosus lineatus (assembly GCA_024760905.1). Taxonomy (NCBI): domain Eukaryota; kingdom Metazoa; phylum Chordata; class Actinopteri; order Siluriformes; family Plotosidae; genus Plotosus; species Plotosus lineatus. The sequence goes on along the minus strand of CM045737.1, from coordinate 20,598,954 downwards.
TTGCTGAGACAACACAATCACACTTCTCTGACCTTCCCTTGCTCTTCCTATCACTCCTCCTGCAAACATACTGTCGGGTCTGGAAGTCTGAGGCCACTACCTAACGCTGCTTTTTTGATCAGTTTTACAGTTAATGGCTCTTGTCAAACCAAAACAAAAAACACCACTCTCGCTTAACCTCCCAAACATCGCATGCCTATTGATTGAAAGTGGAGAACTACAATCTGCAAAGCAATATTATCTACAGTACACTCACCCTGAATCAAAAAGGCTTTTAAATGAGCTTAGCCTTGTGGGTACAATCGGCAGTACAAAACATTTTTCAGCTGGATTTTCTTGTTTACATATACAGCAAGACTGCTTTTCTTTTGATGGATTTGAGTGCATGAAAGCAAACTTTGCAGACTAAGGCTGCTTTAGTATGCGAAAGTAAAAGCTGACGAGAGAGCAAGGCTGATTTCACAAGTCAAATGATGTAACAGAAAACTTTGAGAGCAAAGCAAATCTTTCAAATAAAAGTTATTGAAAAAAAAATAAAGCTAACTAACCAGTAAAAGCTACAATTTAAACAAATACCATGAGTAATAAATTGCAAACCAGCAAAAATGAAGGGAAAAAAAAACTAGATGGTGAATCACATAAACCGTTTCGAGCCTTTGGTTCCACTATGGTGGATCAACATGACTTTCATGAAGTACAACTCCCGGCAACCTTCAAGGTGGATGTGAAGGTAAATGGCTGTGTGTGTGTTGACCCTGTGATGTACTAGTCCTTCTCAAAAAATTAGCATATTGTGATAAAGTTCATTATTTTCTGTAATGTACTGATAAAAATTAAACTTTCATATATTTTAGATTCATTGCACACCAACTGAAATATTTCAGGTCTTTTATTGTTTTAATACTGATGATTTTGGCATACAGCTCACGAAAACCCAAAATTCCGATCTCAAAAAATTAGCATATCATGTTCAGGTCATCTAAACGAGCTATGAACCTAATCATCTGAATCAACCAATTAACTCTAAACACCTGCAAAAGATTCCTGAGGCTTTTAAAAACTCCCAGCCTGGTTCATTACTCAAAACCGCAATCATGGGTAAGACTGCCGACCTGACTGCTGTCCAGAAGGCCATCATTGACACCCTCAAGCAAGAGGGTAAGACACAGAAAGAAATCTCTGAGCGAATAGGCTGTTCCCAGAGTGCTGTATCAAGCCACCTCAGTGGGACGTCTGTGGGAAGGAAAAAGTGTGGCAGAAAACGCTGCACAACCAGAAGAGGTGACCGGACCTTGAGGAAGATTGTGGAGAAGGGCCGATTCCAGACCTTGGGGGACCTGTGGAAGCAGTGGACTGGGCTACAGGTGTCGCATTCCCCAGGTCAAGCCAGTTTTGAACCAGAAACAGGGGCAGAAGCGCCTGACCTGGGCTACAGAGAAGCAGCACTGGACTGTTGCTCAGTGGTCCAAAGTACTTTTTTCGGATGAAAGCAAATTTTGCATGTCGTTCGGAAATCAAGGTGCCAGAGTCTGGAGGAAGACTGGGGAGAAGGAAATGCCAAAATGCCTGAAGTCCAGTGTGAAGTACCCACAGTCAGTGATGGTCTGGGGTGCCATGTCAGCTGCTGGTGTTGGTCCACTGTGTTTTATCAAGGGCAGGGTCAATGCAGCTAGCTATCAGGAGATTTTGGAGCACTTCATGCTTCCATCTGCTGAAAAGCTTTATGGAGATGAAGATTTCATTTTTCAGCACGACCTGGCACCTGCTCACAGTGCCAAAACCACTGCTAAATGGTTTACTGACCATGGTATTGCTGGGCTCAATTGGCCTACCAACTCTCCTGACCTGAAGCCCATAGAGAATCTGTGGGATATTGTGAAGAGAAAGTTGAGAGACACCAGACCCAACACTGTGGATGAGCTTAAGGCCGCTATCGAAGCATCCTGGGCCTCCATAACACCTCAGCAGTGCCACAGGCTGATTGCCTCCATGCCACGCCGCATTGAAGCAGTCATTTCTGCAAAAGGATTCCAGACCAAGTATTGAGTGCATAACTGAACATAATTATTTGAAGGTTGACTTTTTTTTTGTATTAAAAACATTTTTTTATTGGTCGGATGAAATATGTTAATTTTATGAGATAGGAATTTTGGGTTTTCATGAGCTGTATGCCAAAATCATCAGTATTAAAACAAAATGAAAAACCTGCAATATTTCAGTTGGTGTGCAATGAATCTAAAATATATTAAAGTTTAATTTTTATTAGTACATTGCAGAAAATAATGAACTTTATCACAATATGCTCAATTTTTGAGAAGGACTAGTATGTATACCCCACCTTCATCCAGTGTTGGCAGAGATAGACTTTAGTCTGCTTGTGAAGCTAGTAGGCTTACGCAGCTTGGCAAATGAGTGAACGAGTTAGAGCGTCCTTCAGAGACACCTGAGTGCTGATTGCACACAATCACGAACAAAAAATTTTCGACTAGATGCTAATTTTTGAATGTCTGTACTTACTGCATCTTTTCTTTTGTAGTTTTATTCTGGTTAATGATCTTGTTTTGTCTTTTCAAATCTTACATTTTTGATTTTCACATTGTGTGAGCTGCTGATTGCCTTAAATCCTTTTTTATAATATACTATGATTTTGCCTAATGACTTGGAACTGTCTCAAAGAAAGTATTTAATAACCTGCTTAAACTGCAATTTCATCCGTCTCGAACCCCAGCACCCCTTCTCCGACAGCCTCGGGTAAACATTAATGGCTTGGGTGTAAGAGGATTTGACAATTCTGATTCTCTGCCTGTGGTCTTATATTTCTTTTAGCTATAATTGAACTAATAACCTGGAAGTGTTGGACAGAATGATATCAATCATGTATGTTCAGAATAGTAGGCCATGCAGAGGCAAACATTTTTCAGTTTTATTACATGACCAACTTATATAAGTGTTTTATGAGATTTTTTTTTTTCCATAAACAAAGAATATGTTACTGTATTTGATATTGTTCTGCACATGCTTTTTTTAAAGTCAGAATAACAAGAAGCTTTGTGGTGAGCCATAGATATAAACTAGACAGGGACATTTTTATTGGATGGTAGAGGCAAAGGAATATAAAACAACATGCCACTATAATACATACTGGCACAGACAAAATCACATTCCTGCACTAACATTAAACACTTAATTTAAAAAAAAAACACATTGAACTTCAAAATAATGAGCAACCGCAGGGGTCCACAGGTATTCAGAGCAGTGCCTATTTTATTGAAGCACAACGGTACAACAATACAATATTTCTCGGATCCTAACCATTGGGAATTGTGACTCATTCTGCCTGCTATCTCAGCTCTCTCTTTTTTTTAGCTTTTAAACATATTTATTATACTGCTGTTATGCAAACATCAGTTTTTTCAACTTGGTAGAATCCAGTGGAGTAATATCACTCTCTGGTAACATCACTGCTGGATTCACTCATACTCATTATGACAGTATGCTTCTGTTCCCTAATTTTAATTTTTCTATTTTACAGGATAATAAATCTACTTTTAATGATATGCTGCCATTCTTGTATCCTTTCTCCAGTTGAGTTTCTTGCCGAACATTTATAAAAGCGGATTAATGAGCAACCAGGCATCACAAAGCATACAGCAAACTTCATCGATTCTCTTGAATAAGTTCCTCCACTTATAAAATTCTTATTTGCGACAGCAAGCAACCTTGCCAGGACTTAATATGCTTTAGGGTTTGATTGACACTGTGATATCACCGCAATGAGAACCTCAGGGTGGAAAACCCCAAAATCTCTCATCTCCGCATGAGGTTATGTAACTCTTATCAGACGAGTAAAAATAAGTTTTGCCTTTTTTTTTTTTTTTTTTTTATACCCATCCAGATAAGATCAGTGATTTTTCAGTGCTCTGGGAAAATGCCAAGCATCCCATATATGAGGAGGTTTATAAAAAAAATAAAAAAAAGAAAGAAAGAGGTTCTGATGATGTGATGGCTAATCTCAGATTATCTTTGGAGACTGGCCAAGTGCACAAATAAAGGCATTCATTTGAGACGTCAATAAAAATGGCATTTTACACACACACACACACACACAACACACACACACACACACACACACACACACACACACAAATAAAATTGCTAGTCAGTTTGCAGCATGGATTGCAAGACCTACTGCAATGTTATAGTCATGGTACAGTGTTTTCTCCAGAGACCTCTGTACCAAGACCAATGAAAAGTGGGCAGTCAATGTTCAATTCCATTTCTGTGGTTACAATGACATCTCTGATTGCTTGTGGTAAGGAGAGGCAGTGCTCAGTAGATTATGTTATTCTCAATAATTATCTTTTTAATGGTTATTGTGAAGGACATTGTTCTAGGAAACTCACTGAAGACTAGTTTATGTCCTTTATATAGCTTATCAAAACACATTTTAACAAATACTGCACATATCTCTTTCAATAACCGAAGGTGTTTCCGATGGTGTGTGTGTGTGTGTGTGTGTGTGTGTGTGTGTGTGTGTGTGTGTGTGTGTGTGTGTGTGTGTGTGTGTGTGTGTGTTTGTTTAGAATCCAGGTATTAATGTTGTGGGGACCTGTGTCTGTCTCCATATTCATATTATGGGGACTTCTCTTCCTTGGGAGAAAAAGCATATGTGCCCATACTAAAATTACTATATTTCAAGAAGAAATTATATTTTAGGGTAAGTGTTAGATAAAAGTTGTGGTAAAGGTTAGGGTTGGTGATGGACTGGTTATGGACAGGATTAGCACAGGTCTTCAGGAAATGAATATGATTATCTATTGAGCACTGAAGTTATGGAAATCTGTGTGTGTGTGTGTGTGTGTGTGTGTGTGTGTGTGTGTGTGTGTGTGTGTGTGTCGTATCTAAAACCAATTTGTGCACACAAAGGTATGAATATCTGATCTTTTTTAAATTGTTGGTACATTTGGATGGTTTCCACAAAGACCTCAAGTTGTCTTTAAAATAAATATAGAAATGAACTAAAAGAGCTAAAGAATTCTCCTGTGTGTAACAGGGTTGGGATTAGAGTTAGAAGCAGAGATAGCATTAATTAGTTATATAGAAATATCTCAGTGGAAGGTTCTCACAAATATAGAAATACACCTCTATGTGTGTGTGTGTGTGTGTGTGTGTGTGTGTGTGTGTGTGCACGTGCGTGCGTGTGTGCGTGTATGCGCAAGCAATGCATTCTAATCCAGTGTGGATAATTACACTGACAATCAGAGGTTGTCACCTTTGCATTCAGAATTAATCTTCAATTAAAGGCTATTAACACTTAAGGGGGTCACTATGGGGCAGCAAGCAGGTGGAAGACAAGTGATTACAAGCAAAAAAAAAAAAAAAAAGTGAGAAGAAGAGTGTTTTCTTTCACTCAATAAGCCAAACGAGTTTACTGTCACTGCTGATAAATTAGTGCAGGGTGGCATGTACACTCCACTCAGTCATGCTGGCAACACGACGGTGAAAATATAGATACTGAGCACAGACATGCTAATGGCTGTGGTTAACAATTTTTCTAGTTAGCATGCAAGTCTGTTGTTCTGGTAGCCTCAGGGTGCAGTACGAGAAAAAAAGGCATTTTAAGTATCTTGAGTACAGTATTCATATTTTCAGTAGTGTTGGAACATGGCTAAGTAAATGCCTCACTCGGTTGTTAGAGCAAAGTACCTATGTGTACTTTCTAAGGTCCTACAGTGCAGATGTTACAACAAGGTTACAAAAAATCTTGAACATACCACATAGCACCATTAAATCCAGCATCACAGAATATAAAGAACATGGCAACACGCAATGTTTTTCCTTAAGGGCCATCCACAAAACTCACAGATCAGGCAAGGAAGGTTTTTATCAAAGAGGCAACAAAAAGAAACAAAGTTCCACACCGAAAATGTTGAATCTCTCCAAACGTCACAAAATTGGGGGGTTTTCAGAAAAAGCCACTGCTTCATGGAGGGAAAAGGCACATTTATTTATTTATTTTATTTATTTTTTTATTTTGTGATTTATTTATTTTACATGATTTTTTTTTTTTTTTGGCGAACTCTAAATGTGCCTTTTCCCTCCATGAAGCAGTGGCTTTTTCTGAAGGCCCCCCAATTTTGTGACGTTTGGAGAGATTCAACATTTTTGGTGTGGAACTTTGTTTCTTTTTGTTGCCTCTTATATTTTCCAGCCAGTACAAGTAAATAACTCCCAACACCCCAAGAATACTGCCCCATAATGAAGTATGATGGTGTATCATGCTGTGGGAATGTTTTTCATTAGTAGGAACAAGTATTATGGTCAGAATTGTGGGAATGATGGATGGTGCTAAATACAGGTAAATGCTTGAGGAAACGAAATTCATGAAAGTGGAGCAGTTTTGCGTTGAAGAAAGAAAAAAAAACATGAGTAGATGTGCCAACAGAGACATTCCTGAGAGACTTGCAGGTGTAATCATTAGAATACTTTACTGATCCTGGACAAAATTGTGTGCATACAATTGCTCCATACAAAGTAAGAATGAGATGAAGTATTGATAAAGAAAAATTACAAATATTTCTATGTATGCAAATAAACGTATGGTATCTCCATCTGTGTGTGTGTGTGTGTGTGTGTGTGTGTGTGTGTGTGTGTGTGTGTGTGTGTGTGTGTGTGTGTGAGAGTCTGAAATTAGAAGTTACTAATATCTATATAACCCGATACAGAATGAATACTGTCAGTAGTGTTGTCAGTATGATAAACAATAGAATGTCAATATACAGTCGGCCCTCTACTTACGAAATTAATCCGTTCCAGAGCCTTTTTCGTAGCCTGGAGTTTTGTAAAACTCGTGATTCGTTCCAAGGCTCCCAAGACTGCCCCATAAACCCTTTAAAAATGAAAAAAGTACACTAATTTTTTATGAAATATGTGTTAAAAGTAAAAGAAATTATTTATTCAACCATTTCAACATTTTATTAACATATTAAACCGTTCTATTAACATATTTAGTAATTAAACCATTATTAAACATTTTTTATTAATGCACACACACACACACACACACACACACACACAAAACACCATCTGTCTCTATCTCTCTCTATCTCTCTCTGACTCTCTCTCACACACAGACAAAACTCTTCCTTTCTCTGGTGTGTTTTGCCGAATGCAGACTCCGCCCACACGCAGCGCACAATGATGGAGCAACTCTATTTAAATGTTTGAATGGACGGGATGTTGTATTTAAAGTGGAATTAGAGTGCCTGTTTGAAAGATCAGAGGTCCTGATTCAATAGTAACTTGCTTCCTTATGAGATCAGAGGTCTTTATTAAAGCAAATACACACACAACACTGTCTCTCTCTCTCTCTCTCTCTCTCACTCTCTCTTTCTCTCTCTCTCTCTCTCTCACACACACACACACACACACACACACACACACACAAAACTCTTCCTTTCTCTAGTGTGTTTTGCTGAATGCGGGCTCCACCCACATGCAGCACGCAGCTGGCGAAACAATTCTATTTAAATGTTTAAATGGACGGGATGTTGCATTTAAAGCTGAATTACAGTACCTGTTTGAAAGATCAGAGGTCCTGATTTAATATTAACTTGCTTCCTTGCGAGATCGGAGATCTTGTCCCACGGAGCACTCTGTTTTCCTTCTGCTTCAATATCATTTTGAAATAATCGCCTCCATCACTGTATTTCCGCTTTTCTGTATTTTCCGGGTCCATGATGGATAACGAAATATAACATTGCAATGATCAATCTCAAAATAAACTTACGAGCCAACATTCCTGTTCAACTCTCCTCTCTCACGCGTGTGACAAACAGGAAGTATGGGTACAGGAAGTATGGGTACAGTTCAGCTGCCTCCTGGCCAATGGGAGGCCAGTGGGTCGGGATGTTGGGAGACAGCCAATGAGAGATCAACTCGTGCATCATTTGAATTTGTGAATGGCGCGTTTGAATTTTTGAATGGCGCCTTTGGCGCTTTTCGTAAAAAGAAGTTGTTTTCGTAAAAAGAGGAAGAAATTTTAGGAAAATGTTTTTCATAACCAGGATTTTTTGTACTCAGAGGTTTGCGTAAGTAGAGGGCCGATTGTATAACAGTGGATGTAGTTATACAGTTTATTGGCCACGGGTAGGAATGATTTCCTTTGTTGTTCGGTGGAGCAATTAGGTGGTATCAGTCTCTCACTGAACCTGCTCCTGTGACTGATCAGCAAGTTGTGAAGTGGGTGGGAGGTATTGTTCAGTACTGTCTTTATGTTGGACAAAATTTGCCTCTCCGACACTACCATCAGAGAGTCCAGCTACATCCCCGTAATGTTATTAGCTTTGTAAATCAGTTTGTTCAGGCTATTTGCATTTGCAACTCTCAGCCTGCTGTCCCAGCATGCAACAGCATGAGGATAGCACTGGCCACAACAGAATCATAGAATATCCTGAGTAGTGTCTGACAGATGTAACAACCTGACAGATTTCAGACAGAAGCAACCTTAGACACCAAGATAAAGAGACGGCTCTGGCTCTTCTTGTAAAGTGCGGGAGTGTTTTTTCCCCAGTCTTGTTTAAGGTCAACATGAACTCCAAGGTATTTATAATTCTCCACCATTTCAACATTGATGCCCTGGATGGACACAGGGCTCGCTGGTGTTTTGGATTTCCTAAAATCCACAAACCTTGGTCTTTGTCACATTTACGCTGCAGATGAGGTGCAGTAAGCAGAGGGGAAGGGAGGGTGGTGTGGTAGGGGGTTTCAGAATTGCTCCTGAAAAGTTAAAAAGGGGCTGAGTAGTATCCACAGTGACGAATTTGTTCAACATATTCAGTTTGTTAGCCCCGTCCTCACTGTGCTTAGCTCCTCTGATGATGGTGACCTGAAACCAGTGATGGTCTTCATACCTCTTCAAATCTCTCTCATGTTATGTTGGAGTTTCCACTCCAGCTTTCTCCTGTACTTGTCCTTAGCTTCTCTCATCTTGACTCTTCGTGAACTTTGGATCATTCTCAGCTCCTCTCTGTTGAAGGCCCTGAATACCCTTTTCTTGTTATTAATAAGGACTTTAATGTCTTTAGTCACCCATGGCTTGTAATTTGGGTAACAAAAGACTATCTGACCTGGAACAGTGGTGTCGGTGCAGAAATTTATGTGGTGTGAAATACACTTCAGTGAGCCCATTACTGTCAAATCCATGGGGATTTCAGAGAGCCTGCCAATCTGTTACTTGAAAGCAGTACTGTAGTTCCTCCAAAGTCTCCTCCAGCCATCTCCTAACAGTCCTTGTAGTAACAGGCTGCCTCTTTACAACAGGCACAGTTGTGGTCTGATCTCCCAGTGGGGGGAGAGGGAACTGTATCCTTAGTGTTTGCATACTGCAGGTCTGAAGTTTGTTCCCTCTGGTGTGACAGTCCATGTATTGCACAAAGTTCTGCAGTGTAATGTTATGGAGACAAGGTTGAAATCACCTGCGATCAGAGTGAAAGCTTTGGGCTGCTGCATCTGGAACCAGGTTATGGTAGCATTAACAGTGTCCCATGCAGTTGTGAGGTTGGCAGAATGAGGAATATAAACAACCACTAACACGACATGGGAACATTCCCTAGGCAAATAATATTGTCTGAGTCAAACAGCACATAATATAATGTCCTCAACTCCACTCTGATGGTTATGTGGGTGGGTTACACCATCTGTTATTCACAAGAACTGCAAGCCCCCCCCCCTGATTACCACTCATAGTGCAGGCTCTGTTGGCCCAAGCAGTGCGAAAGTGCACAATGGAGATGTTGTCATCAGGAATTACCATAGTAATTAAGTATGGTAGTAAGTAGCTCTTCCATAAGATCAGACCAGACATATTAACCTTTACTCCATACACATATCAATGAGTCTTGGACACTCATGGCACTCTTTCTAGTTCAATTAATGTTATTCACTTCTGTCAATGGCCATAATGTTTTTTAGTGGTATGACTAATTAATGTGTATATAGCAGCACAGTAAAAATTCTTTGCCTGTCCCAGTTTGTTTGGAAGTTGGGGTGACAGTGCAGGGTTAGCATGATACAGCATATCCCTGGAGTATTTCGGATTAAAAGCCTTGCTCAAGGGCTCAAAGGTGGCTGCACCAAGACCGTAATAAAATGATAACACCTTAGAATTTATAAAATATTTATTATAAAATAAATATTCACATTTTAATGGAAATTCCATGCGATATATTTTCAACTTGGTCTGGATTCTTATAGATCTTCCCTGGTGAGAGGAGTTACTAGCACGTTCCCTCTAATGTGACAGGATTTTGAGTGCTCTCCTCTAATCCAGCTCCCTTTAAATTCAGTGACATTTCAGAGCAGCTTAACAGATTTTACAGCAACCTTTTTCATGGCTCACATGCTTTATGGGGCGTTTTTACATTTTTCTTTTTTAGCAGAAAAGCACTCACTCCCAAGAAATGCTAGCAGACAACAGGGGAGCATCATGAGAGATATGTAGCTGAATGTTTCTTTTGTAGAGATGATATGCTAACGTCTGCTGTTCTGAGACCAAGAACATGACTCTGATCTTAGCTGATGACAGAAATCATGTGGATATTTTATACATTGGGTATTATTTTTGGAAAATATTCAAAGACATCTGATGTTGATGATAACGTTGAATGTTGCTATTCCCAACAGAATAATTCTCCTCCTACCTCCTCCTAATGAGGTGTTCATTGGGTTAAATTTAAATGAGTGTCAGAAATCCTTCCACACTGCATGTTGGTGCAGTTGGTAATGCTGCCCACTCACAGTTCCATTGTCCCTTATTTAATCCTACACTCAAGTTATTGTGAATGAGTGTTTCTTCTGGAATCTTCAGTTTTGTTTCGACAAAAAAAAAAGCCAATAAGTAAATTGTCTAAGACAACTTGACCACTAGATGAGAAAAAGTGTGTGAATTGGATCCTGATATGGACCAGCATTCCATCCAGTGTGTATTTCCAACAGTGTTCCAGAATAGGATTGAGCTGCATTACAACTCTAGAGAATAAATTAGAAAATTGTACTTCTGTTATCTATCACTTTCCACACCTTCTGTGATAACACAGTTCCAGTTGTATTAATTGGCCTTCCCCACTTGCTATTTAACTAGTATTGATTTAATAATGATGATAATCAAACATCTCTGTTTACTGAGCACACCATGCAAAAGTGAGTTTTTCTATTTGTAGCTCTAGTTTTTTTTTTCTCTCTTTTTGAGAACAAACCTCCAAGTTGCAGACTGTGAGGCACAAAGACATTGTCTTTTTTCCCCCCTAAACTTTTTTTTTATTATTAACGGACACATTTCTTGTCATAGTTACGTTTAATATTTTAAATGATGTAACTTCATTCATTCATTCAGTTTCTAAATTGCTTATTCCTAATTAGGGTTGTGGGGAGGCTGGTGCCTATCTTAGCCGACTGGGTGAAAACAGGGTACACCCTGAACTGCTCACAAGGCCATCACAGGGCCAACACGCACACAAAACCATTCACACTTACATCACAGGGTAATTTGGAACAGTGAGTTAGTCAACTGTGCATGTTTTGGGACTGAGGGAGGAAACTGGAGAACCCAGAGGAGAACCCACACAAGTACAGGGAGAATATGTAAACGCTATACAGAAATGCCCCGAACCCAGGAACTGAACCTTTACTGAAAGGCAGATGTGGTAACCACTGCTCCACCAACACGGGTGGCCTCGGAATAAACAACATTTTTCAATCTTGACATTAGTGCAGCTTTCAGGTGACTAAGATCCCTTTGTTTTTACAGCCATTTGTTTTGATCTCTTATGTTTCATCATTGGTTGTTTGTCATTGTTTCATAATTATTCTCACCTGTTTCCTATTTCCCCTTGATTGTTCTGCCTATTTAGACCATCACAACCACCGACAAACATTAATTAGAATTTGTGAATTCAACAACACTTTGTTATAACAAGACTGATGACATTATTACTGTCATCATCATCATTATCATCCTCATCATCTCTCAAACTGATGGATGAGGAACTAGAGGAGAATTCTATTAATGTGGTTCTTAAGTTTAATAAGAACAAAGCCTCCTTAAAGTTGCCGCACTATTCAGTGAAATGGATTACCTTCTTCTCACTAACAGGAGAGCAGTGCCATTACTTTTTCAAGCTCCTCTTCTATCTGTGGCTGATAAAGAGCTTCCAGCAAAATGGGATGTGTGTGTGTGTGTGTGTGTGTGTGTGTGTGTGTGTGTGTGTGTGTGTGTGTGTGTGTGTGTGCGCATGTGCGTGTGTGTGTGTGTGTGAGAGAGAGAGAGAGAGAGAGAGAGAGAGAGTGTGTGTGTGTGTGTATGTGTGTGTGTGTGTGTGTGTGTGTGTGTGTGTGCGTGTGCATGTATGTGTATGCATGCATGCATGGCTTTCGACTTCCAGGCCCCAAATTAAATGGTCACGGTAGACTTGTCCATTTACCAAAGCCTCCATGTCCTTGCCTGTGATTTCTCGGTGATTTATGCAACATGGATGGCAGGAACTGGCTTGTACTGGCCTTTCACCAAATGAACCCATTTAGTTGTGAGGAATTATGGGGTGCAAGCACTGTGTGTTATGCTGTAAAGCATCCAAAACCTCTATTTTTATTCTTATTTATGGACACACGAATTCAGATGATGGGTTTACATGAACCTATACGTTTGCATTATATTTTATAATATTCATTGTATATCATATCATATTTTTTCTCTCCTGTAGCTGTAGAGTTATTCTTGCTCTTGTTACCTTAGAAGGTGGCTGGGGATCCCACAGTGTTTTTCTTCAACAGGACTGTATTTTAAATCAGCAAAGCTTCGATTGTCACTTTCATCAGTTGTGGAGGAATTCAAGGTAGGGAAGGCACAACTGATGATGACTCTTGAGAGATTCTAAAGATGCAAAAGTTTGTGAAGCAGGAGTCGAAATTCAATCAGGAAACAAATGGAGGGCAGCTGAAGCTGTAGAACAGGGGTCGGGAACCTATGGCTCTCGAGGCAAAATGGCTCTTTTGATGACTGCATCTGGCTGTCAGATAAATCAGGTGGCCTTTCTTAACAGAAAAACTGATACATAATTTTGCTGTCCTTTAAATAAAAATACAGAAAAAAAGCCATAAAATAAAAGAAAAACATAAATAAATCTCACGCATTTCAATCTATACATTTATTTTCAATGCCACTTGTCGCTGTGGCGTGCAGCAGAGAGCCAATCCTTTCTGTACTCCAGTGTGTGGGCGGGGCCGATACCTTGAAACTCTAATTTTATTGGATTATATGCACTGTCTATGGTGAGAGGCATGTAAAAGAACCATTGCTGATTTTCATAAAAGAGTAGGCTGCAAAGCCGTCAGCGTGCTTCAGTCCCTTGCTAAAAGGGTTGTGTGTGAGGAAGGGCACACACACACACACACACACACACACACACACACACACACACACACACAGACGCATTACAATGTATACAATACACATGTTTTATCCAAGCGTTGCAGGCCACGCCCACAAGACATGGAATTCAAAGCGCATTCCCTGCTTGACAAAGGAGGCCCAAACTCAACTTTAACTTGATTCCTTGAGGGATTGGAATTCCAGATGAGCTCAAATGCGCCCACATTTATTAAACATTTACTGAATTAAACAATTTAAAAAACTAAACTAAAAACTAAAGAGTTAAGCCTCTCTCTCTCTCTCTCTCTCTCTCTCTCTCTCTCTCTCTCTCTCTCTCTCTCACACACCTTGTGCACACACACACACACACACTATTTCTCTCTATCACACACACACACACACACACACACACACACACACACACACACACACATGGACGGGATGTTTTATTTAAAGCGAAATTACAGTACCTTTTGAAAGATCAGAGGTCCTCACTGTATTTCCCCTTTGAGGTCTCCTTCTGGTTCTGCGTCATCCCTCCTAGCCAATGCGAGGCCAGCGGGGTGGGATATTGAGAGACAGCCAATAAGAGAGCAACTCGCACATCGTGTGAAATTTTGATTGGCGCGTTTGAATTTTGAATTTCCTTTGGTAAGAGGGGGTTGTTTTGGTTTCCTGGGGACGTAAATGTACTTCATAACCCGGGGATTCCATACCCAGGGGGCCGACTGTATGTATATATATATATATATATATATATATATATATATATATATATATATATATATATACATACACACACACACACACACACACACACACACACACACACACACAGTAGGCCCTTGACTATTCACAGTTTTGCACTCGTGGCTTCGCATATTCACGGATTGCCAAGCAACTGTCATGTGATTCAAATCCAGCCAATGGCCGTTCTCCTTCCTGCTGATTGGTTGAGATGATGTAACACCCCTTTTTCCTCATTTGCACATACTTTGTGCATGTGCTTTTTTAGTGTGTTTGTTTTTAGTTACAGTTAAGCTACATCATGCCACCCAAACGCTGCGCACCTTCTCAGGCTTCAGGTAAGGTGCTGAAGTGCCAGAAAAAGGTAATGACGCTGCATGAAAAAGTAGAACTGCTTGATATGATTCAGGAAGGAAAACGTTGCCATTCAAAGAGCCATTTGGACCCGTTTTCCACATTAAAGAAAACACTGTGAGCCACCGCGACCCTGATTAGGATTAAGCGGTTCAGAAACTGAATGAATGTGTTCGAGTCCTTCTTGTATTTTTATAAAGAAAAAGCATATCTATTCCATGAAGCGAGGGATGGACTGCAGCCAGATGTGTACTAAACAAGTATTCAACGCACACTTGCTCACTTGAAAGATCGGAAGTCCGGATAAGCCGCACTTCGTCTCACAAGCACCAAGTGTCACCTGCTGCAAGCGCCTACTTTTGGTAGAGCGGTCACAAATCTCATTCACCGTCTCTTACTTCAGCTGTGATTTGTTCCTGAATTATAAACCCCGGCAGCAGAAAAATCTCTCGCTCGCTGCTCTGCTGCTGGCTGATCGTGAGAGCACTCCTTGTCATGAGCACAAATATTTGGAAATCCACCAACACAGCAGATCAAAAATACACAAAATTACCTCACCCACACCAAATAAATATCCGCCCACACCCATGACTGTTAATTTTCATCTATGTAATTTTCAACCCTAAAAGAGCATTTTTAAAAGGGTACCCACTGGGTACCTGTGGGTACCTGACCGTTGCAGGACTCTGCCTTATGCAGATTCTCCCATCATTCAGGTGAAAGCTGGTTTAACTACCCCTGGAAGCCGAAGTGCGTCCGATGTGAGTAAATAAGCGGCATTTTCTTTTTGCAGTTGAGCCATAGGTTGCTGACCCCTGATAAAATGCAATGCAATACCTCCCCCTAGTCGGCATTTTTGAAAACTACAGTGCTGTATGTTTAATAGAATGAATTATACTCAGTTAGTGTTCATCAGGTCAGTCCTTTATGTCTGTCTGTCTTCCTTTCGGCTTTTTTCCTTTTTTCTCGGGAGTCGCCACAGCGAATCATCTGATTCGCATGTTTTGATTTGGCAGAGGTTTTTACATCGGATGCCCTTCCTGTCACAACCCTTTTAGCAAGGGACAGAAACACGCTGACGACTTTGCAGCCTACTCTTTACGAATGTCAGCAATGGTTCTTTTACATGCCTCTCAACATAGACAGTGAGAGACATGGCCCGCCTTTGATAACCCAGTTAGCTGCACTGGGGGGACAGTGACAACCTTGTGGAGAGTGGGACTTGAACCCCCAACCTTTGGATCAGCGATCCAGCGCCCTATACCACTAGACCACCGTATCACCCTAATAAAACTATCCTGGGGAAGTCCGGAAGTTGTTGATACAGTACTAAAGCTAAAGCTAGCACCAAAGCTATCTAATTAATCAATAACGCTATATACGACCTCCATCGACAAATATGATTTAGACCAATGGTCCCCAAACACCGGTCCGTGGACCGGTACGAGTCCGTGGCTCAATTGGTACCGGTCCGCAGAACAAATAATGAATTATTTCCATTTTATTTATTATCTGAGTCTGAACGATTTTTAATTTTGAAAAGTCTTTTATTTTGAAAAATGACCGGATTCTCATTCACTAGCGAGAGAGAGAGAGAGAGTGTGTGTGTGTGTGTGTGTGTGTGTGTGTGTGTGTGTGTGTGAGAGAGAGAGAGAGAGAGAGAGAGAGACTGGGAGCTGCTAGTCTTTATAGTCCGTGATTAAATGGAATCAGTTGTGTTTGTTTATCACTTTGCCACGCCCCTCTCCAACGCACATTTCAATGCAACTCATTTGTAAGTGACCATAAAAATCCACAGTTCAGTTAACGACTCTCTCACAACACAGACCATAACAGTGTACTGTATTCAATAATTTTTTCACTTCATTTGAGGACCTATGGTATGAGTTATGGTACCGTTAACGTCTGTTCAAATGACGACAGAAAGGATTAAGGCCATTTACATTATCTGCAATGGGAAAAGCGGATTGGGAATTCGAACAAATCAGAATCCGAGCAGCCGTCTGGAACGGATTAAGTTTGAGTACTGAGCCTGCACTGTAGTTCAACTTACAATAAATAAAAACATCATTAACATTGTTTTTTAATCTGTAATTGAAAAGATTTAATGTGCCTGAAACAAAAAAATGCATCCTTATTTAAAATCACTCAACTTACTTATGTCTTTTTATATATATATATATATATATATATATATATATATATATATATATATATATATATATATATATATATATATGTGTGTGTGTGTGTGTGTGTGTGTGTGTGTGTGTGTGTGTGTGGATGGGTATAGGTAGGTCGGATGTTTCCATATAGATAAAATAAATGCAATTATAAAGCAAGGAATTCTAATTTTATTTTGCTCCTTTTTATTTTTTAATCTAGTGTATATTTCTAATCTTAGAGAAAGAGATGTCATTCTTCTGCACCTGCTCGTGATTTAAAAATGTAAGAAATAAACGTGGGTGATATAGTCATCAGTATATCCATTTTTAATCATTTCAATGCCCAGTACTTGGAAAGCATCTGATCTTTCTTTTCTTTATCAAGCCTGACACTTTTGGGATTTCTGCAATTCATATTGTCTGCAATTCATATTGACATTTCCATACGAGAGGATGTGTCATCTTTTGGTGACTCTTGTTTTGCTTATGTTCCTGTGTAGTATACTAACATAATTGTTCTCTTTGGATTTGGTTGTTGTCACTGAATTGAATGGTCCCCTGGCACGCAGTCATGGAAGCTATTTAAAGACATCCCCCAAAAGAGCTTCGAAGTGTTGCTATTTCCAGAACACTCAGATCTCACTTTAATTTTTATAAGTATGTTTTCAGGAAAGTGACAACCTAAAATTGAAGTGAAATTCAAACGAGCTGAAAATAACACAACTCATGGAACCTTATCTCAAAAACTAACACGGGAGTGTGTGCGTGACTCACAGAGAAATGTTGAATTAGTGATGTACTCAGGCTAGTGGGGAAATGATGCAAGAAGTACTACCTTCTCTCATGTCTCAGTAGATGCATAGTTATACTGTATAGATTGACTAACTTCTCTACCTAATGGCACCGGCTTATCTATTGATATTGATATTTATTGAGGTGTGCAGTTTGCTTACTTGTGTCTGATTTCTTTTTCGTCCCCCTTACTATAGCTTAAACACTTCTAGCACTACTGAATGTTCCAGTGTTTTTTTAGCATTGCTATTTGCAGGTTTTGGAAGTCTCTGGAAGTCTCCTCGGGGTAAAAATAAAAGCAAAGCTCAAGGTTTGGAAAAAATAGTACCATGCAGAGAGCACACATTAAAGCACATTGGTTGGTTGCTCTGCAGTGTTGAACTCTCCTTTTTCATGTGTAGCTTTTGAAGACACACAGGATAGTAACAAAAGATGAAATGGCCATGATCAAACAGGAGCTGGATCAGAGGCCATTGGAATGACCTTGGGTGGCAGGGAATACACACACACACACACACACACACACACACACACACACACACACACACACACAGTATAAAATATTTTTAAATAATTTACAAGGAAATTAGTTATCATTATGAGAATGCACACATTATAAATAAGCATATCTTAACATTTTAAGAGATATATGTATGAATAAGGATTTATAATCATAACTTTCCTGTCTATGAAATTTCAAGCTGTAAATTTTTTATATATTTTAGTTTTTATATGTACATAATTCTCTTGAACTATAAAGAAAAAAGGCAGTGATGTACTATGAAAAACATCTGAGAAGTTGTCTGAGGCAGTGATGGCTGTTAGTAATTTGAATTACGGAATAATTGGTCAGAAGATTATGAAGTTCAAATTCCATGGGTGCCAGAACGTCACTTCTGGGTCACAATGCAATGCCCTTTTAACCTTTTAACTGTTTATTACTGTGATTGGATTGTATTCTTAAACTAATTTATTCCACTTAAAAGCATCTACCAATTCAGTGTAAACACAATTCTTTAAAGATTTATGTTAGGAAATCATTTACATCTAACTACTACGTTAACTTTTAACATGTATTTTACTGTAATGTTTTTACATTATTTGTGCTCATATCGTTTACATTGTTTTGCCATTGTTTTTTTTTTTTTGAGAAAAATAGTTCCGAATTACCCAGGTAAGCAGTGCATAAATTGTTTTTGATTAATATGAGAAAGGAGGGGATGCACATAATTTGCACATAATAAACCAGTCCTAGCCCACTTGTGTGGCTCTATTATGGTCACTGTGTATTCTTTGTGCGAAATGATATAAATGAACATCTGCCACAGCCTCCTACTCCGAAGACAATAATATTTTGTTACTTGTAGTTAATATCAGATAAGGTTTTTAATCATATCTATGGCAATTTAAAGTCAGTAATCATTTTTAAATTCTCTCTTTCTCCTCCTCCTGTAGGCCCCTTTTTATGACTCAGCCATGGACCGTGTGTTTTGGCAGCTGCTGGTCCTGGTTACTACTGTGGTGGTTGTTCATGCATGTCCCAAGTACTGTGCATGTCAGAATTTGTCTGAGTCCCTTGGGACATTATGTCCTTCTAAAGGCCTTTTGTTTGTACCAACTGACATCAACCGGCACACGGTGGAGCTCCGTCTAGGCGGAAACTTCATCTTACGCATTACACAGCAGGACTTTGCAAATATGAGTGAATTAGTAGATCTGACATTATCACGCAACAGTATCAGTTCCATCCAGCCATTCTCCTTTGCTGACCTTGAGACACTGCGCTCACTACATATGGACAACAATCGGCTGGCTGAATTGGGACCAGAGGATCTACGGGGACTTGTAAACCTTCAATACTTAATTCTAAACAATAATCAGCTACGGCGCATCTCTGAATATGCCTTCCAGGACTTGGTGCCAGCCATCGAGGATCTTGATTTGTCATACAACAACCTGCAGACACTGCCCTGGGATTCAGTGCGTCAAATGGTCAACCTGCATCAGCTCACACTGGATCACAACTTGCTGGAATACATTCCTGAAGGTACTTTTACTGAGCTGGAGAGACTTGCACGTCTTGATCTGACATCCAACCGTCTTCGGAAGCTTCCACCAGACCCAATTTTTGCTCGAGCACAAGATTCGTTGCACGAATTGGTGCAAGTCTCAACACCTTTTGCACCACACCTGTCACTAAGCATTGGTGGCAATCCACTGCATTGCAACTGCGAGATGCTCTGGTTTCGAAGGCTGGAGCGTCTAAATGACTTGGAAACCTGTGCATCCCCATCAAATGTGAAGGGCCGTTACTTCTGGACCATAAGGGAGGATGAGTTTCTCTGTGAGCAGCCCCTAATCACACAGCACACACACAGGATGTTGGTTTTAGAAGGCCAAACAGCTAGCCTGAGATGTGAAGCTACTGGAGACCCAATTCCCACAATTCACTGGGTATCCCCTGATGACCTTCTCCTTGCCAACTCATCTCGGATTGTGATGTACAGCAATGGCACACTTGTTATTACAATTACTACATCAAAAGACTTTGGTACATTCACATGCATTGCTGCCAATGTTGCTGGTGAATCCACTGCTTCAGTAGAACTGTCAATTGTCCAGCTGCCCCAAATAAACAATGGAACAGGGCAACCAAAATCTCGCCTCTCTGATATCACAGGAACATCAAAGGCCACGCCCAAGGGCCAACCAGAAAAGGAGAAGCCAGTTTGGGTTTCTGAGGTGACCGCTGACTCTGCCCTCATTAGATGGTCCATCAGCAAGGCAGCACCAAAAGTTAAAATGTATCAGCTGCAGTACAACTGTTCCGATGATGAGGTGCTCATTTACAGGTACAGTATTTTAAAAAAAAGCATAGCATGAACTAGGTCAAGGGCTCAGCTTTCAGTACATTTAATCTCAAAAAGTTTGAAATACAATCAAAGTGGTGTTCAAGTTTGTTTGGCGACATTGCAATGTCCCATTCCAAGTATGAGAGAGCTACTTGGGACTCTTTCATCTTAAAGCACTAAGGGTTTGGGTTTTTTTTTTTGGTTATGTTTTGTTCTCGGTCTGTGTGCTATAAATTCAGTCTACTTGATTAACGTTATCAATCAATCTAAGACTATATTTGTATAGCCCTTTTCACATAGCCATGCTCAGCACAAAGTGTTCTACATAAAACATAAAAACAAGCAGAAGCACCCCACCCCTTCCACCCACACATACATGCACACTATGTCTTTATAGATACATACACTTAAGTCTAGTGAAGGCATGAAAGGTTTCAAAAAACAATAAAAACCCGAGAAAGCACTGTCCTACTCTGAGTAATTTGAATGAGGGTGCACTAGCAACTGGATAGAATCACATAAAAAGAACTAAATAGATGAATGAATGATTGAATGTGCATTTTAAAAAATTAAAAGATAACAACTTAGACAAATAAATTTAAACCTCAGTTTATAATTAACATTAGTAATTAAAGTAACTTTAAACTTTACCTAATACTAAACAATAAACTCGGCTAAATATTAATAGACTGAAGAGTAAAAATAAAGCAAAAATGAATAATGGAACAGTAAAAGCTTTAGATAAAATTTAGTAAAAGCCAGGTTAAAAAGTTATATCTTAAGTTTGGCATTAAAAATCTGTCCTCATTCACGTCTGCTCTCAGGTCTCTCTACTCACCATGCATTTTTGTTATTTAAATTATTTAATATGTAGATTTATTTATATCTCTGTCTGGTTTAAAGGTTTAAAAAAATCTAATAAATTAGGACTATGAACATTAAGAGCTTGATAAACCAGGAAACAAATCTTAAAATCAATTTTGATGCTTGCAGTGCAGAAATGTTACTATTCTTTTGATGTGAGCTCTCTTTCTGGTCCTTCTCATGAAG
Organism: Plotosus lineatus; assembly: GCA_024760905.1. Taxonomy (NCBI): domain Eukaryota; kingdom Metazoa; phylum Chordata; class Actinopteri; order Siluriformes; family Plotosidae; genus Plotosus; species Plotosus lineatus. Next base: position 20,577,568 of record CM045737.1, on the reverse strand, counting down.
AATATTCTGCAGTAATTGTAAAGGGTGCAGTGCTCCTTTTAGGAAGAATAGAGAGAAGAGCAGCAGTCAATTCTGCACAAGATAACAGCATGGATCAGAGATTCTTCATTCACTTGAGAGACAAAAGGTTACACTTGGGAAATGTTTTTAGGATGTTAACAACTTTTCTCGGATAGAAATCTTTTAAAGGATAATGTGAGTCAAAGACTACATTCAGGTTCTTAACTCTTAACTTAATTGTGAAAATTCCATGTATTTCACATTGCCTGATGACATCCACAAGCAGCAGCATGTAAAAATGAATAAGAATTGGGCCAAAGATTGACCCTTGGGGGACACCACATTTCAGTTCGTATCTGATCAGTAAAATTCACTGATATTTTCACAAATGTTCTCTGTTGGTAAGATAGGATTGTAACCAGTTCAAAACAGTATCAGAGGTGCCAATAATGCTGTGACTTCTAAAAGTGGCAGCTAAGCCTAATAAAACAAGGACTGCGAGTTACACCTGAAGTCATTAACAACTTTAATTTGTGTAGTCTCAGTACTGTGATAAGCTCTCAAACCAGAATAAAAATTCTAATAAATATTTCTGGAGATAATGAAATCATACAACTGATTAAAAACAAGCTTATCTAAAATCTTTCTTAAAATGGGCAGATTGGATACTGGTCTGTAAGTATTTAAGTCTTTAACATCCAAACCATTTTTCTTAAAAAGAACTTAACCAATGGAGTCTTAAAAAATCAGAGGGGAAAACATCCATCTGAAAAAAATAATTTATAACAGTCAATAAATCATCATCTAAAAAGCTACGAACTGTTTTAAAAAGAAGGTGGGAATAGGAGCTAAAAGGCAGTTTCAGCGTTTTAATTGAGAAACAAAAATCCTCACCAAGCATATTGGCATTCACCTGAACAAAACGTTATAGTGTTTCCCCATATATAAATACATGTTGCAGGCTCAGTATGAGCTAGTTTTGATTTGATATTGTTTATTTTCTCTCTAAATGGACTGCATGCAAATGTTTCACATTGCTCATTTGATGGTAAATTATCTAGATTGTAAATAAATGGATTGGTAATCCTATTAATAAATTCTTAAATGGTTAATAAATCATTGGAAAAAGTACCTTGGGATTTTTAGAGTTGCTGATGATCATATTTGAAAAATAAGACTGTCTTGCTTATTTAAGTTAGCGCTCATTAGCTAGCACATTAACGTAATTTCTTTGATGAAAAAGATGCTATTGTGGTGAACACAGGTAAGGTTTAGCTTAAGGTTTAGTAAATTTAGGTTTAAATTTAGTTTTTGTAAATGCAAGAGGTGAACGAATATAATACTTTTGTGTAGTTTTGTACAAATGAACACTTATCCAAAGATACATGCACTACATCAGGCAAACTATACTTATACTTTCATGAGTGCCACAGTGTGAATATTTCTTTCTGTCCAATGTCATTATGCATTTTTTATTACTCACACTTTTATCATGTGGATAAAACACCACTTTTTTGTTTGTTTGTTTTTCCTGTTTTCTTAACTTTCTCAGCTTTTATTTCTTTGCATTACTTCGTGAGCAGTACTTTGAGTATTTGAGACCCCAGATCCAAGATGATGATAATATAAAATGTTTTACAGCATGAAAGAACAGTGCTGTAAATCAGTCTAAAAGGGAGCAGGCAAAACCCAAGCAGAGAGAAAATCCAATTACATAATACTATTTAAATCATTTATCCATTAGTATCTGGAGAAATTCATGACAACACTCTCCCTTATATTCAGTCAGTTGACTGGGAATTTGTATTTGCCAGGTTTCTTATAGCATTATGTATAAATCACTCTATAATATGCTAAATCATATATATATATATATATATATATATATATATATATATATATATATATATATATATATATATATATATATATACTGCTGTGTATAGTTTTTATGTGCTGTTATTAATTTATGTAACTGGTTGGATGGATGGTGTTAATTTACTATTTGAGGAAATTTTAAAAAATAGACTGTACAGTTATCCTGTTGGAATAAACAGTGGTACCTCACTTTACCAAAGTCTCACCTAACGAAAAATGCCGGTTACGAAATGCATTTTCCTAAAATTTGTCTCTGGATACGAAACAAATTCACGTTACGAAAGCACCATCTTAAAAATTCAAACGCGCCATTTAAACACTGCGCGAGTCGCTTTCCCATTGGTTGTCTCCCAACACCCCGCCCCGCCGGCCTTCCATTGGATAGGAGGGAGCTGAATCTCCATAATACAGTACTGTACCCATAATGCTTTTCGTGTGCCTTCGACCCATTGTTCGACTCATGCGTGAAGGAGAGTTGTACTGTTGGTTCGTGAGTTCCGTGAGTTTTTTTGAGTGTGCTTATTGCAGAGTTATTTTTCGTTATTAATCGTGAGCCCCAAGAAAATGATTCCCAGTGAGACTGAAAAGAAGAAGCGGGCTCCGTTATCAATAAAAGTAAAACAGGAGATGATAAAAAAATATTAAACTGGGATTCTCTTGCGTGAAATCGCAAAGGAGTATGGCTGAAACCCCTCTACAATTGGGACGATATTGAAGGAGAAGGAGGCATTAAAAGAGCCAATTATTTCGGAAAAAGCAACCGTCATATTTAAGGACCTCGTGAAGGAGGGAAGGGGTGAGGGTTCTTCAGACCAGCAACCCTCAGACTTTAAAGCGTCGCATGGGTGGTTCAAAAGATTTAAAAAAAGGTAAATAATTTTCTTTTACTTTTAACACATATTTCATACAAAATTGGTGTATTTTTATAATTTTTAAAGGGTTTATGGGGTAGTATTGGGAGCCTTGGAACAAATCACGCATTTTTTATGTAAAATGCTGTCCAACTTACGAAAAATGCAGGTTACAAAAAAGGCGCTGGAACGGATTTAGTTCGTAAAGTGGGGTACCACTGTAAACATAATATCAAAGTTGGGATAACATTGTACTGATAAGTACTACCACCTTCAAAAAATTCACATTTTGTTTACTTGCAGGCTGAAAAGACAACACACACACATAGTATTTTTTTGAAGTACAATAAAACTTATAGGACCCAAGTAAAAGATACAGTACCAATGCTTAAGGGAAAAAGAGAAATAAAAAAATAGAATCACTGAGATGGTTGAAGGATCACCCTTCTTAAAAAGAATTTGGAAGATCAATCGGGATAATCACCCTCTACATTGCACACCAAGTTACCTGTGATCACCTGTAATCAGTCTTATTAGTTCCATTGTTGGAAGCGTAACTGAAGGCAAATACTGTAATCAACTATGGATGGTCTGGAACTATCAAATGATCTCACATATAAAGTTGTGGACAGGCACAAGTCAGGAGATAGATACAAAAAGATTCAAAAGCTTTATCAATCCCTAGAAGACCATAATTAAGAAGTGGAACATGTTTGGTACTACTAGGGCCCTTCCTACCAGGGTTTTTTTTTTTTTTTGCAAAGAAAGGTCAAGAATCTTCTTTCTTCTTATCCTTTCGGCTGTTCCCTTCAGGGGTCGCCACAGCCAATCATCTGCCTCCATCTCACCCTATCCTCTGCATCTTCTTCTCTTCCACCAACTGCCTTCATGTCCTCCTTCACCATGTCCATGAATCGTCTCTTTGGTCTTCCTCTAGGCCTTCTGCCTGGTAGTTCCAACCTCAGCAACCTACTACCGATATACTCACTAACCCTCCTCTGTACATGTCCAAACCATCTGAATCTAGCCTCTCTGTCTTTGTCTTCAAAACGTCTTACATGTGTTTTCTCTCTGATGTACTCATTCTTGATCCTATTCATCCTCCTTGCTCCCAAAGAGAACCTCAACATTTTCATCTCTGTTACCTCCAGCTCTGCCTCCTGTCTTTTCCCCAGGGCCACTGTTTCTAAACCATGCAACATCGCTGGCCTCAACACCGTCTTGTACACTTTTCCTTTCATACTTGCCGATATCTTCCTGTCACACATCACACCGGACACTTGTCTCCAACCATTCCAACCAGCCTGCACACGCTTCTTCACCTCTTTTCCACACTCTCCATTGCTCTGGATTGTTGAGCCTAAGTACTTAAAATCCTCCACCTTCCTTATCTCTGCTCCCTGTAACCTCACCATTCCTCTTGGGTCCTTGTCATTCATGCACATGTATTCTGTCTTACTGAGGCTAATCTTCATTCCCCTCCTTTCCAGGGCATACCTCCACCTCTCTAGATTTTCCTGCACTTGTTCTCTGCTCTTACTGCAGATCACAATGTCATCTGCAAATATCATAGTCCATGGGGAATCTTGTCTAACCTCGTCTGTCAGCCTGTCCATCACCATTGCAAATAAGAAGGTGCTCAGAGCAGACCCTTGATGCAGTCCTACCTCCACATTGAACTCTTCTGTCACACCGACAGCACACCTCACCACTGTCTTATATCTCTTATACATGTCCTGCACCACTCTAACATACTTCTCTGTCACTCCAGACTTCCTCATGCAATACCACAGTTCCTCTCTCGGCACCCTGTCATATGCTTTCTCCAGATCCACAAAGGCGCAATGCAGCTCCCTCTGACCTTCTCTGTACTTCTCTATTAACATCCTCAAGGCAAACACTGCATCTGTGGTGCTCTTTCTTGGCATGAAACCAAACTGTTGTTCACAAATGCTGACCTCTGCCCTTAATCTAGCTTCCACTATTCTTTCCCATAACTTCATCGTATGGCTCATCAACTTTATCCCTCTGTAGTTGCCACAACTCTGCACGTCTCGCTTGTTCTTAAAAATGGGCACCATCACACTTCGCCTCCATTCCTCTGGCATCCTCTCACTCTCTAAGACCTTGTTGAATGTTCTTGTCAGGAAATCTACTGCTACCTCTCCTAGACACTTCCATACCTCCACCGGTATGTCATCAGGACCAACTGCCTTTCCACTCTTCTTCCTCTTCAATGCCCTCCTCACTTCTCCCTTACTAATCTTTGGTACTTCCTGGTCCTCAATGGTCACCTCTTCTACTCTTTTTTTTCTCTCATTTTCCTCATTCATCAGCTCTTCAAAGTACTCTTTCCATCTTCCCAGCACACTTCTGTCATCACTCAATACATTTCCCTCTCTGTCCTTAATCACTCTAACTTGCTGCATGTCCTTCCCATCTCTATTTCTCCGCATTGCCAACCTGTATAAATCAATTTTTCCCTTCTTTACTTTCCAACCGAGCATACAAGTCATCATACGCCCTCTGTTTGACCTTTGACACCTCTACCTTTGCCTTACGCTGTGTCTCCCTGTACTCCTGTTTATTCTCTTCGGTCCTCTCAATGTCCCACTTCTTCTTAGCTAACCTCTTCCTTTGTACACACTCCTGCACTTCCTCATTCCACTACCAAATCTCCTTATTTCTTCTCCTTCCAGATGACACACCAAGTATTCTCCTACCTGTCTCCCTGATCACATTATCTGTAGTTGTCCAGTCATCTGGAAGCACTTCCTGACCACCCAAAGCCTGTTTCAACTCCTCCTTGAAGACAACACAACACTCTTCCTTTTTCAGCTTCCACCACTTTGTCTTCTGCTCTGCCTTTGCCTTCTTCACCTTCCTCACCATCAGTGTCATCCTGCACACCACCATCTTATGCTGTTTGGCAACAGTCTCACCCACTACTATGTTGCAGTCACTGACTTCCTTCAAATTGCATCGCCTACACAAGATGTAGTCTACCTGTGTGCTCCTACCTCCGCTTTTATAAGTCACCCTATGCTCCTCTCTCTTCTGGAAGAAAGTATTCACCACAGCCATTTCCATCCTTTTTGCAAAATCTACCAACATCTGTCCTTCTGCATTCCTGTCCTGGATACCAAACCTGCCCATTACTTCCTCGTCCCCTCTGTTTCCTGCACCAATATGTCCATTGAAGTCTGCCCCAATGATCACTCTTTCACCTCTCGGGGTATTCTGCATCACTTTACCTAACTCACTCCAGAATCTCTCCTTCTCTTCAAGCTCACATCCTGCCTGTGGGGCATAAGCACTAACAACATTGAACATCATGCCTTCAATTTCTAACTTGAGACTAATCACTCTGTTGGACACTCTTTTCACTTCTAGAACATTCCTGACAAACTCCTCCTTCAAGATGACTCCTACTCCATTTCTCTTCCCATCCACACCATGATCAAACAGCTAAAACCCTGCTCCTAAGCTTCTCGCCTTGCTACCTTTCCACATGGTCTCCTGAACACACAGTAGGTCCACCTTCCTCCTCTGCATCATGTCAGCCAGCTCTCTACCTTTTCCTGTCATAGTTCCAACATTCAAAGTCCCTACTTTCAGTCCTAGACTCATGCCTTTCCTCTTCTCTCTCTGCCTACGAACACGCCTCCTACCTCTCCTTCTTCGTCGTCTTTGACCAACAGTAGTCCAATTTCCACCAGCACTCTGTTGGTTAACAGCACTGATGGTGGTCGTTGTTAACTCGGGCCTCAACCGATCCGGTATGAAATTTTTTGTTGTGTCTCGCATATTTTATTTGGCATTTGTTTTACGCCGGATGCCCTTCCTGATGCAACCCTATGTATTTATTCGGGCTTGGGACCGGTGTGAGGGAGAGACACTGGCTCATACATATCTGTCCCTCCCTCACGGCTGCATTAAAGAAAAGTCAAGAATGTTCATGTGAAAACAATCTGAAAACTATTCCACAAATGTAGTTTGTATGGGAGGATCTAAAAAAAACATGGAACAGAACAGAGACAGAGTGGTTAAAGCCATGCTGCATGCCTCCATAAGGCAGATACATGTAGACTATAGGTATCGACAATCTTTAAGACTGGCCATAATGTCACCTCTATGAGAAGTAATAATTTTTATGAATTTAATGTCTTTGTTTGTATCTTCTTGTGATATAAATCACAGTGCGATATATGAAATTTGCTCATTGGCTATTACATTGCTCTGGGCCTGTCTGCTTTATGAAACCCATGTTTGATTGACAGTAAACATAGACAGCATGCCGTGTGATTTTATTAAACTAAGTTAGCGTGTGATACAGCATGGCTGTTATGCAACAAGTGAGAACTTCATGTGTTATGCAGTGAGAACACTACATAGCAGCTTGTGATGTGGGTACGGTAATTAATGCTGGGAAGACCTTAATTTAGTAGGTGTGTAGCTCCTCAGCTCACAAAGGAATAAATAACCTTCTCTCATTAACCTTATCGATTAACCGAACTCCATGAGGCATCTGTCGCTGTATTATAGTGTGTATAATTTTGATGGATGCTATTTGGTTTGGTTAACCTATTGCAGAGTTAATCTGACACCAACACATAAAGAGCACTTTAACAGCCTATTAAGGTAGTCTCACTTTGCTTCTCCCTGATTCCTTGTTTCTTTTTAATACATATATCTATAATTATTATTGTCAAGTGATGTTACTGCTACATTTGAGATCAGCTCACTGGCCATACCAGATAAATGTCAAGACCCATTTATTGCCCTCTGCACATGCTCCATTCTCTCCGTGCCTTTTCCTGGCCCGTTTACTATTTTTGCTTGTCAAAAGACAATTAAATCTCTTAGCCACAGAGGAATAAATATTGCAGGACTACATTTGCATGATGCTCGTTCAGAAAGCCAAGTCACAGTAATAAGCACGGAGTCATGTTTGAAACTGGAGCTTCTTCAGAGAAATCAGGGAGTAAAAATGAGCCAAGGAATGGTGCAATGATTAGAGAAAGAAAAAAGATGAGAGGAAAGAAGAGGGTGGTGAGAACATTTTGTTTATTGATGTGTAAGGTATAATAGAACAGGTCTGTGACTATAACAGCAAATGGGTCAATGGTGCTATACATATGGTCCGTAAAGCTGTAAAGGGAAATATTTGTTTACTTTTGTGCAGCTGTTTCCTGCTGCATTTTCTGACTCACTCTTCATGATTAATGTTATGGTCTCATGCTGTCTCTGAGAAGGCAAATTCTCGATCTTTCATAATTGTCTTTCAGTGCCTGGAGCCCTTCTCAAACTTTCATTTCTTCCCATCTTAATCGGTCACTTATTTTGCATACTAGTATAAAGCTAAACATGTCGCGATGGGTTTCCACTTAGTCTGAGGTTTCAAATTAAACTGAGTTTGACTTCTGGACAAAATCAATGTGTACATTTCAGGGGAATATTGGAGCTTGAAATAGCTGGAAATATGTAAGACATATTCATTATAGTTTGATAGAATGCTCGATCTAATGACCAAAATCCCTAAAATTTCACAGCATCCTCACAACCTATATAGCTTATGCTGTACCATGAATGCAGATGTGGGCTCTCTGTGTGTACATGCATTAGAGAGAACCAGACCACGAGGTATGATCTACAAAGCAGGAATGTCATCCAACACAGTCTATTAATGGATTCCATTCCAAGGCTCTGGTATAATATACTTCTATTGTGAAGTCCACGTATAAGTATTGGGGATTTAGCTCAGTTGGTAGAGTGTCCGCTTTATCCTCTGGAAGTTCGGAGTTCGAATCCGGCCGTGTCATACTATAAGACGTTAAAATTCGGTAGTTGTTGCTTCCTGCTTGGCGCTCAGCATCAAATGGATAGAACAATGCATTAACTGGCGCCGCACAGTGGCGACATGTGCCCGAAGCACAAGAAACACCAAACAGTGCTTTGAGCATAATTATTCAGTAATAAATATTCATAAACATAAATATTCAGTATGGAGAAATCGCTATATGAATCTAATACAATACAATACAATATAAGAGAGCGTTCATCCTTACAGAGTGGCTACCTTGCGATGAAGGTCTGTGCCATGGTACGCCGTCATCTCAGTTGTAAAATTAACATTTGTACTGAAAAGGTCCTGCCACTGTGCATATTTTGTCGCAGGGAGGCTGGCACCCATCTTAAGCCAACTCTGGGCAAGGGCTGGCTCCACCCTGAACAGTTCACCATGCCATTGCAAGGCCAACAATCACACAACCATTCATACTTACACTTATACCTATGAGCAATTTGGAGCAGAAAATTAACCCAGTGTGCTGTTTTGAACTGTGGGAGGAAACTAGAGTACCCAGAGGAAATCCACGCAAGCATGGGGAGAACACACAGCAACACCTTAGCTGGGAATCAAACACAGAACCATCTTGCTGTGAGGCAGACATTCTAACCACTACACCACATTGCTGCCTCTAGGATCAAGTGTTTTCCAAATATATGCCAAAATGTGGTTTTCCTGGGAAAATTGCCTCTCACTGTGTATGGGTGGTGTCCTGCGATAAATTGGCATCACATCTAGTGTGACACCCTGGGTTACTGGGATAGGCAATTAATTTGGTAATTCATTTATTTATGTATCAGTCTGTCTTGTCTATCTCTCCTTGCTCACTGCAATATCAGATAAGTAATCTGTTCAGTGTGTTAGGGCAGATGGCTGATTTGGATAGCACCAGTTATCTCACAAATCATTCTCAGTAGTATCAAAAAAAAATCTCATTATATTTAAAGTAGACATGATCATCATAATCACAGTCCAAGCTTGAATTTCTTCCATCTTGTTTTTCAGATGCACACTGCATATTCACTACAGATCATATTTATAAGGAAGACAGACATTAAAGGACAGGAGTAACAAAACCTTTAAAAACAAAAAACATTTTAATGCCACAGCCATCCATAGCCGGGAATCCATGGGAGGTAATTGGCCGAGAGGGACAGCACACGCTTAATTCAGTGTCATTCACAGCGATTGCAAGCCAATCATGGGTGTCTGTGAGCCCATTCGTAAAAGGGGGCCGATATTGCTTTGCCTCCAAGAGTTTTAGACCGGCCCCAAGTGCACAGGCGCCCCAGTTTGAAAACAGGTGGATGGCTAGCACAGCATGTCACGGAGGGGACATATGCATGCTTTCGCCCTCCCTGGTCAGTGGTGGTCGTGTGACAGAGAAGGCAATGCCTAATGGGTGGGAATTGGACACGATGAAATTAGAGAGAAACTGGGGAGATATTAAGAAAAAAACTTCCTGTCAAATTTTCCTGCATTCTAAGATTTTTTTTTTTACACAAAGAGCAAAATAAGAGTACTTTAAATTTTCAGAGCAGGTTAAGGAACCCCTTTAAGGCATTATTTTAACCTAATGTACTTTCATTTGAAACGCCATCCAAGTGTTAATGGGAAAATAAGGACCTCATTGCATAGTTAATACAATAGTGCTCTGTGAAAATTACACTTTTTTTGCGAACATGTTATTGGGTTTGAAAAGTGACTTTATTTTTTTTTTCCAAAGGATGATCCCTGCTTCCAGTAAGGCATTCCTAGTGAACAACTTGGTCTCTGGAACACGCTATGATTTGTGCATTTTGGCAGCCTGGGATGATTCTGCCACAACTTTGACAGCCACCAGTATTGTGGGTTGTGTTGAGTTCTTCACCAAAGATGAGTACCCACAATGCCATTCTCTGCATGGGCAGCTACTAGGTGGCACTATGATCCTAGTGGTGGGAGGTGTGATCGTAGCCACCTTGCTTGTCTTCATTGTCATCCTAATGGTGCGCTACAAGGCTGGAGAGGGCAGCGCATTGACTCCAGTTGGGGCTGAGCTTCCTGTTAGCAAGTTAAGCGACATTGGTGATACCTATTCACAGACCAATGATGGATGTATGGAGCAAAATGGAGTGTTTATGCCCCGTTCAAATTCGAAACCCAAACTCAAAGCCAAACCCAAGGTGAGTCTACGAGGTGAGGTGATGGAGTTTAAATGTGGCTCTCTCCAGAGTAGTATGAGTTCTCTGTCCTCATCATCATCATCCTCCTCTGATGGTTCTGTGAATGCATTGCACTCTTGCAGCCCCAACAGCACTTTGGCCAACATCTGGAGGTCAGCATCTCTCAAACCTCGAGGAAACCTGGACCAACTGTTGGGGGCCATTAATTCTCTAGAGATTAAGGGCCAGACACCACAAGGAAACACCAAATCTGGTCGCTCAGCGGCATCAATCGTGCCTCCTAATGATAAGGAGCCTCTGCTTGGCAGAACACTGGATTCCAACTTCAGACGAAGTCACTCATTTGATGCCGGTGAGTTTGCAACATCAATCAGTGGTATCTGGACCAAACGTAGCCTCTCCGTCAATGGTATGTTGCTTAAGGATGACATGGCTAGCAGCAGGGGCACCTTAGAAAGCTCAGAGTGGGTGATGGAGAGCACCGTGTAAATTATGTACAATATCTTCAAGCTGACATCCTGCCCTTGTGTCAATAAAATCAAGGGGGGGAAAACCTTTGTTTTACCGTGCATGGAAATACATATCTGTTCATCGAATATTAAAACATATATCCACTATACAACTTGTTGTACTGAACAGACAATTATAAGCTTATGTTTTGGTGAATAAGTGCATTTGTGTGTGTGTGTGTGTGTGTGTGTGTGTGTGTGTGTGTGTGTGTGTGTGTGTGTGTATTTGTGTGTGGGGGGGGTCACCAATACCCTTGTGAGTCTGCCATTCATCATCGTTATTTTAGTGAGACCAGATACATGACTGTTAAATGACAGTTAGTAATAATAATAATAATAATAATAATAATAATAATAATAATAAAAACCTGCCAACACTTTCTGACATGAAGAATACAGAAAATTCATTCTGCACAGATACAGATAGCTGTGATATTTAAAAACATATAAATACAATGAAGTTAAAGGTTTATATTTTTAATCTTACAGTGTCATAGCATGCTTTCTTAAAAGAAATAATTGAACAATTTTTGTCACAAAACTTTCATACATTTTTGTTTCACTCTCCTTTTTGCAGTTATTCAACTCATGCTTTGACAGGAATGATCTGCAAACAGCAGAATTCAAACATTTTCAAATCTTTCAATCTTCCATTCAATATTTGACTAAAGGCCCATCACAAATTCTGTTGCATGGTAAAAAAAAAAAAAAAAAAAAAAAAAAAATCTGTAGTCTGTAGCCATATCTACAAAAGAACTAGAAAAGACCAGACATTTTTCCATTAAAAAATAATGGTTGCATAAATTAATGAAGTGTTTAGTACCACGAACGATGTCCTGGCTTCTGGCCAAGAAACACATCAAGCCATGGCACAGTAAATTTTCTACAGTAAATTTTCTATGCTGTGCTATAAAGTAGAATTTCCTCTTATTGAAATAAATACATTTACATTCACATTACAAATGATTCCATTTCCATCAAAGAAGTCTACATATATTTGTCAAAGCTCTAAATAAAGAAATCAGGACAATGACCTTGCATATGAATTATTAGATAATATTTGTAACATTAAATGTCCAAGAGTTACCTTCAAGAGTCAGAGAGAGATAAATGCCAGTCATCGTAATCTCAGCAAATGTGTCAGATGGATCTGTGAAATGTCTCAGTCCAAATCTGCTAGACGTGCCAGATACTGGATTGATGTCAGAAACAAATGGGCTGTGCACTGTTTCCCTGATATGAGCATGCCATGCAAAAACTGCACATGTACTGCATTATTTTAATGTATTTCCTGTCCTAACACAACATTCCTTTCATAAAGGACAAATAGCTCTGCACAAATGTACTCAAGTGTGACCAGTGTTTCCCTGACCCAGACCACTCATGTTTAGTGATCAAATTTTACCTTTTAGATGTAAGATAATTAATGTAAATAAATATCATGGTGGCCTGGTGGTACGATTCTGGATCACTGATCCGAAGGTCCAAGCCCCCATTACCACCAGCTTGTCACTGCTGTCCCCCTAGTGCAGCTAACTGGGCTATGAATGGCCAGCCATGTCTCTCACAGTCTGTGGTGACAAGCATGTAAATAACCATTGCTGATTTTGAAAAGACTAGGCTGCATAGCCGTCAGCATGTTTCTGCCCTGCAATGGCCTAGCGAGCTGTCTAGGGTGTACTGTACACTCGCCCAGAGTTGGCTGGGATTCCCCTGCAACCCTAATTGGAATTAAGCAGAAAATTAATGAATAAATAAATATCATGAATGCTGATGAAAGCTCAGTTTCTATTCGCAAATGTGGTCTTTGTGCTACAATCGGCCCTCTAATTAGGAAATTAATCCGTTCCAGAGCCTTTTTCGTGGCCTGGAGGTTTCGTAAGTAGAGTTTTTTTACATGTAAAACACGTGATTCGTTCCCAGGCTCCCAAGACTACCCAATAAATCCTTTAAAAATGATAAAAGTACACCAATTTTGTATGAAATATGTGTTAAAAGTAAAAGAAAATTATTTATTAAACCATTTAGACATTTTATTAACATATTAAACCATTATTAAACATTTTTTATTAACGCACACACACACACATACACAACACTGTCTATCTCTCTCTCTCTCTCTCTCTCTCTCTCTCTCACACACACACACACACACACACACACACACACACACACACACACACACACACACACACACACACACACAAATCTCTCTCGCTGGTGTGTTTTGCCAAATGCAGGCTCCACCTACCCACACGCAGTGAGCAGCCGACGGAGCATTTGAGATGGGATGTTGTATTTAAAGCGGAATTACAGTACCTGTTTGAAAGATCAGAGGTCCGATTCAATATTAATTTGCTTCCTTGCGAGATCGGAGGTCTTGTCCCACGGAGCACTCTGTTTTCATGCCTCCTTCTGCTTCAATATCGTTCCAAAATAATCGCCTCCATCACTGTATTTCCGCTTTTCTGTATTTTCCAGGTCCATGATGGATAACGAAATATAACACTGCAATGATCAATCTCAAAAAAACTTCACGAGCCAACATTCCTGTTCAACTCTCCTTCACGCGTGTGACAAACAGGAAGTATGGGTACAGGAAGTATGGGTACAGTTCAGCTCCCTCCTGGCCAATGGTAGGCCAGCAGGGCGGGATGTTGGGAGACAGCCAATGAGAGAGCAACTCGCGCATTGTTTGAATTTTTGAATGGTGTGTTTGAATTTTTGAATGGCACGTTTGGCGCTTTTCGTAAAAAGAGGTTGTTTTCGTTAAAAAAAAGGACAAAAATTTAGGAAAATGTTTTTCGTAACCTGGATTGTTCATATTCAGAGGTTTTCGTAAATAGAGGGCCGACTGTATTTTCAAAATAGACCATGTACCACTTTACATAGTGCAACAAACTCTGTTATCAGGAAACAACATTGGAAATGACTAAGCTTGTATCACAATTATAAAATAGAGAATTAGAAGCTGAACTGTTTCCTCTGGTGTGGGTTGAAAGAGATTATGTGAAATTATGCAGTTTGACAGTGTTTGATCGATCAGAGATTGTACGTATTTTTTAAGGACATCTTTTTTTGGGAATAACTGAATGAGACACCCTTACAGTATACTGCTCTATACATTGGTGTTTCAGCTCCTCAGAATTACTAGAAATGCAAATGTCAAACATAAGTGTATTTGGCTGATTGATAACATTTGGAGTAAGGGTGTTTTGTGTGTGTGTGTGGGGGGGTGTTTGTTTGTTATTTAATTAATATTTGAAGTTGAGCAGTATAATTAATATTTACCGGAATGGTGATTGAAAACTTTTTTTTTTTTTTTTTCAATTTTTTTTTTAATGAAAAATAATTGTGAGTCTAAAAACCTGTAGTCACCACTGCCTTACTTATTAGTAGAAAAAAACCCTGTCTGAAATGTTAAAAGGCTCTATCACAGCTGTTGCACATGTGTACAAATTTAAATTCTAAAGACAAAAGAAGCAGCCCGAAACATTAAATATAAACTAAAACTTTTTGTGAAATCAGATTTTTTCGAACAGTTGAAAGGGGAGGTGGTGTGGATGTTTATCGTTACTCAACATTGATGACCAACAATCTTTCAGGACTCGCATAACAATTTGCATGAAAATTAATTTTTGTTAATATAATCAAAAACACTACAACATAACAATTCTTCCAAATCTTTTTAGAAATTAGTTTGAATGGAACAAGCAAGCAATATAATGAAAATGTAATGAATTTTATTGCTTGCAGAAACACGCATAATCCATGTTTGCTGCCCTTAAAACCATTTGTAACATTTTATACAAGCTAGATTTTTAAAAGTTGCTTTAGCGTTTTAACTTTCTCAACTATTTTCATTACCATTAACATTAACATCTACAGTATATATAATCCACTGAATTAGCAAAACCATTGCTTGTTACTTGAACGCAAATGTAATAGTTTGAGAAATTGTGAAATATTACGAGTTAACTTGAAAATTATGGATAGAATTAGTGCTTGTAGCTATATGTGTAACTTCATTCACATGGCATACACTGGTGTGTGTGTGTGTGTGTGTGTGTGTGTGTGTGTGTGTGTGTGTGTGTGCGTTTAAACAACTCATGACCATAACCTTTCCTCGACTGCTGATAGTGTCATCACATTCAGATGAAGAACTGCATCATGAACATTTTGATCCACAGCAAGGATGTGATCAGAATAGCAGTTTCCAAGTACATACAACATCCCTGATAGGTTCTGACTGTGCCCAACATGTTCCCACTAATGTCTGAGCAAGCATGATCGCATTCAGTCCACATTCATTGCATACTTACTATGATCTTACTGCGATCAATCAGATCAAACCACACGCTCATCACACGCTTACCACATTCTCACTGCTTTCATCCAGTTCTTATAAAAACTGCACCACGTGTTGCACTTTTTCATCTGTAAGGTTTTTTTTGTGTGTGTGTGTGTGTGTGTGTCCCATCAATGTTCAAGGGTCAACTATATTCTACAATAATACTACAAAAGACATCTGAATCTGATGCAAACACACGATCGACATGGTAAGCAACAAAATAATGCATTAACAACATAATGCAGTCTTCCACAACATGGCAAGGGTGTACCATGGTCAGAGCACAATGATTGTACTACATTAATTAAGTAGGCGTTAGTTATGTCATTGCGTCAAAGCCATGATTACTATGTCCTTATTATGTTCTGATTGGACCACATTCTGTGATGGAAGTTCATGTTTCAGTTTGCAGACTGGCCTAAAATCGAGTTAGCAGGTTTTGGAAATGAACCATTCAGTTGGATATGGATCCCACTCACTCATTACAATTTCTACTGATTGTAGAGAATATGAATACATTATCTATTAATACAGTATATGATGCGGTGTACCTAATAACTGGGCAACTAGACATTTCTTTCATGTTGCCACAAGTAAGCAATCGGATATGAAAATTATGGTCACTGTGGCTTAACTTCAGCTACTAGTTTATTTATGTTTTTGGAACGTAACTAAATTCACTTGGAAGTGTTACTAATAAAAACTGTGCCTAAAACTAACAATAGTACTGTGCACAGTGCGAGTGAAGGCTATTATTATAGTCTTGTGATGTAACAGAATCAGAAACTGTCATAGGCAGGATTCACAGAGACCATGCTGACTGCGGTGCCATTTCTACCTGTTTTACAACAGTGTCCCCGAGGGGACAGGGCTACAGTGAAGATTTGAGCCACACTAGTCCATGGCCATTTTAGACATATTGTCATCCCAAATATGGATGCAGATATTTGGCATATTAAATAAATACTGATCCAGATCTCGACAGTGTTGTTGCTTTAATTGGGATGCAGTGGGTGGTATTTTCACTTTGAATTCATATGCAGACTTCTCTCATCTTGTGAAGAGTTAGCTTTTTATTTTTTTTATTTTTTTTCTCACACAATCAATCATACGCACACAATCCAGACTGGCTGCATGACACTAGAACAAGTTTTTTGTTTTGTTTTGGGGGTTTTTTTGCACACTTGGATGAGAGTATATAAATGAAAATGTGTACAGTAATATTTTACTCTCATGGGATATGATATTTAAAGAAGGGCATTTTCATTGTGTTGTGTTTCTGTATCTATACAAGTCTTACTAGCGGTGAGACTGTCTTTGATCAGTCACATTTTATTTTTTTGACAAAAAAAAAGGTAAATACCAATTTATGTTATAGTATAATATTTGTCCCAAGAGTTTCTGCCTCGCTCTCAGCCAATGTCATCAGATTCGCTAATGTTTTGGGATGATCAAATTATACAGCTG
This sequence comes from Plotosus lineatus, assembly GCA_024760905.1. Classification (NCBI taxonomy): domain Eukaryota; kingdom Metazoa; phylum Chordata; class Actinopteri; order Siluriformes; family Plotosidae; genus Plotosus; species Plotosus lineatus. The sequence goes on along the minus strand of CM045737.1, from coordinate 20,560,499 downwards.
AATTCTGTACGAATAAAAATACTTATATGATTATAAAATGTTTTGGAATTTTGCTTATTCAAATTATTTTTTTATAATTTGTTTGTTTGTGTGCTTATTTTTTGTTTGTTTGTTTGTTTGTTTGTTTGTTCATTTTGTCAGATTTGATCAGGAAAAACAAATAACATCTAAATAACAAAAAATTCTGAAGTCTGCATGAGTAGACCAGGCGCTTCATATTAAAGATTTGTGTTCAAGTGACTCACTTTAGCATCACATCAGATTTCATTTGAGGTTTTTTACAGCATATAGTGTGTGGCATATCCCTACATTGGAAATTTGTAATAACACACACACACACACACACACACACACACACACACACACACACACACACACACACACAGAAACTATTGTGAAGGGCAGGTAAGGAAAGAAATTGAGGAGTAAACATAGCTTCCTCCACCCTCTCAAGATATTCAAACGTGTGGGAGAAAAATATTTATTCTCTACTTATTAAATAAAAAAAATTAACAATTGTCTCGAATGTGCTTAAGTGCAGAAAAGGTATATTTAAGCATTTTTTAAAAACTGGACGTTTTTCAGAAGCATGATTTAGTGAAAGAAGAAGACAGAGTTGTTGAAAGTTAATCTAGAAAAACTCGATTCTATAATCCGTCGGTGTGAAAAATCTGACAACCGATTGCTGTAATTTTAAATATGTTCTTGGTGGATCTTTAAAAACTGACTCAGAATGATGACATCATTATGGCCCAAGTTCACATGGAGTATGACTACAAACATCATTTCTTTCAGTATTCCAGATTTTTGTGCCTAAATACAGTATATTAATCTTGGTGTATGTATAACTGATATACATACATATATATATATATATATATATATATATATAGTTTCTCACTGTTTTAAATTGCAATAAATTTGTATGACTGCATCAAAATCCTTGTACATGTTAACTTGGGCCTTAGCAGCATTATTTTCAGACTCAGTTTTCAAATAACTGCGCATGAAATCATTAAAACAGAAGCAATCAACTTCAGATTTTACACACAAATTTATCTTGATACTCAGATTCGATTAGCTTTTAACAAGTGCTGTGTTCTTTGCGTTTATGTCTCAGCAGCGTAATGTCAAGTTTCTTTGTTGTACTTGTCTTTAATGTTGATATCACTGTGTCAAGCAAAGAAACAAATATATTTCCCAAATAAGAAATAAGGGTATGTTCAAGTAAAATCAAACATTTTCTAATGTGATGAAGAAGGATAGAGTTTAAGAACAACGATCTGAATCTCAGTTCAGGCTTTGAATTTACAACTGGCACGAGTAACTAAAAAGTCAAGTATAAATTGCTTATTTATTTAATTTCCACATATAGACATTTAAAGAACATTTGTAAATCTTGTCTCACTTTGTAAAAAAGAAATCAATTCCAAATAAATACACAAATTAAAAGCGATAGGATGATCAGGAGACAGTATTATATGTATATATGTTCTTCCTGTATTTGTGTACCTTTCCTCTGGCTGTTGTCATTTCCACACGCAGTTTAAAGACATGCACTAAATTCCCCATATACTGTATGTGACAGCAGTTGTCATCACCGTTGGCATTCCTGTTTGTTTGTTTGTTTTGGTTTCGGGGTTTTTTGCCTTACCACCTGAAATTTGGGAGGGGTATTGTGTGCTTGTTGGTGTTTATCAGTTGATTTACAAAATATGTCAGCAACATTACAGATGTAAAATTTATTATGTGGATCCACGTTTCACAGTAATTTTAACTACAAGTCTCTTCGGGTATGTCTCTATGAGCCTGGAATTTCTAACCACTGAGAATTTTGTTATTCTGCAAAATTCAATTCTGACCTCTTTTCCAGTATCTGGGATTGGAAAACCCTTTCCACAGCATGGGACTGCCACCACCATGTTCCACTGACATTGTGCTTTTGGGATGATGTGATGGTGTTGGGTTTTCAGCAGACAAAGAGATTTTCTTGACAGGCAAATTTTAAATTTTAGTCTCATCTATCTCGTGGACCTCCTGTCATCTATCTCTGGAGGCTCTCACAAGCCTTTTTGCAAATTCTAAATGCCCATCTTTTAGTTTTTGCTGCCCATTCTTCGGTAAAGCCCAGTTTTTTGTATGGCTTAAAGTTGTCCTATGGACGGATATGTCTCTGTTGTAGTTCTTCCCAACTCCTGCAAGGTTACCATTGGTCACTTTAATGCCTCCGTTAATGCCATCCTTCCTCAATCTGCAAGTTTTGGCACCCTCTGAAGGTAGGTTTTTTTATGGTGCCATATGTTTTCCATTTTGTTAGAATAATTTTTGGTTTTTTTTTTTTTTTTTTCATTTCATGAATTTGAACTTTTGTTCAGGTCCAGTGAATAAAATAAATGAAAAAAATTATTAAAAATAAGTTGTAAGACAACAAAATAATGGATGCACAGTGGTGTTGTGGATAGCACATCCGCGTCACTACAAGTATGCCTGGGTCTGATTCCCAGCTCAGACATTTCTGTGTAGAGTTTGCATGTTCTCGCCATGCGTGCAGGTTTCCTCTGGGTACTTCAGTTTCCTCCCACAACAAACAAAAAAAAAACAAAACATGCACAATAGGCTAATTGGCTGTTCTAAACCGCCGATAGGTGTGAGAGTGTGTGTGAGTGTTGGCCCTGTGATGGCATGGTGAGCTGTCCCAGTGTAACCAGCTCTTGCCTAGAGTCAGCTGACATTGGCATCAGCCTCTCCATAATACTAATTAGGACTAAGAATCTTAGAAAATGAAACAATGAATCAAAGGAAACAAAATAGGGAAAATGCCAAGTTGATTAATACTTCAGCAAGCTTTACTCTTTAAAGTGAGCAAATTTGTGATATTGACTATGTTACCTGCTTTGACTTAAAGGTCAGATTTTCTTCACATCCAATCTGTTCTACTGAAGCATGTGAAAGTCCAAATCTAAATTAGATTTCCCCTAAAGAGAACATTTCAAATAGAGATCAAAGCTAAATGGTGTTATAAAACAAAGAGTAGGTATTCAGTCATTCATTTTCTGAACTGCTTAATCCTAAGTAGGGTCGCAAGGAGGCTGGTGCCCATCTCAGCCAACTCTGAGAGAGGGCAGAGTACAACATGGGCAGCTCACCAGACCATCGTAGGGCAGAAACGCGCTGACGGCTATGCGGCTACTCTTAACGAAAACCAGCAATACAGACGCTCCCCGACTTGCGTTCATTCGTTTTATGTATTTTTCGATTTTACATTTTGTTTTTTTTTTTGTTTGTTTGTTTTTTAATGTCAAATTTTGAGTTTAGCGTGCTGTCTGTAGTACGAGATGTACCTACGTAGTATGCTGACATAGTACCCTACTTCCGCGTGACGCAGCGTCCATTGTTTACAAATGACAGACTGAACGTGCCCCTCCTTCTTCCCAGTTCACTGCGTATTGACCTTGTGTTAAGACGTCGTCTCTGTGATCTGTGTTTACACTGTTTTGCGGACTTTTGTAACCCTAAGTAAATATGGTTGGTCAGAAGCGTAAGCCTACTCTGATGGTGGTAATCAGAAAAAGCGGCAAGCCAGCTCATTAGAAACAAAGATGGCCATTATTAAGAAAATTGATGCTGGTGAAAAACATGTGAATGTTGCACGTTTCTTCCAAATGGCTCCGTCGACGGAACATGTTAAAGGTTATATTTGATACTGTATTTGATATTTGATGAGTGAATTTGATTAAAATTTATCTATTTGAAATTATTTTTGCTTGAATTTAATTGATTTGAAATTAATGTTGATATTATTTGATATATTTGATATTATTTTACAATGTTATGTTTATAATAATTGGTTTAGGGGTGTTTTATGAGATACTGTAATGGTATTTATGAATGTATAGTACAGTATGAACGTCATACGTCACTGGAACATACAGTAACAACTTACGGTTGTTTTTACCTTACGTTCGGCCATCCGGAACCGAACTAAAACATAAGTTGAGGAGCATCTGTAGTTCTTTTATATGAGCCTCACACCACAGACAGTCAGAGACATAGCTGGCCTTTGATAACCCAGTAAGCTGCACTGGGGGACAGCAGTGACAACCATTGACAGTGGGGCTTGAACCCCCAACCTAGGGATCGGTAATCCAGCACCTTACCACCGGGCTCCCACTGCAGAAAGAGAACAAATAGTATTAGAAATAAAAATTGTGAAGGTATGAGTGAATTGTTTTATTTTTATCTATTTAAATTGCAGCGTTTCGAATTCCATCAAAAAAAGGCCATTTGATAAAAGTGAAAGCAAACAAGTTTCTTGGCTTTTACTAGGATGTTGGTGCGAGTAGAGAAGTAGAATAAGGCAGAGATATTGATCCACACATCTGTGCATCTGATCAGTCAATGGTTTGCACTATTTTTAGCGACACCCATATGTCATGGTTCGGCCAGCATGGTACCTGAGTAAAAACTTTAATCAAATTTAGATTGGCTACTTAAATGGTATGGCTCACTTCGTGCTGGAAATAGCAACAACACAGGGGATTATGGGTAATTTGCTGAGCCATGCCATGATGGCTGGTGGAAAAGCATTATGAGTAAACCATCTCCTGTATAGTGAGCAGGATGCTGCTTTGAAAACTGACAGAGAGACAAGGAAAAAAAAAACAAGTTTCTTAAACTTTGCAGTCAGAGTTATTTTGAGACATTGGAGGGAAAAACAAGTATTGGAGGAAAATACACAGCTCTTTCTTCCTCAACCTGCTGAGAAACTTAATAATGCATCAATACTGTGGCTGAGATTTGATGATTATCTTGAGGATTCTTATTGAAGCTGCAGTACTAAGAATCTAGTAGATGATGCCTTCTGACCCAACATCTACATGGTCACTATAGACCTGACATGCACATTCATCTCTTCGAATGAGACTTTGATCCCAGGAAATCCATGGTGATGTCTACTTCGTGATGGTGTCACGTCTTCTATCCACATATCTTCTAAAGCTGTTACATAATTACACTCATAACCAAATATCTCTGTGTCTCCACTCATGTCTATTTATACACAGTATATCTACTGTTCTGCTGAACTTGCTGTGCAAGTTTTAAGTATTCTACTCTACTTTTTATAAAAACTGTTTTCTTTTTACTCGTTTTCTAAGATGCTTAATTCTAATTAGGACACAGGGAGCCAGATGCCCATCTCAGTCAACTCTGCAAGAGGGTGGGGTATACTCTGAACAGCTTGCCAAGCCATCGTAGGGTCAACACACATGCAAACACACACACACACACACACACACACACACACACACACACACACACACACACACACACACACAAACAAACAAAACCATTCACACTCACACCTAGTGGTGGTTTGGAACAGACAATTAGCCTACTGTGTATGTTTTTGGACTGTGGTCCAAATGTGAGAAATGAGAGTACCTGGAGTAAATGGTGCGCGGACATTTGCTCACAGGACAAATGCTCACAACCTTATTGAAAAATTTGGACATTTGCTCACAACATTTTTTTTCTTTGTTCTAATAAATGCATAATACAAAAAGATCACAATGTGTTCTAAAAATTCTTTATTATTATAAATACATAACGCTAAATTAACTCATTATACATTAGGGTTAGGGTTAGGATTAGGGGTTAGGGTTAGGATTAGGGTTTAGGGTTAGGCTTAGGGTTAAAATTGAACAAAATTGTTTATGTTGTGAGCAAATGTCCATTTTTTTCATTAAGGTTGTGAGCATTTGTCCTGTGAGCAATTGTCTTGTGAGCAAATGTCCTGGAACCGGAGAAAACACATGCAAGTACAGCGAGAACATGCAAACTCCACATAGAAACGTCCGAGCCTGGGAATCGAACCTAGGACCTTCTTGTTGTGAGAAGGACGTGCTAAAAACTGCACCACTGTGTCACACATTTGGTCTAGTGGTATAGGGCGCTGGATCGCTGATCCAAAAGTTGGGGGTTTGAGTCCCACTCTCCACAAGATTGTCACTGTACCCCCCCCCCCCCCCCTCCCAGTGCAGCTAACTGGGTTATCAAAGGCGGGCCATGTCTGTCACTGTCCATGGTGAGAGGCATGTAAAAGAACCATTGCTGACTTTCGTAAAGAGTAGCTGCAAAGTCGTCAGCGTGTTTCTGTCCCTTGCTAAAAAAAAAAGGGTTGTGACAGGAAGGGCATCCGACGTAAAAACCTCTGCCAAATCAAACGTGCGAATCAGATGATTTGCTGTGGCGACTCCCAAGTAAAAGGGAAAAAAGCCGAAAGGAAGACAGAATCAGTACAAAACATTTATCTGTATTTTCACATTTCTAATCATTAGTTTTTCCAGTTAGAAATATTGAATAGAACATGCTATAGAAAATTGTTTGTATGCCAGTAAATTCAAATGAAATTCAAATGAAATTCAAATGAATTCTGCTGGGGGTTTGGATACAAAGAAGAGAAGAACTGTGTCTGGTTTAATAAAACTTACAGCCTAATTTCCTGTTATAAAATTGTGCCTGGGACTAGTTTTAAGTAAATGGTTGTCACACTAATCACACCAACACTTTCATTACTTTTATGTAATTAATTACTGCATTTCACAGGACTGTTCAGGTTGAAATATTTATTTTTGAAGGCCTGTTTGCTCTTCAGCCTGAGGCATTTATACAGCACTGAACATGCAATTTAGTGCCTTTTAGGAAACACACATTCAGAGTAAATGATGTTCAGCAGGTCATTAAGAGTTGCGAAATGTCCGAAAATGAAAAATACACGAGGAAAGTCATCATTCATTCATATTCTGAACTGCTTAATCCTAATTAGGGTCATGGGGAGGCTGGCACCCGTATCAGCCGACTCTGGGAGAGGGCAGAGTACACCCTGGACAGCTCGCCAGGCCATTTCAGAGCAGAAACATGCTGACGGCTATACAGCTTCACTTAACGAAACTCAGAAATGGTTCTTTTACATGAACCTTTGACCATCACATGAGGAAAGTGAAACTTTTCATGAAATGTCTGTGCTTTTACTTGCTTCAGCTATAAAAAGGCCCATTGCACAGATGATTAACCCCTTATAAAGTCTGTTTTCCTCTTACAAATTGGTTTGAATTTGCAGTCACGGCACAGAAACCTCTTAGTGGCAGCTCAATGGTTTATGATAAGAAGTCTTTGATCCTCGGCTTCTCTGTGCTTGCATTTGATTTTAACACACTTGTAAACGTCCTTGGATAAAAGCATGTAATGAGTAAATGTATGCAAATGTTTGAGTGTTCTACTTGTCTGACCTGAAATCCATTTTCAGTGCCACAAATCCATTATGTGGGGCATAATACTGTAATGAGATCACAGTGTGAATCACACATCCTTGATTGGAATTAAGTAAGTATGAAATTGTGTTTTGTTCTTTTAAAATAATGTTTACATAATTACCAGTTGGTGGCAGTAAATCAGGCCCAACAAAGAAATTGATTAATTATGCACCTTTACATTATCAGTATTTCCAATCTTTGTATTTTTTCAAATAATAGCTAATAACGTCTAAGCAATAGATGAGTTATTAGTGAAGCTATTTTTTATTTAGCAAAGCAATTATCTTGATTACTTGAAATAGCTCGTATTCTAAATGAGAATTATAGATAGAATGCGGTGTAAAACAACTACATAAAATACTGATTAGGACACTGGGTCAATACAGAGCTCCATTTCTAAGGTTTTTGTTTCATTCATCAGCCTCAGTTATTAATTCTTGCCCTCCTTCACGCCAGTGTGAACTTCTGTAGTTAGAAATTCTGGGCTGTTGCTGCTACTGGTTTGGTTTCTAAGGACCAGTTTGTGTTTCCATATGCTACAGAATCACCATAGGGCTGCATATGATGTTACTGTATACTGATGTACTTTAATGCTAGTGCCAAGCTCAACTGTTTCCCTTCTTCTTCTTCTTCTTTTCCTTTCGGCTTTTTTTCCCTTTCTCGGGAGTCGCCACAGCGAATCATCTGATTCGCACATTTCATTTGGCAGAGGTTTTAACGTCGGATGGCCTTCCTGACACAACCCTTTTTTAGCAAAGGACAGAAACACGCTGACGACTTTGCAGCTACTCTTTACGAAAGTCAGCAATGGTTCTTTTACATGAACCTCTCACACCATAGACAGTGAGAGATATGGCCCGCCTTTGATAACCTAGTTAGCTGCACTGGGGGGGGCAGTGACAACCCTGTGGGGACTCGAACCCCCAACCTAAGGATCAGCGATCCTGCGCCCTATCCACTAGATCACCACTGCCCCGCCCAACTGTTTCCCATACACTCAAATAATAATAATAGTAATAATAATAATCATAATGATGATGATGATGATGATGATGAACATACTGTCCTGGATACACTGATTGGCCAAAAATATGTCCGGCACATTAATATTTTGTTGGACTGCCATAAGCCTTCATTACAGTGTGTGATTTCCATGTTTCCTCATATATTTTTTAATTAACTTATTATTTCATTGTAAAATTATTTGACAGTAAAATGAAGTCAACTAAATAGCTTAAGGTAGTAAATGACCAAGTTGTCTCATCAATGGACTTTTCTCCCTGATGATTTTGGGTCTGAAATAGTGATGGAGTGCTTGAGGAGGCAAGAAACATTAATTTTTTTACATATGAACTGACGACTCGACATTAATGCTATTGAAAATGTGCTTTTGGTTCGATTTTATTGTCATTAATTTGGTTTATAGGGGGAAAATAAAATGGAAAAGTGGTGACAACAAATGTTGATTGGTAACAAATACCAATGTGGCTCGACTGCCTAGAAATTCTGTCCATAAAAATTATGAACAGAATCGGTGACAAAGGACAGCCTTGGCGGACTCCAACTCCCACTGGAAACGAATCCGACCTGCTGTTACCAATACGGACTAAACTCTGGCTCCGGTGATACAGCGACCGAATAGCTCGTAGCAACGGATCCGGAACGCCGTATTCTCGGAGCACGCCCCACAAGATCTTTTGAGGGACACGGTCGAAAGCCTTCTTCAAATCCACAAAGCACATGTGGACAGATATTTTTTAGAATTTTTATGGACAGAATTTCTAGGCGCAGTCGAGGTGATGAGGGGTTCTGGTTTGGTGGCCATCGGATATCGTCTCTGCTTTTTGCGGATGATGTTGTCCTTTTGGCTTCATCAAGTCGGGCCCTCCAGCTCTCATTGGAGCGATTCGCAGCTGAGTGCGAAGCAGCCGGGATGAAGATCAGTACCTCCAAGTCCGAGGCCATGGTTCTCAGACGGACAATGGTGGAATGCACCCTCCGGGTCGGGAATGAGGTCCTGCCCCAAGTGGAGGAGTTTAAGTATCTTGGGGTCTTGTTTATGAGTGAGGGAAGGATGGAGCAAGAGATCGACAGACGGATCGCTGCAGCCTCTGCTGTTAAGCGGTGCCTGTACCGGTCCGTTGTGGTGAAAAAGGAGCTGAGCCGCAAGGCGAAGCTCTCAATTTACCAGTCGATCTACGTTCCAACCCTCACCTATGGTCACGAGCTTTGGGTAATGACCGAAAGAACAAGATCACGGATACAAGCGGCTGAAATGAGCTTCCTTCGCCGGGTGGCGGGGTTCTCCCTTAGAGATAGGGTGAGAAGCTCCGCCATCCGGGGAGAGCTCGGAGTAGATCCGCTGCTCCTCCGCATTGAGAGGGGCCAGTTGAGGTGGCTCGGGCATCTGGTCAGAATGCCCCCCGGACGTCTCCCTGGTGTGGTGTTTCGGGCATGTCCAACTGGGAAGAGACCCCGGGGTCGACCTAGAACACGCTGGAGGGACTATGTGTCTCGGCTTGTCTGGGACCGCCTCGGTGTCCCCCCGGGAGAGTTGGAGGAAGTAGCTCGGGAGAGGGATGTCTGGACCTCTTTGCTAAGGTTGCTGCCCCCGCGACCCGACCTGGACTAAGCGGAAGAAGATGATGATGATGATGACCAATGTGGCTCACTTCGAGTTTATGGCATCCAAAATGTTCGTTATTGAAACCACTACTCCGATAACCAATTACACTGTTTAAACATTTCATCAATCTGTTTTGCAGTGTTTTCTACTTCTGTCCACTTCCTAGGGGTTTTCCACCTTCATCCCACTTTCCAAAAATGTGTCAGAATGTAGACAGACCATTGTAAATTATTCTGATAAGATACAGAGATTACCCCATTATATCCACTTTATTCTTATCCACTTCTCTAAAACAGAATCATAATTTGCCTAAGATAGGCCACTTCAAAGCCTAGACTTCTCCACTCAGGAATCAATTTTACTCTTCACACACTCTCTTCATAAGGTAAGATACTTCAGTCTTTGTAAACACTGCAGGAAAATGCGAATGTTTTTTGTTGCAATCTCAATGTGCTTAAGCCAGTCAACTCTTTGAAGTACTTCTTGGCAAGAAGGGTGATTACTCCAATTGTCCACACGTATTGGTATCTCTCTCTGTCTCTGTCTCTCACATTCTCATAAACTCAGGCAAGAAATCAGTGCATTTTGGAAAGCATCTTGGCTGTTGTACTGATGGCACTGTATGGCAATTTCATTCAGCCAGCTTTGCATTGACTGACTGTGTTAAAATATAAAAGTTCTGTATTATCTTAGTCTAGATTAATGTCATGCACAACTCAGGGATCAAAATGGTTTGTAAAACTTCACAAAAATTACATCATAAAGAAAGATATAACTAACTGTTTAGGGTGGTGGTGGTGATGGTGGTTAAATCGTGGGCTTTTATGATAAGAATTATCCTTCAAGCAACCGAGTGCGGTCAAATATGATCCCGGGCGTATATACTCGGGTGCCATGTTTCTAATTTTAATCAGGAAAACGGTTTCCTACCAACAATTTGTCAAATCTACCTGTATTTGACCTTTGCATTTGTCCTGCAAATATAATCCAAAATTGTGCGGGGTCACTTATGACCCCAAGAGGATCGATGAGATTTTTGACATTATAGCTTCAGGTGGTATTGATGGTACTTCATTTTGACAGTTACATGTCTCAGATAGTTCAGCCATATAATTATTATTTCTATTACCATATCTAAATTTTCCTGCCACATTGTAATGCATACTTTATGCAAAGTAGCTTTACTTATGACTTGTTTCATTTTTGATACAAAGGAAAAAACGCAAAGAAATAAAAGGTAATGTGCATATGACAAGATGTAACACACAAGGTTTGTCTAAATAAATGTAATATTGTTCTACCATTGTGTGTTTTTGGCTGCTTTTTTGTAAAAATATATCAAATACCATATCTTGTTACATAAGATGATGGACAAATATGTTAGAGAGTGAAATAAATGTGAAGAACCCTAAACGAATCATTTACATAGAAATATTCGTATATAAAGTCAATGGGGTCACAAATAACCCCACTCGGTCATATTAGTCACCGAAATAACTCGGTCACTTGAGGGTTAAAAGGGAATTAAAACCAAACTTAATAAAAGCCCGCATGCATTGTTTGTCAATTCTTATCAAACAACCCACGGCTTCATAAAACAGTTTTTGTGGAAAAATGAAAACGGGTAATAAATCCTTAAACAGGGCTGCCTGAAACATTAACATGGAAATGTTTGCATTAAAATACATGGAGGTATATACCATTTATTCATGTTTACAACAGCTGATGCATGTCACTGTAGTGTAGTATTATGTGCAGATGTGCCCAGTTCACTAGTTTATATCTAATTTATTAGGTTAATATCTATATTCTGTTATTTTTGCCATTTTCTTGCTTTATATGAACAGCACATCCTCGTCTTATTCTCGAGATTTCACGCAGACTGAAACGGACCCCAAATACAGTAGCAGCCTTTTCAAACAGGCAAATACAAACTATTAAATTAATAGCAGATATAAACTTTGAACATGTAAATAAAAACCACCTGATATTGAAAATATACATATTTTCAGTGTAAGAGGGGAGTTTTAAAAGCTTTTTTACATTTCATGTTAATGTACTGTACAAAAAAAGAAAGTGTTCTAGAGCATCCAAATGTTTAACATATTTTTATGTAAATTTTATTCTGAGGATCCTGTGGCTTACAAGGAACAAGGATGCTATCACTATTAAATGCTATCTTAAAGCAAATAAAAGTTTTACTTACTTTTAAAAGTCAACAAAAGCTGTTCTAATTCTTGAATATTTGTCATCTACTGTTCTGCAGATTATAAGCAAAAAGATTAGATTTTCAAAAGAGCACAATCCAAACAATTCACAGTTGCAGTATTCATGCAGGGACAGTGGTGACCTGGTATACAAGGTGCTGGATCACTGATCCTAGAGTTGGAGGTTCAAGCCCCACTCTCCACAGGTTGTCACTGCCCCGCCCCCCCCCCCCCCTTCCCCCAATGCAGCTAACTGAGTGACCAAAGGCCAACCATGTCTCTCACTGTCTATAATGTGAGGCTGTAAAAGAATCAGTGCTGACTTTCAACAAGAGTGTCTGCAAAGCTGTCAGCGTGTTTTGCTCTGCGATGGCCTGGCGAGCTGTCCAGAGTGTACTCTCCCCTCACCCAGGGTTGGCTGGGATGGGCACCAGCCTCCCCGCAACCCTAATTAGGATTAAGCGGTTACAGGATATGAACGATGAGTAATCATGCAAAGATGTAACAAAAACTACAATATACATATTACTAAACTATGTGTTAATTGTCTGCTAAAAATGTAATATTAAAGAGAACAAGTAAAAAAAAAAGTGCACTACTGCCCTCTGGTGTTCATGAAAAAGGATTTCACCTAAAAATGAAAGCTTTTGTTTATTTTTGATGTATTTATGTAGAATTAATGAATGAATAACTGAATGAATACTCAAGGAAGTAAACAAATAAACTCTAGGTAAAATATATGTTTCTATGTTTCTGTGTAGTTTGTACATGCACTATATACACAATATATAGACACCTGACCATCACATCACTATATCCTTGTTTAACTTTGACTTTACTGTTTTGTCCTGCTTTATTATTATGATACCTTTTGGCAAGGATTTTCAGTACATTTTTGGAGTGTGGCTGTCAATATTTGCTCATTTAATCACAATTACTGTACAATTAGTGTAATCACTTGTGTTATAGCAGCTACAAAGGGTCATTCATTCAAGATCATCTTTGGTTGTTTTTTTTATCCCTTTGTTAAAAAAACACACATATTGTGACAGTGTTAGCAGCAGTTAGAACACATCATGATAACAAACAATAAAATTACCTCACTGTCTTTACAGGTCTTAATTTCTTACATAGTTCTGTAGCTAGATGTAATCTTGCCTTACTTAATAAAGGCTTAATAATGGCATCTGCAGAAAGAATATCTGTATAAGCTTAAATCTGTTTGAAACATCCTAGAGTGTGAATATTTTTCACAAGTATTGTGATATAGTTTAAAATCTGGAAGAATGAACTGTTCTAATTTGTAGCTACTGTTTAAGCTTAATGTCACTTGATGTCAATTTAAAAAAAAAAGCAAACTAGTCAGGTTTGTAAATATTCAGTAATGCACTCTTTGTATGTAAATGGCCTAATCGCCTAATTGTGGGTCATCAGTAATGTACACACTATATCATGATATAGGGTCAATTGGCATAAAAAAGTGACACCACTTGTTCAGAATTAAGTAAATTCAAAGCAATAGCTTTTATTCAAATTAATATTTGTCTTTTGACATTTTCATTTCAGATGTTTTGTTCACACATTCTGTATAAATTTACCCAGAGCCTAATAGCTGTAAACTTTTAATAAATATGCCCAGTATGGGGGGGGGGGGGCTGATCAGCATATTTGAATAAGCTCTGTACCAGGTCTACAATTCTTTTTGGCCCTCTGTAAGGCTGAGGACAGCACACCTACTGATGTCTCCTTATGATGGTATACATTTTATTAGTCATTCTCAATAACTGTAAGCTCAGTTTGCTGCTACCCACTTTACATAGAAAGCTAACAAAAATATAAATGCACAAAATAATATAATTCTGATTAATTGCTACAGTGGTATGAAAAAGTATCTGAACCTTTTGGAATTTCTCACATTTCTGCATAAAATCACCATCAAATGTGATCTGATCTTTGTTAAAATCACACAGATGAAAAAACAGTGTCTGCTTTAACTAAAACCACCCAAACATTTATAGGTTTTCATATTTTAATGAGGATAGCATGCAAACAATGACAGAAGGGGGAGGAATAAGTAACTGAACCATCACATTTAATATTTTGTGCCCCCCCCCCCCTTTGGCAGCAATAACTTCAACCAGACGCTTCCTGTAGCTGCAGATCAGTCTGGCACATCAATCAGGACTGATTTTGGCCCATTCTTCTTTACAAAACTGCTGTAGTTCAGTCAGATTCCTGGGATGTCTGGCATGAATTGCTGTCTTGAGGTCATGCTACAGCATCTCACTGGGGTTCAAGTCTGGACTTTGACTTGGCCACTCCAGAAAGTGTATTTTGTTCTTCTGAAACCATTCTGAAGTTGATTTAAATTCCAAAAGGTTCAGATACTTTTTCATACCACTGCATCTGTATACACTCACAAACAGGCATCATTACTGTGTAATGATACCTGAACAAATGAAGAAAAGCCATGACACAGGCAGGTCAGGTAAGCTCTGTGCACACCCAGCAGATTATGTACTGTGCAGCTAAATTATATAAAGGCATCTTTTTAAACACATTCAGTTTTAGTATATACTATGCGTGAACAAAAGAAAATTAAAATGAGATCTTTATGGTTTATTCTTCCATTTTTAAAATGTGACAGTGATGGTTCCACCTGCTCCAAGTGACAAAATCCTGAGTGTCCTGCACTTTTGTTAGGTCTGTCAAATACCCTACCAACACATGCTGGGAATTTTTTGCGCTGATAAGTCACCCTCTTAATACCTGCAGGTATGTTTTTATTGTTTAAAAAGTCGTTTTTAATTATTCTACATATATTAATCTACACGTAGGGAAGGTTTGAGGAATATTTGGACATCAGAAGATTGCTTTTGAATACCCAGAAAAATGCATACAGTACATGGATGCTAAGGAATTTACACCATGTTCAAGGTTTGCCAGCATGGATATCTGTCACAAGTTTTTCAATTAAATCTAATTTTTCCAATACCAAATTAATACTGTTTCTGCAGTTTTCAAAATGACATAACTTTCCTCATTTATTTACAGGAAAATGATCCAAGTACCATTGGAAAGTATTTGAAAGTCCCTTACAATGGTATTAGTCTTAATACAGCCTTTCAGCTTTGATTTTTAAGTTTTACATACCTACTTTGATTCAAATACTATTCACTTGGGATAATGTTTTTAATCCCTAGATCACATAATCAGATCAGTGCTGTGCTGTGAAGAAGTCTATGGGCCATTTTTCAGAAAAATGTACACAGGGACTGTGAGGACATTTTCGAAAGGAAGACAGCTTTTATGCAGAAGGTTAAGTTCAAAACAACAACTAAAAAGACAGCATATGGATTATTTGTGAGCTTTTTAAAATCTATTTTCATTTCCCAAGTACGTATAAGCTAATTTATTTAAAAATCCTCCAACCACCGGAAGTAGGGTAAACCGCTGCAGTCGCCACTGCGCTGTTTTACAAACCAGGGAATAAGAATCATATTCGACAGACTTCGGTTTAAATGAGAACAACATGCCACCGAATATAGCGCTATAGCATCGCCATGGCGACAGGCAAACGCGTCCTCGAGCCGAACGTTTCCGTGTGTGAGGTCCTCTGCGCATGCGCACTGATCCGACACTGCAGAGACTTCACCATCATTCTTATTGTGATCGCACAGCGACAGCTGCGTCTGAATGTCGACCTCATGTCGATCTCTACTATGTTCATGTTACGCATTCATTTCATACGTTCATGTTTATTTTTGTGACGAATGGAGGTGGCCTGGAACACCAGCAACCTATTCCAAATTCTGCAATAATACTGGTGCAGACTGGGATAGATGGATGGCACGTGCAAGGAGAGCAAACTCCTGTCTTTCCTTTTTTACCAAGCTGTGCGGGACCACAAACCTGTTTGGACGTTAGAGGACATGCGCAACATGGAGACATTTCACTGGGAAGAAGGAACCCGGCAACGGACATATAGTCCTTCTGAGGCACTTCTGTATGCCATCGTCCATGATCACCGAGCTTATGCACAATATTTGCTGAATAAGTTCACAGACGGTGCTCTTTCTGTGCCAGGAGAGCATTTCTGCTGCTGGTCATCATCTGCCCCACACTTGGCCATGGCTGTCCGCTACGACAGGAAGGACATCATGGCTCTGATCCTTCAGGTGGCACACAGAATGCCCACTCTGCACTCATATGTGAACCGAGGTGGATGTAACCACATGGAGGATGGCAAAACTCCCCTCCATCTGGCATGTGAGTTATCACACTCAGAAGCCGTCATTATGTTGTTGGGAAATGGAGCGTCACCGCAGGCTGAAGACCACAATGGTATGACACCGCTGGATCTCATCCTCAAGCAGCTTTGGAGCTCCAGCGTGAACACAGGAGCCAAGAAGCTCTGCCTGGAGAGCCTGCTCGTGTTCATGCCTGAGGTGCGCTTCAAAATGAAGAGCTCACTGGAAGAGGATCCACAGTGCTGGTCCAAGGTTCTGGGAGAGAAGAGGTTTAACTACCTGACCGGGAGAATTCCAGGAACACTTTTTTTCATAGCTATGCAAAGAATCCTTTCTCAACTACCTCCACAGGAATTTCCTAGAAGTCTTGATAAACTGCCCATTCCAGCTTCTCTCAAAACCTTCACTCAGTCCTTAACACAGTGGCCTCGACCCTACTGAAACACATTGAGAAACTGTGGGACTTTCTTTTTTTCCTTCAAATTTCTACCGAGGTTACCGGCATGAACTTGAACATATGTGCACCGTGTTGGGGGCATGAAATAAATAATCAAAACTAAGATCAATTACATCGCGCAGCAAAAAGTCTTCCTGATGTCACATTATGGTGACAGCTCTCTCTAAAAGAAGAGCAAATATTTGTATATTTTGATGTGATGAACAAATTCATTAACAAGCAGAGTTTGTATTTTCTGATGGTTTCAACAATTATGCAAACTTTTAATTTTATTTGATTGGACTTTTATTCTGTCAGGGTCTTCTTGCCTTTGATAACAAGCCTGCATGTTATTATTATTATTATTATTATTATTATTATTATTATTATTATTATTATTATTGTTGTTGTTATTGTTATTGTTATTATTGTTATTGTTATTATTATTATTATTATTATTATTATTATTATTATTGTTATTATTATTATTATTAGTTTGAATCAGTTAATTTTTCATTGTCATATTTTATCTACATGCCTTTAAATGTAAAAAAAAAAAAAAAAAAGTCTGCTGACTCAAGTCAAATGACTGAGCTTGATTTGAAAACTGTTGAATTTGATCATGTGTCCAATTCTACAGAACTTTGCACGTAATTCTGTTCACTGGACATTGCTATACATTATATACATGTTAATGTACTGTATACTACTACTAAGGTTTTGTACTACATTATCATGATATCATCATAAAAATAGAACAACTGAAAGACTATTATGTGAATTAAATAAACAATGTTTATGATGGAAATATGAAATATATATATTTGTTCTTTGTATCATTCTGATGATATTTCATTTTAACAATGATTATGTGAAGTTATTAACCTCATTGTGAACAAAAATATGTGATTTTCAAATTTGAAAAAAAAAATCTTTCTATAAATCATTCAGAAGGGTATGAGGAGTTAACCGTCCATTTTATAAAATAACATTGAAAAAAATCACCTGCTATTTAGTAATGAGAACAGAATTGTAGGATCCTATGTTTGGTAGTTGACTCCAACCTAAAGAATCACCCACAGCTATTAAAGACAGACTTAGATATCAATCTTTCAGAGAATAATAATACAGTACTTGTGCTTATTTTTCCTGTAGCACTCAGCCGACTGGGCGAGAGCAGGGTACATCCTGGACAGCTTTGTCAGGCCATCGTAGGGCCAACATTCACTGAAACAGCCCAACCTACTGTACATGTTTTTGGACAGTGGGAGGAAACCAGAGTGCACAGAGAAAACCCCATGCAAACACGGGGAGAACATACAAACTCCACACGAAACACTACGTCACCGTGCAGCCTGAAAGTTTCATAAAAAATCCATTTCGGGATGTGTAGGAGAAATTCCGGATTAATGATGGCGACCCCTTGTGGCGAGGTGGCAAAGGTGCTATGTGAAACCCCCAAAGAAAAACTTCACTGAAAAAAAAATAGGAGATGCACAACAGTATGATATGAATAAGATTCTGTGAAAGTTTTAGTTGAAATAAATTTACTGGTTGAAGAGCAGTTGAGGATTACAAATAAGTGTGATGGCGGACAAAGAAGCAGACGGCAATGACTCAAGAGGATGGACCTATGTGTTACCTATGTGTTGCTCCAGTAATGAAATATATACTAACGTACTAATATTACATTACAGTGTAATACTGTGGTGGAAATTTAAAGTCAGGTGAGTAATTTGTGGTGTGTGTGTGTGTGTGTGTGTGTGTGCGTGCGTGCGTGCGTGTGTGTGTGGTGTGTGTGTGTGTGTGTGTGTGTGTAAATTTTAGCCAGTAGATAGAGACATTTCCCCACTCGCTGTGTATTCACGGACAATCATTCCGTGTCTGCCTGTAAAACAAACTGAGAAAAGTGTACACATCTGAAATCTTTCAAATAAATGAGGTACACTCTGAACAGGTCACCAAGCTAACATGGGTCTAACATCTCCGTTCCCAATGGGCAAATTAAAGTCCACTCATAATCTTCTCACTGACCTCATACTGGATGTTCTCCTCTAGGATATCACTGTATGGATCTGCCCCACACACACACACACACACACACACACACACACACACACACACACACACACACGCTCACATATTTTATATATATATATATATATATATATATATATATATATATATATATATATATATATATATATATATATATATATATATATATATATATATATATATATATATATATATATATATATATATATATATATATATATATATATATATATATATATATAAATATATATATAAATATATATATATAAATAAGTGGGCAGTGGTGGTCTAGTGGTATAGGGCGCTGGATCGCTGATCCAAAGGTTGGGGGTTCGAGTCCCACTCTCTACAAGATTGTCACTGTCCCCCCCAGTGCCGCTAACTGGGTTATCAAAGGCGGGCCATGTCTGTCACTGTCTATGGTGAGAGGTTCATGTAAAAGAACCATTGCTGACTTTCGTAAAGAGTAGCTGCAAAGTCGTCAGCGTGTTTCTGTCCCTTGCTAAAAAAAGGGTTGTGACAGGAAGGGCATCCGACATAAAAACCTCTGCCAAATCAAACGTGCGAATCAGATGATTCGCTGTGGCGACTTCCGAGTAAAAGGGAAAAAGCCGAAAGGAAGACAGGTGTATGTGTACATTTCAGGGGCGGCACAGTGGTGTCGTGGGTAGTGCACCGACTCACAGCCATAAGGGCCTGGATTCAGGTCCCAGGTTTGGTTGACTCTGTGTACTTTAAATGTTCTCTTCGTGCTTGCATGGGTTTCCTCTGTGCACTCTAGTTTTCTCCCACAGTCCAAATACATGTATATTAGGTTAATTGGCTATTTGCGACTGTGAACGGTTTATTTGTGTGTGTGTGTGTGTGTATGTGTTGGCCCTGCGCTGAGATGGGAAACTGCTCAGGGTGTATCTTGCCTTTACCCAGAGTCAGCTGAGATAAGCTCCAGCCTCCCCGTGACCATAGTAGGATTCAGTAGCCTGGAAAATGAGTCAGAGAGTGATGTGCGCATTGTAGTTTTGTTTCATGTTTGCTTTTAATTCAAGAACAAATAAGGATAATCCTGTAGTCTCCTGTATGCTCATTTAATTGATTTGATTTATTTCAATTTGTATCACTTAAAGAGAGCACATTATACAGCTCTCTACCCTTATGGTCCCCAACTCTTTAGTCATCTTTTGTCATTTTATCAAAAATGGTAGACAATATTAAGAAAAGAAAAAAATATATATATATATATATATATATATATATATATATATATATATATATATATATATATTCACGTCATTGCACAGTGGTGAGCACGGCCATCTCACAGCAAGAAGGCCACAGCAAGAATCCCTGGACTTAAGCATTTCTATGTCTTCTTTCTTCTTTCTTCTTTTCTTTTTGGCTGTTCCCTTCAGGGGTCGCCACAGCGAATGATCTGCCTCCATCTCACCCTATCCTCTGCATCTTCTTCTCTTCCACCAACTGCCTTCATGTCCTCCTTCACCATGTCCATGAATCGTCTCTTTGGTCTTCCTCTAGGCCTTCTGCCTGGTAGTTCCAACCTCAGCAACCTACTACCGATATACTCACTAACCCTCCTCTGTACATGTCCAAACCATCTGAATCTAGCCTCTCTGTCTTTGTCTTCAAAACGTCTTACATGTGTTTTCTCTCTGATGTACTCATTCTTGATCCTATTCATCCTCCTTGCTCCCAAAGAGAACCTCAACATTTTCATCTCTGTTACCTCCAGCTCTGCCTCCTGTCTTTTCCCCAGGGCCACTGTTTCTAAACCATGCAACATCGCTGGCCTCAACACCGTCTTGTACACTTTTCCTTTCATACTTGCCGATATCTTCCTGTCACACATCACACCGGACACTTGTCTCCAACCATTCCAACCAGCCTGCACACGCTTCTTCACCTCTTTTCCACACTCTCCATTGCTCTGGATTGTTGAGCCTAAGTACTTAAAATCCTCCACCTTCTTTATCTCTGCTCCCTGTAACCTCACCATTCCTCTTGGGTCCTTGTCATTCATGCACATGTATTCTGTCTTACTGAGGCTAATCTTCCTACCTTCATGTCCTCCTTCACCACATCCATGAATCGTCTCTTTGGTCTTCCTCTAGGCCTTCTGCCTGGTAGTTCCAACCTCGGCATCCTACTACCAATTAAGCATTTCTATGTGAAGTTTCCATATTCTCCCTGTGCTTGTGTGGCTTTTCTTCTGGGTCTCTGGTTTCCACCCACAGTCCAAAAGTATGCACATTAGGCTGACGGGCTGTTCCATATCACCCCTAGATGTGTTTTGCCCTGTGATGACCTTGTGAGTTTAACAGGGTGTGCCCCGCCTTCGCCCAGAGTTGGCTGAGATGGGATCCCTAATTGAAAATTGAAAAAGAAAATGAATGTTGTCACAAACTGATTAATCGAGGAATTATAACAGCATTCTCCAAACATGTAGAAGAGCCTCATAAAGCCATTTTAACTGACTCGGCAGACACATGGTCACAAGTCTGTTCTGGCATTATAATTATAATAACATTATGGAATTTTAATCAAAGAGAAAATGTTGAATATGTAACATCTATATATTTTAGTATTTTAAAAAAAAGCATGATTGAATTGACGTGCATGCACACTTCTGCATGTACAAACATCAGAATCAGAACCAGCATACTTTATTGATCCCAGAGGAAATTGTGTGCACACAATGCTCCATACCAAGTAAAAATGACAAAGACCTCAATAAAGAAAAATTCCAAATAATACATATATATCTATACACACACACACACACACACACACACACACACACACACACACACACACACACACACACACACACACACATAGCTATATTATACACACACACACACACACACACACACACACACACACACACACAGCTATATTATACACACACACACACACACACACACACACACACACACACATAGCTATATTATACACACACATACACACACACACACACACACACACACACACACATACATATATTATATATACACACACACACACACATTATGCACACACAGAGTATATAAAGTCTAAAATGAGAAGTTCATCATATCTATATAAACAGATACCGAATTAATCCTGTCAGTCCCTGATACCACCAGTAACAGTAACAAACATAAGAATATATAAAGGCTCTTGAAATGCTCTGCGGGGCCGTCTAAGATCTTTCTGGAACTTTATAATACACCATAGAAATAGAGGTTTTAAATAACCCTTTACAGCATGTGTTCCTAAGAAACGGAACAGGGAGTGTATGCACTGGGTATTACTAGTATTACATACTATTATTAATTAGGCTTTAAAAAGAAAAGAAAACCAACAGCACCTTGTTTTTTTTCATGAGCTAATGCTCTTAAGTGTGCACTTTATTCTTTTTTTTTTTCATGGCCATCTGTACATCTTAAGAGCAAGGATCTCCAATCCTGCTTTATCCTCTCAGCCAACAGACTTCAACGCTACGGCATAGCGGACGGTTCTACTTCAAGATCAATATAAAAATACCCAGATTAAATCACAGCCGAAGGCTATAGAGCATTAAACTATAGTTTATAAGATTTAAATAGTTTAATGGTGCATCAGCTTTTTTCGAAGGTTAAATTTCAATCACAGCAAGAAGACAGAATCAGCAGGCATGGTGGCGGAGGTATAAACATTATTATGGACTAGAGAACATCGGTGACCTCACCTGAGGACTACATAAGCAACATAAGGATAACAATATAATGGGCTGTTCACCTTCCAGAGGTCAACTCTTCACTGGAATCTATAACCACCAAGATAAAACTCTGCAGTTTGGATCATATGAAAACAATAATCACCATTTCTCAGGTGAGGCAGAAATTAAAAGCCTAACAGAGACAGAAATAGTTTCCGGTGGAGTAAATGTTTTACAAGAACAAAATACTGCTGTACAAGGGAAAGCATCCACAGTTTGTGATGTAGTTAAGGGATGGGTTGATAAAGGAGAGACAGATGTGCAGTCACAAGTGGAATTACAGACAACAGAAGATACAGACAGAAAGGATGAAAGAAGAATGAAAAATCATGGATTCAAACGAAGAAGACACAAAGCGAGACCAAGAAAATCTGTCATGCAGTCACATGTAGGTTTTCCACAAGCCACAGTAAAAGCTCAACAGGCAGCTTATGCTTATCTCGAAAATAATATTCCTAAATATGAGTCCCTCTTGGAGCTCTTGGAAAAAGTAGCTCAGACTAAACTCTCTTTACAGTCCATGGTTACTTTATTATCATTACAGTATGAGGAGATAAACCAGATCTTAAATGAAATTGCAGCCGAAGGAGAGCAGATGCTAGAAATGCATGGAAACCACATGGCCTTGCCAGCATCACAAAACGATGTTGCGCTGACCTCAGATATACCAGAGGCTCAGATGATCTCAACTCAAAGTTCCCCAGACCTGTTGCAGCATATGCTTCATCACTCAATTCAAAAAATGAGGTTAGTTGGGGATTCTGTAAAAGTTCAGGGAGATGCATCCTTAGAAGAAACCGGTGATTACTTTGGCTCAATGTCCCGGTTGCCAGCAGGAAAGCTGGATGCAAAGAGAGCATCAGAGCTGCGTTTGAAACAGATATTAACTTGTGTGGAATCGTATACTTTGAGAAAGATACATTCAGAAAGCACTGCTCTACACAGTGAGAACAATGGCACTGCTGTAAAGAACGAATTCCACGGTGGGAGCTCTGGATCAGGATCAAGCAGTCAGTCATTACATGGCTGTCATGAGAGTAGTTTATCAGATCAGTCCTCTGATGATGATGATGATGATGATGATGATGATGATGCTGACAGAGACATTGACGCTGAAGACAGCAATGATGATGAAGAGACAAAACATGAGCAAAGGAGAAGAACTGGTTCAACAAACAGAAAGATGTCCAATTTGTCTCTGGCAGACCCTAGTCAGGATCCAGTTCAAATCGATGTGCAGATCAAGAGGCGGATCAATAATATCTCTGAATGGAGAGATCAAAAAAAGAGAAATATCAAATGGCACAAAACTGCAGAAGATTTGTTTGTAGCATGTCAAAGAAAACACAGGCAGTCTCATTTGTTGGATGCACAGCGATCACGATCAGCAGACTGTTTATGGGGAAAAGTGAATGACTACAAGGTGCGAGGGCAGAACAGATTCCCAGATGACAACCAAAAGCCCGAATGGATTATTAAAGGGCAGCATCCATCACAATTCTCTTGGCTCCAAGATAGCAACATTGGGTCATTGATGCCTGGGTTACCACCTAGCATAAATCCTTCTGTTTCACCTTTACCCCCTGGAAAAAACGCTGTCAGACGTCTCATTAACACCTTTAGCAAGGGGGTTTGTGACAGCTCCAATCAAAAACCCCTTAAGAACCCCCCAAGATTTGAGGGCAGGAAAAATAACTTTTTGCTTATGATAAACAATTCCAGGCTTGATGTTTCCACAAATGGCAACACCACCGCCATCAGCTGTCCACCGGAAAAGCAAATGTCAGAGAATCCTGATGTTGTAGATATGAATAGCCTTCCACCTCCTCCTCCAGAATTATTGATGGACAGCTCCTTTAAAAAGATTGAAGGTCTAACTGGTGATGGATACAGCGGTGAAAATCAGAGTTGTTCAACACAAAGACATGAGTGCTGTGTTTCTCAGTGTCCACAGCCATCAATGCAGATAATATCTTTACGTCCTAGACAGGACAGCCTTTCGGAGGCCTCAATGAACAGCTCGGAAACTTATCTTATTGGACAGGATTTTTTAAATGAATGCTATCCAGAGCATGACAGTGACCAACCAACTGGACATGGTGAAAAAGAGAAAGAGAAGGCAATTGGCCTTTTAAAGCACACTCAATCAGCCATTCATTTGAGTCATTCCACTGATATTTTAGCCAAATTAGACTCAGGAGATGAGGGTAATGTCAAGTCTTTATCTGAGACAGTAGGAGGAACACCAAGGCTGGGAAACAGGGACTTGGGTGAAGGAGAAGCATCAAATCTTTATATTTCAAATCACTTTCCTACTCCACCCGTCTCCAGAGCTCGATTCATGCCCTCAACTCGTTCTGCATGCCACAAAATTCCACGTTCTATAGCATGTCCTCCAGCTGCTACCTGCTCTGTCAATTTTCAGAGGGAATCATTGTTTGTCCCTTCAACTGGTTCCCAAATCCAGAGATCGTCCAGGAGAGACAGTGATGATGAAAATGCCTTCATGTCTGCCTCCAGTTCAATATCATTTTCTAATGCTCGCTCTGTGTTTTGTAAAGAGGACCAATTAGAATTCCAGTCTGCCAAGCCTTCCTACATATCCACATTGCCAAGACCATGGGGAGAACCGAAGTTCTCCAGAGAAAAACTACAGACTACTTGCCTAACCCAGAGCTTCAAAAGAAGCTCCCCGTGCAGGTCCAATCTTACTGACCACCATCACTTTTTACCTAATATCAGAGAGCCTCAATACCCTGATGATGAAGCTACCACTTTACAACATGGGAGGTAAATGCCTCACTTACAACTGTCATACCAACAGCTTTTGTTTAGTCAGGGTGATTTATATTTATTTGTGTGACAATGATGGAATTTAAACAATATCAGATCAATGCCAATGACAAATTTTTGTGTTTTCACAAATTTTAGCTCTCAGTTAGTTATATCTTAAAGCACTTGTTTAACATTAGTCTGAATGAAATGCTTTTTATCATGATGCATGAGCTCTGTGCACTTCATGAGCACAGTATAACTGCTTTCTAATGGCTTTTTAGAATCATTCCGAGTTTTTGTATATGACTTTGCAAGAACAATAGAAAAGCATCCCCGCCATTTTTAAAGCATAACAATTATCAATGATAATCGTGTAAAAGAAGCCGAAAGGAAAAGAAAGAAGAAGAATCATGTAAAAGACAGTCTTAATTCCTATATATCTCCGCATAATTAATAGCTTTGATACACTCAATAATCATTTCAAAACTGCAGATGAGCAGATGCTAACTGAATGCACAGTATAGATGCACAACATTAGAGCAATAAAATTGCTTCTTTAAATAATCTTACTAATAGCATTAAGACCAGTACTCTTCAGTGTAATCCCACTAGAATAATCTCTCTCTCTCTCGCTCTCTCTCTCTCTCTCTCTCTCTCTCTCTCTCTCTCTCTCTCGCTCTCTCGCTTGCTCTCTGAAATGTCAAGAAAGTCTGAAACACCAACAAAAAAATAGGGGAAATATGGAAGTGTATTAAAGTTTTATAGCTTTGGAGGTGTCTATAAAGGTTATTTCAAATTTAGTGTAGTCATAAAATGAAAATAGACTAGTGTCACCCGTGGACACTACATATTTAATCATTTATATCGCAAATATGGTTGCCTTGATTAACTACTGATAAATATTTATGTCACATTGCTTAACATTCCAGTCTAACTGTTGTCTTTGCTCTTTCCAGGAAAGAATATGTAGCTACATTAGCCCAGTGCTCAAAGCAAGAAATCTCAGCAAGCTGCTCGATGTCTGGTCCACAGTGGGCTGGAGACAAGCTTACAGATGAAGGGGATTAAAGCATTTTTTTAACACCTCTTCACAGTGGCTAATCCTGAGAGTGACACTGAAAAATACTACACATTCATTTGGAGACATCTTATAAGTGTTCAGAGAACTGGAGTAGCAGTTGGCACATCCACCTCACAACAAGAAGGTTGTGGGTATGAGTCCTGGGCTCAGTGAGAGGGTGTTTGTGTGGAGTTTGCTTGTTCTCCACATGGTTGTGTGGGTTTCCTCCAGGTACTCTGGTTTAGTTCCACAGTCAAAAGACATGCACATTAGGTTTGTAATTGGCTGTGAGTGTGAATGCAAGTTTGAATGACTGTGTATGACCTGGCAAACTGTTCAGGGTGTAAACCTGTCTTTGCGCAGAGTCAGCTGGGATAGGCTCCAGCCTTCCTGTGACCCAAGCAGGAGAAAGTGACTTGGCAAATAATTGAGTAAATTATAGGTGTCTAATGATAAAGGAAAAGAAAATGCATGTGTCAACACAGATTATATTCAGTATATATATATATATATATATTCAGAGCAAGAGAATTTGTGTTATATGCAGATGAAACAATCATTCTATTATATAATTCAGCTGATAGCTAATAATCTGATTGGCTTCTGAAGAAGAAATACTTTTTGAGCATCGTACAGTACTATTACTTTACTTTAGAACAGTGCTTCTCAATTATTTTCTGTGGCGCCCCCTCTAGGAAGAAAAAACATTCCACCACCCCCACCCCCAGGAGCGACTATAAATAGTATTATTTGTCTATAAAATTGTAATTAGTACACCTCTGCATAACATTGTATCTTTACTAACAAAAACAAAAAAGAAAGAAATATCGTTCAACTTACAAAGAAAAACTTAATTCACATTGTTTTTTAATCCGTAACAAAAGATTTATAGTGCACCAATGTGCCTGAAATAAAAAATATTTTACTTATTTATGTCTTAATATCTCAGTCTCTCTCCACTTTTCTCTTCGTTCCTATTAGCAAATTTTCCGTGTTGTTTCTTGAGGGTTTGTTTACTGCACTTCATATCGTTTGCTCATGCGAAAAATCGCGACACCATAGCGCGACAATGACAGCGCCACTGCCAACTACTGGAGTGGAGGTGCAGTTACACTTAATTCTTGTACAATATTCCATAAAAACATGTTCCACAGGGTCTTACGCACTCCCCCGGCATCACAACGCGCCCCCTGGCATCACAGAATGCCCCCTGGCATCATACCGTGCCCCCAAGTGGGGCATGCCCTACTATTTGAGAAGCACTGATTTAGAATCAATTTCCAAAGCTCTCAAATATTCTAGTAAGCACAACATGAATAATATATAGCTCACACCGAAGGTAATAACCTATTCGGACTGAGCATGCCCTTGTTGTTTCCTGTAAAATAAAAATCAGCACTTCACAGTATTTAACATGTGGCTTACTCCAAAGGAAATGGTTATGTACAGTACACTCTTTTAGCCAGAAATCTATTGGGACAATATTCTTTGTTTTGTATGAATTTGCCATCCTGTTTGAACCGCAAACGGCCACACACTGATAATGCAAAAAGGAAACAAATAGCAACTTTTAGGGTGTATATTCACGGTGGTTCAGTTGATAATGCTGGGCCTGATTGATGTCATAGTCCAGTACACCTAGTATAATTTCTGATGTTTGACTGGCTAAAATTATAGAGAGGTTGCTTCACGAGGACTGTGAAACCAGTCTGGCCTCAGTTATCTTGATGTTCAGGCAGGTAGCATAACTGAGTGTAATAAAAAAATGGGAAAATATGTGATTGTCTCTTTTGACAATATAAAATAATAATCGTTCCTCCAGTAAGCAAAACCTTGAGATTCCATTCCCTTTCAGTATACATTCCGGTCACAATTAAACTCTATATAAATGGTTATTGATATGAAATTTGTAAGAGTTCTTTTTTAACTTGTGAATTTTATAGTCAGCATATTCTAAATTTGGATTATGTTTAGTTCATTATGTAAATATTTTCAATATTATGTGTTGTATAAACTTTGATACAATTCTTAGAAATTTCAAATGCTGTTTCAAAATTTTCTAAATCCTTATAATCACTTTTATTTCCAAACACATAAACACAATGGGAACACTGCACATTCTATTCCCAATCAAAATATGTAGAAAAATATATTAAACTTGTGTTATTCCTTTCAAGAAATTGAAAAAAAAACAGAATAGTAGACTCTTCAATAAAATAGCAGTGTCTGCTTTCTTCTTGACAAACTTCAAACATTCACTGTATGAACTAAAAAATGTTTAAGATTTTACTTTCTTTTGAAACATCGAACTAATATTCAGTTGTATAATCACTGTTCCCGTGTTGCATGGAGTCAACCAACTTCTGACACCTGTGAACAGGTGTTCCAGCCCAGGATGATTGGACAGTTCTATCTTTAAGGTCCGGGGATGGGGCCGGTCACTCCATAATGTCAATCTTGTTGGTCCGGAACAAATATGTTTCTCATTTACTGGTGTGTTAGGGGTCATTGTCTTTTTGGAACCCATTTCAAGGGCATTTCCTCTTCAGCATAAGGCAGCATGAACTCTTCAACTATTCTGATGTATTCACACTGATTCATGATAATGCCATAAATAGGCCCAACACCGTAATATGAGAAACATCTCCATATCCTGATGATTGCGCTACCATGTTTAACTGCCTTCACAGTGAACTGTGGCTTGAATTCACTGTTTGAAGGTCATCTAGAGGGGCCATTGGACCCAAAAGGAGCAAACCTACTTTCATCAGTACACAAAATGTTGCACCTTTTCTCTATAGACCAGTCAATGTACTCTTTAACAAATTATAACCTCTTCAGCATGTCTCTTTTCAACAAAGGGACTTTGCGGGAGCTTCTTGTCCATAGCTTTATTTTACATAGGCATCTTCTAATTGTAAAATGCAGCCGTGAGGATGGGCACAAACAAATGTCCGTATTCATGCCGGTCCCAAGCCCGGATAAATGCAGAGGGTTGTGACAGGAAGGGCATCCGACGTAAAACTTGCCAAAATACAAAATGTGAACCATCAATACAAATTTCATACCGGATCGGCCGAGACCTGGGTTAACAATGACCGCAATCAGTGCTGTCAACCAATAGGGTGCTGGTGGAAATTGGACTACTGTTGGTCGAAGAAGGAGAGGTCGAAGGAGAGGCGGGAGGCGTGTCTGTAAGCAGAGAAGAGGAAAGGCATGAGTCTAGGACTGAGAGTAGGGACTTTGAATGTTGGAACTATGACAGGAAAAGGTAGAGAGCTGGCTGACATGATGCAGAGGAGGAAAGTGGACATACTGTGTGTTCAGGAGACCAGGTGGAAAGGTAGCAAGGCTAGGAGCAGGGTTTAAGCTGTTTTATCATGGTGTGGATGGGAAGAGAAATGGAGTAGGAGTCATCTTGAAGGAGGGGTTGGTCAAGAATGTTCTAGAAGTGAAAAGTGTGAGTGTCAGACAGAGTGCTGAGTCTCCAGTTAGAAATTGAAGGTGTGATGTTCAATGTTGTTAGTGCTTATGCCCCACAGGCAAGATGTGAGCTAGAAGAGAAGGAGAGATTCTGGAGTGAGTTAGATGAAGTGATGCAGACTACCCCCAGAGGTGAAAGAGTCGTCATTGGGGCAGACTTCAATGGACATATTGGTGCAGGCAACAGAGGGGACGAGGAAGTGATGGCCAGGTTTGGTATCCGGGACAGGAACACAGAAAGACAGATGTTGATAGATTTTGCAAAAAGGATGGAAATAGCTGTGGTGAATACTTTCTTCCAGAAGAGACAGGAGCATCGGGTGACTTATAAAAGTGGAGGTAAGGGCACATAGGTAGACTACATCTTGTGTAGGCGATGTAATTTGAAGGAAGTCAGTGACTGCAACGTAGTAGTGGGTGAGAGTGTTGCCAAACAGCATAGGATGGTGGTGTGCAAGATGATGCTGATGGTGAGAAAGGTGAAGAAGGCAAAGGCAGAGCAGAAGACAAAGTGGTGGAAGCTGAAAAAGGAAGAGGATCGTGTTGTCTTCAAGGAGGAGTTGAAACAGGCTTTGGGTAGTCAGGAAGTGTTTCCAGATGACTGGACAACTACAGCTAATGTGATCAGGGAGACAGGTAGGAGAGTTCTTGGTGTGTCCTCTGGAAGGACAGTAGATAAGGAGACTTGGTGTTGGAATGAGGAAGTGCAGGAGTGTGTACAAAGGAAGAGGTTAGCTAAGAAGAAGTGGGACATTGAGAGGACTGAAGAGAGTAAACAGGAGTACAGGGAGACACAGCGTAAGGCGAAGGTAGCGGTGTCAAAGGCCAAACAGAGGGCGTATGATGACTTGTATGATAGGCTGGACAGTAAGGTAGGAGAAAATTATTTATACATGTTGGCACAGCAGAGAAATCGAGATGGGAAGGACGTGCAGCAAGTTAGAGTGATTGAGGACAGAGAGGGAAATGTATTGACTGATGACAGAAGTGTGCTGGGAAGATGGAAAGAGTACTTTGAAGAGCTGATGAATGAGGAAAATGAGAGAGAAAAAAGAGTAGAAGAGGTGACTGTTGAGGACCAGGAAGTAGCAAACATTAGTAAGGATGAAGTTAGGAAAGCATTGAAGAGGATGAAGAGTGGAAAGGCAGTTGGTCCTGATGACATACCAGTGGAGGTATGGAAGTGTCTAGGAGAGGTAGCAGTAGATTTCCTGACAAGAACATTCAACAAGGTCTCAGAGAGTGAGCAGATGCCGGCGGAATGGAGAAGTGTGCTTGTGCCCATTTTTAAGAACAAGGGAGACGTGTAGAGTTGTGGCAACTACAGAGGGATAAAGTTGATGAGCCATACGAAGATGTTATGGTGAAAAATAGTGGAAGCTAGACTAAGGGCAGAGGTCAGCATTTGTGAACAACAGTTTGGATTCATGCCAAGAAAGAGCACCACAGATGCAGTGTTTGCTTTGAGGCTGTTAATAGAAAAGTACAGAGAAGAGCAGAAGGAACTGCATTGCACCTTTGTGGATCTGGAGAAAGTATATGACAGGGTGCCGAGAGAGGAACTGTGGTATTGCATGAGGAAGTTTGGAGAAGCGTGTGCAGGCAGGTTGGAATGGTTGTAGAAAAGTGTCCGATGTGATGTGTGAGAGGAAGGTATCGGCAAGAATGAAAGGAAAAGTGTACAAGACGGTGTTGAGGCCAGCAATGTTATATGGTTTGGAAACAGTGGCACTGAGGAAAAGACAGGAGGCAGAGCTGGAGGTAGCGGAGATGAAAATGTTGAGATTCTCTTTGGGAGTAACGAGGATGGATAGGATCAGGAATGAGTACATCAGAGGGACAGCACATGTAAGAGGTTTTGGAGACAAAGTCAGAGAGGCTAGATTGAGATGGTTTGGACATGTACAGAGGAGGGATAGTGAGTATATTAGTAATAGGATGCTGAGGTTGGAACTACCAGGCAGAAGGCCTTGAGGAAGACCAAAGAGAAGATTTATGGATGTGGTGAAGGAGGACATGAAGGTAGTTGGAGTAAGAGAAAAAGATGCAGAGGATAGGGTGAGATGAAGGCAGATGGTTCGCTGTGGCGACCCCTGAAGGGAAGAACCTAAAGGAAAAGAAGAAGAAGAAGATCTAATTGTAACAGGACTCACAGGTAACTTAAGACCTTTTTTGATCTTCTTTGAGCTGATTGCTGGTTGAGTTCTTTTCATTTTGCCTCTTCTTCGATCCATTCGAATTGTAGTTTTTCAATTTCTTCCATGTCTTTCAGGTTTTGGTTGCCATGTTAAAGTATTTGTGATCATTTTACCTGAGCAGCCTCTCATTTTCTGCACTTCCTTCTGTCTACCCTTCTCCAATCAACTTTTTAATCAAGGTACACTGTTCTTCTGAACAGTTTTTCAAACGGCCCAATTTCGGAGAGAAATGCACTATAACCAGCATGTACATTTGTCGCATTCCTTCCTTCAATAAGGGCAATATACTGGAATCTGTTTTTCAAGGAATGAATGACCTCACTATTTGAACTCCATGCTGCTATTATTTTAAAATACTGTACACACCTTTAAATTAGTGAATCAATTACACAATTATACTCTGACAGTGCTTTGTAGGCTTAGTGTTCACATATAATATAGAACAGAAAGCTTAACTAAGTTTGGAATTTCTTTAACTGCAGCTACATCAGGATAAAACATTTAGTGAAGCTGACAGAAGCACTGTGCCAAATCTAATCCACTCCTACTCCTTCACGGGTTTCTTATCTGAGCCACTGAGAGTAAGAACTGAAGGCTTCCATTATTATGTTCGCCTCATAAACAATGCTAGACAATACCAGCCTGCCACCTAGTGGTGCATTAAAAAAAATACAGTACGTATGTTGCTATGCTTGGAATATGCTGGCGTACAGCAACTCAAAATTATTATTATTATTTTTGTGTGTGTGTGTGTGTGTGTGTGTGTGTGTGTGCTTCTAAAATGTAGATTGGCATTATACAATACAGGAATGTCCATGTACTCCCATGTTCTATCTGCTGTCCCCTAAAAATATTGTACCTATGTTCTCTGCTGCAACTCTCAGCTTTCCCCGAATTTTAGGTCATAGAGAGCATTGAGATGGTTTGGACATGTACAGAGGAGGGATAGTGTGTATATTGGTAGTAGGATGCTGAGGTTCGAACTACCAGGTAGAAGGCCTAGAGGAAGACCAAAGAGACAATTCATGGACGTGGTGAAGGAGGACATGAAGGTAGTTGGTGGAAGAGAAGAAAATGCAGAGGATAGGGTGAAATGGAGGCAGATGATTCGCTGTGGCGACCCCTGAAGGGAACAGCGGAAAGGAAAAGAAGAAGAAAGCAGTGTTTTTCGACCTTTTTTGAACCAAGGCACATTTCATTTTTTTAATTGGAAAAACTATGAGGCACATTATCAGAAGGAAATGTTTAAAAATTAAACTCCGTGGTCTATATCAACAATATATACAACAAAATCTTTCTCATCAAAAGGGCCATGAATAGGAATCCAATAAACACCAAGAAAAACTATTTTTTGATGGTTCGTATTTGTACTCCCTCAGTGTGAAACATGGGCCTGTTTGGATGAACACAGAGCATATATATAAAAACAAAACTAAAGCGAGACTGAGAGTCATTCTCTGGTTTTGTTTTTATGGCAGTGTGGCTTTAAAAGCTCACCTCACACAGGTATGTCATGGGAACGATGTCAAAATAACTATTTGCCACAATGGGGAATTCCTTGGCCGTGGCCAAACAAAAACTGTCCAAAGGTCGATGAGCAAAGCTTCACATTAAACCACGACTATGTCGCAGTTCAGGGAGTTCCTCCTTCTCCTGAAAAGTCATGTCCTTTCCAGCCACTGATGCTCAGCTATGGGTCTCTGACCCAGTCAAGACATTCAGTGGAGTCTGAAATGAAATAAAATTGCATCCTCTCAAGTTTTAAAATGTTTAACTATTATCTCACACAATGCAGGGCTATCTTTCCATTGCTTGGTGAGTGTGAACATTTCAAGATTGCCACTTCCCAGATGTTGTTGCCAGAGTTGCACTTTAGAACAGAATCCGATTATTTTATCTGTTTTTGTGAGCAGGTTTTGATTTCGGCCTGCATTTGTGTCCAGTTCCTTTCTTAAGGCACACTAGTGGTTGAAAAACACTGCCATAGAGAGGGGCAGAGGTGACCTGGTGGTAGGTTATTGGTTACTGATCCAAAATTGGGGGCTCAAGCCCCACGATCAATGGGTGCCAGCTGCATGTTTCTGCCCTGCTTTGGCCTGGCAAGATATCCAGGGTGTACTCTGCGCTAACCCAGACTCAGCTGAGATGGTTGTTACAATAGTGTTCTGACAATATCTCATTTTATGTTTAAGACCCAAGAAGAACACATTGCTTGAGCGAGACTTTATTTTATTGAGCTCAAACGAACACATTTTTAATCACATTTTGGGAAAAGAAAAATAAAAGCATAATA
The DNA here is from genome assembly GCA_024760905.1 of Plotosus lineatus. Taxonomy (NCBI): domain Eukaryota; kingdom Metazoa; phylum Chordata; class Actinopteri; order Siluriformes; family Plotosidae; genus Plotosus; species Plotosus lineatus. Next base: position 20,526,046 of record CM045737.1, on the reverse strand, counting down.
ATGCATCACTGAACAAAAAACAAGAAAAAGAATAATACTAATAAAATTGTGCTGGACCGAGATTATAATTAACATAGTAGGAACCCTATCCATCAATTTAAAAACAATGTGAATAAATAGTGAGGGACCACTGACCGAACTTCCCTTTGTGTCACTCTTTATATTTGAGGGCCAAACCAGTACATGCTCTGAGAAAATGAAATCAGCAACATCAGCATTTTGGCCCAAAAAAAAAAAAAAAAAAAAAAAAAACCCCAATACTGCATTCTGCTGAACTAGCGAATGCATCCCTCACAAAGATAACCTCAACCTGCGGTAATCATTAATAGCTGACTCATATCCAGATCTATAAAGCCTCGATTGCCAATTTATACCTGAATAAATTTTAACTGGCTGCCAGGTTTATTTATTTAATCAATCCTGCATTACTAGTCGAGTTGTTGGATTAAGGAGCCATTTTGTTTCTTTCCAGAACCATACACAGAGTGGCTGGATTGATTGGTTACTTTACAGATCTGTAGAGTGGTCACAGGCATGGTTTTGGTTCTTTACAGAGAGCCATGGATGGGCTGCTAAATTGGTTTTGTTGTTTATTAGCAGTCTCTAAGCAAGGCTGGACCGGCTCATGATAAGCAGACACGTTGTTCAAATGTTCATATCGTGTTTGGACACGGCAGTGACTGAGATGAGCAGCGTAACAGAGAGAGAGAGAGAGAGAGATTAGACAGATTGTTAAAACAGAAGATAGATTCAGGAAGCATCAGATGGCACATGTTCCTCAAATCCCTCACTCTCTCTTACTAGCGCCCTCTCTAGAATGACGCGGCCTTCTTTGTAGCGCTGGCTGTCCTCAGTTGCAAACTCGTATATCCAGCCCAGCTTACTATTGCAGTTTTTACAACTGACATCACGCACCATGTGCCTCCCTGTGAGCATCACCCGGTCCTGCACGTCACTGTACTGCAAGTTCACCACCTAGAGAGAGAAAAGAAGTTTTCATTGAATGGAAGTCTCCGACTTATGGGTTATTCCTTTGGCGGCATTTCTAGATAAATACTTTGGACCACCAGATAGCACCATGTTACCATTCCAGAATAAGTGCTTGGACTTACTGACATTCTCCAGGTTGACATCATGAAACCAAGTTTTAATCTCTCACATACCCACAGCATACGTGCGCAAGTATATAAACAAGGCCGTATTCCTATCAGCAGTTCACATACACACAATCACACACTGCAAGGCACACAATTATACTGTTGGACCTCCCTCAGCCTTATCTACAGTGCATAATCAGTCGTAACGGGGTTTTTTTTTTTCAACAAACTTAAACAGCACAACAATTATTTTCATCCAGAGTCAGAATAACTTTTCATCGACATCTTGAATTGATGACAGAAAACTCGAACCACTCACAGGCTATAAAGCCTTCTCCAGCACTTCCCAAAGACTTTCAGTGGGGTTAAAGTCAGGACACTGAGGTTCCAGTTCATGGGTGAAAATGACTCCTTGTGCTCCCTGAACCTCTCTTTCACTATTAGAGCATCAATTTTATGCAAGCATCACCAGAGAAGTAAAAAGTCTATTAATGGCATAATCACATCATTCCATACATTCAACTGACTGAGCTTTGTCATAATCAACATGACCAACTCAACCAACAATGCCACGCTGATTACTCAGAGTAATCAAGACTAAAGGTGGTCCAACAAAATACTAGAGTGCAGGACTTTAACCCTGGCAAACTGACCATCTCAGGTGCCTTTGGGTACCTTTGTCACAGTTTACTTGGCTTGTTCTGGTTTTGTAAAGGATTTTTGGAGCAGGTTTAGAGAAGTATAGAAGCCTACGTTGCGTTCACCACACATCAACAAAAAAGACCCCAAAGCACCTGAAAAAAACCGAAGTCAGTCTGCCTCCTGAACCATTCTGGATAATTCACATATGGTGCAGATAAGAACTATTGATTTATTTATACTGCCTGAAACGAGCCAAGTGTGAAAACAGCCTATTTTACAACCCTCTGCCTCTATGGTGAATAGGATTTTTTTTCTCGTGTGGGAAGGGGGATAAAATCTTTGCTAACTGATTTATATAAAGCCAACAAAAGTCTCCATGCAACTACCAATAAAAATCTGCCAGCTCATAAAATAGTCTTGTCACACAAGGTTTTCTTTTAGGCTCTGTATTCATCTCCGCTTTCTCCATTACCTTTGACATGTCATTGACTATGATGGATTTAAGGTCTTCTCTAATAGTCCACAATTATATCTGTCAGAGTAATGCAAAACTGAAGACTGTGTGAAGGACATAAAAGCTTCTGGACAAATAGGAACTAATGTAAACTGCCAAACCGTTTAATCCTATTAGGGTCAAAGGGAGGCTCGAGTCCATCTTAGCCAACACTGGGCAAAGGCTGGGATACCACTGAACAGCTAGCCAGACCATTACAGGGCCAACACACACAGCCATTCACACACCGAGGTGCAATTTGAAACAGCCAATTAGCCCAATGTGAATGAATGTCTTTGTTTAGAATACCGATGTTGAGAATTCAGCATTTCGACAATTTAAAAAAAAAAAAAAAAAAAAAAAACACTGAACAGCTGTCTGTCTTATAATTTTTATATCATTTACACAATATATTTATCATTACATGTTTAATTATTTTGTTTTACCTTTGATATACATTGCTATTCATATGTTATTTTTTTAAATTAAATCTGTAATCATTTAATGGCTTATATTTTAATTATAATTTGTACCTTAATTGTCTCAGACTCTTGAACTTGTATGCTGTGAATTAGGACACGAGTGTTATATAAATAAAGTTATCATCATCAGTTCCTAACACTTCCATCAGCTGAAGGGGACTTGACAGTTAACCTAAAATTCCAATGCAACTCAGCTACTAAAACACATTTTTCACCCTAAACACTGTGCATGGGATGAGAATTCCCCTTTCTGGTATGTCATGGCATCATGCATGTGTAAGTCTTAAGTGGAAGTTTTTTTTTGTAACTCCTAAAGAGGTTTAGTACATTTATTTGAATTTATAAATACATTTTAATTTGTTTCTCTTTTCAAATGAATTGCAAGGTTATCTCTCAGCTCAGGCTTCTTCCCTGCCAGAGAGGAGACGCTCCGTGTCCCATGTTCCAAGAGTCAGAAGCAGATGAATTACAATGTTTACTTATATGCTGTATGATAAAGTACATCTTTCATTGACTCATTCTCACTCAGTAAGCACTTGATGATGGTGCGGCTCGCAGCAGTGCTCAATCCTACAGTGCGAAACCCGAGTACATGGGCCAAGAATTCCACTGCCATGGTATGGTGCTCAGTACAACCTCACCCTGGTTTCCACCTAGAGAAAATTTAGTGCAGCCATTAAGGCTTACTGCTCACTTTTAGACATTGGGAGTAAATTAAAAAGAACCTAAAGGACACATGAACATGGCAAGAACAAATAAATACATACACAAATAAAACTGAATTGAAATGAGTGAGGCCTGGGTAGGAGCTGACTTTCTAATTCAAACATGTCGCATGTATGGTTTGGAAAATTATGAATACCATTCGTACTTAAAAGGCCCAGTATGTATAAATAGGATATAATCATTTGACCTTGTTGAAGAGGAAAGCACGGCCTGTTGCTCCTGTGAAGCGTGTGGAGATGAGCTCGGAGCGATTGGTCAGGATTGTATCACAGTTAGCACATGAGAAGAGGCGAGTGCCTCCAATGTGGTCCAGAAAGATACGGCCCATCGTGCTGCAACAAGAACAACCACTCAGAATGTGCAATAATCATAACATTAATTATCATTAATATTACCGTGGATGAGAGAAAGATGGACAGACTCCTTTACAATAAATAGATGCCTTCAACACATGATGTAAATACAGTACTAACAAGCCTAAAAAACTGATGGTTGCCTGGAAGTGCAGACATTCAGTGATCCTGATCTGCAATAACAGATGAAAATGTTGAGGTTCTCTTTGGAAGTAACGAGGATGGACAGGATCAGGAATGAGTACATCAGAGGGACAGCACATGTGAGAGGTTTTGGAGACAAAAGTCAGAAAGGCTAGATTGAGATGGTTTGGACATGTACAGAGGAGGGATAGTAAATATATTGTTAGTAGGATGCTGAGGTTGGAACTACCAGGCAGGAGGCCTAGAGGAAGACCAAAGAGACGATTTATGGATGTGGTGAAGGAGGACATGAAGGTAGTTGGAGTAAGAGTAGAAGATGCAGACGATAGGGTGAGATGGAGGCAGACGATTTGCTGTGGCGCCCCCTGAAGGGAACAGCCGAAAGGAACAGAAGAACTGATCTGCATTTAAAAAGGAGGACCTACAAGAATATGTATGGAATTTAAAATTTACATTTTCGAGGAAAATTAAGGTTTGGATATCAAGTTTCACATAGAGTTCCACCAACCAGTGCCAATCTGTCTGGGTATATTTTTATGCATCATGGTATACGATGTCTTTTACAAGTTTTCGAACAAAATACGTTTCATTCAACAAAATCGACAATGACATTATCTAGCATGGTACCAAGCATACCTGCGTCCAAACCCATACGAACCTAATATTCAACAGCAGTGAGCCTTTTCAGAATTTTAACGACAAATAAAAAAAAACCAGGCTATTTTGTGAATGTTTTGCTAACAGCTAACATTACGTTAGCCAGTTGGTTGTGACGACGACTTACCGATTTTTTTGTTGTTGTTCTTCTTCTTTTAACGTCACTCGTCCGTTTATAACAAAGCCGTTTTTGTCTGACAGGCGCTTTTGACGATTTCCTTGTTTATTTCGATGGTTTTCATACACGGTTGTCTTTATCAAATGTTTTTTTCCGTAAAGTCTTTGTGGAAATCTTCCGTCTGTTTTTGGTGCTATGTTGATATGCTCTCGCTCAGCTGTTTTCAGTCTATAGCAACATCCGGTGTTCCGTCGAAAATGGTCTCTCTTCAAAAACGGAACACCAGAAATACCTTGTGCGCAATGACGTAAAGAAAAACGAGACTGCGCACAGGCCCCTTTCACGTGGTAATTCGGCTTCAACTTCCGGTTAGGGCAAAACTATGCTTCGGGTACTATTTTCAATTGAAAGTTGACATCTTTTGGCGTCCTTATAATTGTACGTTGTTTCGCTCTTGTTATGGATGGTCAAACTCCAAATAAAAAAATGGCAACTCTTTTAGGTTGTTCAATTGTACATGATAATATCAATAGTAGTTTTCCACACCCATCTGACAGTTCTCATAATATACATTTGATGCGTGCCACCTGCTGAAAAATGTCAGAGGAGCACTTCATTTTTGAAGTAAAATTAAAACGTCTGTTGGTACAGCTAAATGGAAAGATATTGTACGTTTGCAGGAACATCAAGCTTCTGAAAATGTACATGCTGCAAACAAACTTACTATTTTAATATGATTTAATATATGATATCATATATTTATATATATTATATATAATTCCTATTTAATATATAATATCATAGGCGGGAATGACACCATCGGCCCAAATGACGCCATCGCCGAAAATGACGTCATGGGCGAGAATGACGTCATCTGCCTGAATGACGCCATCTGTCCGAATTACATCATAGGCGGGAATTACATCATAGGCGGGAGTGATTTCATTTGTCGGAATGATGTCATCAGCCAGAATGATGTCATCTGCCGGAATGACGGTTCAAATGACGTCATAGGCAGGAATTATGTCATCGGCACTATGTCATGGCTTGTGCGCATGCATGTTGTCATAAAACAAACCAGTGCGTACCGTGTTGGAAGATGTTTCCGTGTGAAGAAAGAATTGATCATGTGCGTGTGATGTGGGTACGCTTATTCTCACAGTTGCATGAGCTATTGTTGCTGAATGTTTAATGTTAGTGGATAAAGTGGAATTTCAGCATTAAATCAACAAAAGTTAAGATTGTAAAAAGTGCTGTTGCAGTAACACTAATTTAGCATACCGTCATTATGACAGCATTCACTCTGAGCATGTTTACATGGGTGCAAGTTTTCCAGTATATGCGGAAATTCCGGTTTTCTCAAGACTGAATTAACTATTTTTCTAATTCATAGAAATCAGTTGAAATTTTTCAGGGGGGGGTGTTAGAGGTGTTCGTATGCTTGGATCTGTGCAATCTACCATGCATACTGCCTTGTGGCTGTGACCGCGCATAGAATCACGGGATTACATAGCCCAATCAAATACAGATATGCTGTATGACAGAGTGTCAGACAGAGTGATGAGTCTCAAGTTAGAAATTGAAGGTGTGATGTTCATCGGGAATTCGATCTACCACGCTTACTTTCACGGGCTGTTTGGCTGTGACAGACCCGCTGGGGTCAGACGGTGCGATTGCTGTTGATTCCATGAAAACACGAAAGCACGTTGCACGGCGGAAAAAAATAACAGTCGTTCTCAGTATCCCCCGATTCCCAAATATAGGACCAGAATGGCTGTTGTCAACTATGAAGCTGTGTTATTCAAACTGTTTTAAGGAAAACAAGGATGAAAAGCACAGATCTCAAAGTCTCAACAGCAATGAAGAAAGCATGCATCAGCGCTTTCGCCACATACAAGAAACATATAAAACAACTAAAAGAAGAAAAACAGAAAAAGCATGAAGAAAAACTGCAGACATCTGTACAGTTACTGAAATTAGAGAAAGCAAAGAGAGTTGTAAAATGAATGAAAACCCGAATCCAGAAAAGAATTCCGCTCTGCTGGTGATTCACATCAGTGCAAAAGTATCAAGACAAAGTGACAGCTGTAACCATTCTGTGACAGATATTTTGTCAGACTATAACTATCACAAACATTTTATATAGTTTGACGAGAATATTCCATGGAAGTATTCAGATATCTCATATAAGTGCTATGAAATAATAGATGAAATTGATGTTTATTTTTGAGTGTTTATATAAGTTAATATATATTCTTTGCAGAATTCACTAAGAGTCATCACAAGTGTTGCAGTTTCTTCTTTTCCTTTCTGATTTTCGTTTTATCAGGGGTCGCCACAGGGAATAATTTGCAGGTTTGATTTGGCATAGGTTTTTACTTCGGATGCCCTCAACTCTTTCGCAAGGGGCGGAAGCACGCTGACAGCTATGCATCTACTCTTTACGAACGTCAGCAATGGTTCTTTTACATGAACCTCTCACCATAGACAGAGAGACATGAGCGGCCTTTGATAACCCAGTTAGTTCACTGGGGAGACAGTGACACCCTTGTGGAGAGTAGGACTCGAGCCCCCAACCTTAAGATCAGCGATCCAGCACCCTATACCTCCAGGCCACCACTGCTCCTCCTGCAGTTTATCATGCCTTTATTGATTTGATTACCTATCAAATAAAAACTGAAATTCAAAATTGTAGGCTATTTAATTTTTACAGTTTGGTTATTTAAAGTCAAGAATGGATCAAAACAAACAGCATTCTTTGTTATATCAGGCATATTTATGGTCGAAGGGAAAAATTCCACTATAAGTGAGATTTAATAGGAACCGATACCTGACTCGGATAAAATCTGATACTCGAATGCAGTGGTGCACATTATATACATTTAAAATGTTGTTGACAAAGAGGTCAGTTGGGAGTAAAAATGTTTATTTTGCATCAATTTATATATGAATTTGGAGATTTTATATTGCTGTAAATGTTGGTAAAAGATCGCATGAGAGACAGCCATTTTAACTTGTGATTTAATTTTTTTTTCCAAGCCCAAATGTCAGACTTTTCAGGTTTTTCAAGATTTCCAACTTACACCCATGTGTTTACATTTACAGTATTTAGTTGACTTACCTTTTTTTTGTTTTGTTTTTTTGTTTGTTTGTTTTTTTTGTCTTGTGTGTGTGTGTGTGTGTGTGTGTGTGTGTGTGTGTGTGTGTGTGTGTGTGTGTGTGTGTGTGTGTGTGTGAGAGAGAGAGAAAGAGAGAGAGAGAGAGAGAGAGAGAGAGAGAGAGAATGAGAGAGAGAGATCCCTAGAGACATTTTTCAAGACTGGTTAGAAAGTCATCAAGTGGCCTGCACAGAGCCCTCACAACCTCAAGGAATTTCAGTCTCAATGAAACACAACCTCACTGAATCTCAGCCTTGGTCAACCTCAGAGGACCTCACCAAACCTCAAACACAAGACACCTCACCAAACCTCAAACACATGAGACCTCACCCTCACTGAACCTCAAGCACACTGGACGTCAACTGCAATGCACCTCAGCCGCACTAAACCAAAAACACACTGATCTTGAACCTCTCTGAATCTTTGAGAGAGCCTCAGTCCAATGAACCTCATCCACATTAAAACCATCAACCTCACTGAACCTCAATCCTATGATATTGAATCACTGGAAAATATGCATTGACTAGAGACATGATGAAATATTAACATATCATTCAAGAAACATTTTGTTTTCAATATTTTCAAGCAGGCACTCAGATAAACTATGAAAGGGTTCATGACTTGTTTAAATGCTGAATTGGTTGCTGTCTTGTTGCTGTGCTACTTAAAATCTAAACAACACCTTCATTTTCACTTATTAATTCACTATAAAAGATAAAACTGGATAAACAGAGCAAAGCTCTTCATGTAATACTTTGTAGTCAATTCATGACCCTGATAACTTTGCACTAAAATGCATGCATATATGTCCTTGCTATTGCTTTTTTTGTTTGTTTGTTTGTTTGCTGTGATTAGCAGTGAGCTATTTTATTGCTTATCTGAAGCAAGAGTGAAAGAGACAAATGAGCAACAAACATGATCTGCAAGTGTTTAATACTCAGTGACATTGTATTAGTCAGTAATAATTCACTCTACTAAAAATCTTGAGCTCGTAATGAGGTAAAGCAGTTCAATAATAATGGGATTTGAAAAAGGAGAGGTCAACGGGTGGTTATAATCAACATTTAGTATAATGGCGGTATCCATTAACAACCTAGAATGCTTGAGTGGCAACGACTCATTAGTTTGTCAATAAATGCATTAGAAAGTTTTTGAAATGTTTAAACTAAATATTCCCCAAAGAGAGGAAGGAATTTGCAAACTTTACTGTACAATGCCGAGGATTAAGTATTCTAAAGGAATTTTGGTGCGTAAAGGGTAAGCGCGCAAGCCTAAGATGTGATCCTGTGGTCTTCTGTGATCTCCAATCCCTCAGATGTCACTGCATCAAAAAAACATAATTCATATTTCATTGATGACCATATGGAGAATGTATTTATATAGCAGCTGTTACAAATAAAAATCAACAAAGTACTTTACAGTCAAATAAAATACATTAGATCTTATTAGGGTTATTATATATAATATAACAGGGTAGGATTAATGAGTACCATTGTCGGTCATCCTTACAGCATAATTTGTGCGTATGTAATACGTTTATGCAGTAGAGAGAATTATTGCAACATAAGTGACCATAAAAAGCACAAAACTGGTAATTTTATATTGCGTTTATTACTAGTGGGTGCTTGTAAGAACTCTCTCCGTGGAGGAAGCTAATTGTAAGAACTCTCTCCGTGGAGGAAGCTCTTAGATAAACCTGCACGACCTGGATTCCTGCATCTCAACGTCTAGGAGTACTCCGGGAGCAACAGACAACGAACCACACGAGTGAAATCAGTCTGGTTTATTCATCGGAAGCTCTTCGAACACATGCAGTGTCCGCTTATTTATACAGAGGGATGTGCGTGTAAAGCAGTAATTGCGTGTTCACAAAGCATTAACATATATGTTTGTGCACTGCGGCACTTAACACTTGGGGATGTGCATGCAAAGTAGTAATTGCGTGTTCACAAAGCATTTCCATATATATGTTTGTGCCCTGCGGTGCTTAACACTTGGCTAATTCCATTTCAAAGCAATTCCTCATTGTTACATTGTTACTTTCCGAATCCCACACCCGAACCGAAACACGACACAGGAACACCCACCCAACAGTTTCATGTGCCTGGCGTACATGTCACAATTACAAGTAGAACAGAAAGCTTTAGATACACAGAAGTTACAATACACACATAGTTGCATCTCATTTATCCTATCAATTTATTCCTTCAGTGCTAAACTGTGGGGGTTAGTGCTCCTGTTACTGATCAGCAGGTTGTGAAGTGGGTGGTAGGTTTTGTTCAATATTGTCTTTATTTTGGACAGCATTCGCCTTTCTGAGACTACATTAGACGGGCCAATTCTATCTCCACAACATTACCAGCCTTGTTGATCAGCTTGTTCAGTCTGTTAGCGTCTGAAACCCTCAGCCTGCTGCAACAACATAGACGACGAATATTCAGGGTGTTTTATGAGTAGAGTTCGACTGATGGTAAATGACCTTAACCTCCTCAAAAAATAGACAACTCTGGCCCTTCTTGAAAAGTGTGGTAGTTTTCTTATAAACTGGTCCATTTTATTGCCAATACAATCTCCAAGGTATTCGGAATCCTCAACCATTTCCACATTGTCACCCTGAATGGAAACATGGGTCTCTAGGGATCTCCTAAAATACACAATCAGTTCCTTGGTATTTGTCACATTATGCTGAAGATGATTCTGCTCACACCGTGTGATGAAGGAATCGACTGTAGCCCGATACTCCGTCTCATCACCTCCACTGATACATCCAACTACAGCAGAGTCATCTGAAAACATCTGAAGATGGCAGGTCTCTGTGCATTAGCTGAAGTCTGTTGTGTGGATGGTGAAGAGAAAAGGGGAGAGGATAGTCCCTTGAGGTGTTGCTGACCAGCAGGTCCAACAAGTGGTGCTGCAGAGACACATACTGTGGTCTTTTGGTCAGGTAGTCCACAATCCAGGACACAAGAGAGTTGTCCACCTGCATCAATGCCAGCTTCTCACCCAGAGGGATCGGCCCAATGGTGTTGAATGCGCTGGAAATGTCAAAACCTGACAATCACAGTGCTTGCCAGCTCATCCAGGTGGGTGTAGACATGATTAATCAGATAGATGATGGTGTCTTCAACTCAGAGATGAAGCTGGTAGGCAAACTGAAGGGAGTCCATATGTTGTCTAATGTCATGTCTGAGATGAGCACCAGCCTCCCCGCGACCCTAATTAAGATTAAGCGGTTCAGAAAATGAATGAATGAACTTCTAAAAGATGGTCCAACATCCCCAGTGAGTCCCCTCCTCTAAATAGCTTTGAGAATGAAATTGTCTTTTCATATCGCAATAGCTGATTACTTCTTCCGGTTTATCATGCATTGGAAGCGAAGCTTTGGTTCATACCACAAGTCAGTAAACCAACCTCACATAGCTGCCTGACTTCCTCCTGCAGAATCTGACCTTAGCTTATTTACTTGCAATTTTAGCTGATGAACTTTTTAAGTGTCATAAATTCTTACATTTTGGACAGTCAGAACTTGTAGGGGCTGTGTTGGCTTAGTGGATAAGGTAATCGGTTATTGATCTGAAGTTCAGTGGGTCAATACCCACTATCACCACTATTGGGCCCTCAAGCTAGGCCCTTAACAATCAATTGTTAGTGGTATATTTAAAAAAGAAAATTGGAATTCGGTCTGGATAAGAACATCTGCCAAATGCTGTAAATGTACCTCCACCAGGCACAAATGTACTTCATATTAGCAGTAAATACCTCAAGTGATTACCAGAAGTTGGTACAATCTGTACAGCCTTTCGTGTTCTTTGATTACTGGTATCGTCTGGCAAGTTTATAATCTTTTTAATGAGTAATTTCCTGGGTTTCTCAGAAAGGTTAATTAAACATTCATTCATTAATTTTCTGAGCCGCTTAATCCTAATTAGGGTCACAGGGAGGCTGGTGCCCATCTCAGCAGACTCTGGGCAAGGGTAGACTACACCCTGGAGAGCTCGCCAGGCCATTGCAGGGTAGAAACAAGCTGACAACTATGCAGCCATTCTTGTCGAAAGTCAGCAATGGTTCTTTTACAGTCTCACACCACAGACAGTGAGAGACATGGCCGGCCTTTCATAACCCAGTTAGCTGCACTGGGGGGTTAATTAAACACTACAGTATTGTAACATCACTGTTTGCTTTATGGCTTTATCCATGAAGTGTGGTTTAATCTTTCAGTTGGCTAACCTTTCCACCAAATCATCATTTTTTATTACTATTATTTCCTCAAAGAGGGGACACGTAGGCAGACAAACATATACTTTTGTCCCTTCAGAGAAAGTTGTCAACTTTTATTCTTTTAATTATGTGTCTTAATTTAATTCTGCATGATAAGATTGAGGGCTTCAAATGCATGATAACATATCGATGCCCTCCAGTCTTCATTATCACAGAGTAGTGCGTTGTTGTTGTAAAACTGTTGTTTAATGCTCCTCTACTGGCATTCATTCCTTTATCTTTTGCTTTATCTTAAGCGTTCCTAAAGTCAAGCTTTCCGACTTACTATTTTTTATCTGTTTATTGTTTCTCTCCTTTCTCTTACTCTCTTTCTCTTAAATATTTTCACCAGTCAAACTACTTAAGTAATTAACTTTTCATAAAATTTAAACAACCCAGCTAAACAAAATATATCTGAGGAATGCATTAAAATAACTATTTTTTTAAATGGCATTTCAATAGCTTTCTTGGTTCTTTATATCGATAGCTCATGCTAATTTCAGTTATATTATTATCTAGCAGAGACACAATATCCTGAGCATTACATATAAGCTGAAGCAGCACATACAGTCGATATTATACCCAGCAGCCATCAGTGACGCATCAAAAAGATTTTATTTCGTTAAAGATGGACTGAACTGGCATGGTGATCAAAGTCACTCTGTTAGTCTGCATTTACACATTTTTTTGCAATATATTGTAGGTGTTGTAAAAATTTCACATCATCATCACACTCTTAACTTTGAAATGTTTAAAACTGAAGGTACCGAATAAATTGATCAAGCCATGGATGCACATATTGTCAACAGCTTCCAGACTTCATTCATTTTCTAAACTGCTTAATCCCAATTAGGGTTGTCAGGATTCTGGTACCCATCTCAGCTGACTCTGGACAAGGGCAGGGTACACCCTAGACAGCTCATCAGGCCATCACAGGGCCAACATTCACACAACCATTCACACTCACATTCAAACCTAGAGGAGATTTGGAATAGCCAGTTAGCCTACTGTGCACATATTTGGACTGTGGGAGAAACCAGACTACCCTTAGGAAACTCACGCAAGCACAGGGAGAGCATGCAAACTCTACACAAGAACACCCGAGCTGGATATTGAACTCAGGCCTTCTTACTGAGAGGTGGACGTGCTAATATGGATAATTGTTTTCACTCAGTCATAAAAACCTTTTATCTCTGTTATCAAGCCAAAGTACATGTACAATAGTAAAATTATATGTTACAAAAAACATAGACTACATGTTTTTCATTATTTCTACCCCTGTTATTAGCCCTTCCTGAGATTTTCTCTACCTAAAGCCCTGCCTCTTCAGTACTGGAATCCTGTACTTATATGAGATGCAGATGTCAATCATATCTTGGAGGATCATAAATGACCATAAAAGACTATAAAGGACATAAAAGTGCAAGTGTGTGTGATATTCTTTCTCTTACAAAGTCTCCAGAGACAAAGATGATGGATACATATTGGATGTTCTTTCTTCTATCCTTGCTTTCAGGTTGTGTTCTTTTTATATATATATATATATATATATATATATATATATTGCTGCAATAATATAACAAATATGTTGCTGAGATTGCTCTCATATTTTTGCTTCATCATCTATGCACAAGCTTCTCTAGATACTTGTTTGTTAGTTTCTTGATGTTAAATTTTAGGATTCTGAAGCAAATCTTTCCACTTTAATTTAACCTCATGAAGTTATATGTCAGTATTTATGATTAAATCATAAGATCTATACTAGTTTCTAGTGATTATTTAAATGTGATATCATAGTAGAGAACCATATTTCAAAGAATATGGTCAGCCTTGTTTTTCTGGCTGTTATGACTGGACATGTACCACAACTTGGTGCTCACAAAAAGAAGCATGCATTTTTAAATAATGGAAATGGATGAAAATGAAAAATCTTGCTTTATAGCTATAGAGATGAGGGGATATATATATATATATATATATATATATATATATATATATATATATTTATTTATATATATATATATATATATTTACTAGTATGTGTGTGTGTGTGTGTGTGTGTGTGTGTGTGTGTATATATATATATATATATATATATATATATATATATATATATATATATATATATATATATATATATATATATAGTTAGATCATGTTGCAGGCGATGGGTATCTGACAGTGAGCTTTCTCAGAGTTCTAGTTGGTGTCATTGTTAAAACCTTGAATCAAAATAACAGTTACTCACAATTTGAAATCAAGCATAAAAATCTCATTTTAGTTTGCCTAAGATGTTTTATGGTGTGTGTGTATATATATATATATATATATATATATATATATATATATATATATATATTTATATATATATATATATATATATGGAAGCTACTTCATGCTTTAATTCATGCGGCTTCAGTGCATCGCGGTTTTTAAAATATAAATCCGTCAGCTTGTTTCTGTCCCTTGCTAAAAAGGGTTGTGACAGGAAGGGCATCCGACATAAAAACCTCTGCCAAATCAAAATGTGCGAATCAGATGATTTGCTTTGGCGACTCCCAAGTAAAAGGGAAAAAGCCGAAAGGAAGACAGACAGACATTCATCGAATTAAAAAATAAGGAAATTAAAGAAGAATAGGGGGGAAATGTTAAGGAAAATGACACAAAAACAAGGCCAATTATGCAAAAAAAACCCAAAACTCTAAACCAACCCAAAACAAAAAACAACCCAAAATCTCCCATCAAAACTAGTTACAGTGTTGCATCTGTGAGTGCACGCGCGTATCTATGTGTGTCGTCTTCTTCTCATGCAATACCATCTGTATGTGTGTATATATATATTTTGTTTTATATTAGCTTATGTTTTTTTTGAATGTTTCATTGTTATTATAAGCATTTATAGCATTGAATATGTATTTATTGATATCATATACACATATACAAGTACGTGTACGTCAGTGGGGGGTGATCTTACTTCACGGATTTCGATGGTCATGTGGGGATCTCGGTCCCAATTAGCCACAGAAAGTGAGGGATCCCTATATATTTCCATACATGGTTACCTTTAAGTATATGTATACTGTACCAAATTTCCAAATCCTGCTGCTGCCCCTAAAGAATGGATTATAGCATGTCAGTAGTGAAAATAACAGAATATCATTTTATCAGTCAATTTATCAGTCCTGCCATCCGATCAAAGCTGCAGTAGGGTTAGGAAATTTGGTATGTACTGAAAAGTTTTCCTGTTTAATGATATTTAATGAGATAATAGTATCATGTAAAAATTATATTGTTATTTTCACTATTGACATGCTCATATAATCCATAACTTAAGCTGCAGTGGTGGCCTGGTGCTAAGGTGCTGGATCACCGATCCTAAGGATGGAGGTTCAAGCCTCACTGTCAATGGTTGTCACTGATGACCCCCAGTGCAGCTAACTGGGTTATAAAAGGGCGGCCATGTATCTCACTGTCAGTGGTGAGAGGCATGTAAAAGAACCATTGCTGACTTTCGACAAGAGTAGCTGCAAAGCCATCAGCGTGTTTCTGCCCTGCGATGGCCTGGCGAGCTGTCCAGGGTGTACCTTGCCCTCACCCAGAGTTGGCTGAAATGGGCACCAGACTGCCCGTGAGTCTAGTTCAGATTAAGCGGTATGGATAATGAATCAATGAATGAATAATCCATATCTTATATAAAATTTGTGTAATACAATGTACTTAGACTCAATCGAAATCAACAGTAGTGTCATATTAAAGAAACCTATCCAAAATAAGGGTCTGGGAATATGGTTCATGCTGGTGAGCAATCATCTCATGAGTTGAGCAGCTTACAGTTTAAGCATGTCATTTACACTACTTCTGAGGTCTGGCACATGACCAGAAGGAGGTTCAGGTAGCTTGTTTATATCAGTTTAACATTAAGAATGTTATCTTAGTGGCCAATGGATTTAAAGATGCTCTTCATTTATTTCTGACTTGTCCACTTGAAACAGGGTTAAATCAGTCAATAATGTAGATAACAAGACCCAAAATCATGTCTAACATTGGCTTTATTCATGGACTCACCACAGAAGAACTACTGGCATTGAATGACATTTTTTATATATGGATCCTCTACATGCCTATCTTCCATATGAAAAGTATTTGATTCCAGTTGGCAAAAATTCCACTGCTGAATTAGCAAAACATCCAACTACAACCAATAACTACATTTTTTTTTACCCTCACATGGCAAATAGTGTAGGGGCAGTGGTGGTCTAGTGGTATAGGGCGCTGGATTGCTGATCCCAAGGTTGGGGGGTTGAGTCCCACTCTCCACAAGGTTGTCACTTTCCCCCCAGTGCAGCTAACCGGGTTATCAAAGGCAGGCAATGTCTCTCACTGTCTATGGTGAGAGGTTCATGTAAAAGAACAATTGCTGACTGTCGTAAAGAGTAGCTGCAAAGCCGTCAGCGTGTTTCTGTCCCTTGCTAAAGGGTTGTATCAGGAAGGGCATCCGACGTAAAAACCTCTGCCAAATAAAAACGTGCGAATCATTCGCTGTGGCGACTCCTGAGAAAAAAGGGAAAAGCCGAAAGGAAATCTCATCTCTCTCGCATGGCAACTTGTGTACTTTTGAAATAACATTTGCATGATATGTTTACAGAGGCATGTACCTCTGAAATTTAGAACTGTATTTTTTTTTTGATGTGGAAATTTTTTTAAAACATTAGGTGATTAACCATTCAATGAAGTAAAGTATTTAAAATCGGATCTCATTTCAAAATTTGCCTGATGAGTTTTAGTTACTATGTGTGTAAGAACATATCTGAAGGTGCAAAATCTATAAGATGAAAGATATTCTTTATCAGTGTCCTGTAGATAAGTCTGATATTCTCATTTCAGTTTGCATGTTATACCAATGACTTAACTTTTTGCACTTTTGAACTGTAGTTGATACCAACTGCTTTGTATATAATAAAATGTTCCCTCATAATGCTATAAATGTTGGGTCTGCAGTCTTTGTTGTCGATTGTAATTCGTTAGTAGTATAGTGTGTGGAAATGATGCAATCTGATTGGTTCTAAAAAAAATTATTTACATTTTATTTAGATTTTCATATTGTTTTTTACTGAAACTTTGAATGAGTTTAATAATAATCCATATTTTTTCCTTATTTTTTTAATGTTCCTGTGCATTATATTATACATTAGCCTCAGACTTGATGAATGTTTCCGAACAGTTCCCTCTATATTCTGTCTCACAGACTATCCACCTATTAATACTATTGATAATGACATTGATTTTATTGTTAGAATGTTTATTATAAACCCAGTCTCTGAGAACATCCATATGAAGCCATATGGATATGTATGATGAGTCTAACCAACTCCATGCCAACCCGAATTTTACATTTGGTTACTTATTCAGTAATGTAAAAGAAATCATGCTGATTGAGGCCTGTTTGGTTGTATTCATCTTCAGGGTCAGTGTCTGGCCGCACTTTACCTCAGAACCCGAACGAGGTGAGTTATAGAAGAGAGGACCCAAGCAAAGCTACCTCTAGCTCACCATTTTAATAAGTTTCTTCATATAACTACTTTATGTGAATGTACTATGAGTGATTGGGCAAGTCTTCTCATCAGTTCTTGCTATCTGTCTGATATCTATCTCTCAGAAACCATGGCCTTGTCTGAACACCCCAGTTGGCCCACATCAACCCTCCTCAGGTAATTTCCTTCTAATCTTATCTTACACTATATATGAACACAGCTTAATTGTCTCAAAGCAATTGCACATACACCTGCATATGTTACAAATAGCAGCTTCTGCATTGCTTTTTTTAAGTTATTTTATCATTCCAGCTATCATTTTATCAAATGTTAATGATCATGTTTACTAGAGAACTTCTTCTGTATCATATGTGCAATATGAAACTTGTGTATTACATTTTCTTTACTTGTGTAAGTCTCTGTGTAATGCAAAGTTTACCTGACTAGAATTTCTTTTTTAACTAATTTGTTGTTGTTGTTGTTGTTGATGATGATAATGATGATGCTATTTTAGATATAACACAAAGCATTATAATCAACAGGTCAGGCATCAAATTCACTATTTACAGTGTATTTGTCACTAGGTTATCATTTATTTGAAATGCATTAAAAGACAAGGGTATTTTTAAAAATCAAGGAATGAATACTAAAACATAATTATAAATATAAAATTAGATTTTTAACTATATTATTTGATTTGTGTTCATTCTTTTTTGGTTAGCCCAGTGCTTCTCAATTATTTTCTGTAGCGCCCCCTCTAGGAAGAAAAAAACCCATTTCCCACCCTGCGAGCGACTAAATAGTATTACTTGTCTATAAAATTGTTATTAGTACACCTCTGCATAACATTGTACCTTTATTAACATTAAAAACAAAAAGAAAGAAATATAATTCAACTGACAATAAAGAAAAACTTCATTAACATTGTTTTTTAATCTGTAATAGAAAAAAATGTTAAGTGAACCAATGTGCCTGAAATAAAAAAAAAAAAAATACATTCTTACCGTACGCGACGTAATAAGAGCCCTGCTCCAATAAGACCCCCCCCCCCAGTGTTTTTGATCTTACGTCAAATAACCACCCATGTGTACTGGGAGCAAAATGGTCGATCAAATTTACCAATTTTATTCAATCAGTCTCTGTAACGGTAAAATGAGGCTTCGCTGTCTGTAAAAGTGAGTTTACACGGTATTTCAAGACCCCCTGCCACTGGGGAATGGCTATAACAGGGATCAGGATCGTATGGTTCCCGAGCCAGACGGGGCTCTTTTAATGACATCATCTGGCTCTCAGATAAATCAGATGGCCTTCAGTTCAGTTCATTTTCTGTAACCGCTTCATCCTAATTAGGGTTGCGGGGAGGCTGGTGCCCATCCTAGCCAACTCAGGGCGAGGGTAGAGTACACCCTGGACAGCTCACCAGGCCATCGCAGGGCAGAAACACGCTGACGGCTTTGCAGCCTACTCTTGTTGAAAGTCAGCAATGGTTCTTTTACATGCCTCACACCATAGACAGTGAGAAACATGGCTGGCCTGTCCTTTAAATAAAAATACAGAAAAAAGCCATCAAATAAAACAAAAACATAAATAAATCTCACGCATTTCAATCTATACATCTATTTTCAATGTTACTTGTCACTGTGGCACGCGGTGGAGAGCCAATCCTTTCTGTACTCCAGTGTGTGGGCGGGGCTGATACATTGAAACTCTAATTTTATTGGATTATATGCAATAGCCTGCGTGAGTTGTTTTTGGGTAAAGAGGTAAATTTCCCTCGTTTTGATCAGTTCATGTGCAAGAAGCCAAACAGAGCTGGCAATCAAAACACCAATAGACAGAATGAAAAAACTTCAACCCGCAGACCACCTGATTGGCAAAACTTTGGACGTGCTTCCTGACACATAAACACTGTAATATGAGTCCTGTCGTATTGACCATGTTTGGCTCCACATGCGCACGCAAGCAGTCCTTCTCACGCCTGAAAAGCATCAAGACCAACCTGCGGTCACGTTTAATAGATGGAAGCCTAAACGCCTGCATGAAACTAAACCTCAGCATGTATCAACCAGACTATAAAGCCATCAGCAACACCACACAGCACCAGAAATCACATTAATAGTAAGAAGTACTTTTCTTATTAATAAATAACTTTGTTATAATGTTGTTTAAAATAAATTCAGAGTCTTATTATACTCTAAATTTATGGTCTCAGTATTAAAAAATATATTTGACTCTCAGAGAATTAGATTTAATCTTTTTTTTTGGCTCTCTTCGTCAAAAAGGTTCCCGACCCCTGCTCTATAATGTTCATCAATCAGTAACAACACATTTGATTGTTCCGCCATGCTTTAAAAAACAGGGAAATATTTTGCTGTGTTCTCTTGGTAAATGTCCAACAAGATGAACCATTAGAAATTGCTACAGCAATACTATGGGATGCTCTGAATGAATGGAGCGATGAACCAGATATGGACTTAACAGAAAGTGATGATGAGTATTTTTCACCCAATTCTCCTGCTCACTAACTTCATACATTTAAAGACATTCCTGCCCATGTGCTTTTCAACATGCCATGTGCTAAAGTTGACCTTTGTGTTGATTGTGCCATGTGCTAAAGTTGACATTCATGTTGATTGGCTTGATTTTACAGGGGGGGAGGGGGTATTTAAAGGAACAGCACCAGGAGGGAAAATTAAAGGGTCTTTTTTTCTTTTAATTATGCTGTTTTCTGTTTATTTTCAGCTTTCATGTAAGTAATTTGGTTGATACCACAAAATGAATAACACAAATACCTGTAAAACTCTTTTATTATTTTGTTATTATTCATGTTTTCCACCTCTATGGTAATAGCACTTACTGTTCCACTCTGCTGGTAATCATTTAAATAAGCGCCCACCCGCGCCAAATTTTAAGCACCCTGGGTGCTTATCATGTCGGATACGGTATTTAAACTCACTCAACTTATTTATGTCTTAATATCTCTGTCTCTCTCCACCTCTCTGTTCGTTCCTGTTAGAAATTTTCCGTGTTGTTTCTTGAGGGGTTGTTTACGGTCAGCACTATCTTTTGCTCATCCAAAAAACCGCTACACCACTGCATGACAATGAGAGCATTACTGCCAATTAGTGGAGTGGAGGTGCAATTACACAATTCTTGTACACAATTCCAGAAAATCATGTTCCCCAAGGTACACATGCTCCCCTGGAATCACACTGCATCCCCCCCGCACCCCCCAGGCATCATACCGTGCCCCACTATTTGAGAGGCACTTGGTTAGCCATTAAAATATAATAGTGACAAACTCATGTAATAATCGTATTGTTGTAAATGAATATTCGAATATTGCAGTTCACTCACTAAGGCCTGCAGACATTACAATCTTTTCTGTTGTTGGACTCCCACACACACAAAGGTAAGCCAAACAATCATGATATACCTTAATGTCTTCACTCTAAAATGGAAAATATCTCTAAATGGTGCTCCCATTGGTTTTCTACAGCAATGTAATGTTATCACTTATAAGAAGTCTTCATGGTAAGTTAATTATACACTAATTCAGTGTGTGTGTGTGTGTGTGTGTGTGTGTGTGTGTGTGTGTGTGTGTGTGTGTGTGTGTGTGTGTGTGTGTGTGTGTGAGCGTGAGAGAGAGAGAGAGAGAGAGAGAGATAGAGAGAGAGAGAGAGAGAGCATATCTGTATTAAGACTTAACTGATTTTTGTTTATTTTTTTACACAGATCTGTTGTCTATGTTCAGTCCTGAGCTTACTAGTGTGATGCCTGATGAAATAAACTTATTACAATCCAGGTAAGGGTCAGTGCAGTGTGTGTGTGTGTGTGTGTGTGTGTGTGTGTGTGTGTGTGTGTGTGTGTGTGTGTGTGTGTGTGTGTGTGTGTGTGTGTGTGTTTGCCCATGTGTTACTCACTGCATCTGTTCATTCCCAGTTTGGTCAATCAGGCTGAAAAAGCAGTTTCCCTTCTAAACATCCATGAGGTAATAATTTCTTAATTATATTGTTAATAATTTCCTTTAAGTTTTACAAACCGGATTACAAAAAAGTTGGCACATAACACAAATTGTGAATAAAAACTGAATGCAATGGTGTGGAAGTGCCATATTTCAATATTATATTCCGAATAGAAAATAGATGACAGGGTCAAAAGTTTAAAGTGACAAAATATATAATTTTAAGGAAAAAATATGTTGATTTTAAATTTCATGGTGTCAACAAAATCTCAAAAAAGTTGGGACAAGGCCATTTTCACCAATGTGAGACATTCCCTCTTCTTCTTACAACAGTCTGCAAACTTCTGGGGACCGAGAAGACAAGTTTGTCAAGTTTAGAAATAGGAATGCTGTCCCATTCTTGTCTAATACAGGCCTCTAAATGTTCAACTGTCTTGGGCCTTCTTTGTTGCACCTTTCTCTTTATGATGAGCCAAATGTTTCTCTATAGGTGAAAGATCTGGGCTGCAGGCTGGTCATTTCAATACCCGGATCCTTTTCCTACACAGCCATGATGTTGTAATTAATGCTGCATGTGGTCTGGCATTATCTTGTTGAAAAATGCAAGGTCTTCTCTGAAAGAGACAACATCTGGATGGGAGCATATGTTGTTTTAGAGTTCTGAATGTTCTGAATATACCTTTCTGCATTGACTGTGCCTTTCCAGATGTGCAAGCTGCCCATGCCACATGCATTCATGCAACCTCATACCATCACACATGCAGGCTTCTGAACTGAGCACTGAGAACAACTTGGGTTGTCCTTGTCCTCTTCAATCCGGATGACATGGCGTCCCAGTTTTTAATATTCTGATTCGTCTGACCACAGAATGGTTTTCCACTTTGCCACACTCCATTTTAAATGATCCCTGGCTCAGAGAAAACACCTGCACTTCTGTTTAGAAATGGCTTCTTCTTTGTACTGCAGAGTTTCAGCTGGCAACAGTGGATGGCACGGTGGATTGTGTTCACCGACAATGTTTTCTGGAAGTATTGCCGAGCCCATTCTGTGATTTCCCTTACAGTAGCATTCCTGTTTGTGATGCAGTGCTGTTGAAGGGCCCAAAGATCATGGGCATCCAGTCTGGTTTTTCATCCTTGATCCTGACACAGAGATTGTTCCAGATTCTCTGAAACTTTGGATGATGTTATGCACTGTAGATGACGATAACTTCAAACTCTTTGCAATTTTTCACTGGGAAACACCTTTCTGATATTGCTCCACTATCTTTCTGCGCAACATTGGGGGAATTGGTGATCCTCTACCCATCTTCGCTTGATCATCAATGACATCTATGTTCTATTTGGAATAAAATATTGAAAATTTAGCACTTCCTTTTATTCTCAATTTGCATAGCGTGCCAACTTTTTTGGAATCCGGTCTGTATATGTGCAGCACTCTTTTCAGTCTATTATTTGCATGTGTGTGTGTGTGTGTGTGTGTGTGTGTGTGTGTGTGTGTGTGTGTGTGTGTGTGTGTGTGTGTTTTAGCCCTCCAAAGCAGAGTCTGACTGGAAACTCGTTGTTATATTTGTGCCAATTGATCGACAGTGTATGTGTGCTGAGCAGGTTAGTAAGTACATGCAGACACACACACACACACACACACACACACACACACACACACACACACACACACACACACACACACACACATATCCTCCCACACTGGTCATTGTTACACTATGAGGGGAGACAACTATTGAGTGTGAAATGACAATAAATTGTAAACTAAAACAGATTTGTGTGATATTATGCTATCCTACTATACTGATTCATTGTAACAGTCACATATACAGAAAGTGGTATAGACTTCTACGTATTTAATTAAAATCTATTTAAAAGTCTTTTCAGAGGTTTTCACCTCCTCCTCCAGCAGGGGCATGGATCAGGAGCATCACAGTGAGAGCTAAAAGTGAAAATAGCTTTTAGGGCTCAGTGTGTCGGGTAAAAAGAAGCCATTGACTGAATTTAAACATGATTAGGACATTTGTGAAAACTACAGTGATGACAAACATTAGTGAAGATTTCCACAGCTCACTGATTCCTTAGTGGGACTGGTGGGTCTGTGTTCTATAGCACTGTTAAAAAAAACTGCTATTTTGTTCAGCTTTTTGTTCTGTTGACAAAAGTTAACAGAACAAACAACTGAAAAAACACATTAATCCTACTAGGGTCATGGGAAGGCTGGTGCCTATTATAGCTGACACTATAGGACCACAGCCATCTCTATTTTTTGAGGAGATTGAGACCATTTAACGTTTGTCGGACACTACTCAAGATATTCTATGAGTCTGTTGTGGCCAGAACTATTCTCTATGCTGTTGCATGCTAGGGCAGCAGGCCGAGGATTGTAGACGCTAACAGATTGAACAAGCTGATCCGCAAGGCCGGTAACATTGTTGGGACAGAACTGGACTATCTGATGATGGTGTCGGAGATACAAATGTCATCCAAAATAAAATTGAACAATACCTCTTACCTGCTTCACAACCTGCTGATCAGTGACAGGAGCAGGTTCAATGACAGACTGATACTACCGAAATGCGCTACTGAACAACATGGGAAATCATTCCTCCCAGTGGCCAATAAACAGTACAATTGCTCCATATACTGTATCAACAACATCCACCATTATATATTTACGTTCTATTGTTTATCATACCGATAATGCTGTACATATCACTCACTGACAGGATTCATTCTGTATACAGATATTAGTAACTTCTCGTTTCAGACTTACATATAGATATATAATATATATGTAGATTCCCTGTGTATTTGTATAAATATTTCTATTTTTCTTAAATTTTCTTTATCTCACTCTACTTGTATGGAGCAACTGTGTGTACACAGTTTCCACCGGGATCAAAAATATTCTGATTCTGAGTCTGATTCGCTGGGTGAGGCCCGAATGCACCCTGAAAAGCTTGCCAGACTATTGTAGGGTTAATACACACAGCCATTCATATTCACATCCTTGCATGTCTTTGAATTGTGGGAGGAACCCGGAGTACCTGGAAGAATCCCATACAGGAACAGGGATAATGGACAAATACGACATAGAAACACTAAAGCCTAGGAATTGAACACAGGACCTACTTGCTGTGAGACAATTGTGCTCATGTCACCAATTTTTACTGAATAATATGTGTAAAATGTATTTTTAATAATGATTTTGTGTGTGGGGGGTACAACTTTTGCAGGTCACCATTGTGAAGCAGGAAGTGGCTGCTACCCTTCAAGTGCTAAACTCTCAGGTGTGTGTGTGTGTGTGTGTGTGTGTGTGTGTGTGTGTGTGTGTGTGTGTGTGTGTGTGTGTGAAATAGTTGTGGCCACAAACAAATTACCATTCCACAGTTTCTGATTTTATTATGATGAATTATCCATTTGTTCCAGCTAAAAAAGTCCATAGTTAGTGTTGTGCTCCAGGACGCGGAACCTAACAGTAGACCCAGCAGGTGATTATTGGATTACTGTATATTTAAAATAACACTTCATACTTTATTGATCGGCTCAGAGTGTGTACTGATATTACAGTTCCGTGTTGTGAGGATTTATTAATACCATATTTTACTATATTATTAGGAAAATATTATATACTCAGTTCTCACTGCTTTTTTCAAACTTCAGGCTCTCATGCAGTGAATGATCACTCCATAACACAAGATGTAGAATAGGAGTGTTTTAAAGTGAAAAATCACCCTAATTTCATGTAATATTAATGTGTGTGAGACTGCACTCTTAGTTGTTACAGACACTACATACTGCAAGATCAGCCAAGATGTCATCAGTCCTCATTGTGCTCAACATTTCAGTAACATTTCACACAGTCAACCACAAGACTCTCTTGTCCGCCCTTAGTAGTCTAGGAATATGTGGTGTAGCCTTGGCAGTGGATTGCTTCCTACCTGAAAGATCTTTTATATGAGGTTACATGGAGGGGTCCACATCCTCTCCATGCCAACTTCCCCTGGTATTCCCTATGGCTCAGTTCTTGGTCCGTTTATGTTCTCTCTTTATACTATATCCTTTATTGATGTCATATCCTCACATGGGTTCTCATACCACTGCTATGCAGATGACACTCTACTTGTTCTATCTTTTCCTCCTTCAGACACTGATGTTTCTGCCCGGATCTCTGCATGTTTGGAAAGTATCTCCTCATGGATGGCAGCACAACAGCTTAGGTTTAATCCCAGCAAGACTCAATTGCTGTTTATCCCAGCTGACTCATCCCCATATCAAGATCTTGCAATCTCCTTGGACAATGTTGTGATCTCTTCTTCTGGCACTGCATGAAACCTTGGAGTAATCATGGACAATTGCCTGTTCTTCTCTTCTCATATCACGAATCTTTCTAGCTCATGTCGATTTCTTCTCTTTAACATCCAAAGGATTCATCCATTTCTTACCAGCAAGGTCACTCAGATACTTGTTACATCCCTTGTCATCTCAAGACGAGATTACTGAAGCTCAGTCCTGGCAGGTCTACCTTTGAACGTTATTCAACCTCTGCAAATGATCCAGAATGCAACTGTACTGCTTGTTTTCAACTTTCCCAAATTTTTCCACACCACAAAACTGCTACTATCTCTCCACTGACTTCCTGTAGCTGCTCGCATTAGATTTTGTCAATGCTTGTCTACAAAGCCAAAAATGGACCTGTACTTTCCTACCTCAAAGCACTTATCACATCTCACACTGCTCTACATTCTTTCAAATCCTCTAGCACTGCGGGACTGATCCCTCCCTCTACCAAGAGACAAGGGAAAACTGAATTTAAACTCTTCTCTGTTCTGGCTCCAAGGTGGTGGAATGAGCTTCCTCTGGACATCCAGACAGCTGAGTGACTGGGTATTTTCAAACGACGGCTGAAAATTTACCTTTTTCATCAGTACTTTATATTAAGCACTATGCTGTATATAAACACCCACACCAAAAAAGAGGAGGGGGGGGGAACCCACACAACACCTACCACTTGAATTTGATGGTATACAGTACTTAGTCTGTGTACTAACAAACCTGTATAAAAATATATTCCCTGATGAAAACTTTAAAGCACTTCTGTAAATCGCTCAAGATAAGAGCATCTGCTAAATGCTGCCAATGTAAATGTAATATTAATGTGTGTGTGTGTGTGTGTGTGTGTGTGTGTGTGTGTGTGTGTGTGTGTGTGTGTGTGTGTGTGTGTGTGTGTGTGTGTATGTGTGTGAATGTGTGTGTGTGTGTGTGTTGCCAGAATATGTTCTTGTCCACTCATAGATTCAGTTGAAGAGCGACGATTGGCAGGTGCAATTTATTCACATGCCCTTTTGGTGAGTCATAATAATAATAATAATAATAATAATAATAATAATAATAATAATAATGATCAATATCATCATCATCATCATTATCATCATTCGTTCATTTATTTTCTGATCTACTTAATCCTATTTCAAGTTGCAGGGAGGTTGACGCCGATCTCAGCCAACTTTGGGCAAGGGCAGTGTACATCTTAGACTAACCAAGCCATGGCTGGGTTAATAATAATAATAATAATAATAGTGAAATGTTTTTTTTTTTTGGCTCGCATTTGATTCCTAAATCAAGAAATAAATTCCACATTAGTATATGTATATGTGCCCTCCATAATTATTGGCACCCCTGATTAAGATGTGTTCAAATAAATTCACAATTTTTTTATTATAGAAACTACTCTTACACTGAAAAAACCCATAGCCTTCAACTCAAGTAAATTTTAAGAAGAAAAAAAAATCCCTGACTGAGACATAATTATTTTTCATAAAATCACCTGTTCCACAATTATTGGTACGCCTAACAATTCCCAGGAAATAGATGTAATTGTAGTATTTCTGTAATTTCTACAGTAGTTTACAAAGTTGATCAAAGTATCTAGGAAAATTTACTTCGTAATTTGTCACTTCCTGTTTCCCTGGGGTATAAATATGATGTGACACAGAGGTCACTTCTCTTATCCACTCCTCAACATGGGAAAGACAAAGGAACACACCATTCAAGTAAGATAGATGTGTGTCGACCTTCACAAGTCAGGCAATGGCTACAAGAAAATAGCCCTTCGCCTGCACCTGCCTATATCTACTATCAGAGGAATCATTCAGAAGTTTAAAATAACTGGAACAGTCTTAAACAAGCATGGACTCAGACGCGAGGTTATTTTGCCACCATGCACAGTTGGAGGATGGTAAGAGAAATAAAAAGTTCTCCAAGCTCGCTATTAAAGAATTTCAACAAATAGTAGCATCTT
The DNA here is from genome assembly GCA_024760905.1 of Plotosus lineatus. Taxonomy (NCBI): domain Eukaryota; kingdom Metazoa; phylum Chordata; class Actinopteri; order Siluriformes; family Plotosidae; genus Plotosus; species Plotosus lineatus. The sequence continues at coordinate 20,498,115 of CM045737.1, read as the reverse complement.
GGGATCACAAGGTCTCCAAAACAAACATCAAGCGCAATCTCCATGCAATAAGCTGCTTGCATGGAAACACCTTTTCTCACTCACAATCATATACCCAAACATCTTGAATTCGCTAACCGGGACTTCAACTGAGACCGTGTGCTTTGGATTGAGCTTTTTGGCAACAAACACTCTATGTGGGTCTGGCTGAACACAAAAGATGAATATGGAGAAAAGCACCTCATGCCCACTGTGAGGTATGGTGGAGGATCACTAATGCTGTGGGCCTGTTTCTCTTTAAGGCCCTGGGAACCTCGTTAAGGTGCATAGCATCATGAACGCTTTGAAATACCAGGACATTTTAAATCAAAATTTGATGGCCTCTGGCCAAAAGCTGACGATGGGTCACCAGTGAGTCGTTCAGCAAGATAATGACCCTTAACATGTCGCCAAATCTATACAGCAATGCTTCACTAGATGCAGAATCAAGCTCCTCCCATGGTCATCTCAGTCCCCAGTCCTCAACCCTATTGAAAGCCTGTGGAGTGAGCTATAGAGGAGAGTGCGGAGGAGAGGACCAGGTAGCTGGATGATTTAGAGAGATGCAGAGAGGAATGGTCCAAGATCCCTCCTTCTATATTCTTCCATCTTATGAAACATTACAGGAGAAGATTAGGTGTTGTTTTGTTGGTAAAAGGTGGCTTTACAAAGTATTAACATCAGGGGTGCTAATACTTGTGGCACATGTGATTTTATGTAAAATAATTATTTCTTAATGTGGGATTTATT
>CM045737.1:20349847-20492347 GCA_024760905.1 Plotosus lineatus | reverse complement strand
CAACTATTTTCTGTGGCACCCCCTCTAGGAAGAAAAAAACATGTCATGTCCCCCATCGCCCCGCGAGCAACTATAAATAGTCTTATTTGTCTATAAAATTGTTATTCGTACACCTCTGCATAACATTGTACAGTGGTACCTCACCTTAAGAAATTAATCTGTTCCAGAGCCTTTTTCGTAACCTGGATTTTTCGTAAGTAGAACCACATTTTACATGTAAAACGCATGATTCGTTCCAAGGTCCACAATATTACCCTTTAAAAATTATAAAAGCACACCTTTTAAGGTACTTATTTGATGTTGACCATGCCTTCTTAGCAGAGTTATAATCTTAATGTTTATGCAAGATTAAAAGCCGAATTTCCGTGTTGTTTCTTGAGGGGTTGTTTTATGGTCTGCACTTCATATATTTTGCTCGTGCAAAGAACTGCTAGACCATAGCGCAACAATGAGAGCACCACTGCCAACTAGTGGCGTGGAGGTGCAATTACACTTAATTCTCGCATATTACTCCAGAAAAGCATGTTCCCCAGGGTCATACGGACTCCCCCTGGCATTACCCCCCCTGCGCATCATATCGCCCCACTATTTGAGAAGCACTGATATAAGGACATTAGGTAGATGAACTGTTATTACTTATAGAAACACTACATTAACAATTTATATATATATATATATATATATATATATATATATATATATATATATATATATATATATATATATATTCTTCTTCTCTTTTGGCTTTTTTCCTTTCTCAGGAGTCGCCACAGCGAATCATCTGATTTGCACATTTGATTTGGCATAGGTTTTTACGTCGGACGCCCTATATATATTTAATTGTTAATGTAGTGTTTTACTCCTCCTATCATTTTATATATATATATATATATATATATATATATATATATATATATATATATAGGAGGAGTAAAACTCCTGACACCCTTCTGACTTACAACAGACAGACCACCATCACTGATTATTTTATGCTTCATTCCTTATTATGTACCCATTTATTTCAAATTACTGTCCTCAATCTTCCATATACTGGACTACTTTTTGTAATGTAGGGCACTTAATTGTAATCCAGTGCACTATTTTACACGTGTCTCAAAACACTGTGTAGGCAGGGAATGGTGTTCCTTCAAAAAACCTGGTGGATGTGTTAACACAATACAGAGGATTATCATGGAGGTGAGTACACTCGTCTTCATGCGCTGTATTATAGTTGGAAAAAAAACATTCTGTGTGCATACATGTGTGTGTTTTTTCTAATTCTCACCACTTTTGACATCAATAGGAATGTGTTACCAGTAACATAGCATTAGGCTGTATCAGTTTACTAATTCCTTTATCGTGATATTTCTGGGTAACATGGTGGCGTAGTGGTTATTTGGGCTGTCTCAAAGGATTGGCCAAGTCCCGGCTTCAGATATTTTTGTGTGGCGTTTGCATGATCTCCCTAAGCTTGAGTGGATTTCCTCTGGGTACTCCAGTTTCCCTCCATTTCCCAAAGGCATTAGTTAATTACCTGTTCCATATTGTTCCTAGGTGTGGATGTAAGTATGAATAGTTGTGCATGTGTTGGCCCTGTGATGGTCTGATGAGCTGTTCAGGGTGTACTCCATGTTTCCCCAGCGTCGACTGATGATATTTCATTATGTCATTATATTCTCAAGCTCTAATGTTCACTGTCTTTTGTGTTTTACAGTATTGGAGGAAACAACAACCTGTCTACTGTCACAACACTTCCAAGTTCGTAGTATTTAATATTTTTTTCCTTCATTTTTTTTTTTTTATTCACAATTTATTATATACATTGGTAGGTCAACAATTTTTAAATCAGGACAGGTTTTTACATTTTCCTGAAGTTCTCCGCATGTACAGACAGCTTTGAACAGTGTAAACAACAAAAAGCATCACATTCTTATTCGTCTCTATAAGTCTGTCAGTTAAGCTTTTATTCATGGTTTTGTCCTGCGTTTATATATTCTAACTCTAGCTATATATTCACCTTTAGCCTGAACACTGTTGGAGTGGACTAGCTTTAGCTAACATCTGCAAAAATCATAGACTATACCTCTAAATGCTGTGGATAATTAGGAATAATGCTCTGATATGTTTTGTATTTCTAAAATATGTTTTAATTATTATTATTTCCTGTCATACCGTTCAGACATTCTGCGCATATTTAATCCGGAAGTGACAGGATTTTCAGTGAGAACAGGGAAACAGACCACCAAACAGGCATTCCTCAATCAGGCTGTAGCTGGAGCTACGAGCTCGTGAGTTTATTACTCAAGGAAAAAAAGCTTCTATTGTTCAATTTTTTTAATGTAATCATATTATTAAAAGGTAATATATCCTTGTTAGTGACCTACTGAAGCAAGCTCAACTACTGGTCAGCAGGATGAAGACTGATAATGTGAGAAATATCCCACACTCATCATCTCAAATAATGTATCAATGAATAATTCGAGTTATATTTTTATTATATTATTGCTTTATTACTTAATATTATGCTAGTATTACTTAATACTAGTCATATATTATACAGTTTTTCTTACTAAGGTTTTTTTAAAAATCACAAAAGGCCCAATATAAAGTGATCAAATTTGTAAATTCTCTATATTCTAATATATACCGTCATTTAAGTATGTTATCTAAATATGTAAATATGTTAGCGTTATAAATCAAAGAATTAAAAACACAGTCAGTTGAATGGTCTGAAGCTGATGAAAAGGCTGTCTTTAGCGTGTAGTTAGTCTCCTGACGCTGCTTGTTGTTAAATATTGATTGTTTTCCACAGCGCATCAATTTCTACTCAGACTGGAAGGTGATCACCATGTTCATCGGAGGCAATGATCTGTGCGATTTCTGCACTGAACCAGTATGTCCATTTCCTGTTTAACTTTCGTTGCACTTTTATTCAGGATATGTAGAGAAATCTGTCTTTCATTCACAGTTGAATTACAAACCGGAAAGCTTTGTGAAACGAATTCAGGCAGCACTTGACTTCCTCCACACTGAGGTGAGAGTGATGTTAAATATCAAGATTATTTTTAAAGACCATGCTGATAGATCCCGAAGCACTCAATTGCTAAAATTAGTTGAGGAAAAAAATATATATTTAGTCTTACCCCTTAGGAGAGAGTGTTAAAATAACAGCAACAAGTGGCGAACACATGACAAATTGCCATGAGATTCCCTGTTGATCTGATTAATGGAAGACAGGAGCAAGAACATGGTGCACAGTGAACATGGATCAGTCATTAAGGCTCTGGGTTACTCATCAGAAGGTTAAAGGTTCAAGGCCCTTTACCACCAAACTGCTACTGCTAGACCCTTGAGCAAGTCCCTTAACCTTAAGCTAGCGTCCTTGCAACCATAATTAGGATTAAACATCTTGGAAAATGAATGAATAAATGAATGAATGACTTTCGTCAAAAGTAGCCGCATAGCTGTCAATGTGTTTCTGCCCTGCGATGGTCTGGCGAGCTGTCCAAGGTGTACTCTGCCCTCGCCCAGAATCGACTGAGATGGGAACCAGCCTCCCCGCTACCCTAACTAGGATTAAGCGGGTCAGCAAATGAATGAATGAATGAATGATTGATTAATAATTGAATAATTTACCTGAGGATATGAAATATTCATTGTATGTTATTGTCATTAATTGTCATTGTATGTATGTGCTGTCATTTCAGTGTACATTCTATATACATCATATTCTTAACAGAAGTTCTCTAAGATTTATGTGATAAATATTCAGGTTCCTCGTACGATCGTTAATCTGGTGGAGCCTCTTCACATCACTCCATTAAGAGTCTTGCACGTAAACTCCAGTCTGGGCTGCCCCACATGGCTTGTACGGTGAGTTTGTGTGTGTCTGTATAGAATCTATACTATAGATATTTTGAGATATTTCGATCCTTATATGTGCCTTTAAAAGAACCCATCCATTGGAGTCACAAAAGCCAGGGGTCCCCAACCCCCCGGTCTGTGGACCGGTACCGGTCCGTGGCTCATTTGATACCGGTCCGCAAACAAAATCTTTCATCGTGCAAATTATAGTTTTTTTATTCGAGCTTCCGAATCTTATTTTGAAAAAAACACTGTTTTTTGACAATGCCACAGAAGCACTGAAAGCCCTTCTTCTGTTTCCAACCACATATCTTTGTGAGGCGGGGTTTTCTGCGGTGACAGCCACCAAAACAAGGCTATGAAGTAGACTCTAGCCGGTCCGCGGAAACATTTTCATACATTAAACTGGTCGCTGGTGCAAAAAAGGCTGGCGATCACTGACAAAAGCCACTCACTGTGCTCTTAATGCTGGTCTCAATCCTGGGAAAACAGGGAGCGTTGCATTAGGAATCGCACCTGGCTAAAACCTGTGCCAAATCAAACATGTGGATCCGATTTTTTTAAGGATTATCCATTGTAGTGACCCCTAATTAGAACTGCTGAAAGAAGAAAAAAAACAAAAATGTGTATGTGCCTTTAAAGCTGAAAGAAAACAAGATATTTATATTATGATTGTTGTTGTAGAATAACATACGTATGTACTATAATTAGTTTCTAGTAAGCTTTTGCGCCCCAATTTTTTTTCTTTGGACCTTTCTCATAACCGCAACAATTATAATAGTAATACAAAGATCATTTATTATTATTATTATTATTATTATTATTATTGTTATTATTATTATTATTATTGTTGTTGTTATTATTATTATTATTTATTTTTTTATTATTATTATTATTATTATTATTATTATTATTGTAGCATCCTCTGTTCCTGTGTAATTTCACCAGAAGATGGATCAGAAGAATTGCAGGAACTGGAGGATCTGAACAGAGATTATCAGGTCAAACATAAATGTTGTTTTGTGCTGCAATTAACAACAATTTTGGAATATTTACTCTGTTCACAAGTAACACAAGTGGCCCACTCCTGTGGAGTTCACAGTCTTTCACAACTTTTATATGAACTCACAGTTTTGATGCAGTACTGCTGTTTCTCAGTTTTTTCAGAATCCACGGATTTCAACGTTACACCTTATTTATTATAGTCTGAAGACACTTTTTAAGCAATTACTCAACACATGTTGTTATCTCTGATTCTAAGAACATATAAAAACAGTCCTCAGAAAGCACATACAGTTGATAGTAGTGGAGGAAAATTGTATTGTATTCTCTCAATAATGCAGGTGTCCCTCTCATACATTCATAGAATACCCCACATCTCATCCCATCCAACGTCAGCTAGAATTGACTTCGGATTCGACTACAGCCCTAAGGCATAGGCGATATAAATAATATATGGACGACTGTAATTCATTAATCACTGATATAACATTTAATTTTTCATTCTCCATAAGTTTTGACGAGGAGGATTACATTTTGCTTGCTATTTAGTATTTAATTACCAGATAGATTTTGCCATACTGAGCCACCAATTGGCATCAATTTTGCGAGTTTGCTAGTTAGCTATTGTACGCTAATTTTTTTTTGTTTTTGTTTTTTTTGGGGGTTTTTTCTTGCTAGTTAGTTTCACTCATTAGCCAACTTTCTCTCACCATTTACTTTCACTTACTGACTGTTTATTACAATTTTAAGTAAGCATGCATGTGTGTGTGTGTGTGTGTGTGTGTGTGTGTGTGTGTGTGTGTGTGTGTGTGTGTGTGTGTGTGTGTGTGTGTGCGTGTTGTTTCTTCCAGAGAGTGCTGAGAGATTTAGTGGAGTCTGGACGTTATGACACACACTCTAATTTCACTGTGGTGCTGCAGCCTTTGCTTAGAAATATAGTAGTGCCAACACTGGTTAGAAAAACACACGAACACACACAAATAATAACAGGTATCCGTAAAAGAGAATCATTCATTGTCGCATTCTGAAGAATCAGTTACTAAGTCTCTCTCTCGCTCTCTCGCTCTCTCTCTCTCTCTCTCTCTCTCTCTCTCTCTCTCTGTCTCGCTCCCCCACTATCTCTCTCCCCTGAAGAATGGTATTCCTGATCGGTCATTTTTCTCTCCTGATTGTTTCCACCTCAGTCAGAAGGCTCACACTCTCATGGCCCGTGCTCTGTGGAACAACATGGTTAGTTGTTTCAAATGTACTAAGTACATGGAATAAGTATAAAGGCATTAGCAACACATTACTAATATTCATTCAATTATTTATTTTAACTTATTAATTGAGTCTTCGTGGGGAAACTCTGAGAAGCTTCAATTTTAACAATTTATTCTGTCACCAGATAGAGGGGTTGGGGAATAAAACCAACACGCAGAATTTCTCTGCACAGCTCCAGGTTAAATGTCCATCACAGGTCTGTGCGCACACACACACACACACACACACACACACACACACACACACACAGCATAACAGAAATCATCATTATTTTAGTACTTTATTTAATGTATTATGTCCTTTTACAGGCATCTCCCTTACTTCAAACCTTTGAAAACAGCAATTATACGTATAAAAGCCCACTGCCACCCCCACCTCCAATTTCAGTATGTATATTTCTTCAGTCTTATTATTTCTTGTTGTCATCCTCCTCTTCTCTTATGTTTGTACCTCTTCTTCTTTCTCTTCTTATTTTTTTAATTATTATTATTGTTGTTCTTATTATTATTATTATTATTATTATTATTATTATTATATCATTTACATTTACAGCATTTGGCAGACACTCTTATCCAGATCAACTTACAATTATTCGTTTTATACAACTGAGCAATTGAGGGTTAAGGGCCTTGTTCAAGGGCACAACAGTGGTGACAGTGGGGATTGAACTTATGACCTTCAGATCAGTAACCCATCGCATTAACCATTAAGCCACAACAGCCCTATTATTATTATTATTATTATTACTATTATTATTATTATTATTATTATTATTATTGGCAGCGATGGCCCAGTAGTAGGGTGCTGGATTACCCATCCCACAGTTGGGGGTTCAAGCCCCCTCATCAACAGGTTTCACTGCTTTCCCCCCACAGTAGCTAACTGGGTTATCAAAAGCCAGCAATGACCCTCACTGTCTATGGTGAGAGAGATTCATTGCTGACTTTTGCCAATAGGAAACTACGCAGCTGTCAGTGTGTTTCTGCTTTGCGATGGCCTGGCTAGCTGTCCAGGGTGTGCTCTCCCCTTGCTCAGATTTGGCTTCGATGGGCACGAGCCACACTGTGACCATAAATAGGATTAAGCTGTTCAGAGAATGGATTATTGTTCTTGCTGTTATCATTACTCTTAACACTTAACTCATTAGTTAAGGCGAATATGAAAGTTGAGTGTTCAAGTACCATGCTGCCAATATATATATAGACACACACACACACACACACACACACACACACACACACACACACACACACACTGTATATATACAGTAGGCCCTCATTATTTGCAAGGTTTGGTTCCGGCCCCTCCCGTGAATGAAGATAAGCCACGAGTTCTGTACCCAGAAGTAAAACCCCATGTATCATATAAGCCCACACACACAATAAGCCCAGGCGGAGACGCATGAAGCTCGTCCATCTTGTTTCGCAGAGACTGAACATTTTCAAGCAGTATGACCGGAAGTGTTAACCTTCCACTTCTAACCAAACGCCGGAGTCGTCGTTTGGTCCCTCCCCACCTGGGCTCATTGTTAGCCGGGGTGCGGCTAGCATTGAGCTACCATAGCATATTAGCTCAGGATAGGAGTTGAGCATGCTCAGTTCTAAACGTCCACTCTCATAGCTGTAGTGGGGTTGACCAGTCATCGACAAGCATAGTGCAAAACATGAACAAACAAACAACAAATAAAACAAATTAAAAATAACAAAGAAACAATTTGAACTCCACGACATCACCCTCTAGGCAGTGCCATCTTGGAGACGTCACGTTCAATGTAAAAGGACATGAAGCATAATAAAGTTTATCCTTTTGGTATAGTTTGTTAAACATGCTACAGAACATAAAATCTTACACGCAAACATTCTAAACATTAAGCTAGATACTGTACTGGAATAATAATTGAAAAAGACTTTTAATAGAACAGTTCAGATGATTATTCCTCTTCAGGCACTTCAGAGGAAACTATTGTTTCTTCAGTCTTATTTCTTCAGAAGAGACATCCAACGTTTTCTATCGCTTAGCCAGAGAAAACGCATAGCGTTTGAGTTGCATCATAGAGCTTAACTGGTAATTAAAACACACTAAAAAAAGAGGCTCATTGACAACTTGTGCGCGAATGATGAAAAAGGGGCATTACATCATCTCAACCAATCAGCAGAAAGGAGGACAGCCATTGATTAAATTTGAATGACGTGCCAGTTGCTTGGCAGTCCGCGAATATGCAAACCATGATTGAAAAACCATGAATAGTGAAGGGCTCAAGGGCTTACTATGTATATATACTGTATATATATATATATATATACATATATATATATATATATATATGTATATATATATATATATATATATATATATATATATATATACTGCCCTGCATAATTATTTGTACCCCTGGTTACAATGTGTTTTTTAGCTTCAGATAAATTCAATTTTTTCCAATTTTTTTTCTAATCAATATGGAAACCCAACGGGGAAAAAAGAGGAAAATCCACTTTAATAAAAGTGCATTTATTCAGTGAAAAGTAATTATTTTACATCAAATCATGTCTGCCACAATTATTAGACCCCCTGATGTGAATACTTTATACAACCCCTTTTGCCAACAAAACAACATCTAATCTTGTCCTACAATATTTCACAAAATGGGAGAATACAGAAAGAGGGATCTTTGATCATTCAAACAGGGACAGTGACAGCCTTTGTGGGGACTCTGAATGATAAACTTTGTAAACTACTGTACAAATAACAGAAATTCTTCAATTACCTTCTTCAATCACACAAGATGGGCACGGTTTCAAGTTTATTTGTGAATCAATGCATTAAAATCTTTAGTGCATGCCTGGTAGATAATATATCAAAACATGGTCATATGGTGAAAAAATTTAAATACAGTGATACCTCTGCTCACGAACATAATTGGTTCCCAGAAAGTGTGTGTAAGGCGAAAAGTTCGTCTTCCGAACATTTATTTCCCATAAGAAACCATTAAAATGAGAATAATCCGTTCCCAGATCCCCATAAAACAGAATTTTCTACTAAATAAGCCTTAAAACTACACATAAATATACCTTATTTTATGTATAATAAATGTGCTATTGTATTGTAATTAAAGAAATAAACTGTACTGTATAATAAAGTGGTTTTATTTACCTTTGTGATGGTAGTTGATGGCTTGATGGAATGGAGTGGGAGGAGGAGGGAGGGAGGGACTTACTGTTTGGAAGGAGTGTTTGGAAACGCCTACTGTTTAGAAACACCCTTAGCCACACACGCACCCTTAATAGCTTCCTTGTTCTTAAGCATGGGAGCAATGGTAGACTTAGCGTACTGGTACTGGGACGCTAAGTCACACAAACGCACACCTCGTTCGTGTTTTTCAATGATCTCCGCCTGTGGTGGGGTCTTTTTCGGTCCCATAATAGCAAAAGTACACTCAATATGGTCCAAAATGTCTATCAAACACAAACCACTTCCGCACTCAAAGAAAGGGGTGATTTAACTGTGACGCCATGAGCGTGCGTCAGCTTCTCGTGGCCGCCACCATGGCGCTGTTCGACCGCGTGGTTTGATTCGTCCGCCGAAAACTAGTTCGTCAGCAGAGACTATATGCTCGCAAATTTAATGTTCTTGAGGCGAAAAGTTCGTGAGCTTAAGCGTTTGTCAGCGGAGGTTTTACTGTACTTCCTAGTTTACACCAGTTTTATGCTTAATTTTGTGACAGGAGAAATATCTAATATTTATACACATATACCTCTGCTGAGATCTCCACAGGTCCAATAACAACATGAATTGGAGCACAGGTGCACAGACAATGAATCAAGAAATGTAGATGTGTGTGGCAAAATTGGTAAATAAGCACCAGATTGAAAACAGGATCAACGATATATGTACTGTCATGTTTCCTGTCCATGTTACATGGTATATCTTGTGCTTTCACCAATCCCTGATGGATTGGCATTTATTGGCTTTAAATAATAAAGAAAAGTTGAACATATCAAACACTCAGTTAGCACAGTGTAAGTAATTACACACTTATTAGCTAAAGCTATTATTAGTGAACACAAGCTATTTATTCTGTTCATGTTACCTACTGACTTTTTGAGTCGTCCTAATGATAATTTGATGAGGGGGCTTTTCCAAGGAATAATTGCATCCACCAGGTTTTAATGCATATTGGCCTATTACTGTACATTAAAAATGGGAAACATTCTTTTCTAAATCTCCACAAACTGCAAAAGTGATCAGACCATTATACACGTGTATATATGTATGTGTTTGTATGTATGTATGTGTCAATCATTATTATTACTCATTACTATTGCCTTTTTCTCATTCAGAACTGGGGCAGTGATTTCTCTTGCATGGACTCTAAGCCATCAATCAACATACCAACCTCAGGTAAGGGAATGCATAAAGACAGACGACAGATAAATAGAAATGGGGAGGAAAGAGAAACAATATTAATATTACTACTGATAATAAATCTAGAAACAAATATTCAAAAAAAATCAAAGACGGATTTTGATTTTACATACATAGATTTTACATTGATTGACTACGTTAATTATGACTGAGTTTTCTCTGATCTTGTCACTTTTTGCTATATAGATTAATAGAGTTGGCAGCACTCTCTTAAAGTCATGTGGAATTATCTAAAAGGTGGAAACCTTTTGTTTATTTGTTTGTTTGTTTTTTTTGTATATATTCAGTACATCATCTGAGGCCGGGGGATATCAAGGTGATCGCAGCACTCGGAGATTCTTTTACTGTAAGTCCATGTGTTCTCTCTCAGCTGGATGTCCTTATTGCTTTTTATCAGCTGCAGCTGTGTTGATTAATATGTGACTAATTTATCTCTCACACATGGATAAGATATCATCACACATCCAGCTTTTTTGAGGCCTGTCAATCTTCACAGGATCCAGGCATACAAAATTCATGTATTTATATTTGTTTTCCAGACTGCACTTGGTACAAAATCCAAAAATTATACACAGTTTCATACAGAATACAAGGGAGTGTCATGGAGGTAAAACAGAAGGATGTTTAATATCTATGAAAAAAGTGTGAAATTGTGTTTTCTACATGCATGATGTGTGTGTGTGTGTGTGTGTGTGTGTGTGTGTGTGTGTGTGTGTGTGTGTGTGTGTGTGTGTGTGTGTGTGTGTGTGTGTGTGTGTTTTGCAGTATTGGGGGTGATTATACATTGGGCACTACTACAACATTACCAAGTGAGTTGATCTCATCATGAATTTGGACATATTGTGATTTTATTATCTCTGGGTTCTATTTACACTGACAATTGTGTTTCCCTTTTCCTGTGTATAGTCAGTGTTTGATATCAGATATTTTCTTTTTGGACTGGAGGTTAAATATTGACTAGAAAATGAATTCATTAATTTTCTGCCTGTTCAGCAGTGTGTTGTGCTCACTACATAAAAACAAATACAACTGCTGTGATGAACAACTGAACTGACGGTGTATATTATATTTGACAGATATCCTGAAACAATTCAACCCATCTCTACAGGGCTTTTCTACTGGAGATGGCACGTCAGTATTGGATGCATTCAACATGGCCGTGTCTGAAGCCTCAACCTCGTAAATAGTCTCAATTTCATTATGATTTTATTTTTACTAGAATATATCATATACAGTCGGCCTCCTTCTTATGAAATTAATCCGTTCCAGAGCCATTTTCGGAACCTGGAGTTTTCGTAAGTAGAGGCGCATTTTACATGTAAAACGCGTGATTCGTTCCAAGGCTCCTAAGACTACCCCATAAACCCTTTAAAAATTATAAAAGTACACAAATTTTGTATGAAATATGTGTTAAATGTAAAAGAAAATTATTTATTAAACTATTTAAACATTTTATTAACATATTAAACCGTTTTATTAAAATATTTATTAATTAAACCATTATTAAACATTTTTTATTAATTTTTACATTCATTATTAAACATTTGTGGCGCGTTCCGTGGCACACTCCGCCGAATGTGGGCGGCGTTGCAGCTGACGCCAGAGCTTTTGAGACGGGGCGCGGCTCATCCAGACCTCCAATCTGTCAAGCGGGTAAGTGCGCTTTGAATACTTGTTTAGTACTCAACATTCACCTGTTTGCTTGAGGAATCGGAGGTCCGGATGAGCCGCGTTTTGTGCACATTCGGCGGAGCGCACCACATTTATTAAACATTGACTGAATTAAACAAGTTAAAAAAACGAAAAATAAGCTGCAATGAGCACTCTCAAAAAAACTCACGAACCAACAGTACATCTCTCCTTTACGCATGTGACAAACAAGCATTATAGGTACAGTACTATGGAGATTCCGCTCCCTCCTGGCCAATGGGAGGCCAATGGGAGGCCAGCGGGGCGGGATGTTGCGAGACAGCCAATGAGAGAGAGCAACTCGTGCATTGTTTGAATTGCGCGTTTGAATGTTTGAATGGCGCGTTTGGCGCTTTTCGTAAGAAGAAGTTGTTTCGTGTACAGAGGACAAAAATTTAGGAAAATGTTTTTCGTATATGTACTGGATTTTTCATATTCGGGGGTTTTCGTAAGAAGGGGGCCGACTGTACTCAATAATTTGCTGAACGGCTTAACCCTGCTATGTTCACAGGGAGGCTAGTGCCTGTCTCAGCCACCACTAAGCAAATGCAGCATACAGCCTAAACAGCTCACCAGACTATCTCACTCACACCTAGAGTTCTAGAGTCAATCCCCATCACACCTAGAGTTCTATATGAACAGCCAGTTAACCTAAAGTGCATGCCTTTGAACTGTGCGAGGAAACCAGAGTATCTGGGGGAAACCCATGTAAGCACAGGAAGAACATGCAAACTGCATTGTACAGCAGTGAGACAGCATTCCACAAGCCTTTATCAGTAATTTCATTCACTCTATGTGAACAAGATACACTGCGCTACAGAATGTAAATGGCGGTTACATCCGCTACTGACAGTATAACATCAAACACTAACCCCCTCTCTGTCAGTTACTGATTGTTGCTGTTATAGTAAATATTTGTTGTTGAAAGCATTTGCATTTTGTTGCAGATTGGTGATTTTATATACATAAATTATTGATTCATGGGGCAGGTTTTGTGTCATTATAGTTATATTCTATTTCTTAAAGAAACTTGGGAGATCTGTGTACAGACTTCACTGTAAGACAATTATATAGTTCAAGCAGAGAGACAAAAAAATTAATTTTGTGTATTGGTAAACAATAACACACACTTATTCAGGATATTTGATATCTGCATTAGGTCTAGCTAGTTTCTCTATTTCAGGCATCAGTTTACGTTATTCTGACCCAGTATCCAGCTCAGCTTCCCAGCTGAAACAGAGCTGCTTGCCTCATGCATTTTCCAACTTACTGAAGATATGCCATTTATTATTTCTCTTAAATTATAATTTGTCTCGCTATCAAAATAAGGGGGGGGATCCATGCTATATACAAAACAAACTACCGGTACCTTCAGCCAGTGATATATAAATTTAGTGTTGGGATTTTTTTTTTTTTCTAAACATAATTTTCAATATTTTTTTGCCAGTTATATTATACATCTCTGTCTATTTCTTTCTTATAGTGATCTTGTTATTCAAGCCAACAGACTCATTGAACTCTTAAAATCCAGTGAGGTGAGGAACTTTATCACTTTTCATAGTTATGTCTTTTGGTTTAGAATTTCACTTTCCGACCCACTCACTCACTCACTCACTCACTCACTCACTCACTCACTCACTCACTCACTCACTCATGCATTTACTTATTTATCGCACCATTTCATTGTGCTTGGGTCACAGAAAGACTAGAGCCTATCTCAGCCAACACTGAAAGAAGGAGAGGGCAGGGTATTCCTTGAACAGTGCAATAACAATTTCGGTGTAAATAGACTTTTAGAATGCAGGATCATGACTACAGAGAGTAAAATTACACATGTTTAATTTAGTTTGGGGGGTTTGTTATTGTTGTTGTTGTTGTTGTTGTTGTTGTTGTTGTTTTGCTTAGATCTGAAACTCCAGATGAATTTCTAATGTGGCTAAACCTACACTTAGTCTGTAATACTGTGTTCTTGAATTTTATTTGAAGTGGCTGCTAGAATTTTTGAAGTGTGTTTAATAGAAAAGGGTTTGTTTTGGATAATTACTTTGAGCAAAGCAGTGTAACCTCCATGTTATCTATTTCTTAACTGCCTAGAAAATGGCCACCCTGTTGTGTCTAAAATAGTTAAAAAATAGCATTTTCATTATTAGCCCCTTCAGATCCCCTTATCACAGGATTACTCATAGAAATCTTTCTATTCTTCTGCAGAATGTAGATTTTGAAAAGGACTGGAAGTTGATCACTGTGTTTAGTGGAGTCAATGATTTATGCCATTATTGTATGGACCAGGTAGGATTCATTCTGTATTGCCTAAAGTCTAGTGGTCGTTCTCGAAATTATCAACTGCATTCTTTATTTATTAACATTTTTCAAATTTTCCTCATTTATATAGAATAACCTGTCACCACAGAACTACAGTCATCACCTCATGAAGGCACTGGATCGACTGTATAAAGAGGTTCGAATGTTTCCCTTGAACGATGGAAAGCTAGGACCATCACCACTAAGTTGCCGGGAGTTAACTTGTTAATTGTAGTTCTGTTGATTGGCTTTTGCGTGAGCTACAATGAAGGTACTGTGACGCGTTGTTTTTCCATCAGCCAGAAATTAAATGTGTGTTTGCCTGTCTGCAATAAATGAGTGCACGTTCTGTGGACTGTGGACAGACGAACACACAAGATGTTTTTAAAACTTTTCGTGCAAGGTCAGAAGAAACTCTGTGTGCCCACACATTCTATAAAAATGCTTAAAATCGAAAATCTGAATCATTAAATGCATACATTTTTTTGGCCCTTTGGATTTCTTCTTATTTTCTCCTTAAGTTAGACGGATCTGATTTGCACCCATCAGTTATTACCCTTCCTATCACACAACCACCATCAATCAGGTAGGGGCGAAAACATGCACACACCCCTACAATAGCCACCCGTCTCTTTTCGAACTGTGGCACCATGCAGATTTGGGGTCCTAACACACTTGAAGGGAAAGTGCTATCTGCCCCCTTGTGCACATGAGCTCACAGAGGCCCATGATTGGCTGGCGATTGCTGTGAGTGACAGGGAAATTGAGAGTATGGCCCCCCTCCCCCTCCCTCCCGTGAGAGCTCGGCCAATTAGCTCCCATGCACTACCAGCCACAGATGACTGTGGCATTAATCATTACACACCTTGTCGATGCGCCACTCGAGACCCCTAAATGCATGAGTTTAATAATACCACATGATAGGTCAGTGAACGCATGGTTTTGATCCACCAATGAATCAATGACGCAGTGGACTCATTTCATTATTTGTGTGTTCTGTAAAGGAATTTTAAATGTACAGACTTGTTAACTGGTTTTAAATAATCCAGTCTATCTAAAGAAGGATTGCAGAGTTTGGACTTGATTGAAATCTTGTAGTCTTTAACCAACATCTGATCAAATAGATGTACATGAGGTCCTGATTGTCCTGTAGCTGGTCTGATCAACTCTGGCAGTAAAAAGTGTTGATGTTTAAATGTTTAAAATAAATGTTTTATGTTTAAATTTTAGCATTTTTCTTCACCTCAGTTTCCATTACACAAAAAAATAAATAAATAAACCTACCAAAGAAACAAGGGACTCAACAATTATAGTATTTGTGAATAAATATCAAGCCAAGTGAATAATGTTAGAATTGCCATTTTATTAAAACAATCTAGATATCATTTGGAAAAATCCAAAATTAGTCAATTAGCCTACTGTTCAGAAACCCATGCAAACAAACAAGGGGAGAACATGCAAAGTCCACACAAAAGTGCCCGAGCCAAGATGAACTATTTCACACTTCAAGATCCCATGCGTTTACTTGTTTCACGTTCCATTGGGAATTTGGGAGTGAACGTCCCAAATTCGCAATGTTTATATATACAGTACATAAAATTTTTTGATAATTGAGACAGTGAGTCCTGCTATGGGAATAATCATAAATCATAGCAAATTATTTAATCATTATCACTAGTTAACTTCCCTCGATTTCCTCCAATGCAGGTACCTCGTGTTCTTGTGAATGTTCTCACAGTTCCTGAAATCGAGATCTTGAGGACGGTCAAGAAGAGCTCATTAGGCTGCAGCTTTTTCCCCAGGTTTTTAAAGTTCCATCAAATCGTTTCTCCATAAAGACTTTACACATCTGTACTGTCTGAGTTGAAGATTTCTTCTTAAAATGTTACTAAGAAAAGGACAGGACAAAAAAAATAATAGTTTTTAGTCAAAGATGACATTTTAGATTGTTTCCATATGTTTAGTTGTATTTCCACTACATATTTTAGTGTATAATAGTGTGTAGTGTATAATAGAATAATATGATGGATCATCTGCAGTGAGCGAGAACTCTGTGAAGTGGAGAACACTGCAGGATGGCTGGGTGCTTATTAACCTCATGATGAGATTAGCGCTTGATAAATTGTTGGGGATTTTAATCTCTTTTTATATCCCTATCTATATCTATTTTTAGTGGGGAAGTAGTCCAAAAAAACAATCACAGGACAACCCAGAGAACAAGAGGATCTCAACTGAAAAACTCAAATTGCGTTGCCTGCAGGGACATCCACCTCTTGGTATTTAGTCTGATCTTGGCACCTGAGTCAGGTCAGGTCAGGTATGAGGGCATGCGCCAGGACGGCACTTCGCTGTGTCCACCAGCCGCCTCCACTCGTCCGGCCGTCTCCTGGCGATCGACCAGGCCTGCGCAGGGCCCATACCCCCCCCGGCAGGGCAGCCCTCAGCTGCGACAACCATGTCACACGCGGTCGTCCCCGCGATCGGCTCCAGCCCCTAGGATCCTGAACGGCCTGAGTGGCACAACAGAAATGTTTTTGTCCTGCTCACCCTTGAGAGATCTCAAGTATGAAGCCTGACTGATGATAGTCATCAATGATTGAAGGTCCTAGAGCTCATAATAATTAATTAACCATTGTGACTAGTAGGCGGGCAGTGGTGGCCCAGTGGTAGGGTGCTGGATTACTGAGCCCAAGGTCGGGGATCAAGCTGCACTATCAGCAGGTTGTCACTGCTGTCTCCCAGTGCAGCTCTCTGGGTTATCCAAGGCCAGCCCTGTCTTTCACTCTGTGGTCAGAGGTGAAATCAGAGGTGGTCCGTCAGGGCCAGCAAAGCCTTCTCTGTTGGCTTAAACATTATCCGAAGCACTAACATACATGTACAACTTAAATTCTACTGTGTACTGTATGTATGCATGTAAAATAAATATTGTTGACTTCCATCAAGAGTAGGCTGTGTAGCTGACAGCATGTTTCTGTCCTATGATGACCTGGTGAGCTGTCCAGACTGTACTCTGCCCTTGCCCAGAGTCAGATGAGATGGGCGCCAGCCTCCCCGCGAACCTAATTAAGATTGAATGAAATGAATGAATGATCGTCACTAGGTAGACGGGATGGCATTATGTTCTTATCAGTGAATCAGAGCAAAAGTAACTATTCGGTGGCATTGGTTAACCCCATTTAGACAGAAGAAGGGCACTGAGTGCATTCCTATAATTATGATTATACTGCTCTGGCACATTTCCTAGTTAGTGGTTTAATAAATAATAACTTGCCTTGTGTGTTTAAGATGAAGTGGAGGTACATACTGACCCTCTACTGTCTGAAAGGTGGGCGCTGGCTAGTAGATGACAAATGGCAGTTAAGAAAATGCAAACGATATTATAGCAGGATTGAACTCAGATTATGAGAATGCTCCCTGTGTATTAATTCCTTTTGTCTACATTTAAACTTTTGTATCTTGACCTACATTTGAATGAACTGCTCAGTAGCATGTCTGAACTCATCAGCCCACTGTGCATCTGGTTTTGGGTTTCACTGGGTCTTTTGGAAGCCTAACTTAGCAGTTCTGATATTGAACTTCTTTAGGTCTGATCTAATTAGGCCACACATTTGGGGTTTTTTGATGGGTTTTTACACCCGAGCCTAGTGGTTCATCAGGCCGGTGCTTATCCCCGGTTTCTGTAGCATGCAGCGACCAAGAATTCAACTCGTCCTGGATTGGATGCTAATCCATCACAGGTTACCTTCCCAGTATATTTTTACTGGTACCCATTTATACTGCTGGGTGAACAGAGGGACAGTTGTGGTTGAGATCTTGCCTAGGGGTCTTAGCACAGTGAGGGTCTCAGTGGAATTCGAACTCAACAACCTCCCGATCATGAACGCAGCACTCTAACCACTACGCCACCGGCCCGTTTAGGCCACACATTTATCTGATATAAAACACGTACATAGATCTATGTCCGCTTGGTCTCAGGTCCAGTTTTGTCTTGTAATCATATATTCATTTTTATATTCAGATTGATATATTCAACCTTAAAGACCTAGGCTTCGATTTCAATCATTATTCCTCCACTCGGATGTGTAAATGTACAGTAAATGTACAGTTAATCTAATATACTTAGTAAACATAGTTATGGTTGAGTCGGTTTCGACTCTCTGATTTCTATCTTCTGTCTCGCTTTGTTATTCAGACCTTCATGCCTTGTGCAATCCCTTACAGCTCCTCTCACTTTTTCTTTATGCATCTGTTGTTTACAGAAATGTCTGTCCATGCTTCATGACCCCAGGCGATAACTCATCAGAGCTAACAGAGCTAAAACTCATTAATCGAGAGTATCAGGTAAATTGATTGAAATGCATTTTGTTTGTTTTATCATATGCATACAATCTTTTCTGATAAATTTTTGAGTTCGTAGTTGGGCAGCATGGTGGCGTCCTGGTTAGCTCGTCAGTCTCACCGTAAGAAGATCCTGAGTTTGAGTCTCAGGCTCAGTGAGGCTGTTTTTCCGGTGTGGATTTTGCATGTTCTTACATGCTTGTGTTGACCTCCTCTGGATGTTCTTCCCACAGTACAAAGACATGTACATTTGGCTGATTGGCTGTTTCAAACTGACCAGGTGTGAATGTGAGTGTAAATTTGTGTGTCTGTGTGGAGGTGTATTGGCCTAGCAATGGATTGACAAACTAATCAGGGTGTATCCTGCCATTACACAAAGTCAGCTGATAGGCCTCAGCCACCCTGCAACCCTAGCAGGATTAAGCAGTTCAGCAAATTGATGCATGAATGAACTTAGATGTCACTAACATGGAAGAAACTTTCATTCTAAGAGTGAAATGATACCATGATGTGGGATATGCTTTATCAGCATCTCTCCACTCCAATATTCCTTCTGTTCTAGACAACATCCTTTAACTTTACGTAACCGTTCGCTGTTCCATCTCTCTCTCCTTTCTGGCTGTTAGACTGAAGTGGAACAGCTAATATCCGGAGAACGTTACGAGGGCCGTGAAGATTTCACTGTTGTTCTTCAGCCTTATCTTCAGAACACAACATTTCCTTTAGATAAAGTGAGTATGTTTTTAATTCCTCAACTGCACATTGTGGCTCTAAAAGATTACAAAATGCTAACACTTTTTATTTTCTTTTCTTTATATATTATAGGATGGAAATCCTGATCTCAGTTACTTTACATTAGACTGCTTCCATTTCAGTGAGCGGGCGCAAGCTGAGATGGCCATGTCCCTTTGGAATAACATGGTAAGAAAGAACGTAACTGGTGATTTGAGATATTTTGACGGCTTTAATAATGTACCTTATCCATCTGGATATGACAACCTGTGGAGCCTTTAGTACGATAGTCAATTGAGGAGTTGGGGATGATGATTATGATAATAATGATGGTTATGATTATTATTAATATTCATTCTTTCGTTCATTTTCTGAATCACTTAATACTAATTAGGGTCGCAGGAAGGCTCCCATCTCAGCTGACTCCGGGCAAGGGCAGGGTACACCGTGGACAGCTCACCAGGCCATCGCAGGGCCAACACTCACACAACCATTCACATTTACACCTAGGGGTGATTTGGAACAGCCAATTAATCTACTGTGCATTTTTTGGACTGTGGGAGGAAACCGATAGTACCCGGAGGAGACCCATGCAAGCACAGGGAGAACATGAAAACTCCACACAGAAACACCCGAGCTGGGACCCGAACACAGGATCTTCTTGCTGTGAGGCGGACATGCTAACCACTACACCACCGTGCCACCTTATTATTAATATGTGTTGTTCATTTGACTTGTGATTCCATTACTTTTATTGCACGCCTATTTTTGATAGTTTTGGCAATGCTGCCAAGTATAAACCCACTGCAACTTTACAACAAAACAACTGACTGAATAAGTGTATTCCATTATAAAATTGGCGCAGCATGGTGGCTAGTGGTTAGCACGTCCGCTTTACAAAAAGACGGTCCTGGGTTTGAGTCCTGTGCTTAGGTACAGTGGTATCTCACCTTACGAAATTAATCCATTCCAGAGCCTTTTTCGGAAACTGGATTTTTCATAAATTGAACCGCATTTCACATGTAAAACGTGTGATTCGTTCCAAGGCCAATACTACCCCCTAAACCCTTTAAAAATTATAAAAGTATACCTTTTAAGGCCTCCTCCTGCTTCAATATCGTACCGATGGTAGACGGGTTTGGCCATATTCCTTTGTGATATCACTCAACCACATGCCACGAGCCCACTTCTTTTTTCACTCGCACTGGGAATCACACGCACCTGTGTGTGTGTGCGTGTGTGTGTGTGTGTGTGTGTGTGTGTGTGTGTGTGTGTGTTTGTGTGCGTGTGTGCGTGCATGTGTTGACCATGTCTTCTTAGCAGAGTTATAATCTTACAAATGTTTATGCAAGGTTAAAAGCCTGAGCCAAAAGATAAAGTTGCAATGAGCACACTCGAAAAAACTCATGAAACAACAGTAACTCTGTTCTTTACACGAAAAGCATTATGGGTGCTCCATAATAGCTAATGGGAGGGAGCTGCATCATCCCTCCTAGCCAATGGGAGGCCAGCGGGGTGGGATGTTGGAAAATAGTCAATGGGAGAGCAGCTCATGCATTGTTTGAATGGCACCTTTCGTATGGAGAACTTGTTTAGTATACAGAGACAAAAAATTTTGGAAAATGTTTTTCGTAACCTGGATTTTTCGTTTGCTGGGACTATTGTAAGGTGAGGTATCACTGTATTTCTATGTGGAGTTTGCATCTTCCTCTTGAGCATACATGGGTTTTTTCTGGGTATTCCAATTTCCTCCCACATGTCAAGGCTATGCACATTAGTCTAATTGTCTATTCCAAATTTACCAGATTAGCTTCACAGTTCCACAGTCCAGGTTTAATCCTGCTTTTGAGTTACTGTTCGCCCCATGTTTATCTGAGTTTCCACTGTGTTCTCCACTTTCCTGCCTGGACAGCCTAGTTATGTGAACGTGCCTGCAAATGTTTTTCAGCACTGAATTATCATCCTGTAATTTCGGTAACAAATCAATCTGTTCTTCTGTTTCTTTAGTTGGAACCAGTAGGAAATAAGCAGAACTTCAACAACTTTACATACGATCGCACAAAACTTAGGTGTCCATCAGAGGTGAGTGTCATCAATAATTAGCACAGCTTTGTAATGGAGTGTACAAAAGTAATGGATGCTATAATAATAATAAAAGTGACATACAAGAGATATTAACATATTACACAACATACTAATATGTATACATTAGGGGCAGTGGTGGTCTAGTGGTATAGGGCGCTGGATCGCTGATCCAAAAGGTTGGGGGTTCGAGTCCCACTATCCACAAGGTTGTTACTGTCCCCCCCAGTGCGGCTAACTGGGTTATCAAAGGCGGGCCATGTCTCTCACTGTCTATGGTGAGAGGCATGTAAAAGAACCATTGCTGACTTTCGTAAAGAGTAGCTGCAAAGTCGTCAGCGTGTTTCTGTCCCTTGCTAAAAAAAGGGTTGTGACAGGAAGGGCATCCGGCGTAAAAACCTCTGCCAAATGAAAAAACGTGCAAATCAGATGATTTGCTGTGGCGACTCCCGAGTAAAAGGGAAAAAGCCGAAAGGAAGACAGACATACTAATATGTATACATTATTTAAATAAAGGGCAGTGGTGGCCGAGTGGTGTAGGGCACTGGATTGCTGATCGTAAGGTTAGGGGTTAAAGTCCCACACTCCACAAGGTTGTCACTGCCCCCCCACACCCCCCAGTGCAGGTAACTGGGTTATCAAAGGCCAGCCATGTCTCTCACTGTCTATGGTGAGAGGTTAATGGAAAAGAACCATTGCTGACTTAAGGCAAGAGTGGGCTGCAAAGCCATCAGCGTGTTTCCGCCTTGCGATGGCCTGGCGAGCTGTCCAGGGTGTACTCTGCCCTCACCCACAGTCCACACCCACAGCTGGGATGGGCACCAGCCTCTCCGCGACCCTAATTAGGATTGAGCGGTTACAGAAAATGAACTGATGATGAACATTTAAATAAACGCTTAAATCAACGCATAATGCCTTGAAAAGTATGTTTACAGACACTCTCCAATTTATGTTTTAGTTCGGTTCCGGATGGCCAAACGTAAGGTGAAAAAAACGTAAGTTGTTACTGTATGTTCCAGTGACGTATGATGTTCATACTGTACTATACATCCATAAATACCATTACCGTATCTCATAAACACCTCTAAATCAATTATTATAAACATAACATTGTAAAATAATATCAATATATATCAAATAATATCAACATTAATTTAAAATAAATTAAATTCAAGCAAAATAATTTCAAATAGATCAATTTTCATCAAATTCACTCATCAAATATCAAATACAGTATCAAATATAACCTTTAACATTCTCTGTGATGCGATCTTTCTGCTTGTAAATGGTTCCGATGGTCGACGGAGCCATTTGGAAGAAACGTGCAACATTCACATGTTTTTCACCAACATCAATTTTCTTGATAATAGCCATCTTTGTTTCTAACGAAATGGCTTGCCGCTTTTTCTGATTACCACTATCACGAGTCGGCTTACGCTTCTGACCAACCATATTTGCTTAGAGTTACAAAAGTCCACAAATCAGTGTAAACACAAAGATCACAGAGAAGACGTCGTAACACAAGGGTAACATGGAGTGAACTGGGAAGGAGGAGGGGCACGTTCAGTCTGTCGTTTGTAAACAATGGCAGTCATGCAGAAGTAGTGTATTACTTCAGCATACTATGTAGGTACATCTCGTACTACAGAGAGCACGCTAAACTCAAAATTTGACAATTTTTTAAAAAAAAAAGTAAAATCGAAAAATACATAAAACGAATGAACGTAAGTCAGGGAGCGTCTGTATTATAGAGATAGTAGTCATGTGTGTTTAGATTCTTGTGTCAGACTCTAACTGAACATGTTGAATGTGTTGTCTGTTATGGATAAAATCTTTTCCAGCAAACGGTGAGAACATTTCTGTGTCATACTCCATCTCAACAATGTTTTTTCTTGATGACTGTTCCATGTTTAGAAATCTTTAGATTTCAGACGCCACGGTGATGTACTTAGTTTTAGCACGTGCTACTTTTAGAACATAATTTATGTCACACAAAATATACACAGATTCAATAAATGATCTGGCATCTTTCATGAATATACTAGTAGTATTTTACCACATTATGTATATTTTTAGACAATTTATTTTAAGACAAATTTGGTACGTGTGTTTAGAAATCCATTCATGTGTTCTATAAGTAATGAATCGTATGCAGGTAGAATTTTCACTTATTGTATAAATTCTTTGTGAAATGCATGCTAGATAATCAAGTGAGAGATTGCTGTTGGGCCGACAAACAAAACATTAAGAAAAAATCATGTTAATCATTTTTTTGTCATGAAACTAACATTTTGCTGACAGTCAAGTTCCTTGCTATATATAAAAAAATTAAATACTGTCTAAACCAAAAGCACTAAAGACGATCCCAGTGGGTCTTTTGATTTACTATATTTGGGAGGAAGTTATTATTTATTTCTTATATAAAATAAAACTGTTCTTTAAGCTTACTGTTAATGCTTCTCTTTTACTCCTGTTTTTTTTTTCCTCTGTCAGAATCTCATTCCATTTATCTATACCAAGAAAAACAGCCATCCTGATTTCAGCACAACATCGCAGCCAGCATCCACAAGCACCTCAAGACCCAGCACTCTTTCACCCAGTACCCCTGCTCCCTGCCCCAGCAGTGTCCCCATGTGGGTGCCTGCCCTATTTGGGGTCTTAGGCTTACTCCTTGGCTGGGGTGTCACATGGTTATGTATGCGTCGATGGATTAAAAAGCAGAACAGTGAAAATAAAGTGAAGGAAAAAGAAATGGTGATGAAGAGAACTAGCTTTTAACCCTTAATGATATTTACAAGGTCACTGACTTTGGAAACCATATAGGCTTTTTAAAAGTGTGCTGAAGTCCATTCTGAAGTGATCATGACAATCACCTGTGAAATCTCCACAGTCAGCACCCTAAGAGAACACTCCCCCTTTTGTACGAATTGAGGGTAATGGCCATTTTGGATTGTAAAAATCCTTTGCAGACTAGCCATGTATGTAGTCATGTTTTAAATGGACCACACCATTACTTTGAGTAATTATCTCATTAAATGCAATGAACTACTGTATATAAAATGTTTCACTTGTCATGTGAATATTGTGATATAGTGAAATTCTTTTCTGCACACATTCCAGTATGTTGGGGTTCAAACAGGGTCAATCATGATACAGCACCCCGGGAGTTAATGGTGTTAGAAAGCTTGCTGAAAAACAGTGCTAGTGTGCTAAAGTTCGATCCCCTGGTTTTACAGAGCCTTATCCTCGGAGTCATTAACACAAAATGCAGAATAATTATTTTATGATAGTAATAATCTGTATTGTGATTCTCTAAAATTATAAATCTATTTTTTTATTATTCGTTTGTTTATAAAGCAGAATAAAGTTTATATAAAACTCTGTATGTATGTATATATATATATATATATATATATATATATATATATATATATATATACACACACACACACACACACACAAACACACACACACACACATATATATATATATGTGTGTGTGTGTGTGTGTGTGTGTGTGTATATATATATATATATATACACAAACATACACGTCCTATAATAGGCTGGTTGTATTATTAATTTTTTTTTTTTTTTGAAGAGTTTTAATTTGTCTTCTCCCCTTACACACAAATCACCCATCAGAATAAGGACTGTTTTCAGGATTGTAAGAATTGTGAATATAAATGGAAGTAATAAATGCAAACCGACTTGTCTATGCGTTTATGTGCCTGGATTTATCTAAGTATTTTCAGAAGTGAGAAGTTAGTAGCCTTATTCATGGCAGTCATACACCACTTGCTGTATATTTAATACTGTTGTCTGCTGTTCATCTCAGCTTTTTCGTATCTCCTGATAACATGAATCAGTGAAAATTCAAAGAATAATCATGCTGTACCAATTTCTTCATCATTATCCCACAATCTGAATTAGTTTTATATTGCGAAAAATAAAAATAAAGGATTTGAACAAGCATTCAGTAACTTTTCACTTTAATAACATACACAGTATATGCAGAAATAAATGCAGAAAAATCTCACTTTCTTCATTCATTCATTTTCTGGACCGCTTATTCTTAATTAGGGTCACAGGGATTCTGGCGCCCATCTCAGCCGACTCTAGGCGGGGGCAGAGCACACCCCGGACAGCTCGCCAGGCAGAAAAAAGCGGACGGCTATGCAGCCTACTCTTGACAAAAGTCAGCAATGGTTCTTTGACACGCCTCTTACTATAGACAGTGTGAGACATGGATGGCCTTTGAGCTGCACTGGGGAGACAGTGATAACCCTTTGCATGTCGGACTTGAACCACCAACCTTGGGATCAGTGATCCAGCACCTTTACCACCAGGCCACCACTGCCCTAATCTCATGTTCTTGCAGTAGATAGCAGTATTTAAACACTGAATGCCTATTATATAAACAAGGTTTTATTTAAAAGGGTTTTTATTTCATTTTTTGTTGTTGTTGTTTTGGAGGATGCACAGAAATCCAATACAAGTCTTAATATGGAATTTAGGTCACTGTGGTTCTCATGCATTTTGATGAATTGGTATTATCTACTGCAGTGTTTTTCAAACTTTTTTAAAACAAGGCCATTTTTAATTGGAAAAAAAACACGAGGCACACCACCAGAAGGAAATATTTTAAAATGACACTCTGTGGCCTATATCAACAATACTAGTCCTTCTCAAAAATTAGCATATTGCGATAAAGTTCATTATTTTCTGTAATGTACTGATAAAAATTAAACTTTCATATATTTAGATTCATTGCACACCAACTGAAATATTTCAGGTCTTTTATTGTTTTAATACTGATGATTTTGGCATACAGCTCATGAAAACCCAAAATTCCTATCTCAAAAAAATTAGCATATTTCATCCGACCAATAAAAAAAATAATAAAAATAAAAAAGTGTTTTTAAAACAAAAAAAGTCAACCTTAAAATAATTATATTCAGTTATGTACTCAATACTTGGTCGGGAATCATTTTGCAGAAATGACTGCTTCAATGCGGCGTGGCATGGAGGCAATCAGCCTGTGGCACTGCTGAGGTGTTATGGAGGCCCAGGATGCTTCGATAGCGGCCTTAAGCTCATCCACAGTGTTGGGTCTGGTGTCTCTCAACTTTCTCTTCACAATATCCCACAGATTCTCTATGGGGTTCAGGTCAGGAGAGTTGGCAGGCCAATTGAGCACAGTAATACCATGGTCAGTAAACCATTTAGCAGTGGTTTTGGCACTGTGAGCAGGTGCAGGTCGTGCTGAAAAATGAAATCTTCATCTCCATAAAGCTTTTCAGCAGATGGAAGCATGAAGTGCTCCAAAATCTCCTGATAGCTAGCTGCATTGACCCTGCCCTTGATAAAACACAGTGAACCAACACCAGCAGCTGACATGGCACCCCAGACCATCACTGACTGTGGGTACTTGACACTGGACTTCAGGCATTTTAGCATTTCCTTCTCCCCAGTCTTCCTCCAGACTCTGGCACCTTGATTTCTGAATGACATGCAAAATTTGCTTTCATCCGAAAAAAGTGCTGCTTCTCTGTAGCCCAGGTCAGGCGCTTCTGCCGCCGTTTCTGGTTCAAAAGTGGCTTGACCTGGGGAATGCTGCACCTGTAGCCCAGTCCACTGCTTCCACAGGTCCCCCAAGGTCTGGAATCGGCCCTTCTCCACAATCTTCCTCAGGGTTCGGTCACCTCTTCTGGTTGTGCAGCGTTTTCTGCCACACTTTTTCCTTCCCACAGATGTCCCACTGAGGTGCCTTGATACAGCACTCTGGGAACAGCCTATTCGCTCAGAGATTTCTTTCTGTGTCTTACCCTCTTGCTTGAGGGTGTCAATGATGGCCTTCTGGACAGCAGTCAGGTCGGCAGTCTTACCCATGATTGCGGTTTTGAGTAATGAACCAGGCTGGGAGTTTTTAAAAGCCTCAGGAATCTTTTGCAGGTGTTTAGAGTTAATTGGTTGATTCAGATGATTATGTTAACAGCTCGTTTAGACTACCTTCTCATGATATGCTAA
Source organism: Plotosus lineatus (assembly GCA_024760905.1). NCBI lineage: Eukaryota > Metazoa > Chordata > Actinopteri > Siluriformes > Plotosidae > Plotosus > Plotosus lineatus. Next base: position 20,464,625 of record CM045737.1, on the reverse strand, counting down.
TTTTTTGAGATAGGAATTTTGGGTTTTCATGAGCTGTATGCCAAAATCATCAGTCTGTCTGTCTGTCTGTCTTCCTTTCGGCTTTTTCCCTTTTACTCGGGAGTCGCCACAGCGAATCATCTGATTCGCACATTTGATTTGGCAGAGGTTTTTACGTCGGATGCCCTTCCTGTCACAACCCTTTTAGCAAGGGACAGAAACACGCTGACGACTTTGCAGCTACTCTTTACAAATGTCAGCAATGGTTCTTTTACATGCCTCTCACCATAGACAGTGAGAGACATGGCCCGCCTTTGATAACCCAGTTAGCTGCACTGGGGGGAACAGTGACAACCTTGTGGAGAGTGGGACTCGAACCCCCAACCTTTGGATCAGCGATCCAGCGCCCTATACCATTAAAACAATAAAAGACCTGAAATATTTCAGTTGTTGTGCAATGAATCTAAAATATATGAAAGTTAATTTTTTTATCAGTACATTACAGAAAATAATGAACTTTATCACAATATGTTAATTTTTTGAGAAGGACTAGTATATACAACACCACCACCTGACGTCAATGAATCACTCATTCTCTCGTTTCAAAGTACAACGCAATTAGCTATCTGCTGCCACCTACTGACATGGAAGAGTATTACAGGGTTTCTCTGCCGATCACTTGATAGCTCAGGCACAAGTCAACGGCGCATTATTTGCAGATAATAATTCATTCGTTTTCAAAAAAAAAATGTTTTGTTTTACAAATTAAGTGAAGTTGGGTAATTTCCTATGGCACACCAGACAATATCTCACGGCACAGTGGCTGAAAAACACTGATCGACTCCAATCCATCCTTCAGGGCTGTGTCTGATAATAATAGAAATGGCTCGGTACATAACAGATTCAGCTTCTGGTCCTCATTTTTATGTAAATGTGAATATTTTCTATAAAACAAACAATTTTTAAACAATATGTCTGCTAGTATTTACATTTAAACACTAAAAGACACAATAGTAGGCTGTTAATATCAAATACAATTATTTTCGAAAGAACTTGGTCAGTTTTCAAACAGCATACAATCATACTTATGTGCAAAGTTTGCCCAATTCTGACCAGTTCACATATTCAATAACGAAAAGCAAGTTTCTTTCAAATATTGATGCAGTTATTTTATTTTCCCTGTACAGTACATGTATGTTTATGCAATGCGAATTTAACTTCACAGAGCACTTAGTATTCATTTAATTTTATATATTGTATTAATCCCCTTTCTTCTGCATGCAACCCATCTTCATTTGAGCACACACGTGCACGCGCACACACACACACACACACACACACACACACACATTGGGGCAACTAGCGAGCAGTTGGGATTAGGTGCCTTGCTCAAGGGCGCTTCAGTCATTTTATGTGGAGGAAGGGAAGGTACAGCTCATTCCCCCACTGCCACATATTTTTGCTATTGGTTCAGGGATCGAATCAGCGTCTTTTCGTTCCCAAATCCGCTTCTCTAAGTCGGTTTAAGTGTTAATACTAGCAAGACAGGAGTAGGTAGCTTTATGGAGCGACAGGGTTCAATAGGCCCCACAGCTGACTCGCATATGAAATAAAAATTTATGAGTTTCTGCTGATAATGTTTTATTTCATGCTTAATAATTAATTTTTTTATTAGCTGGTTGGTTGGTGGTTCTCTGTACAGGAAGACAAAGGTGAAAAAAATTATATGCCATACTATGAGTGTATCTGTTCAGTTAATTTTACAGCAGAAGAGTCTTCAACAGGCCTTTAAATTATGAACCCCCACTCTAAATTTGTCTGTGAACTCTTGAGAAGTGAACTTTGGGCAACTTTTTGTTCTTTACTTTCTAACAAATTCAGTATTATATTTTTTAATATTTTACATTTATTCAGTAAAATTAATTTATTCGTTTTCTAAACCACTTAATCCTAATTAGGGTTGCACGGAGGCTGGCACCCATCTCAGACAACTCTGGGTGAGGGTGGACAGCTCACCAGGCCATCGCAGGGCCAACGCTCTCACAACCATTCATAGCACACTCACACCTAGGGGTGATTTGGAACGGCCAATTAATCTACCATTGATGTTTTTGGACTGTGAGAGGAAACTGGAGTATCTAATGCAGCCGTGGGGGGGGGGGGGGGGGGACAAGCCAGTGTTCACCCTCACGCCGGTCCCAAGCCCGGAAAAATGCAGAGGGTTGCGACAGGAAGGGCATCTGGCATAAAATTTCTGCCAAAATTCTCATGCAAATGATCAAAACGAAATTCATACCGGATCGGTCGAGGCCCAGGTTAACAACGACGGGTTCTGGTGGAAATTGGACGACTGTTGGACGAAGAAGGAGAGGCAGGAGGCGTGTCCGTAGGCGGAGAGAGAAGAGGAAAGGCATGAATCTAGGACTGAGAGTAGGGACTTTGAATGTTGGAACTATGAAAGAAAAAGATAGAGAGCTGGCTGACATGATGCAGAGGAGGAAGGTGGACATACTGTGTGTTCAGGAGACCAGGTAGAAAGGTAGCAAAGCTAAAAGCTTAGGAGCAGGGTTTAAGCTGTTTTATCATGGTGTGGATGGGAAGAGAAATGGACTAGGAGTCATCTTGAAGGAGGAGTTTGTCAGGAATGTTCTAGAAGTGAAAAGAGTGTCAGACAGAGTGATGAGTCTCAAGTTAGAAATTGACAGCGTGATGTTCAATGTTGTTAGTGCTTATGCCCCACAGGCAGGATGTGAGCTAGAAGAGAAGGAGAGATTCTGGAGTGAATTAGATGAAGTCATGCAGAGTACCCCCAGAGGTGAAAGAGTGGTCGTTGGTGCAGACTTCAATGGACATGTTGAGGCAGGCAAATGAGGGGACGAGGAAGTGATGGGCAGGTTTGGTATCCAGGACAGGAACACAGGACATATTTTGATAGATTTTGCAAAAAGGATGGAAATGGCTGTGGTGAATACTTTCTTCCAGAAGAGACAGGAGCATAGGATGACTTATGAAAGCGGAGGTAGGAGCACACAGTTAGACTATATCTTGTGTAGGCGATGTAATTTGAAGGAAGTCAGTTAGTGCAAAGTGGTAGTGGGTGAGAGTGTTGCCAAACAGCATAGGATGGTGGTGTGCAGGATGACGCTGATGGTGAGGAAGGTGAAAAAGGCAAAGGCAGAGCAGAAGACAAAGTGGTGGAAGCTGAAAAAGGAAGTGTCATGTTGTCTTCAAGGAGGAGTTGAAACAGGCTTTGGGTAGTCAGGAAGTGCTTCCAGATGACTGGACAACCATAGCCAATGTGATCAGGGAGACAGGTAGAAGAGTACTTGGTGTGTCCTCTGGAAGGAAAGTAGATAAGGAGAACTGGTGGTGGAATGAGGAAGTGCAGGAGTGTGTACAAAGGAAGAGGTTAGCTAAGAAGAAGTGGGACATTGAGAGGACCGAAGAGAGTAAACAGGAGTACAGGGAGACACAGGGTAAGGTGAAGGTAGCGGTGTCAAAGGCCAAACAGAGGGCGTATGATGACTTGTATGATAGGTTGGACAGTAAGGAGGGAAAAAATGATTTATACAGGTTAGCACAGCAGAGAAATAGAGATGGGAAAGTTGTGCAGCAAGTTAGAGTGATAAAGATGGGAAGAGTACTTTGAAGAGCTGATGAATGAGAATAATGAGAGAGAGAAAAAGAGTAGAAGAGGTGACCGTCGAGGATCAGGAAGTAGCAAACATGAGTAAGGGTGAAGTGAGGAGGGCATTGAAGAGGATGAAGAGTTTAAAGGCAGTTGGTCCTGAGGACATACCGGTGGAGGTATGGAAGTGTCTAGGGGAGGTAGCAGTAGATTTTCTGACAAGAATATTCAACAAGGTCTTAGAGAGTGAGCAGATGCCGGAGGAATGGAGGAGAAGTGTGTTGGTGCCCATTTTTAAGAACAAGGGAGACGTGCAGAGTTGTGGCAACTACAGAGGGACAAAGTTGATGAGCCATACGATGAAGTTATGGGAAAGAATAGTGGAAGCTAGACTAAGGGCAGAGGTCAGCATTTGTGAACAAAGGTTTGGTTTCATGCCAAGAAAGCGCACCACAGATGCAGTGTTTGCCTTGAGGATGTTAATAAAGAAGTACAGAGAAAGTCAGAGAGAGCTGCATTGTGCCTTTGTGGATCTGGAGAAAGCAGATATGACAGGGTGCCAAGAGAAGAACTGTGGTATTGCGTGAGGAAGTCTGGAGTGGCAGAGAAGTATGTTAGAGTGGTGCAGGACATGTATGAGACATGTAAGACAGTGGTGAGGTGTGCTGTTGGTGTGACAGAAGAGTTCAAGGTGGAGGTGGGGCTGCACCATGGGTCAGCTCTCAGCCCCTTTTTGTTTGCTATGGTGATGAACAGGCTGACAGACGAGGTTAGACAAGATTCCCCATGGACTATGATGTTTGCAGATGACATTGTGATCTGTAAGGAGAGCAGAGAACAAGTGCAGGAAAATCTAGAGAGGTGGAGGTATGCCCTAGAAAGGAGGGGCATGAAGGTTAGCCTCAGTAAGACATAATACATGTGTGTGAATGACAAGGACCCAAGAGGAACTGTGAGGTTAGAGGGAGCAGAGATAAGGAAAGTGGAGGATTTTAAGTACTTAGGCTCAACAATCCAGAGCAATGGAAAGCGTGGAAAAGAGCTGAAGAAGCGTGTGCAGGCAGGTTGGAATGGTTGGAGAAAAGTGTCCGGTGTGATGTGTGATAGAAGAGTATCGGCAAGAATGAAGGGAAAAGTGTACAAGACAGTGATGAGGCCAGCGATGTTGTATGGTTTAAAAACAGTGGCCCTGGGGAAAAGACAGGAGGCAGAGTTGGAGGCAGCAGACATGAAAATGTTGAGGTTCTCTCTGGAAGTAACGAGGATGGGTAGGATCAGGAATGAGTACATCAGATGGACAGCACATGTAAGAGGTTTCGGAGACAAAGTCAGAGAGACTAGAATGAGATGGTTTGGGCATGTACAGAGGAGTGATAGTGAGTATATTGGTAGTTGGATGCTGAGGTTGGAACTACCAGGCAGAAGGCCCAGAGGAAGACCAAATAGAAGATTTATGGATGTGGTGAAGGAGGACATGAAGGTAGTTGGAGTAATAGTCGAAGATGCAGAGGATAGGGTGAGATGGAGGCAGATCATTTGCTGTGGCGACCCCTGAGGGGAACAGTCGAAAGTAAAGGAAGAAGAAGAAGAGGAAACTGGAGTATCTGTAAGAAACTCAGGTGGAAAACATGCAAATGCCAGCTATAATGTTCAGTTCAGTTCATTTTCTGTAATCGTTTCATCCTAATTAGGGTTGCAGGGAGGCTGGTGCCCATCCCAGCCAACTCTGGGCGAAAACATGCCGACGGCTTTGCAGCCTACTCTTGTCGAAAGTCAGCAATGGTTCTTTTACATGCCTCACACCATAGACAGTGAGAGACATGGCCGGCCTTTGATAACCCAGTTAGCTGCACTGGGGGGACAGTGACAACCTTGTGGAGAGTGGGACTCAAACCCCCAACCTTTGGATTAGCGATCCAGCACCTTATACCACTAGACCACCACTGCCCTGCATATATAATGTCTGAACTGGGAATCAAGCCCAGGCCCTCCTTGCTGTGAGGAAGACGTGCTAACCACTCTGCCACCATGCCATCTATTCAGTATAATATTTTTCAAAATAATATTGGACCACAATGAAAAAAGAGGAAAATCCAACCGTTAATTTTGAATGTTTTGAAAAGTTCCTGGTTACGTATGATTCAAACCATAGACATAGCAAAAAGATAAATCCCTCTGGTGGTGTCAACATGACGCCATTTTGGAGAGTGTTCCTTGTGGCGGGGGGGGGGTTAGGAGGCGATCAAAAAAAATAATTTTAAGCCACTCGAAAGCGATCTGTGGGTTTATTTTTGCGACATAACATGATGTCATAGTAACAATGTCTATATTTATTTATTGTTATGGAATACATAGTACAGTATAAACATGGTATTTATTAATTAAAAACAATGTAATTATCCCACATTAAGTCATGCTATTTGCAACATGTAAGCATTTTTATTTCAGTTGTGCTGTTTATTTTAAGGTGGTTTATTGTAGAAAACGTGCTGTAACATATTTGTACAAAGTTATTATTTAAATAAACAGTGACTTGAAATCCAGTAAATTTGCCAGTAAATAGAGTATGCTCTTGTTTACATATTCTACATTGTATGTTCCATGTTCCAAATCATTAATCTATCATTAATCTATATATTTGAATAATGAGTTGACATTTACTTAATACGTGCACATGTAAGTGCTGACTCTACTGTAATCAGCCACATGTACATGAATCATACAGAGAAAAACACCCATATGTAACGCATTTTCAAGTGAATACATACTCTTCTAATGGGGATTTATATGGCTTTGCATGCATGTCATTATCACTTACATCATTCATCATTTATTTTCTGAACCGCTTTATCCCCTATCACCCATCTCATACGGCTCAAGGTGAGGGCAGAGTACACCCAGAAAAGTGTACTGTCTGTCTTCCTTTCGGCTTTTTCCCTTTTACTCGGGAGTCGCCACAGTGAATCATCTGATTCGCACGTTTGATTTGGCAGAGGTTTTTACGTCGGATGCCCTTCCTGTCACAACCCTTTTTAGCAAGGGACAGAAACACGCTGACGACTTCGCAGCTACTCTTTACGAAAGTCAGCAATGGTTCTTTTACATGCCTCTCACCATAGACAGTGAGAGACATGGCCCGCCTTTGATAATCCAGTTAGCTGCACTGGGGGACACCCAGAAAAGTGCACTATAGGCAGGATTTCTGCCATAGTAGGGCAGAAATGCACTAACAGCAATTCAGCCTACTATTTACAAAAGTCAGCAATGGTTCAAAATGGTTTACATGCCAATAACCACAGACAGTGAAAGACATGGCTGTTATCACTTACTGGTAGGGGCAGCGAGCAGGTCTTTTGAACCTGAGATAGGGTTAGGCATTCCAGCCGCCATGAGTCTCCACTGTCATGTGTGCATGCCACAAGACGGTCGGTAAGAGTAGGACGTGTCTACCTACGAATGCTAAGACTGTGTCCAGCTGATTGTGAGAAGGAAACCACCAAACTGGTTCAGTGGACAAGAAGGTGGACCCGGCAAAGTGTCGGGGAGTGCAACCAGAGCACAGTGAGATACCCAGAACACTATTGGCCATCCACTGCATCCTGACCTATTTCCAACCGTCTTGACTATGTTGTGCCACTGGACTTAGAAAGACTGGGACGAGAGAGTGAGGCTGACAATCTGCACAACTCTCCCTCACTTAAATCCAAGGAACATGCAAGTCATGACTTCACCCAAGTCATGGTCATCTTCGACCTCAAAGGACAAACAACAACATCACATACTGGTGAAATGTTATCCATGCAGATTTGCTGTCTTGGTTCCTGTAATATTTGCAATTTATCAAAAAAGCATTCTGACCTGAAACTCTTATTTTTCTTAATTTTCTATCGTCTTGCATACGGTTTATGCCAAAGTAACATTGTCCAAGATGGCGTCACACAGCACAGTGTTTGTTACTCGACGGAACGTCTTATCTAGATATTTACGATGTCTATGAATCAAACGCATCGCAGTGTTTGGAAAAATATATATATATTTTTTTTCCTTGGACATACCTTTTTTGGAGCTTTTGTGTCAAGAGTGACATCACTGCTTTTTTTGAAGTAGCATAGCTATAAAAAAAGGACTAAAAGTCGCGAAATGTTGAGCTAAATTATTGATGTGGCACAACGCAATCTGATTGGCTACTGGGTAAGAGGTTAGAGTTCGTCAAGTTCGAAAGCAACATGGCTGCTGAACCAACACGAGAGTGGAGCGATGAGAAACTGAACAGTGATGACATACCAAAGAAAGATTTAATTAAGTTTCTACAGGACAATTCAGCACATTCGGTATTGATGCACAGGTTCTACTGGTGTGGAGAGGTTTTGCATGAGGGCTTGTTTTGTTAGGCACGTGATGCAGTAATGCCACCGTCACTGCACCATGATGAATGGCTCTCTTGGCCATGAATATTGAATGAAAGTAATGGTTTCTGAATCTGATGTAAGATGGTGGACAATAAGAAGTAATTTGGAGGTCAACATATTTCATGATATAATTCTGATTAATGGGCTACAGGGGCTGTTGCTAGTGTTATGTGTTATTGTGACACTCTAAAATTTAACAAGTAAAATAATCACCATAAACACATTTACACGATTGTGTGTGCTGCGGCGTGTATTATTTTTGTGTGTGTTTGCAGTTTCTTGTTGAGCACAAGCTCATGGGAAATATCAAGAATGTTGCAAAGACTGCAAAAAAAGAGCAGCTTATTGTCGCCTACAACCAGCTGTTTCAGAGCAAGGTATGTATGTACTCTCAGAGTGAAGGTGCTGGATCACAGATCCCAAGGTTGGGGGTTCAAACCCCATTATAAACATTTGTTGTCATCGTCCGTCCCCTCCGGTGCAGCTAACTGGGTTCTCAAAGGCCGGCCATGTCTCTCACTGTCTATGGTGAAAAGCTGTAAAAGAACCATTGCTGACTTCCGTCAAGAATAGCTGCATAGCCGTTAGCGGGTTTCTGCCTTGTTAGTGGGGTTCAGCCTGGCGAGCTGTCCAGGGTGTTCTCTGCCGTCGGCTGAGATGGGTGGCAGCCTCCCTGCAGAGGTAATTAGGATTAAGTGGTTCAGAAAATTAATGATGATTTTTTTTTTTCCCCCCCGTAATTCGGATACAGTAGGCCCTCAATATTTGCGGGGGTTTGGTTCGGCCCATCCCGTGAATGAAGATAATCCGCAAGTTCTGTACCCGGAAGTAAAACCCCATGTATCATGTTACATGTGCGAATGAGCAACCAAAGTAAAATATTATGTATCTATTACATGCGCTAAAATATGCTTTTTAAACACATTCTATAGAGTCTTACTCATGAATACAGTATTAATGTAGTAAAATATAGTAATGATTAAGAAAAACCTTTTAATTTTGTACTGTGATATTTATTAATAAAATATATAAACATTATACAGTATGCATACTTTATATACAGTATGTATATGTTTTCATTTTGTATATATAATATATTATCCAGTTACGCTCTATGATGCCACTCAAACACCGGCTAAGTTCCGTCTCTTCTGAAGAAATAAGACTTTCTCCTGAAGAAACGACGGTTTCCTCTGAAGTGCCTGAAGATAATCATCTGAAATGTTGTAAAGCTGTAGTATTAAAGTCTTTTTCAATTATTATTCCAGTACAGTGCCTAAGTTAATGTTTAGAATGTTTAGAAGCCACGGAGCAGCTCAGCCACGCCCCTCAGCCGGAGTGGAGAGTTAGAGAACACAGCCGTCAAAATCAAAGTCCCCCCAAAACACAGACCCTAACAAAAACAACATGAAATGTAATAAATTGGATAAACAAAACAAAACGATAAACATGCTACACCACAGTACATAAAATCACACACACAGATATTCTAAACATTAACATAGGTACTGTACTGGAATAATGATTGAAAAAGACTTTAACACTAGAGTGCTTTCAGATGATTATTCCTCTTCAGGCACTTCGGAGGAAACTGTCGTTTCTTCAGATGACGTCCAATGTCATTACCTTTTCTAGCGCTTAGCCAGAGAAGACGCACAGCGTTTGATTGGTATCCTACAGCTTAACTGGTAATTAAAACACATTTAAAAAAAAAAGAGGCTCATTGAAAACTTGTGCAAGAATGAGTAAAAAGGGGTGTTGCGTCATTTCAACCAATCAGCAGGAAGGAGGACAGACATTGGTTGAATTTGAGTGACGTGTCAGTTGCTTGGCAGTCCGCGAATACTCAAACCGTGAGTGCAAAACGGCGAATAGTTAAGGGCCTACTGTATATCCACTTAATTTGGTGAATTAATTTGCCTAAAGAGTGTCAGTATATTCAAAAAGCTAATATTTCATTCTGGTGTTTCAGAGGTTTAAAGGCACAGAAGTGGAGCAGGTGACTGAGGAGGTGAAAGCTGTGAAGATTGAAGAGAAGCCCAAAGAAACAAAGACAGAAGTTGTAGATGAGGTAGAGAAAAGATTCAATACACATAGTTACGGTTCTGCTACTCAAAGCTGAGCTTAAAAAATAGTTTTGTGTTAGAAAATGTTTTCTTTTCCTGTAAGCCAATCTCTTGGGTTTTTTTTTTCTGCGTAGGGCCCTCCTAAGTTCACAAAGTCAGTGTTAAAGAAAGGAGACAAGACCAACTTTCCTAAAAAGGGCGACACAGTGGCGTGTTGGTATACAGGCACGCTTGAAGATGGCACTGTTTTTGATACCAACATCCCTTCAGGTTGTACTGTCATCCTAACAGAAATAATAGTGTGCATTGCTAACATTGATTGGTTTGTGGTTAATGTGAACATTCGTATTTATTTAGTGTGAGAGTGAGAAAAATGTGATATTGATACGAATAGTGTGGCGCTGTGGGGATTCTTCCCTTCCACTCGAGTGCATTATCGAGTTTGGGCGAGGAGACCTGGGAAGCAGTTGTTTCTGTCATTAAATATTTCAACAACAAAAAAATTGTTTGCTTCCAATTTTGGACAACAGTTTGGAAAATAACCAAGATATGTGAGAGTGTAATATCAATGCAGCCACGAGGGCGGCACAAGCCACTATTCATCCTCACGAGGTTTTGGAGACAAAATCAGAGGCTAGATTGAGATGGTTTGGACATGTACGGAGGAGGGATAGTAAATATAATGGTAGTGGGATGCTGAGGTTGGAACTACCAGGCAGAAGGCCTAGACGAAGACCAAAGAGAAGATTTCTGGATGTGGTGAAGGAGGACATGAAGGTAATTGGTGTAAGAGATGATGCAGAGGATAGGGTGAGATGGAGGCAGATGATCCGCTGTGGCGATCCCTGAAGGAAACAGCCGAAAGGAAAAGAAGAAGGAGTGAGAGTATAATATCAGATGTCCTCACAGCTGTGTCCCTTTGACCCTATAGCGTGTGTGTGTATAAAATATGGCAATTTTTTTCTGAGTGTCAGCAGCTCAGTCTATTATTGGTCAAGTTGACAAGCACCATAGTGTACAGATGATGGAGAGAGATTTAAACAGACTAAAGCAATCGAGTGCTGCTGTTTTTGTTTAATTTCCATAATTCTGGCATCTGTGTTTGAATTTAAAGTTATGTTCTCGTGCACTAAAGCAGTGGTCCTCAACCCCCGAGCCGCGGACCGGTACCGGTTCGTGGATCATTTAGTACCGGGCCATGCAAGAAATAATTATTTATTACTGTTTTATTTATTATCTGAGTCTGAACGATCTTTTATTTTTGAAAAAACTTATTTTGAAAATGACCGGATTCTCTCGGGTACATGTCGGTCATTTGAGCGCTAAAATGTAACCCACAAGGGGACGGCACATGACCAGAGGCGAGTTGGACATCTTTCAAACAATAGTGGGGCTTTCGGGTGAGACTGAGCCTGAGCCTTCATTCACCCAGCTGGTGCACCATCATCTATGGAGTTTTGGGGGGGGGTTTTTTCTTGTTTGTTTTTTTAAGAGTTCAAGCTCGATTAAAAATGTAACGCTTAATCCTGATTAGGGAGGCTGGTGCACAGCTCAGCCGACTCTGGGCAAGGGCGGGGTATTATATTTACAATATAAACAAGCTACCCCCTGGGGCCGCGGTAAAATTGTCACGCGTTGGCCTGTCCGCGGTGATTAAAAGGTTGGGGACCATTGCACTGAAGGATATTTTAAAAACAATAAGTAAATACAAACCCTACAAGTGTGATCCTGGAAAACCTTCCGAATCCTTCAGGTCGATCAGGAAGAAACGAGACGATGACGAAGACAACAACAACATGATCCATTACCATTTCTTTTATTTATATTTTCCTTTCTCCGATGTTTTGGATCATCATTTGTTCATTCAGAATCCATCCCTACGATGGTGTCTGATCCCACTCATCACTGGATTCTCTGCAAGCAGCTGATTGGACAAAGCACAGTGTGAAGAGAGACAAATAGGCCAACCTGCTGGTTAAAGACATTTCATATTGATTAAAAATTAAAAAAAAAAAAAAATCAGAATTTAATCATAATATAAAGATTTTGTAGAACTGAAATTATTTTTTATAATATTTCTGACAGTTTTCCATTCGATTAATCTATGTAAAAAGCATGGCCCTGATTGGTGGTTAAGCAGTACATTATTGATTGTAATTGTGTTTTACAGCGGCGCGTAAGAAAAAGCAGGCCAAACCACTTTCCTTTAAAGTCGGAGTTGGGAAAGTTATTAGAGGGGTGAGAGTTTTTTGTTGTTTGTATGTTGTTGTTTTTTTTCATTATATAAATAAGATTATTGATCTATTCCTCATTATTATTATTTTTACACTCCCTCACACATGTACTTGCAGTGGGATGAGGGACTCCTGACTATGAGTAAAGGCGAGACTGCACGCTTGGAAATTGAGCCAGAATGGGCCTACGGTAAAAAAGGGCTTCCTGACTCTAAGTATCCTTTCATAGCAGTGCAATGTTGTTTTTCATGTCACTCTCACCAGCATGATGATAAGCTGAGATGAAGTTGATTGGTTATCTGAATGGAAGCCCGTGAGACTTCAGCATGACTGTAGACTTTAGAAATGCAGCTCAAGTGAAAAAATTTTAACGTGAAATTCATTCAGTCATTCATCTTCTTGTGCTTAATCCGGGTCGGGTCATGGGGGCAGCAGCCTAAGCGCTGCGGTCCAGGCATTCTTCTTCCCAGCCATTTCCTCCACCTCTTCCACGTGGACACCGAGGCGTTCCCAGACCAGCCGAGAGACAGTCCCTTGAACATGTTCTAGATCGACCTCGGGGTCTCTTCTCAGTTGGACACACTGAAAACACAACACGAGGGAGGTGTTCAGGAGGCATCATAACCATATATACATATACATATATACACAGGCGCCCCCTCCCACTTACGAATATTCATTTTACGAACATCCGGAGATATGAGCATCCGATCCAAGGTCGAGAGTGAAAGTGAAATGAAATTGAAGAACAAGTAGTAATAGAAATTAAATAAAAATCTATAGTAAGATATATCATAAATATGATTAAACATTATCCTGAGGTAAACTTAATACTAGGCTCCGGCAGAGGGGCGTGGCTGATACGTGCTTTGGAGGTCCAGGAAGAGAAGCAGAACCAATGCATTTCTGAACTCACGCCAAAAGTTTCAAGAAAGAAACAAATTGACTCCAGTATTATAATGAACTGGATAAGCGTGAAACTCTGTAAATCTGATCAGATCCGCTGTGCTGTGCTTGAGAGGAACCAGGAGTTTAAACACAGATGATACAGATGATTATGGGGAGAGAGAATGAACGTTCCCCTCTAAAGCATGCCCTGTACCAACTTACCAACAAATTCATCTAATAAACGGCCGTCTGGACCCTAACTCGTTCGTAAGCTGGGAAGCGTCTGGATGTATATATGTATATATACAGGGATCCCGCACGACTTTGCGCTTCAATTCATGTGGCTTCAGCTGCAAAACAAGGCCAATTATGCAAACAAACAACCACCCCACCCCCCAATCAAATCTACTTACATTTTTATGTGAGGTGCTCATCTTTATGTGCGACTTGTATATTATTTACATCTTATGCATTATTTTTTTAATGTTTAATTATTATCAACATTTATAGCATTGAATATGTATTGATTGATATTATATACATGTACATATATGTCAGCCGGGGGTGGGGGTGGGGGGTGATTCTACTTCGTGGAACCCGGCGGTCGCGCTGTGGACTTGGTCCCAATTCACCACAGAAAGTGAGGAATGCCTGTATGTGTATATGTATGTGTATATATATATATATATATATATATATATATATATATATATATATATATACAAAACTCTTATATGAGATGCGAATATTTTTAAATGCACATTCCAGGCAGCCATTTGTACCAGTGTATATGAAAAGGGTGAGCTCAAAAAAGGACAAGATACAGGAAGACAGTGGGTGATGTTAAAGCATCCAAATAAAATATACAGTATCTTGAAAGTGGTAGAGTGCTAATTCCGTTTTGCCAGCGGTTGGATGATGCTGTAACTGTCAGCAACAAAATTATCAGCAAAAACGTGTCAAAATTGGGTCTAGAATTTTTTTTTATCCCAATTTTGCATTTAGTGTGAATGAAGCTGATGCTGTTCAGTATATCGAGGTCTTCACTGGAGGAAAGTGTTCCATTGCACCTGATGTTTAATGCATGTTTGTATATTCTTAGCCTGCTTTGATTAGGACTAATTTCATATTTATAACTTGGCAAACTTAGTTTTATTTAGTTCAAGATGACTACAGTATTAAAGTACTAATATTTCTAGTAGTTTGTGTATTCTGTCTGTTAGTAATCAACACCAATCTTGTTTGAATTTTATTGTACAAGAATCTAGGGTGCATCATTTGTACCATTTTCCTTAATTTACAACCCAGAATCCCACCAAATGCTAAACTTATTTTCGAGGTTGAATTGGTGTCTATTGATTAGGCTTCAGTGGAAGAAGATTCAGCAGAAGTCACTCAAGTCGTTTGGATCAACCGTTCAACTCAGTATTCTAATACACTGAAAGATCACTTTATATACATGTGGGAGCACAACATATGCACCGTCTCTCTCTCTCTCTCTGTCTGTCTGCATGTTTGTGTTAGAGGAAATTCAAAACTTCATCAGTGTCAATTCTTCTAACTAACAGACTAATTCTGATTTTGAACAATAAAAGGCTTTCAAACAGAACTGTGCGTAAACTGCAACTTTATTATGAGAATGTTACAGAAAACTATTTAAGAGTTGGCATTAGGACCCTTCTTCTTTCCGAAAGTGGGCACCACATTCACAAAGCGCCGGTTGTACTGGATGCGGCGCTTAGCACGGCCCGTCTTCTTTTTCTTCTTCTCCTGCTTGTCCACCTGAAGACAGAAGAGAGACATGAGCTGTATGATTTGCATTTCAAATAAAACACAGTAGGCCCTTGACCAATCGCGGTTCAGCGCTCACGCCACCACATACTTGCGGATTGGCGACAAACCCGAAAGTAACTGGCACGTAATTCAAATTTAGCCAAGAGCTTTTGTTTATCCCTCTTGCTCATTGGTTGCAGATGTGTACACCTTTTCATTTTTTTTCTCCTTCGCACACGTCATCTGCTTGAATTGTGAATTCAGGTTCTTTTCGTGTGTTTGTAATGATTATTTAAGCCCCATGATGTCACTCAAACGCCCTGCATCTTCTCTAGCTTCTGGGAAGGAGCCCAAGCACTTTATTTATTCAAATATCACAGTACAAAATTTATTACTTAATCTTTACTGCATTAATGAGTACGAATGGCTATAGAATGTGTTTAAGAAGCATATTTTGGAGCATGGAATATCATACATAGGGTTTTAAAACCACGTCAATAACTTGTGGATTTTCGTGATCTGCGGGAAGGGCCAAAATTGAACCATCGTGAAAAAAGGGGGCCTACTGTACAGCACATTATACAATCCTGACTTTAATATTCACTTAGAATTTGTATGGATCTAAAACTATTGAATATCCGACTCCTTTAGTATTTAATAAGGCAAAATTGTTTTCCTGAATTCAATATTTGAACCGAGCGGGACGAGACCAGACTATTCCTAAATCACAAGTTTTCGAAACAAATCTTGTGCCTCACAAGGTAATGACTACGGGTTCTATAATCAGAGCTGATGTGGGTGTGTCTCGATCTTTGGGAGTGATTCATTTATATAAAGGCTCATAAAATATTTGTACTCACCTTTGGTGTCTGTCCTCGTACTTTTCCAGCACGAGCCAGAGAACCGTGCACCTTACCTGTATATTACAAAAAAAAAAAAATGTAAAGATCAATATAAAGATGAAGCCCACTTCAGTAAAAACTAACTGCTTGCCTGAAAACACGATGACAAACACTTGATATCACATTAACAAATGTTTTCATAAACAACCAGCACAGTCACACAATTTCATTCCAACTAAAACGAGTCCGTCAACATCAGATTCCACCCGCTTTACAAATTGGCTTTAAATTACTTCAGTGTGGCTCCAGTAATCTACAGCCATTTCGAATTAGCAAATAAAATTCCGTTCACAGTTCCTAAAACAAACTGAACACATTTTTACAGTTTGGGCCTACAGAGAAATAGCTGCTTCTAAAATTCGTGTACTTGCCTCCCAAAAGTCTGGCAACAACCTCCAGAGTGCAGTGCTCCGAAATGCCACTGCTCACCAGGGTGGCAGCATCGTCAAGGGGAGTGCCGGACAGGAAAACGACCTGGTCCGCTGCACAGACACCCTCAAGCATCTGAACATGGGTCTGTAAAACACCACCAAATTTAATCGGTATAATCCACAGATACACAACACCCACACATTCATGTCTCTCAATGCTGGTGAAAGGGATGATTTTCATATGCAGATGTCAACATGAGTTGACTGAAAACACATTAATAAAAATCCTAGATCACAGCTATAATGAATCTAAAAGGAAAGTTTCAGCCAGTCAAATTCATTTTCTATAGTGTCTGATTCATACAGAATTAACGATCAGAAGCACAAGAACAAATTATTTGCCTCTTGAAAAAATTACAGTTGTGTTCAAAATAGTTAATGGGGTGTTTTTAAAAAGCGAATCAAGTTCAAAATTCTCATCTTTTATTTCCATACACACAAATGCACTGTAAACATTACATGTTCTATTCCAAATCAAAAACATGAAGAGAAATATTACATTTCTTATTCCTTTAAAGAAATTGAAGAAAAGTGATTATTACAGTTAAAAAAAATAGCAATGTCTACTTTCCTCTTTACAAACTCAAACATTCACAAGTGCCTGAACTTGGTTGACTCCGTGCAACACCGATATCCAGCAGTTCTCAGAGTCACTGAACTAATATTTAGTTGTATAATCTCTGTTCCCGAGAGCTGCTGTACATCTGTGTTGCGAAGTCGACCAACGTCCGGCACCCGTGGACAGGTTTTCCAGCCCACGATGATTGGACTACATTCCACAGTTCTTCTCTGTATTTCTTGGTTTTGCCACAGAAACTGCATTTTTTTTTTTTTTTTTTTTTTGTATCACCCCACAAGTTTTATATTGGATTAAGGTCCAGAGATGGGGCCGCCGCTCTATAACATCAATCATGTTGGTCTGAAACCAAGATGTTGACCGTTTACTGAGGTGTTTGGGGTTATTGTCTTGTTGGAAACCATGTCAAAGTCATTTCCTCTTCAGCATGAGGCAACACGACTTCTTCAAGTCTTCTGATCTATTCAAACTAACCCATGATCCCTGGGCTGCGATAAATAGGCCTGACACCGTAGTATGAGAAACATCTCCATATCATGATGTTTGCACCATCATGCTTCACTGTCTTCACAGTAGACTGTGACTTGAATTCAGTGTTTGGGAGTCGTCTAGAGGGGCCACTAGACCCAAAGAGAACAACCTTACTTTCATCAGTCCACAAAATATTGTGCCATTTCTCTTCAGGTCAGTTAATGTACTCTTTGACAAATTGTAACCTCTTCAGCACATCTTTTATCAACAGTGGGACTTCTTGCTGATAGCTTGGCTTCCTTCACATAGGCATCTTCTAATTGTAACAGAAGTCACCGGTAACTTTAGACCTTCTTTGACGTTCCTGAAACTGATTGTTGGCCGAGTCCTTGCAATTTTGGTTATTCTTTGATCCATTCGAATTATGGTTTTTCACTTTCTTCCAGATTTTGTCTTTCAGGTTTTGGTTGCCATTTGCAATTATTTTAGATGAGCAGCCTCTCATTTTCTGTACTTTGTTGTCCCCTCTCCAATCAACTTTTTCATCAAGGTACACTGTTCTTCTGAACATCTAGAACGACCCATTTCCCTCAAAATTTCAGCAAGAAATAAACTAGAACCAGCATTTACAACACTTTCTGCCTGTCTTCCTTAAATAAGAGAAATAATTGGACCCCGATTTTCAAAGAATGAATGACATCACCAATTGAACTCCACACTGATATTTTTATTACGCCCCCTTCAATTAGTGATTCACTTACACAGAATCAGCAGCCTGCATGCAGGACTGTTGTATTCTATTACTCTACGACACCTTATAGTAAATCAATCACATGTAGAAATATCATTATCAAAGATCAGTGATTCATCAGGTTAGTGATGTCTGACTGCTATTATTCTGAACACGACTGTAAATTAGCTCTAACTATATTATATAAACACATAGGAGTTTCAAAAACACACATCACTTAAAAAAAAAAGAAAAAAATTCTTGCAAGGTTTACCACTGTTTGAAGGCATTAGTAATATGTTTCATGTCTCAACAGTAATCCAATCCAAACAGGGCCAATGACAATGCTAAGAGTAAAACCAGAGCTACAGTGTAAATCTGTAAAATACATTAATTAGTTCATACTCCTTTGTTTTTTGGAAAGATGATTTGCTGTGGCGACCCCTGAATGGAGCAGCCGAAAGGAAAAGACTCCTCCTTGGTTTTTACAAAGCGTGAACAAGAACTTCAGTTGTTACCACAAAAGAATGTAAAAGCAGTGTTTCTCCACCAATGTAAACCTACAACACTGAGCGATGCAGTTCTAACAAAATGAACTGCCGCGGTACTCAATAGTAGCTTCATTTTCTGTCTGACCAACTCATTCTTATTATCAATGATTAATAACTGCACACCATGTCATGTTTTATAACTTGGTGCGTTTGCATCAGTAGTTCATACTAAGGGCAGCACAGTAGGATAGAGGTTATTTTGTACAGCTCATGGTAAGGAACTCGGGCATTTCTGTATGGACTTTGCACATTCTCCCTGTAATAGCACAACCTTCCTACTTGTATTGTACACCTGTATCTTCCCTCAATGCAAAACCATGCACATTGGGCTGTCTGTTTTAAACTGCCCCAAGGTGTGAGTAGTTATTCCTCACTTTCCGTGGTTAATTGGGACCCGAGAGCCCCACGTGACCACCGAATTCCGCGAAGTAGGATTATCCCCCCCAACTGATGTATATTCACATGTATATATAATGTCAATAAATATTTATTTAATGCTATAAATGCTTATAATTAAAGATTCAAAAAATAATGCATAAGATGAAAATAAAACATACTCACGCGCGCACACAGATGTGCACCTCGCAAAAATGTAAATAGTTTTGATGGGGGGTTTTGACTTGTTTTTTATTTGTTCAGTGGCGTGGATTTTTTGCATAATTTGCCTTGTTTTGAGGCATTTCCCTCAACTTTCCCCCTATTCTTCCTTAATTTCCTTATTTTTAATTCGATTTATATATATTTTTTTTTTTTTAAAAACGCGATGCACTTGAATAATGAATTGAAGTGCGAAGTAGTGATGGATCCCTGTAATAGACACAATTTGCATTATGACTGCGCATGTGCGGGGAACGTGACCCAACAGCTGATCCAAGGGTCACTGCTACCAAACTTTATTGCAGCCACTTGGTGTTGTATGGAAACACATCTGAACAACTGCGGCTTAAAGTCTGCCTTAAGCCTTAAATTATCGACATGCCAGGTACGCATTGTGCAGCAGTGAACTGTGGGAACGGCATGTATCATCTCGAGCGTTGGAAAAAGCTAGTTTGCAGTATGATTGATTGATTGATTAACTGTTTGGGTTTTTACACCCGAGCCTAGCGGCTCATCAGGCCGATGCTTATCCCCGGTTTCTCTAGCGTGAAGCAATCCGGAGTTGATCTCCTCCTGGATGGGACATTAGTCCATCACAGGTTACCTTCCCAGTATATTTTTATTGGTACCCATTTATACTGCTGGGTGAACAGAGGCACACTTGTGGTTGAGACCTTGCCCAGGGGTCTTAGCACAGTGAGGGTCTCAGTGGGATTTGAACTCACAACCTCCCAATCATGAGCCCAACACTCTAACCACTACACCACTGGCTCCAGTTTGCAGTATACATGGCTGCAAATTTTGGACTAACGCGTGTACATGTCTGCCACTGTTCACGGTATGTACCTTCCCCACCAAGCTGAAGGATCCAGAGGGACGCAAACATTGGATTAAAGCAGTAAGTTTATAATTAAAGTGTTCTTTATTCAAATTCATAGACCCTATAGACTACTGTATTACCTTTTATTTACCTGTGGCGATGACAAATTATATGTAATTTTTTCTTTGGGGCAGTGGTGGTCTAGTGGATAGGGCGCAGGATCGCTGACCCTAAGGTTGGGGGTTCAAGTCCCCACAGGGTTGTCACTGTCCCCCCAGTGCAGCGAACTGCGTTATCAAAGGCAGGCCATGTCTCTCACTGTCTATGGTGAGAGGCATGTAAAAGAACCATTGCTGACTTTCGTAAAGAGTAGGGTGCAAAGACGTCAGCGTGTTGAGCACAAATTGTCACGATTTCCTCATTCGCTTCAAATGTCAACAAGCTGGCATAGTCACGTTGGACTTGTTTAGATTCCTCAGCCTTTGACAAAACTATCGGCAGTTTTTGTAACGTTGCCGCAAATTCAAGTGGAAAGTTCATTTTTAGCTTGTGGGAACAACCAGGAAGACCCCTACGTATACAATACGCCCGAAGGTTGGGAACTTTCCATAAATTAAACGTATCGATGGTGCAGTTCTCATCCACATCAAGGTTTACTTCCGCCACGTTTGGTAGTCAAGATTCCATGATGCTGTGCACGAGCCGAGATGCGAATTGTGTTGTGTGTGAGCTGTTCAGTGTGTACACCACCTTCAACCAATGTTGGATGAGACAGGCTCACACTTCCCATGACTAACAGGATTAAGAGGCTAAGCTGAAGAGCAAGTTTATACGAAGCTAACTTTTACCACAAGAGAATAGATGTGATCACCTTGTCACTCATCAGTCTCTCACCTTGATATCCTGGACAGTCTCATGTCCTGTTACCTCAATGGTATGCAAGTTCTGGGCACGCAAAAAGAGCTGCATGTTGATTGCTGAAAGACAATAAAACAAGTTTTATGCCAAATGTGAACAAGTATGTGGTGCTGGGGAAGCCATTTTACTACATACAGTAATTATTCAAGGAAATGTGTAGCCTGATGTCTGTCCTAACAAAATGTGAAAGTAATTAATTCATCAGGAATTAATCAGAAAAACTATAAATTTATAATGAAAAGCTTATATGACAGCAAGTTAGGATGAAGGTTCTCCAGTTGTTTTCCTTCTGTATTCTTTACTTCCTGCCTCAGGTATCAGGACTTGGCTAATGCAAGTAAGCTACTAACAATTTCTCACCAATCCGAGTTCATTATCACTCCGTAATTTCAATCTTTTACACGTTGACTTTAAATAAACATCCCAGAAAGTTCGTGTGATGTAATGCCTTGTGAATTCGAAATTCTGGGTTGTGTTAGCCTGAGCTAGAGTAACACGCATCTGCTCAACACGCGGTCAAAATGCAACAAAATGTACTTTTAATACGTGTCAAATTACTCTAAAACTTGTAATTGCACATATTCGGAGACTTAGAAACACAGAGAAATGCTATTTAAATGTGTCCTAAGAGAAAAAATATAATAATCACAGAAAGAAAGAAGCGGGCCTTACATCGCGCGGTGCTAACCGAGCCACACGAAATGAAAAAAGGACTTTCAGCATTGTCTGATGTGCGCATGTGCATGGCAAGGAATTCTGGGAACGCACTACGTCACTGGGAAGACCTTTCGAAACACGCACTGAAAACAGTGTGGGCAGTTCGAGCAGTTTGAAGTTTTCTTTTTAACTGACGATTGATCACGTAAGCATTCCTGTTGATAAATGCAAATAAAAAGATGGGATGTATTTTACTCAATCTCACTCAACTTGCTGAGCCAGTAAATCCTACTAGTGTCGTGGGGAGGCTGGAGCCTACCTTAACCTACACTAAGCCAAAGGTAGGGTACACCATCTACTGTATAGCCAACCCACACATTTCACACTCATTCCCAGGGGCAATTTGGAACCCCAAAGGGCAGTGATGGCCTAGTGGTAAAGGTGCTGGATTACTGATCCTAAGGTTGGGGGTTCAAGCCCCTCTCACCACAGGTTGTGTGTCCACACACACCCCCCCCCCCCCTCCTCCTCCGTGCAGCTAACTGGGTTATCAAAGGCTGACCATGTCTCACTCTCTATGGGTGTGAGGCCTGTAAATGAACCATTGTTGACTTTCAACAAAAGTGGCTACAAAGCCATCACCTTGTTTCTACCCTGTGATGGCCTGGCAAGCTGTCCAGGGTGTACTCTGCCCTCACCCGGAGTCGGCTGGGATGGGCACTAGTCTCCCCATGACCCTAATCAGGATTAAGCCATTACAGAAAATTAACTGAATTTTCAACCTCTGATTAGCCTAATAAATAGAGGGAAATTCACATTTTCCAGAAGCATTGGAGTAAAACAGAACACTTATTCTATAAAAATAAAAAAATAAACAAAGGCATATATAGTAAAAAATACTTAGGCACACACACACACACAAACACTATACAGTATATATATATATATATATATATATATATATAGAGAGAGAGAGAGAGAGAGAGAGAGAGAGAGAGACCCCAGTGCAGCTAACAGGGTTATCAAAGGCGGGCCATGTCTCTCACTGTCTATGGTGAGAGGCATGTAAAAGAACCATTGCTGACTTTCGTAAAGAGTAGCTGCAAAGCCGTCAGTGTGTTTCTGTCCCTTGCTAAAAGGGTTGTGAAAAGAAGAGCATCCGACGTAAAAACCCATGCTAAATCAAATGTGCGAATCAGATGATTCGCTGTGGCGACTCTCGATAACATGAAAAAGCCGAAA
This sequence comes from Plotosus lineatus, assembly GCA_024760905.1. Lineage (NCBI taxonomy): Eukaryota > Metazoa > Chordata > Actinopteri > Siluriformes > Plotosidae > Plotosus > Plotosus lineatus. Next base: position 20,441,752 of record CM045737.1, on the reverse strand, counting down.
AGAAAAGAATATATATATATATATATATATATATACAGTATATGTACATATAATAAGCCCTATATATGTAAATGTAATGCATCTATGATGAGGCCTCTATAGTACATTAAAAGTTTAAAGAACTTGACGCAGACATTGCTGAAAGTACAAGAGAGTATGTTAATTGCATATCTGTAATGGTCTATGGGATATTAGACACTGGAAGTCCAATACAGAGATTCACAAAAGTCCGGTTTAAACATTCATGTGCAGATTAAAGTGTATGGCGTGCTGTGAGAGGCCATAGTGCAATGCATAGTCTTTTGTTGGCCTAGTAATTGGCTGTCCAGAGCAAATAATTTAAACAGTCCAGTGGGGGCACTAACCAGTGTCTCTCCCCCTTATCCGGTCCCAAGCCTGGAGAAATGCAAAGGGTTGTGTCAGGAAGGGCATCCGACGTAAAACCAATGCCAAACTTGTAAATGCAAATCAGAAGTATTACCCCCATACCGGATCGGTCGAGGCCCGGGTTAACAACTACCGCCATCAGTGCTGTCAATCAACAGGGTGCTGATGGAAATTGGACTACTGTTGGTCGAAGACATCGAAGAAGGAGAGGTGGGAAGCGTATCCGTAGGCAGAGAGAGAAGAGGAAAGGCATGAGTCTAGGACTGAGAGTAGGGACTTTGAATGTTGGAACTATGCACAGAAAAGATAGAGAACTGGCTGACATGATGCAGAGGAGGAAGGTGGACATACTGTGTGTTCAGGAGACCAGGTGGAAAGGTAGCAAAGCTAAAAGCTTAGGAGCAGGGTTTAAGCTGTTTTTTCATGGTGTGGTTGGGAAGAGAAATGGAGTAGGAGTCATCTTGAAGGAGGGTTTGTCAGGAATGTTCTAGAAGTGAAAAAGTGTCAGACAGAGTGATGAGTCTCAAGTTAGAAATTGAAAGTGTGATGCTCAATGTTGTTAGTGCTTATGCCCCGCAGGCAGGATGTTAGCTAAAAGAGAAGGAGAGATTCTATAGTGACAGATGAAGTGATGCAGAGTACCCCCAGAGGTGAAAGAGTGGTCATTGGTGCAGACTTCAATGGACATGTTGGTGCAGGCAACAGAGGGGACGAGGAAGTGATCGGCAGGTCTGGTATCCAGGACAGGAACACAGAAGGACAGATGTTGATCGATTTTGCAAAAAGGATGGAAATGGATGTGGTGAATACTTTCTTCCAGAAGAAACAGGAGCATAGGGTGACTTATAAAAGCGGAGGTAGGAGCACACAGGTAGACTACATCTTGTGTAGGCGATGTAATTTGAAGGAAGTCAGTGATTGCAAAGTAGTAGTGGGTGAGAGTGTTGCCAAACAGCATAGGATGGTGGTGTGCAGGATGATGCTGATGGTCAGGAAGGTGAAGAAGGCAAAGGCAGAGCAGAAGACAAAGTGGTGGAAGTTGAAAAATGAAGAGTGTCGTGTTGTCTTCAAAGAGAAGTTAAAACAGGCTTTGGGTGGCCAGGAAGTGCTTCCAAATGACTGGACAACTACAGCTAATGTGATCAGGGACACAGGTAGGAGAGTACTTGGTGTGTCCTCTGGAAGGAAAGTAGATAAGAAGACTTGGTGGTGGACTCAGGAAGTGCAGGAGTACACAGAGACAGCATAAGGCGAAAGTAGCAGTGGCTAAGGCCAAACAGAGGGCGTATGATGACTTGTATGATAGGTTGGACAGTAAGGAGGGAGAAAATGATTTATACAGGTTAGCACAGCAGAGAAATAGAGATGGGAAAGACGTCCAGCAAGTTAGAGTGATAAAAGACAGAGAGGGAAATGTATTGACTGATGACAGAAGTGTGCTGGGAAGATGGAAAGAGTACTTTGAAGAGCTGATGAATGAGGAAAATGAGAGAAAAAAAGAGTAGAAGGGGTGATCATTGAGGAGCAGGAAGTAGCAAAGATTAGTAAGGGTGAAGTGAGGAGGGCATTGAAGAGGATGAAGAGTGGAAAGGCAGTTGGTCCTGATGACATACCAGTGGAGGTATGGAAGTGTCTCGGGGAGATAGCAGTAGATTTTCTGACAAGAATATTCAACAAGGTCTTAGAGAGTGAGCAGATGCCGGAGGAATGGGGAGGAAAAGTGTGCTGGTGCCCATTTTTAAAAACAAGGGAGACGTGCAGAGTTGCGACAACTACAGAGGGATAAAATTGATGAGCCATGCGATGAAGTTATGGTAAAGAATAGTGAAAGCTAGACTAAGGGCAGAGGTCAGCATTTGTGAACAACAGTTTGATTTCATGCCAAAAAAAGAGCACCACAGATGCAGTGTTTGCTTTGAGGATGTTAATAGAGAAGTACAGAGAAGGTCAGAGGGAACTGCATTGTGCCTTTGTGGATCTGGAGAAAGCATATGACAGTGTGCCAAGAGAAGAACTGTGGTATTGCATGAGGAAGTCTGAAGTGGCAGAGAAGTATGTTAGAGTGGTGCAGGACATGTATGAGAGATGTACGACAGTGGTGAGGTGTGCTGTCGGTGTGACCGACGAATTCAAAGTGGAGGTGGGACTGCATCAAGGGTCAGCTCTCAGCCCCTTCTTGTTTGCTATGGTGATGGACAGGCTGACAGACGAGGTTAGGCAAGAATCTCCATGGACTATGATGTTTACAGATGACATTGCGATCTGTAGTGAGAGCAGAGAACAAGTGGAGGAAAATCTAGAGAGGTGGGGGTATGCCCTGGAAAGGAGAGGAATGAAGGTTAGCCTCAGAAAATCAGAATACATGTGTGTGAATGAGAAGGACCCAGGAGGAACGGTGAGGTTACAGGGAGCAGAGATAACGAAGGTGGCAGATTTTAAGTACTTCGGCTCAACAATCCAGAGCAATGGAGAGTGTGGAAAAGAGGTGAAGAAGCGTGTGCAGGCAGGCTGGAATGGTTGGAGAAAAGTGTCCGGTGTGATGTGCGATAGGAGAGTGTCAGCAAGAATTAAAGGAAAAGTGTACAAGACGGTGTTGAGGCCAGCGATGTTGTATGGCTTAGAAACAGTGGCGCTGAGGAAAAGGCAGGAGGCAGAGCTGGAGGTAGTGGAGATGAAAATGTTGAGGTTCTCTCTGGGAATAACGAGGATGGATAGGATCAGAAATGAGCACATCAGAGGGACAGCACATGTTAGATGTTTTGGAGACAATGTCAGAGAGGCTCGATTGAGATGGTTTGGACATGGACAGAGGAGGGATAGTGAGTATATTGGTAGTAGGATGCTGAGGTTGGAACTACCAGGCAGAAGGCCCAGAGGAAGACCAAAGAGAAGATTTATGGATGTGGTGAAGGCGGACATGAAGGTCGTTGGAGTAAGAGTAGAAGATGCAGAGGATAGGGAGAGATGGAGGCAGATCATTTGCTGTGGCGACCCCTGAAGGGAACAGCCGAAAGAAAAAGAAGATATATACACTTTATATACAATATATACGGTATATACACATATAGATAGCTAGCCATTGACATGTTTAGTCATTCTGGTGTTGTTCAGCATTTCAGCCATCGTGAGCATACACACACTCTGAGCAGTGGGCTGCCACACACATTGGTTGGGGGGTTCTGTGCCTTGCTCAAGGGCACTTCAGACATTTTTATTTGGTGGAAGGTAAGGCGCTGCTCACGCCCCACACGTTTTCTGTTGGTTCGGGAATCGCTCCACAGACCTTTCAGGCCCAAAAAGCCTCTCCTCCAACCATTTGGTTATGGCTAACCCCAATTAATAAATTGAATACAGTAAGAACATCATTGAAAGATAATGGGAAACAAAAGTATACTTGCTATAAGTGAGAACAGACTTGGCTAGTTAACAGCTGAGATGGAAGATGTTAATATCATATTAGCATAAAGATTTATTTAAAAGCTATCTGAGCACTGTTGGAGAATCGAGCTGGACAGACAAAACAATTTGCGTAACTTAGGTCAATTGCGCAACTTAAGCAAATGACGTAACTTATGACTTTAAAAATACAAGCTGCTCTGCCAAAGATTGCCTAAAGGAAAATAAATGTAAAGTTTAGGAATGTCCAGGTCTAAGTCCTGATAGTAATCCAATAGAAATGTGTGATCAGATCATGTGAGAAAACTCTAAGCTCAATCTATTCTCTGAATCTTCGAAGCTGTTCTATTCAGAGGAATGAACTGAGACCCCTCCAAAGCATTGTGCAGGACAACAATTACCACAAACATTTTATTTACACTTATTACTGCGTTGATTGGCAGAAAATTTCCATCCCTGCACCCTATTTTGAAGGGAGAGCCCCGTAACCCTGTGAAGGAAGCTCGTATCCACGATCTTGATTTTTCAGTCACTGGCCAAAGCTCAGGACCCATTGAGCTGACCAGTTGAATTTGGATCAAACAATATGTTAATAAAGATTAATATCGGTTTTATGTTAATTATTTTTAGTGAGTATATTGGCAGTAGGATGCTGAGGTTGGAACTACCAGGCAGAAGGCCTAGAGGAAGCCCAAAGAAGAGATTTATGGAGGTGGTGAAGGAAGACATGAAGGTCGTTGGAGTTAAAAAAAAAAAAAGATGCAGCAGAGGACAGGGTGAGATGGAGGCGAATGATTTGCTGTGGTGACCCCTGAAGGGAGCAGCCGAAAGGAAAAGAAGTTAATTATTTTACACATATGCCTTATTTAAACCTTCAATTTGGGTTATATATACACACAGGAACAGCATGATATGATTGAATTGCCAGCTTGGGAATAAAAGACATCCTGGGTGGATAATGATTAGATTAAAACAGATGGATACTTGATCACAATCATTTCGAAGATGGAGTCAACCACATTCAAAAAAAAAAAAAAAAAAAAAAAAATTAAGATTTAAATGTATTTTCCATGTAATATATAAGCATGTGCTGAAAAGTTCATAGGCTGCCGATCATACAATGGTCTGATATGAACATGTGGTTTATTTCTTCAACAGTCATCACTGCAGCCTAAGCACTTGTACCAGTGCTGTAGCATGTCAAGCTCCTTGGGAAAACTCGCTTCACTCTTCTTGCCTATGAAAATTTCACCCTAGTATACTAAAACAGTAAATCATTTGAAGACACAAAACAGCTAGACACACAGAACTTGGCTTGATGCTTTGGATTATTTTGTATAATATAGAAATTATGAGTCTCGGGCTAAGTGACCGTTACAAAATAGCGACATCAACAACGCATTTCGTACTTGATATGTCAAACAAGTCAGATGTATTCAGCATCAAGTGAGCAGTCAGCTCTTGAAGTTGTGTTGGAACCATAGAAAAAAGGGGGCTATGTTATAAATTACCTTTTAGCGCCAAATTACGATGCCAAAATGATGGAGTCTATACTTCACTTAAAACAAACCGCCTGGTAGTGTGTCTATTCTGCAATGTTAAATACCAACCAAAAGTTAAAAAAAATGTTAAAAAGGGTATTCTTTACTGCTAAAATACATCAAAACTCAGGGTCCCAGCGAGGTTTAGAAAAAAAATAGAGGAAACAGGATCAGAAATAGAAGAGATTAAATATGCAGCTGGGGGTCAAGAGGCATATATTATAAATAATTATCATTTTGGCGAGTAAAAATAGCAGAATTGTGTTAAATAGGCGAAGAAGAAAAAAAATTAAATAAATAGTGGAATTCTGCTAAATAGCAGATCCTGGATCCCTGAAAAAATTAATAAGGGGAAAAGAGAATGACATTAAAAATATTAGTCAGTGATAAATGATCTCATAACATAACTCCGCAGCCCAAGAGTGAGTGCAACCACCATTAGTAGTGAACGGCATCGTACCGACCGAAATGAAAGCAAGTGTCTCCACAACCTCTTTATTATGAAATAATTTTCAAATAAAAAGCCTTCATTTCACAACCGGCTCTGAAAATGGAATCCTTTGGGATTGCAGAAAGATTTGAATATATTCAGTGTTTTCAGTACAAATTTACGTCACCCAAAACAACCTTTTTCAAAAACAAACAAACAAACAAAAAAAAAGACAGCACTAAATTAAGCAAAAATTAAACATCTCCACTTTTTACAGGAAAAAAAAAAACTTCAAATGCAACACACATGCTCTGAACACAAACCAACATGTCAAATGACTGAGAATGTTGAGAGTAGTTAGAAGAGCAGGTGATGAATTTCTTCTGCATCACTCCATACAACTGTACGCCATTCATGTTGGGGGCGGTGGGTAGTACTGACTATACTGGCCATATTGGCCATACTGGCCCCAGGTGCTCTGGTTTCCCCAAGAGTTGTACTGCTAAAAGAAAAGTACAAGAAAAGGTTCAAAATACAACAAAGCACAGAATCACTTATTCCAGCCAAACTCCTCCCACCATATTCTAGGCCATTATACGGCTGCTATGGAAGCACACACACCTGATACCAGTTATTGTAGTTGTATGCCCCCTGATTAGCCTGCATGTCTGGCATCATCTGGCCGGTTGCCGCCGAGCCATCGTCCATGCGCTGTCTCTTTGAATCAGGTTCCTGTGACCTGCAAGTTAAAAATAAACTTAGAAGCAGTCATTTCTGCATAGAAATGTAAAGCTAATTAGACCTCAAATCCAAACTTCTTGGATAAGGTATTGAAGCAATGTTACCGGTAAAAATTAAACGAATGCCCTTGCCACACATTAAAGAGTAACCTACCCATTTTCGGCTTTCCTCTTCAGGGACTCCTGCTCTTTCATAAGTTTTTGATGCTGCTCATAAGCAGTTATGAGCCTAAGAGAGAACAGAAAACAGATTTTTCTCAGTTTCTTACAGACAGACCTGGAAGATGAGGGTTGTACAATGAACTACACACCAGGAGACACTTATTCTTCTGTCATGCATTTTCAGACTCAGACAAAATATCTGTTGTAGAGTTAAACATGGTTAATAGGAAGTGATTTACTAATGAAAAGGCCTTCAGATATTAACTTACACATTTATATCAGTTCCAAAATCCTCAAGAAACTCCACTTTTCTCTGTGAGAAAGTTACACGTGCCTCCAACGGCATGGTGCTGCCAAGTGCCTGGTCAAAGCATGCCAAGATCCCAGCCTCGTTCTGCTGCACGTCACCACTATACTCCAACTCCAGGAGATTCAGGTAGAGCTTGGGAATGGTCTGTTGGGTGGGATAGGATCATAGATAGAATAAGGCTTTGTATAGATAAATGTGTGCGATTTAAAACCGTACTTTTACTGGCGTCCATACTATGGAGTCCTCCAACACCTAAAAAAGGGGAGTTTTGGAAACAGCACTGGCCATGTTTGACAACTATGCGATTGTGCTCACGCCTTGATTGGCTGAATTAATGACCTTTAGAAATAAAAATGCGAATCGAGTCTTAGACAAGAGATAGCCTTCCCTTATTTGTTGCACACCCATCGCATGACCCACCGCCGTTCATCATCGGTTATATTTCCTGTAACTAAACCATCTACTTCCTGTTTATACGGCAGGTCATGTTAGTCTGGATAAAGAGGATATACCAAGCGAAAAACATTCATTTTAAAATGCAGTTTCACTAAAATGTATTCATACGGATGTAGTCTGTGCTCTAGGTTATACACAGCCGAGCTCTTTTGCTGAACTGGAAAGCTGTTAGAACAGTTTAAACAAAACCCTAATCTCTTCAATTCAGGTGTAAATCCACATCACATTATACGTCAGTATACCTCGTCCCTCTCGATGGCCTCAAGCAATACTTTTTTAGCCTTTGCAATATTTCTCTGTACTTTGAAGAACTGTCTGGCCAGCTTCACGGAAAAAAATGTCGATTCACTCGTGGTCTTCGCATTCTTGATGGCGTCCTCGAGAAGGGCCTCCGCTTCATCCAAATTCCCATGACGACGTTCGAGGCTCACGCGACGTAGTCTCACCATAGCCAAACCAGGAACTGCCTCTTCTAGACTCTTCAGGATCCCTCGAGCCTCATCAATGTTCCCTGGGGAACAAAAAAACAAACAAACAAAAAAAGTTTTTACATCATACATGCACTTCGAGACTAGGATTCTGTAAAACCCAGCAAGGCAGACCTTCAGATACGAAAATTTCAGGGCAAACGAAAATGCCACATGTCAAGGACCAGTGACAGAACAGCCAAGGTGACACATCAAGTTCTACCAGGAGTACAAGTCTGAGATTCACAAGTAATCAGCTGACAGTGGCTTACATAATTACAGGTAACATTTCATGTCTAAAAATAAATCACAGAAAGATCAGAACAGTCTAAAACAAACATGTGGTGGTCAGTTAAACCCTTCAATATTCATACTAACATTTTCGGCTTCCTATGGTTAGCCTGACTGTGAACACCAAGTGCTCGTGCCTCAAATTTCATGCAAAACCTGAGTCGTAAACGCCACTGAGCCTGAACAAATTTAGCATTTCACACCAAATCACAAAATGGCGATTCTATTGCCAACTTGTCCTGATATTTTAACATTCTCCTGCCAACAAATTAAATTTGCATTCCTTATTCTTATATTAACTCCTTTCCAAACAAGACCCAGCGCCGAGTATATTCTATGTAGGAAATCTAATAGAATCAGACACACTGCAAGTGGAACCAAGTTCAACTCAATCCTTGTCACTGCAGGTTCAAAACAATGTCTAAACCAGTTGAGTATAAATCGAGCAGCTTATTGTTAAAGCAAACTCGGACTATGACCATTGAGATTCGTAATGTCTATTCAAATATGTCGTACGACTTCCACAGCAATCCTGTTTACATTATATTGTACGAGAAACATCGCTGGACTGCAGACATGACGTGGCCTTATAAACTGAAGTGATGCCAGTAAAGTTGCATAGGTAAACAGTAGGTGTTTGTAAGGACACGTCATGTCTGCAGACAATTCCAAAACACACCAAAATTACAGGCAAATTCACCTTGCTGTTCCTCAAAGGCTGCCCAGAGAACATGGATGGTAGGCTTCTTTGGCAGGTGGACAGTGCATGCTTTCTTGAAGATGTGCCTCACTCCCTCCGTGCTGTAGCTCTCCAGGTACTTGGCATACTTCAGAAGCAAAGAAGGAAAGGTGAGAAAGGAAGGAGGGGAGGGGGAGAGAGATCGACAGACAGAGGGACAGGGAACAAAGGGTAGAAATGGGAAAAGAACACAAATTCAGCTGTCATTTCTGATTCCCGCACTGGTGAATTTCCATTGACAAGATCGTTTTGAGAATTTCTGTTTTAAACCCATCAGCACCTTCATGGAACCAATAAGATAAGTTTCTGTAAGGTAGTGGGAGACGGAGAGATGCAACCAAGTTGGCATATGCTGGACTCAAATCTTGTGTGGCAAGCTGGCCATCCCCTAATACAACAGATACAGTCAAATATCAACGTTACACGCAAAGAGTGCAGGAAGTTTTACTGAGGAAGTGAAAACGTTGATGGGGGAGACAGGAAGAACGAAGGTCTCTGCGAAAAGAACTCTATTTACCTTTAGCCAAAACTCCTCGTACAGGGCGCAGGCGATCAGGCAGCGCTCAAACAGAACCACTACACGCTCCGGTGTCCCATTCTCCAGCTCAAAGTCTAGGTACTCCCTCCAGTTGGTAAGCTGAGTCTTCTCCAAGGCTTTCACATGAAAATATGGACGCTTGATCTAGTGGAAGGGTAATCAACAATTAGGTGTTTTTGGTTGGGTTTTTTTTTGGTTTTTTTTGGGGAGGGCACATATCACTGACACAGGGGATCGAAGAGGCACTAAAACCTTTTTAAACTTGCATTTGTGTAAAAACATGCTCCTTTCAGTAAGCTAATACAGTGATACCTCAGCTCACGAACATAATTGGTTCCCAGAAAGTGTGTGTAAGGCGAAAAGTTCGTCTTCCGAATTTCCCATAAGAAACCATTAAAATGAGAATAATCCGTTCCCAGGTCCCCATAAAACATAATTTTCTACTAAATAAGCCTTAAAACTACACAAAAATATACCTTATTTTATGTATAATAAATGTGCTATTGTATTGTAATTAAAGAAATAAACTGTACTGTATAATAAAGTCGTTTTATTTACCTTTGTGATGGTAGTTGATGGCTTGATGGAATGGAGTGGGAGGAGGAGGGAGGGAGGGACTTACTGTTTGGAAGGAGTGTTTGGAAACGCCTACTGTTTGGAAACACCCTTAGCCACACACGCACCCTTAATAGCTTCCTGCAATGGTAGACTTAGCGTACTGGTACTGGGACGCTAAGTCACACAAACGCACACCTCGTTCGTGTTTTTCAATGATCTCCGCCTGTGGTGGGGTCTTTTTCGGTCCCATAATAGCAAAAGTACACTCAATATGGTCCAAAATGTCTATCAAACACAAACCACTTCCCCACTCAAAGAAAGGGGTGATTTAACTGGGACGCCGTGAGCGTGCGTCAGCTTCTCGTGGCCGCCACCGTGGCGCTGTTCGACCGCGTGGTTTGGTTCGTCCGCCGAAAACTAGTTCGTCAGCAGAGACTATATGCTTGCAAATTTAATGTTCTTGAGGCGAAAAGTTCGTGAGCTTAAGCGTTCGTCAGCGGAGGTTTTACTGTATACAAGTAGACAAACTTTAAATCACAACTTACCCCTTCTTCAAAGGCCCAACGCTTGCTGACTTCATGTTCATTGTGGTTAAATATCTCTTGACGCGTCTCGATCACCTTATGCCGCATGTTCTCGATCTCTGTGACTCTCTAGAGGAGAAAGAGACAATTATGTTCCATCTCATGAGAGCATACACAACTTATCTCGAGTGACGTGCAAACTGCATATTCAGCTACCAAGGTTTTACATCACCATGAGCTCGAGAGAAATTAGCAGCATCTTGCGCTGGGATAAGTACGGTATGCACACCCTGCACATCAGCTGTGGCCCAAGCTGAGGGACGGTGTCATTCTGTCACGGTCCCGTCCCACTTTAAGATCGACTCCCTGATTGGATGCCAACTGGGATCCTCAGGTATTCATTGGCTGCTAACGGAAAGAAACCTCTTCAAACCTGTACAGTTTTGCTTCTTTCCAGGATCAGGTAGGATCCTCCCTATCCCTGGCATGATTAATACCCATCAACAGTCCAGCTCGGCTTCTTACCTTTGCTGGGTCGGGTAGGTCTTCTGTGCCTGGTGGTAGCTCTTCACTGGGGGGTTCCTCCTCATCCTCTCCACTGGGCTTATTGGCAGCTGCAAGTTCCAACCTCAGCTGAACAAACTCCTCTTCAGACAGGAAGTGCTTGGGATTATTGTTTTGCACATGATCCTTAAACCTGGAGAAAAAAAAAAACATTTTACTGAGATAATTAGTGGGGAAGGGGGCAACATCAAAATTACATACCATCAATGTAAAGCTTTCTGAAAGAGAATGAAAGGAGAACCTTCCAAACTCTATTACACTAAATATATACTACATATTTAATCAGGTGTTTGCTTACTTACATCTACAGTTGCAATCTGCTAAATGCACTTGATAGTGCCACTATTTGTAGTTCAATTCACTCTTGCAAAAATATAAAAATAAATAAAGTAAAACTGTGTCCATACATTATTTATTATATATAAATAAATAAAACACATACACATACATATATATCTCTCACAAGAACAGGATGTAAATGGGTCAGTTCCAGAAATGAAAAATGTCTGCAATAAGTATACAGATAGTAAACTCAAATTAGATATAAACTAGTTACCTTTGAATAAAATAAGGCTTGACACAATACTACAGACAGGCACCTGCGAAGTTATCGCATAACTCTTGCAAAGAACTGTCACTTCATTTCCACACCCCCCATAGCCCAAAGTGAAGGAGGTTGTAATAATAAAGGCACGTTTTCACAGGTGTACAATGTGTATGCAAGCCTTTTAGGTTTGGGTTTAACTCCCTTAATTCAAATAAGCCTGTATGTTCTCACACATTCCTTCACAGCACAGAACATACACAAGTTCGTAATACAAACCTCTGAAAATGTTGGGAATACAGCTGAGTAGGAATACCCAGGACACGGTCATAAACTGCTGTAACATTGGCCAATTTATTCTGCTCAGTTTCCCAATTAATATAAGCTTCCCACAGACGGTCTGACCGGAAGTCTGTTCCAGCAGCAAGAACTGCATGCTCATAGGCACTGGAGGGGAGAAGAGAGAGAGAGAGAGAGAGAGAGAGAGAGAGAGAGAGAGAGAGAGAAATTTAAACATTTAAGACCTGAAACAAACAAACAAAAAAAAATCTGCTTGATCTCATCTGGCCATAGAGACACTAAACTTGAAGACAATGAATGTACTTACGCTCTTATGCGATTCTCAGCTTCTCCATCACTGGTGTCTTGATTCTCCTTAAGGAAAGTTATATAATGAATCCAAAGGTCAACACTGAGGGGGATAGCCTGCAGACCTCTGCGATACACCTGAGGGAAGAAGACAATATTTAAGTATGGAACAGGATTGGCTAAAACAAAGGTGAAGTAATCCACAGCTTACATGTAATTACAACTGAGTGATGCCTTACCTCATCGGCCTCCTGTATGCAGCCATGCTTTTTTTCTATGTCTGCATATTTCTTCCAATATCCATAACAATATGGATAGCGGAGGAAAAATGCGTCAAACGCCTTCCTTGAAGCCAACAGGTGATTCTGAAGGGGGGAAAGTAATAATTAGAAAAATACAAGTCTTTTAGTCTAAAATGAACCAAATATAATTTGTTTAATCTGTTCATGTTGTTGTACTCACCTCTTGTTCAACATATTGCAGGAGGTAAACCCAGCCATTAAAGTCCTCAGGATCATCCTCGACTACCTTATAGAGCCTGTCAAAGTCAGAGGGGAGCAAAGACTTTGACACTGATGCATCACCAACCTCACTTTCCTCTTTAGACCCATCCTCAAGTTCCATATTCGCTGGACTATCTGAACTGCCCGTTTCTGCCTGTTTTTCTGAGCTTTGCTCAGAGGTTTCTTTTAGATGATCCTCTGCAATCTGTCCATTTGTTTCCGGTTGATTTCCATAAATATGTGTTGAATTATCTTGCTGTTCAGAAAGGTCAGAGTTTTGATCTGTGGCAGACTGTGAATGCCCAGTAGACGTGTACTGCTCCAGTTGACCTTGTACTGTGTTTTGTTGATTTTCAAGAGCAGCGAAAGGGTTGGGTACTTGGTCCATTGCCCATGGGGCATCAGCAGCCATGTTAGGAACATCGGTTGGGTAGGTGTCTTCTGCACCTTCCATAACCATAGCATCCCCATTATCAGAGGCACTTGCCTCAACCATTCCCATCATGGCCTGGTCTGCGAGTTGTAGATCTAAAAAATAATAATAAAATACAAATAAACAAATAAATTAATTAATTACATTTGGAAGATTAAAACATTTTACACTGATTCCTGATCAGCAGTAGGTTTCCTCAATAAAGAAGCAGAGTCATATGGGTGAAATATAAAAGGCCAATTTTGGGAAATTGTCAAATCTGCATTTTAGCACAGCTGTAGAGTACCAGTTTTTTGTTGTTGTTGTTAATATGGTGAGAGGCATGTAAAAGAACCATTGCTGAATTTCGTAAAGAGTAGGCTGCAAAGCAGTTAGCATGTTTCTGTCCCTTGCTAAAAAGGGTTGTGACAGGAAGGGCATCCAATGTAAAAACTCATGCCAAATCAAATGTCCGAATCAGATGATTCACTGTGGCAACTCTCGGAAAAAGCCGAAAGAAAAGAAGAGTGAAGTTAAGGAAGATGTACAATCAGATCATAAATAACTAAAATTAAAAATTCGTACCAACATGTCTTGTTCTGCATACAGTACAGCTTAACTAAACTGAAAGAATTAACAAAGTTAACACATTTACCACACGTAGACACAAGATGGACATCAGGCAAAAGTGTTGGGACACCATTGAGCATTTGGAAATAAGGTCGTTGTCTGGGCAGTTCTGAGATGTCACGAAGAAGTAAAAACGGAATCCCCCCCATTACATTACCAGCACTTGCTACAAATGGGTTCATCTCTGTCCCCTGGGGATGTAATTGAAATTTTCAGACCATAACATGGATTCTGCCCCTGTGATAGGATTAGATGGTGCCAATATTAATACTTAGTGAAGGATTCCTGCTCCAACTTTTGTGAAGACCAACTGTGTGAATAATATTAGTCTGTCAAAGAAGCGCAGACTCGGTATGTTTTGTAAGAAAGTTATACATAAAATACGATTTTAAAAATTACACATTTAATTGCTAACCAATGCATCAATTTTCAATAAAGGACTGCAATGTTAATAATAACATTTTGTGACATATTGTGCAATAAAACGGCCTTAATACACATGAAGCCATTTTGAGCAGACCTCATGCTAAAGTACCAAACAAGAGTTAGCGCGATAGCCACCCATAGGCTTCTCTATAATCTTTACTATTGATCAGCTGAGAATAAACTTATTTACAATACATGTGCGTTGTGATCTGCTAATATCCAGTTTTTATTAAAGTTACAACATATGCTATTTCGGCACTTGGGAAAGCTTATTACCCAACAGTTAGCCGGATTACTAGCTCGTCGCTTAGCAAGTTAGCTCTGAAGATAAGTGCATGAATTAGAACAAACTTTATATATATATATATATAGATCTACACACCGAACTTCACCGAAGTCCGGGGATTAATTATAATTCTTCGGCTTAGACTACAAGGCTACACACCAGAAAGCAGCGCTAGCAAAACTAACAGTAGCTGTTTGGTTTGAGGCCTCGTCCGTTGGTCACAAAGCTAAAAGCTAGCAGCGCTAGCCTGTATACATTGTCGTCGAGATCAGCACAAATAACTCCAAAAAACGCGATTAAAAATTACATATAACAAATTCAAAGCGTTTATGTGAACGTTTACATACCAGATTGTTCCATGAAACTTTGTTTACAGAAGAACCTCTCTCAAATTTTGAAGCTATCTTTTCAACAACATGTGGTCGAGTTAGCAAGCTCGCGCCCTACACTTCCTACCACAGCGCAGCTACACAAGGACAAAATCGACTCGTGCATGCGCACTAGGGCTGCAGCTGCGAAATAGGCGGGTAGACGACCAGGTATGCACGTGTTCGCTTTTTTTTCCAGGCCTGCTGTGAATTTTACGGAAGCCCGAAGTGAACGTACGTTTGTATATTTATCCCCGTCAATTTCTTGAGATAACAGAATAATAATGTTATTTTCCCGGAGTAGTTATAGTGAGAAAGTTATTTCAGCGTAATTGAAGCGAGTTGTGACGTAATGAATTGTAAACTTTTTGCGAGTTGCCTAATGGCCACTGTTTTGTTATATTTAGACGTCATATTAAATTACTATAAATTAGGTGTATCTCCTGCGTGGTCACCAGCACACTTCATCATCACATTTTATGTTTACTTGAAGGTTAAAGGGCATGTAGGCTGCATAGCCGTCAGTGGGTTTTTGCCCTGCAATGGCCTGGCGAGCATTCTAGGGTGCATTCTGCCCTCACCCAGACTGGCTGAGATGAGCACCAGCCTCCCTGCTACCCTAATTGGGATTAAGTGGCTCACTAAACACATACTCGTCACTCTTTAATGTGAGGTTCTCTGCTTGAACCATTGAATAAACTAATTCAGTTTATTAATGGCGATTGCAGACTGTACTAGTCCACAGTCACCCTTTGGTCTGGAGCAGGGGTCAGCAACCCAAAATGTTCAAAGAGACATATTGGACTAAAACAAATCTGTCTGGAGCTGCAAAAAATTAAAAGCCTTATACTTTATTAGCCTTATATGAAGGCAACCCAGGCTGTAAGTGTATACGTATTGGCCTGCTATCAAAATGACTAAGTACAAATACAAATACGAATAAAGGCTACAAATACATAATGAACATTCATGATTAAATTTTTATTTTCCCTGCAGCGTATCCTGGAGAGAATGACACCACATGACTACTCTGTTATACGATATTTGATGCTTTAAGTTTAACTCCCAAGACTATGTTAATGTATTATGTTTTGTTGCATTGATGAAATTATAGAAATTCAATAAAGAAATCAGCGGCCTATCAGAGTTTGCATACCTGCACATCAGCTCTGTCTGTTCAATGTCAATTACATCACACGACTCATCACAGGCGATTGAGTATGCTGGAGCTGAATTAATGTTGATTTGCTGATTGGTGATGCTGCCTGCATTTTAATGGCCCTTTCCTTCACTGTCATGGTGGAGGCATGTTTTTCTTTTTCTGTATTATCTCTGTTTTGTTTTTGAAGTCTGAAAATAGGTGCTCTGATGTTTGAATGAATGAATCCTTCATGTGATCACTATCTGTGCACCATCTCCACGCGTTATTATCTCTCGGGTGCAACAAAACCAGCAGCAGTAGTGGAGTTTGAAGATGCAATCATCTTCTTTTCCTTTCGGCTGTTCCCCTAAGGGGTCACCACAGCAAATCATCAGCCTCCATCTCACCCTATCCTCGGCATGTTTGCAGAGGATTTTAGAGAGTTTGGAGATGCAATCCACTTCTTAAAACTATCTTTGTGCTCCTCTACTTTTTTCAGTAGTGGGGCCGGTGGTGGAGTGGTTAGGATGCTGCGCTCATGATCGGGAGGTTGTGAGTTTGAATCCCATTGAGACCCTCACTGTGCTAAGACCCCTGGGCAAGGTCTCAACCACAATTGTGCCTCTATTCACCTAGTAATATAAATGAGTACCAGTAAAAATATACTGGGAAGGTAACCTGCGATGGACTAGCATCCCATCCAGGAGGAGTTGAACTCCTGGTCGCTTCACGCTACAGAAACCGAGGATAAGCACTGGCCTGATGAGCCACTAGGCTTGGGTGTAAAAACCCAACAGAATTTCTTCAGTAGTACTGCAATCGCACTTTTTCTCAATCCCAGTTGGGTGGTTGGCTGCAAATTTAGCATGCCTTCCCTGGAAACTCTTTCCAAATTACTCTTTTTGTTATTTGACAGCTTCTCATTACAAAGCAAACATGCAGGCAATCCTCCTGCATTGGCAATGAAAGCAAATGATTCTGACCATTCTTCCTTGAATCTTCTGTTCTCATCAACTATCTTCCTCTTTTTTTCCTTTGGGATCCATGGCCCATGACACACAAATCAAGAAAGTGTCAAACGTGAAACGTGTGTCGCAGGCTATGATGCAAATCTTTATTGACTGAAATGTACGGCTAATATTTTTTATACAAAATTTTAAAACATTGGAAAATATTAGTTTGTCAGGCTTGTCTTACAGAAACCATATTAAAAACGAAAATACTTCCACCAGCTTTTTCCAATATACATTTTTTTTTAAAGTAGGGCAGTGGTGGAAGCTCCAGGGAGCCACTAGAGCGGTGCTAAAGAGCCGCATGCAGCTCTAGAGTCGCGGGGCTCATCACTTCTTTCTATGAGATCTTCACAAATTCCAACTCCTCTCTAGGAAAACATCTTCAAAATACCACATTTCCTTTCATTGTACTAAATAAAGAGAACAGTTTCTTCTTCATCTGCCTATCTGAGGGATGTATACATACCTCACATTCTCAAGAACACCTGCTGGACAAGCACCAAGCTACAAGCAAACATTCCAATTATCTGCAAGAGTTTTTCTCTGTATTTTTTTTCTATTATTTTCATTCATGCTGCTGTTTTTAAATCTATATGACTGTAAAGTATTTATAACTGATGCAATACTTTCATTACAAACGAAGATTATTTTTGTAGGTGATTTGATTGATTAAGTCATATTTTATTAATTGAGGAAAGGGATGGGGCACAAGTTATCCAATTTATTGAAGCCCTCTTGACATGCAGGGCAGAAACTGATGGCTATGCGGCCTAAAGTCAGCAATGGTTCTTTTACATGCCTCACACCATAAACAGTGAAAGTCATTGCCAGCATTTGATAACCTAGTTAGCTGCACTGTGTGTGTGTGCAGGGACAAGCTGTTGAGAGTGGGTTTTGAACCCCCTACTTTAGGATCAATGAGCCAGTACCTTTACCACTGCCCCATTTTGTAGTTAATATGTTAACAGTGCATATGCCTCAAAGCAAGAAAGTCTGGGTTCAATTCTCAGTATTGGGCTTGTTTGTGTGAAGTTTGCATGTTTTCTGTCTGCTTCTGTGGGTTTTCTCCAGGTTCTCCCGTTTCCTCTGAGATTGAGATTTCCTTTCGGCTTTTTCCCCTTTTTCAGGGGTCGCCACAGCGAATAATTCGCACGTTTGATTTGGCATAGGTTTTTATGTTGGATGCCCTTCCTGACACAACCCATTTTAAGCAAGGGACAGAAACACGCTGACAGCTACTCTTTACGAAAGTCAGCAATGGTTCTTTTACATGAACCTCTCACCATAGACAGTGAGAGACGTGGCCGGCCTTTGATAACCCAGTTAGCTGCACTTTCCTCTAAAAGTCCTAAAATGAGCAGAGTAGGATAATTGGCTGTTCCAAATCACCCTTAGGTGTGAGTGTGAATGAGTTATGTATGTTGGTCTTGCAAACTGTTCAAGGTGTACCCTGTGCTCGCTCAGGGTCAGCCGAGATTGGCGCCAGTCTCCCCTAATTAGGAATAAGCCTCTTAGGAAATGAATGAATCTGTTAACCCCCAATGGAGCTGATATCAATGCATAAAAGAACCGAACCTGTTTATAAGTTCATTGTGAGAATAGATCTGCATTCAAATCATTACTCTTTTTTTTAAATGTTTGAAGAAGAGAGATAGAGGGAGGGTTTAATCCTTGGACTTGATTGATTGCTTTTTCACTGGTGATTTTATTATCACATTATTGGCACTCTTTGGTCTGGAATTTTCTGCTTTGTCTTACATGCTAATTATATATATATAGATAGATAGATAGAAAGAAAGAAAGAAAGAAACTTATTTTTTACCCCAGTCCTGTAACTTTCAAAATACGAGTAAATCCCTGATGACTTTATCATCATAAAGCCTACTCAGCATGAAGCATTATTTAAATTGATTCGACGTCACAATGCCCCGCCCCTCACGTAAAATGACGCCACATATCTGGTTTCCGTTGGTAGGTTGTACGTCTTGTGATTATTAAAAAAAAAAAGAAAAGAACGAGCCCACGTGACTCTAAAAATGTATTTTATTTTGTAATAAACGTTCGAGAGTTAAAATATGCCTTCCAAGAGGACAGTTCTGAGAGAAGGTGAAACCCAAAGCCGCCGGAAAGTGAATGGAGTCCATTTCATTCATCCACACAGATGGATTTGTGCTTGAGCCTGTCAGCGCGTGAGCCCTAAATGGCGTAGCGCACGAGCGTTTCAGAGGAAGTGGCGGGTGAAGCAGGTCCGCACCTTTTCCGGTAACAGAGCGCGGCTGAGGGACTGAGGCGAGCGGCTGGAGGGAAGGGCAGAGAACAGAAGAGAAGCGGGGGTGACGGATTTGGGGGAGTCCGCAGTATTTGGAAGGTAAGTGTGTGTTTTTTTCCCTTCTTCTGAACTCAGTGTCACCATTTTATTATTTCCACTCCGAGGAGTGTGTTTGGGGAAAGTCGGCGACTGAGCGGCCGATCAAAGTTGTGCTCGTTACCCCTCCCTGTTCTCAACGGCTCTTGTGTTTCAGGGAGTGAGAAGACTCGGGGAACGGAAACTCAGATGAATCAATGAGCTTTTGGAGTTTTTTTTTTATTTCCTTCTCGCTGCTTTGTTTCCAGTTTGCTGCTCCGTCATTAAGGGCACGGTGGTCACCATGAACTCCTGAAGGGACTCCCGGGCCCCTGAATGTGCCGAGTGTCTGAACGAGCAGAGAGCCGGCGCACAACGAGGAAGTCGGAGCTGCTGTGGGCCAGCGAGCGGGCCGCTGTTTCCCCGAAGTGTTCAACCCAAACAGCTCGAATAGTTGCACTGTGCACCAAAACCAGTGGGTTTAAGAGCTGAGAATTGGATTTTTTTTTTTATTTTAAAGGACCTGTGTTTTTTTTTTTTTTCTTTTTTCTTCTTCCTCCTGAAAGTGTTGCCCAGGTGGGACACTGAGACAGGTTCAGGAAAGCTGCTTATTTATTCACCCACACCCTGTCTTAACCTGGCCTTCCAGTATCATCGTTCATTCCTCTGAAGTATGCAGACTGATCTCGCGCTCAAAAGTTCTACTCTATGCCATAGAAAGTGACGCTTTTCATTTGTCGTGAAGCAATAGTTTTTCAGTCTGTTACAGTATTGTAAGCATTGTGGTGTTACACCAAAACAGAAATAGTACAGTAGCACAGAAACTAGCCAAAGGTACCTTACCAAAACTCCTAGCTTCCTTTATTTCCCTGATAAACACACATATATGCACAACCAACAAGATGGGGAAAATGTTTTCAAGGATCTTCGGAAACAAAGAGATGAGAATATTGATGCTTGGACTTGATGCGGCTGGTAAGACGACCATCCTGTACAAGCTCAAACTGGGACAGTCGGTCACCACCATTCCAACCGTGGGCTTCAATGTGGAAACCGTCACCTATAAGAATGTGAAGTTTAACGTGTGGGATGTTGGAGGTCAGGACAAAATCCGACCGCTTTGGCGGCACTATTACACAGGCACACAGGGGCTCATCTTTGTGGTGGACTGCGCTGACCGAGATCGCATTGATGAAGCCAGACAGGAGCTGCACCGCATAATCAACGACCGTGAGATGAGAGACGCCATTATTTTGATTTTTGCCAACAAGCAAGATCTGTCGGATGCAATGAAGCCACACGAGATCCAAGAAAAGCTTGGTTTAACCCGTATTCGAGACCGGAATTGGTACGTGCAGCCCTCGTGTGCTACCTCAGGTGATGGACTGTTTGAGGGCCTGACCTGGCTCACTTCGAATTATAAATCATAATGGACCGGTCAGTTTAAGAGAAATAGATATAAATAAGATGAGCAAGGAAAAAATAAAATAAAAAATAAAATGGAAGCATTTAACAAATCATTCCTCTTGTATTACTGTATGTTGGCAGAAAGAAGTTTGCTTATCAATTTATTTCTGTTGATTTTTGTTCATACCCTGTAACTGTTTTCTCTTATGTGTACCAATCCTTTTGGCTGGCTCTTAAGTTTGCTTTTGGCACTATTATTATATTGCATCCAAATACCACTTATTGTCTTTCAATATTACAAAAAAGTATTTTATTTTATTACTTTTTTTTTTGAAATATGCAAATGTAGGTTCCTTTTGCTCTCATGAAGATTTATTTTAAGACAGTGTTTTTTTTTTTTTTGTTTAAGTTTTTATGTCCCTGATCATCCTTTAGCCTTAACTTTTCTGCTTACATTTTGCCCTCATGGAAGCCAGATTTTGCCCATGATTGCAGTGGGAGTGTAACACGCCCTTCTTACACACTCCAAGGTCTCGTTCCCAGCCAGGTATCTGTCTCAGAATGGCCTCATTTCAATTTGTCATCATGTCACAAGACTTTAGAAATGTAAAGAACCCAATCTCTGAGTTCAAATTGGAAAGTAATGTGATCTCTGGTTTTGGCACCTCAGTGGTGGTAAAAACGTATGCATTCATGATACTGTTTCCTCTCTTTGTGATTCTGGCTGTGGGTTTTTGTTTGTTTGTTTTTTTTTTTTGGAGGGCTTGGGGATTCCACTGTAAATGAGTCTTAGTTGTTTTGGCTTTTCTTTTCTTGAGAATCACAATCCAAGTGTGTTTCACAAGAGATGAGTAAACATGACTGAGAGCTGGGCTGAAGTCACAGAGGTAGAGATGCCTGTAATGGTAACAGTGGAGGAACAAATACATGGGCCTGTCCATGAAGTGAGCAATGCAGCATTTCTGTTGTGACCTTGTGCCCTGAAGTGTTTACGAACCTGACTACCCCACTACCTTTTCGTTCCCTGGATCTTTCATGGTGCTCTGGATTCTGATCTGCAAATACAAAATCTATCAGCTGCACAATGCAGTCGGACAAGCATATTTTTGTTTTAATTACAATAAATGCTTTGTTGTACTGTTTGAGGTAATTTGTCATGCTGAAGAAAAAAAAAATAAAAGGAAAAAAAATAATTCTGGTTGAACATTAAAAGTTCTCCTTCTTGAGGTAGTCCATATGGAGTGAAAGTTGGGATAGGTAGATCTATTAAAAAAAAAGCAACTGTGTTCCCAGAAGGAGTTTAAATAAAGCAAGAGAACATAGTTTTAGTATTAGGGCTGATTTAATTTGTAGAGGTTTTTTTGTTCTTTGAGAAAGAACATCATAACCACAAAATGTTATGTACTTGTGCAGTGTGATGATCTCTTGCTTAAGTTAGCAAATTAAACAACACCCAGAGTTCATTAGTTTAACTGTTATTCAGTTGCATCATTCTTTTTTCTTTTAAATAATATTAACACACAGACTTTTTTTTTTTAAATTCAGTGTTTGATTTCAAAGCCTATTCACATCATCATATGAAGTACAGTATATCATATACAAAGTTCAATGGGCTGGTTTAGTGGTTAGGGTGCATGGGTCATCGATTCAAATCCCTGTTCGACTGTCACCATGATAAGACCCCCAGACCAGGTCTTAACGAAAAGTGTGTATGTGTGTGTGTATGTGTGTGTATATATATATATATATATATATATATATATATAAAGCTACTTTGTGCTTCAATTCATCCCATTTTTTTTTTTAAATTCAATATTCATAGAATTGGAAATTAAGGACAAATAGGTGAAAAAAGTTCAGGAAAATGCTGCAAAAACAACAACCCAAAACCGCTCATCAAAACTACTTCCATTTTTTTAAGTGTGCATCCGAGTGCGTGCGTCTGTATGTGTGTATGTATCTATGTGTATTTTATTAACATCTTGTGCATTATTTTTTAATGTTTGTTATTATAACCATTTATAGCATTGACTACGTATTTATTGATATATACACATATACATGTACTTATATGTCAGTCAAGTGGGGTTGAGGGGCTTGATCCTACTTCATGGAATTCGGTGGTTGCGGGGGGATCTTGGTCACAATTAACCGTGGAAAGTGAACGATCCCTGTATACGTAATATATATATATATATATATATATATATATATATATATATATATATATGCGTGTATATATATATATATGCGTATGTGTGTATACGTATATATGGATGGTAACATGATGGAATAGCGTCTTATTCAGGAGTTGAAATATCTCTTCAAGCTACAAAAACTGGTGAGCCATATAAGCTCAGGTGTAAAAAGCCCAACAGACTAATCATTATCTTCTAAACTTCCAGTATGAATTCAGAATTATAGATATCCTGGCTTTTAAAAGTCCAACACTGTTGTGCTTCACTCAGTGTTCATGTTAACCAGTCAAAGAAAAGTATAAAATCTGTCTTGAAAGATACCTGCAAATATGATACCGTATTTTTGTTCTTATGTGTAAAAACCTTGCAGTTTGTAGATGATTCACCACCTCTGTTGATCAGAAAAGAATATATAATGCTGTTCTTTTAATCTTGATAGCTGTATCCATATATTAGTCTCGCAGAAATGAGGAAACACTTCTATAAACATTTTATGTGTAATAATAAACTGCTCAGACCAACTTGAGAGCAGTTGATAGAATTCTGAATACTCGGTGACATCATCCACCAAATAAGAATGGCTGAATAAGTGTAAGATTTAAAAGCTTATGGTGGAGTTACCCAACTTAAGACAAGTTTTCTGAAGCAATCTCACTATAGAAGTGTGCTGTGACACGATAACATGAAATATCAGTCTCTGTATTTCTCAGTGGAGATTTTGCTAGTGAGATGATCTCACAGTCTCTGACGCTTGTACTGTAATAAGGGACCAAAGCAACAATAAGCCATAAGCCAAAGCAACAATCACTAAACATATTTGTTAAGTGAAAGTTGCGGAGTTTGACCTGTTGCTGTTGATAGAACTTTTACCAGCAAGGTTGTGAGCAATTTCAAGGACACTCAGTCGGTGCTGAGTTAATAAATTTCTAAAGAAATCAATCAAGCATCTGTTACTCTGAATGTTAACAAGGTCATTTCATATGTACTTCTGAAGTCTGTGCTGCACTGTTAAGTGTTGAAAGTGGAACTGACATAGTCGGGCATTAAGCTAAAATTAATACTTTTATCTGTCTCTGCACTCACAAGTTCTGGGTGACACCGAATGGGCAGCACTTCTCAGACTAAGGACCTGTTATCAAAAATTTCATGTTTGATCTGAGACTCAGCCCAAGGATCTGTAGTGTTGTTTAGAATAGATTTGGAGAAAAGGAAAACACTATTAGGTCAAAATGATATGCATGTATTATCAAGTTCATAAAGTTTTTAACTTGTTTGACTGGTTCTTCTAAATGGAATGCGTTCAAGCCAAACCTCAACTTACACACACAGGGAAGATTATAACTACAGAAAACTTGGCACGAATGTTCTGTCAATAGAAAGTTCAAGAAAGTAAATGGTTCTATTAAATAAGAAAAAAAAACTGCTTTGAAATTTTACATTTAAAAAGGTTCCTGGCTGCCAAAAGTTTGAGTCCTATCTGTGAGCTATTATTGTTTTAAGGATGGGGTAAATTAGGATTTTGTAGATACGCATGACCGTATCATGGTTGTGAGGTTCTACAACTAACCCAGTTGCTCCCCAACCCTGAGTATAATGTCAGCACTACCTACATGCTCATATGTTCCTTACAACAAACATCAATCTATGTGCTGCAGGTGGTCCTTCAGAAGACTTTCCAACTATTTTCTCACTTACTCTCACTCATTTGCAAAACCGCTTTAATTCTTCTAGGCTCCCAGCGGTCACAAAAATATTTAACAATATGTACCTGTCAGGTAGGTTACCCTCTAACAAATATACCACAGCCTGATCACATGACCACACCGGTGTGCGTTGGAAGCCACATGTGTTTACAGTGGTACAGATCGCATCCATAGGGAGCAGCCGACTACTTGAGATTGTTGAATCAGTTCACTGGCTTCCTACAAACCAGGTCCCGTCACTAATGTGACTAGTTCATTCAGTTCATTTTCTGTAACCGCTTAATCCTAATTAGGGTCATGGGGAGGCTGGCGCCCATCCCAGGCGAGGACAGCATACACCCTGGACAGCTCGCCAGGCCATCGCAGGGCGGAAACATGCTGACAGCTTTTCGGCCTACTCTTGTCGAAAGTCAGCAATAGTTCTTTTACATGACATTCATTCCCACCATAGACAGTGAGAGACATGGCCAGCCTTTGATAACCCAGTTATCTGCACTGGAGGGACAGTGACAACCTTGTGGGAAGTGGGACTCGAACCCCCAACTTTAGGATCTGCAATCCATATACCACTAGACCACCACTGCCTTGGAAGTACAACTGTTCAGTTCAGTTCATTTTCTGTAACCGCTTCATCCTAATTAGGGTCGCGGGGAGGCTGGTGCCCATCCCAGCCAACTCAGGGCGAGGGCAGAGTACACCCTGGACAGCTCGCCAGGCCATCGCAGGGTGGAAACACGCTTCACGGCTTTGCAGCTACTCTTGTCGAAAGTCAGCAATGGTTCTTTTCCATGCCTCACACCATAGACAGTGAGAGACATGGCCGGCCTTTGATAACCCAGTTAGCTGCACTGGGGGGGGACTCGAACCCCCAACCTTTGGATCAGCGATCCGGTGCCTTATACCACTAGACCACCACTGCCCCTGAAAGTACAACTGCTCTTTATATAATATAATTTATACCATTTCATCTGCACACAGGACTAAAGTTGGAATCTCCCACCCATCCTTCAGGCAAATCATTAACAAGAGTTTCCAAATCTTATTTGACTGATTGTGCACATCTGAGGTTAGCAGTTGCTGAGGTGTAAATGCATACTGTATAGTCATTTTACAGTCTCTTTTTTTTTTACTTAAAATATGTAACTTCAACATATAGCACGATAGATATTCATATTCTAAAATAAACTAAGTGGGGCAGTGGTGGCTTTGCACTTTAAGGTGCTGGCTTACTGATCCGTAGGTATCCGTAGGTAAGACATTACTGTTCTGAAAATCTGAAACCACAACAGGAAAAGAACAGACGAAGAAGATATGAAGCATCGACATTAAGTTAAAAATAAGTCATGGGTTCAGTCACAGCACGTGTGAGAAACCGAGGTCAACACCGAGCAGGAGGATGCTCGCAGTAAGAGGAAATAATAATAATAATGTATCTACTGATGCGATTATGTTTATTTTTATCATGAGCACTCATATCATGTTATTTTACATGCACTATCTCTGTATGATCTTCTTTTCCTTTCGTCTGTTCCCGTCAGAGGTCGTCAGAGAGAATATCTGCCTCCATCTTCATGGAAGTCATATTAACAATTCGCATGTTTCACAACCCATGACACGCTGACGGCTATGCAGCTACTCTTGATGAAAGTCAGCGATGGTTCTTTTACAGCCTCACACCATAGACAGTGAGAGACATGGCCGGCCTTTGCGTGGAGAGTGGGACTTGAACCCCTGACCTTTGGATCAGTGATCCAGCACCTTTTACCACCAGGCCACCACTGCCCTGCACTATCGCTGTATGATATTAATATGAATATTTGAAAACTGAAAGGCAGCGAATTCTACAGAAATAACTACTACACTAAACATCAGTAAATTTACATTCAGTTACTTTAGGGAAGTGATAGTCTCAGGTGTGTCTAATGAGCAGTGAATAAATCATATTGATTAAAGAGATCCCATTTCTGAGATCGATGCAATCTCTGAGTTCATACTGATAGATACTAGTGTTGTGTTCTTGTTTTTTTCTTCTTCTGTTGTTTCTGAATTTGTTCTGAGTTTACTGCTGAACTGTGGATTTGATCATGTGTTTTACACTTATGGACCAGCACCCACACTAATTCTATCCTTGTTACTCGAGCAATCAATTAATTTTAAGACCTTCAGGGCTTTGTGCCTGCTGACAGTTACTTCGTCACTGTGTATGCAGTGTATGTGGGTATGAATGAGACTATGATAGATACAGGAAGTGATGTCAACTGTTTTGCATTTCAAAGCAACAAGCTATTATCCAGTATGACAGAAGGTGATGTGCAGCATGAATGCAGCAGGACACATGGTCAGGCTGGAGCTGTGACAGATGGAACCATTGTTAATACACACACATCTGAGGGCCAAACGTTCAAGCCTGGGTAATCATTATGAATGCGATGAATGGGGGATTTATTTTGTTTAACTGATCATGACAGAAATGTGCTTGTCAATGTGGTCGCTAACGTAAAATATAACTGGTAGACAAGGACTGGTGAGCACATTAGACTTCTTCATATTTACGCAAATGATGTTTGTTTCAAGAGTGTAAGTATATCTTGGTAAACATTGTAAATATTAAAGAAACGATATATCAAATTTAACATGATCATATAAGAATAATATAGAATGTTCAAGCATAGAACCTTTTTTTTTTATCAGATCAGAATGGTATCAAGACCACAACTAGTGTGAAAGAAACTGAAATTATTACCAGGTATATCAGATCTTTGCAGGTTACCTTCCCAGTATATTTTTACTGGTACCCATTTATACTGCTGGGTGAACAGAGGCACACTTGTGGTTGAGACCTTGCCCAGTTGTCTTAGCACAGTGAGGGTTTCAGTGGGATTCGAGCTCACAACCTCATCATGAGCGCAGCACCCTAACCACTACACCACTGGCCCCCCACTAGGCTTGGGTGTTAAAACCCAACAGACTTTTTTACTTTTTATATCAGATCTTGGCAGCCTGGAGCAGCACATACTTTTGTAACAACTGAACCGAGACAAACCTGGAATGGCTGAACTAGTTTTAATGAGCACCTCATTTTATATATGTAGTAAGGACAACCATATACAAAATATAGCCTGCACAAACTTTCCTGTTTAAGTGAAGTCAAAGGTCAAGGTCACAGTTATAGGAAATATGGCCGATACAATCTATTTCTAATAGATTGTAGATAAGTGGGGTCAAATACCAAGGTCGAGGTCACAGTGAGCTAATCTTGGTATGATACACTCTGCCTTACCAACTTACTCATATATTCTAAGTTTGAGGCAGGTGTTGCTGCCAAATCAGAAGTTACAGCCTGGAAAAGGATGGGGAGCAATGGTTGCCCAGAAGCATGGACGAACACACAGACAGACTTTTCCCCCTCCCTAAGAAATATATTTGAAAATATAAAGATATCCCAACAAAAGATCAGATCAGGGTGAAATAATTCCACTGAAGAAATTTCCAGGGTGTGTGTGTGTGTGTGTGTGTGTGTGTGTGTGTGTTTTAGTTAAACAATGCATTTTTGAAAAGAGCTATGAGTAATAAAATTATCTTAACAGGAAAAACTGGTGTTAGGAGCAGATTTCTTAAAGCAATATTCAAACGATTGAGAAATTAAAGAAATAATGGAGCCTCTGTTATGCTGCCAGCATTTTGTTTGAGTGCACTTGTCTCTTCACTGCAAATGAATCCAAAGTTATTCTGACTAATCATATTATTATTTCTAGTCTTATGGGTGTGATCTCAACCAGATTCACAATGTTCTCATCCACAGGGCACAAGGGTCCACTGAAAACATTCATGATGAATATAAATCACAAAGGGCAGCAGGCTGGAATCGTGGTTAGCACGTCTGCCTCACAGTAATCATGTCCTGAGTTTGAGTCCTGGGATCTGACAATCCGTGTTCAGTTTGTATGTTCTTCCTGTGTTTGTGTGGGTTTCCTCTGGGTATTTATTTATTTTTTTTCCTGTAGTCCAAAAAACATGTACAATAGGCGAACTGGCAGTTCTAAATTTCCCACACATAAGTGTGAGTGTAAATAGTTGAGTGTGTTGATCTGTGATCAACTAGCAAGCTGTTCTGGGTGCACTCCACCTTCGCCTAGAGTCGGCTGCGATAGGTTCCAGACTTCCTGTGACCTTAGTAGTTTGGCAAATTAATAAATCATCTCGTCATGAACAGCAGGTAGATTAGAGATGTGTTAAGTGCCACTCTGCATGACCATCATTAAAACTATGGAACTATAGTTCAGAAAAATTATGTTTAAAAAAAAAAATAATAAAATAAAATAATAATAATAATAATAATAGGGGCAGGGGTGGCCTGGTGGTAAGGTGCTGATCGGTTGGGGGTTGAAGCTCTACTCTCAACGGGTTGTCACTGTCCTTCCCAGTGCAGCTAACTGGGTTTTCAAATGTCAACCATGTCTCTCACTGCTTATGGTTTGAGGCATGTAAACAAAAAAACACTGCTAACTTTCATCAAGAGTAGCTGCATAGCTGTTAGCATATTTCTATTCCTATTCAATTAATTTGGAAAGTGGGCCTGATCATGAAAATGATCAAAAATGACGGGCCTAATACATGTGGCTTGATAAACATTTACAGATACAACAAAGCACGATCAACATCTGCATAGTGTATTTTGTAAAAGCCTAATGAAATTAATGGATTGTATTGTATCATTGTATATAGTTCCAAGGCATTTCTACCTTCAAATGAAAACATACACCATGCTGAGTCATTAATCCAGGAGAGTTTATCACAGACATTTCAAATTTAGAGAACAGTTTGCACAAATACAACATGAGTTTATTATGGTATTGAATAGATCTACAGTACATGTATAACAACATATACTAGTAAGTGAGTGATATTTTAAAAAGACAAATTATAATTATTATTATTCATTTTGTGAACTGTTTAATCCTAATTGGGGTCATGGGGAGGCTGGTGCCCATCTCAGCTGACTCTAGGCAAGGGCAGAGTACATCCTGAACAACTTGCCAGGCCACTGCAGGGCAGAAACATGCTGACGGCTATGCAGCTACTCTTGATGAAAGTCAGCAATGGTTCTTTTACAGCCTCACACCATAGACAGTGAGAGACATGGCTGGCCTTTGATAACCCAGTTAGCTGCACTGGGGAGGTGACAACCCGTTGAGAGTGGAGCTTGAAGCCCAACCTTAGCACAGGCAATCCACAACCTTACCACCATGCTACCATTGCCCTTAATACCATAAATGTCAATCCTAATGACTAATTTGGTGAACAGAACTGTTACTTAACCGATTTAGCAAACAACATTTGATATCTACTGAAAGAAATGTCTTTTTTTTTCCCACAAGAGCAGCGAAGTCAGCCCGAAACAGTGGTGCAGATGCACAGGGTGAGAAATAAGAGATTATGAGTTTTAATTGTATGAGAATGACGAGTCCCAAAATCTTCTGGTGGTGACTATCGATATGCACTTGCCACACAGCAGACAGGGGTTTGAGCAGATAGATATAAAAATATACGTCTTTGTCTATTCACTGTTAATCTGCCTGTTTTCCAAATCAACTTCTCATTTTTTTTTAAATAGAAAGAGACATTCTGTTCAAGTTGCCAGGCTACAGTGCAAACAGTAAGCAGAGTATTGGCAGGAGGAATACATGGAGAACAGAGACCTCAAAAGTTGAGATCTATGCGGCCTACTCTTGATGAAATTCAATCAGAGAGACATGGCTGGGCTTTGATAACCCAGTCAGCTGCACTGGGGGGGACAGCAGTGACGACCGCTGACAGTAGGGCTCAAACCCCTAACCTCGGGATCGGTATGCAGACAGTTTTATTAGTTCTGAATAAATCTACTGCCTGACATAAAATGGATTCACTTCTAGAAAGTAGCACCATCACTTAGAATCATTTACGGTGAGTATAGCAGTATGATAAAGATTTCATTTGTGGTTTGCTCTTCTTAATGCATAGCTGCTTATTACTGCACAAGAAGATTATCTTTTATTATTGGAGTGTATCATGTATTCTTAACCCTTACTTACACTAATACATGTAATTAATTTCCTGAAAGATGTTCACGAACTGTATGTAAGCCTCAGATGGTTTAGATGATTCATCCAATACACTCTGCTTCTGCTTGGGCCAGTTCTCTAATCCAATTTTATTCTTGCACGTTCAGGTATGAATTATTAGTTATCTTCGTGATTATTTTTCCTTGTAGAATTATGAAGGGTTTGTCGTGTTTTTTACTTATAGATAAACACTTTGACTTCGCAATGCATTATTAGGGAGTGAAAAGTTATGGTACACCAATATACTCAAGTTTGAAATCTATTTATATTTATCTCGTATTGAACGTTAGATAGACCCCTTTAGATTGAAAGACCACTCATCACCAACTGTATAATGGGCTACATAAAAACAAGTGGCTGTAGCAGGTAAAAATAATATAACTAAAACACAGAGACTAACAAACTTACTGCTTCTGGGTTAAAAAAAAAAGGTATCTAAATTTATCTAGCCATAGCTTCCTCAGATCAGAACCCAGTTGACTGCAAAAAAAATGACAAGGGAGACCTCTTTGAAGTCAACAGCACACAGATTCTGTGAGAAAGCCATTACAGTACCATCAATCTGTTCGGGTTTAAATGTGCTTGAGTAAGACACTGTACTAGTCTAGATACTGTAAATGAGTTACGTTCTGTATCTATTCTGTTTGACTGCATTACCTGAGAACTACTACAGATTTAATTATTTTGTTAACGCTACAATACATTTTAAGCAATAAAATTTCAACTGTTTCCCCATGCTTGTGTGGGTTTCCTCTGGGTACTTTTGTTTCCTCTCCCAGTGGAAAGACATGCATATCAGGCTAACTGGCTGTTCCAAATTGCCCTTAAGTGTGTACGAGAAAATTAATAGTTCTGTGCTGGCAAGATGTGATTGTCCGGTGAGCTTTTCAGGGTGTATCATGCCTTCACCTAGCTGAGATAGGTTCCAGCCAAACTACAACCCTATTTGGGTTAAGCAGTTCAGCGTATGAGGGAGTATCAACCACACTGCAATTTCCATCACACTGTAAACCATTCATTCATTTTCTGAACCTCTTAATACTAATTGGGTTTGCGGGGAGTCTCTCGCCTAGCTCAGCCCACTCTGGGTGAGGGCAGGGTACACCCTGGACAGCTCGCCAGGCCATCACATGGCCAATACACACACACACACACACACACACACACACACCTAGGGGTGATTTGGAACAGCCAATTAGTGCATGTTTTTGGACTGTTGGAGGAAACCAGACTACCCAGAGGAAACCTGCACAGGTACAGGAAGAACATGCAGACTCCACACGAAAGCGTCCGAGTTGGAAATCGCACCCAGGACCTTTTTGCTGTGAGGTGGAGGTGCCAACCACACTGTGCCACAGTGCAGTGTGGTTGTGCCATCATACAGTATACAGTATTCTTAAATCAAGACAACAGAAAGACTGTTTTCCCCTGCACTGGATATTTTCGAGGCTCCAACATGTCTAACTTTGTGAATATTAAAAGTTTAATGACCACAAGAGCTGTGCCGTGTTGGGAACAAGGGAAATACCTAAATGTGCATGCCGTGCATGGGGACTCCAAAGTCAGGAATAATGCCGTTCGCTCACTCTGAACGTCAACGTGGCCATTGAAAGCTGGGTCAGTGTTGGCGCCTCCTACTGGACAGACTGCGTTTTTAGTGTAATGAACAAATGCAGGATTTCCTGTGATATGCAGCGCTGATGCAATATGAGATCAGACTAGCAAAGTGACTTGATATAGATAATCATATTTCACAGCAGTCCAAATGACCCAGAGGTTATCTTACACCGAGATCTCAGTGAGTGTCTACCCAAGATGTTTATTTTCATATTCTATGAATGGAGTGTACTCTCTTTCAACTTCCTCGTGCATTCAACACAGAAATCAGCGATATGAAGGAATCAAACCTTTATTTTCTTGGCTATGAAGTCTTATAATTACCGGTTTACACTCTTTTATCAGCACGAGATGTTTAAATACGAGTAAACAGAAGCAGGGATTTATCACATAGTATTCTTGAGCGTACGATCCCACACTGACGTAATGTTAACGGCGAGCTTCGCAATGGGAATGTACCATTCTTTGAATTGTAAGGGGAAATATTGTAACCTAAGAAAGGTTTTCTGAAAATTACTTAAAAAGCTGTCTGTAATTGCGGCGTGGATGATATCCATGTATCATTGTCCATATATATACATATTTTTACAGAGAAAATAGTATAATAGAAGCTAAAATTTGTTTTAGAAAGTAAACGTAAGTGTTTGACACCCCTCTAAACACAATGGTAGCGTCCACTCTGCCTCGAGCCCCCTTTTTTCATCCTCCGCCAGTGACTGTAGCTCTCGAGCTGCTCCGGGTCTTCCGCTCATTAATACAACAGCGATGTGTTTAAACAAACCGACCTACTATCTTTGGCTGGTATCCTGTGGTTAAAACGGAGGCCTTTCGTCAGTCACCACTCCAGTTTGTAGACGACTTACTTGTTCTAAAGCTTCCGTGAGCAGGACAAAGTACGGAAAGCGAGACGTTAGTTTCAGTCCCATGTTGTCGCCGAATCAGACCGAACATGCCCGTTCCAAAGATCCGGTGAAATACGGCGAACTGGTCATACTCGGGTGAGTAATGCAACGGAAACGAGTGTAAAGCCTGCAACACGGCCACTTTATACCCTCTCTGGCCTTTATATTACATTATAGTATCGTATTAGAGTAAACAAGAGCGTGTAGTAACGGTTTTAACCGACAGTGTGTTGAGTAAAAGTAGCCTAGTAATAATTATGACATAATAAATAAATAAATAGTAACGCGAATTGTACTGTCAATATGTGTAATATCAAATGTATAACAACTCCAGGTACTCTAACATCCCATAATACAACACAATAACGTGTATTATTTACTAACGTTACATTTTAATAAGTAACCGATATTTTATAATATAGTATTTTGTATAATTTGTATATATATTGTAAAAAATATGTACTAAAATTCATTCACCCATTCATTTTCTAGACCAGTTAATACTAATTTGTGTTGTGCGCGAGGGTGAGGTACACCCTGAACAGCTCACCAGACCATTGCAGGGCCAACACACACACACACACACACACACACACACACACACACACACACACACACACACAGAGACAGAGAGAGAGAGGAAGAGGAGGATCCGAACAGCCAGTTTGTGCCCATTATGCATGTTTTTGGACTGTGAGAGGAAATCGGAGGAAACCCATGCAAGCATTGGATAGCCCACGAGCACAGGTACACCTGGAGATTGGGAATTGAACCTTCTTGCTGTCAAGCAGACGACCCACTAACCACTGCGCCACCTTGCTGCCCGTGATATTTAATAAAAGATTAAACAATTGATTTATGAGACTGCTGAGCTGAATGTTAAGAGTCTTGTGTCGGGATCAGACAACAAACATCCAGGCTGATTTTAACACAATTTCGTCATGGCAGACACATTTAAAGCATCTGGCCTGGATATAAACGTTGAGAATGATAAACAGTTCCTGTAGTGGGACATGAAGTGAAAGGCCATGTGATGTTTTGGACGTCCACCCTTAAAGAAAAGTCCAGCATGTCTAGTTTGGCAACTTCTGTCATGTGTTCATTGTAGATTGACAATTTTTTGACCCTCCTCCCTGATAACACTCAAGGACGTAAACAATGATTGGTCACAGTGAAGACGGTAATGTTTCCAATCTCTTGCCCACAGATTTATTGTCACCTAGAAGGATGACTGTAATCTGCCATAGTGATCTTTGTGAAAGACAAAGATATTATGTTGTCAGATCCCATCTTTAGTTGCGGACTCAGCTGTGGTAGTTTGTAAGTGCTGGGATTTGACCACACAACCTACCTCCAAGAATTGAGCCCAGGGTCATCAAAATGAGGGCATTGTAATCATTTACACTCACTCAATAATTTGTCAAACCACTTAGTTCTATTATTAGGGTTGTGGTGAGACCGGAGCCTATCTCAGCCGACATTGGACAAATGCAAGGTGCACTCTGAACAGCTTGTTATTCCACTGCATGGCCAACATGCACACAACCATTTACACTTATATACAGAGGCAATTTGGAACAGCCACTGAGAATAATGTGCATATAATGTGCATTTTAGAGTGTGGGAGGAAACCAGAGGACTCGGTGTACTCAAACCCAGGGCCTTCTTGCTTTTAGGTGGACGTGCTAACCACTACGTCACCATGCCACCCTGCAGTTATTTAGTGCTAGTTAATTCAGCGATGGAAGTGGTTGAATCAGTGCAAGCTTATTGTGGGGGTCCAGTGGTTCAGGCTTAGTGTAACACATCAGAAGATTGTGTGTTCCAATCTCAGTGAATGCTTCAGTTGGGTTTGAGAGCATCATCTGTATGGTTTTTTAAAACCTACTATGTAACATTGTTCAGTTTAGTTAATTGTGAGGGCAGAGTACACCCCAAACAGCTTGCCAGGCCATCGCAGGGCGGAAATGCGCTGATGACTTTGCAGCTTACTCTTGTCGAAAGTCAGCACTGGTTCTTTTACATGAACCTCACACCGTAGACAGTGAAAGACATGGCCGATCTTTGATAACCCAGTTAGCTGCACTGGGGGACAGTGACAACCTTGTGGAGAGTGGGACTCGAACCCCCAACCTTTGGATCAGTGATCCAGCGCCCTATACCACGAGACCACCACTGCCATGTAACATTGTTGTTATTGTTATTTGCCATAAATTTCACAGCATTTATATTTTTGAGTACCTACATCAATTTATAGTTATAGCATTTAGACCAGATTAAAACTCACACTCAGTTCATTATAATTTTATCCATATGGCACTTTTAAAAGTGAACATTTGCTCTTAAGAGAGGTTTAACTACAGACCCTTTAATACAAGGGGTGAAATTGCTGAGGAAAAACTTTAAGGAACCACATTAAAGGAAACCAATCTTCTGAGGTAAACCGAAACGTGAGATTATAAATAAATGAATCTTCTTCTTTAGTTGTCTTTACTGTATGTGAAACAGCAGAGTCATAACAAAACCAACAGTTTTGTGAAAGCTGTTGACTGATGCTTCAAAAGAACACTGATAGCATGTTTGTGGTATATCCAGAAAATATGGACGTGGATCGATGACAGGACTAAAACTGTGCCTTATAATATGCTGTACATTCTTGTGTAGCACATACTGTATATAAATGCCAAATAAAATATACGAGTCACAACAAAAAATTTCGATACCGGATTGGTTGAGGCCCGGGTTAACAACGACCGCTATCAGTGCTGTTAACCAACAGGGTGTTGGTGGAAATTGGACTACTGTTGGTCGAAGACGTCGAAGAAGGAGAGGCGGGAGACGTGTCCGTAGGCAGAGAGAGAAGAGGAAAGACATGCGTCTAGGACTGAAAGTAGGGACTTTGAATCTTGGAACTATGGCAGGAAAAGGTAGAGAGCTGGCTGACATGATGCAGAGGAGGAAAGTGGACATACTGTGTGTTCAGGAGACCAGGTGGAAAGGTAGCAAAGCTAAAAGCTTAGGAGCAGGGTTTAAGCTGTTTTTTCATGGTGTGGATGGGAAGAGAAATGGAGTAGGAGTCATCTTGAAGGAGGAGTTTGTCAGGAATGTTCTAGAAGTGAAAAGAGTGTCAGACAGAGTGATGAGTCTTAAGTTAGAAATCGAAGGCGTTATGTTCAATGTTGTTAGTGCTTATGCCCCACAGGCAGGATGTGAGCTAGAAGAGAAGGAGAGAGTCTGGAGTGAATTAGATGAAGTGATGCAGAGTACCCTCAGAGGTGAAAGAGTGGTCATTGGGGCAGACTTCAATGGACATGTTGGTGCAGGAAACAGAGGGGACGAGGAAGTGATGGGCAGATCTGGTATCCAGGACAGGAAAGCAGAGGGACAGATGTTGGTAGATTTTGCAAAAAGGATGGAAATGGCTGTGGTAAATACTTTCTTCCAGAAGAGACATGAGCACATCGGTAGACTACATCTTGTGTAGGTGATGTAATTTGAAGGAAGTCAGTGACTGCAAAGTAGTAGCGGGTGAGAGTGTTGCCAAACAGCATAGGATGGTGGTGTGCAGGATGACGCTGATGGTGAAGAAGGTGAAGAATGCAAAGGCAGAGCAGAAGACAAAGTGGTGGAAGCTGAAAAAGGAAGAGTGCCGGATTGTCTTCAAGGAGGAGTTGAAAATGGCTTTGGGTGGTCAGGAACTGCTTCCAGATGACTGGACTACAGCTAATGTGATCAGGGAGACAGGTAGGAGAATACTTGGTGTGTTATCTGGAAGGAGAGTAGATAAGGAGACTCGATGGTGGAATGAGGAAGTGCAGGAGTGTGTACAAAGAAAGAGGTTAGCTAAGAAGAAGTGGAACATAGAGAGGACTGAAGAGAGTAAACAGGAGTACAGGGAGACACAGCGTAAGGCAAAGGTAGTGGTGTCAAAGGACAAACAGAGGGCGTATGATGACTTGTATGCTCGGTTGGAAAGTACAGAGGGAGAAAATGATTCATACAGGTTGGCACAGCAGAGAAATAGAGATGGGAAGGATGTGCAGAAAGTTAGATTGATAAAGGACAGAGAGGGAAATGTATTGACTGATGACAGAAGTGTGCTGTGAAGATGGAAAGAGTACTTTGAAGAGCTGATGAATGAGGAAAATGAGAGAGAAAAAAAGAGTAGAAGAGGTGACTGAGGACCAGGAAGTAGCAAAGATTAGTAAGTGTGAAGTGAGGAGGGCATTGAAAGGATGAAGAATGGAAAGGCAGTTGGTCCTGATGACATGGGTATGGGAGTGTCTAGGAGAGGTAGCAGTAGATTTCTTGACAAGAACATTCAACAAGGTCTTAGAGAGTGAGAGGAAGCCAGAGGAATGGAGGAGAAGTGTGATGGTGCCCATTTTTAAGAACAAGGGAGATGTACAGAGTTGTGGCAACTACAGAGGGATAAAGTTGATGAGCCATACGATGAAGTTATGGGAAAGAATAGTGGAAGCTAGACTAAGGGTAGAGGTCAGCATTTGTGAACAACAGTTTGGTTTCATGCCAAGAAAGAGCACCACAGATGCAGTGTTTGCTTTGAGGATGTTATTAGAGAAGGTCTGAGAAGGTCAGACGGAGCTGCATTATGCCTTTATGGATCTGCAGAAAGCATATGACAGAGTGCCGAGAGAGGAACTGTGGTATTGCATGAGGAAGTCTGGAGTGGCACAGAAGTATGTTAAGAGTGGTGCAGGACATGTATAAGAGATGTAAGTCAGTGGTGAGGTGTGCTGTCGGTGTGACGGAAGAGTTCAAGGTGGAGGTAGGACTGCATCAAGGGTCAGCTCTGAGCCCCTTCTTGTTTGCTATGGTGATGGACAGGCTGACAGACGAGGTGAGACAAGATTCCCCACAGACTATAATGTTTGCAGATGACATTGTGATCTGCAGTGAGAGCAGAGAACAAGTGCAGGAAAATCTAGAGAGGTGGAGGTATGCCCTGGAACGGAGGGGAATGAAGGTTAGCCTCAGTAAGACAGAATACATGTGTATGAATGACCCAAGAGGAACGGTGAGGTTGCAGGGAGCAGAGATAAGGAAGGTGGAGGATTTTAAGTACTTAGGCTCAACAATGCAGAGCAGTGGAGAGTGTGGAAAAGAGGTGAAGAAGCGTGTGCAGGCAGGTTGGAATGGTTGGAGAAAAGTGTCCGGTGTGATGTGTGATAGGAAGGTATCAGCAAGAATGAAAGGAGAAGTGTACAAGATGGTGTTGAGGCCAGCGATGTTGTATGGTTTAGAAACAGTGGCCCTGGGGAAAAGACAGGCGTTAGAGCAGGGATGGTAGCAGAGATGAAAATGTTGAGGTTCTCTTTGGGAGTAACGAGGATGGATAGGATCAGGAACGAGCACATCAGAGGGACAGCACATGTCAGATGTTTTGGAGACAAAGTCAGAGAGGCTAGATTGAGATGGTTTGGACATGTACAGAGGATGGATAGTGAGTATATTGGTAGTAGGATACTGAGGTTGGAACTACCAGGCAGAAGGCCTAGAGGAAGACCAAAGAGACGATTCATGGACGTGGTGAAGGAGGACATGAGGACAGTTGGTGTAAGAGAAGATGCAGTGGATAGGGTGAGATGGAGACAGATGATTCGCTGTGGCGACCCCTGAAGGGAACAGCCGAAAGGAAAAGATGACATACTGTATATAAAATAAATGTAAAGATATGAGTTCTTTTGGGATTGATTTTGTCTCCTGCTGGTGTATGCAGACTCCATGGGTGGCAAGACAAATTAGTGGGTCTTTTTGCTAGGTCTGTCACCATGTGATATAGTAAACAATGGTAAAAGAAAGCCAAGTGCATGGTTTCAAGAGTTGAATTATAATTACGGCTGTTCTGAGCCGTTTTTGATAACCTATGCATGCAGTGATTAGTGAGTATGAAATACTGGGCATAGTGTGTATAAAATGTAATAGATATGTTATAATCAAAAACAAATTTAATAAGCTGAATACTTACCTGTATGTATGTATATGTGTGTACAGGTATACCTCGGCTTACGTCGTTAATTGGTTCCCAGACAGAAAAATGACTTAAATCGAATTAGCTTGTCTCTAGGCTAGCCTAGGCTAGGCTACGTGAAATTTACTTGTATAATATTTTATATATACAGTAGGCCCTCGTTATTTGCAGGGGTTCAGTTCTGGCCCCTCCCGCGAATCAAGATAATCCGCGAGTTCTTTACCTGGAAGTAAAACCTTATGTATCATATTACATGCGTGAATGATCAACCGGAAGTAAAACCCTATGTATCATATTACATGCCTAAAATATGCTTCTCAAACACATTCTATAGACAGTCTTACTCGTTAATACAGTATCAATGTAGTAAAATGTATAAATATCACAGTACAAAATTAAAGGTTTTACTTATTCATTATTACATTATATATATGACATAATGAACTTTCACCCAGAATGCAGGAGGAAGTGTGAGATGGCACAGAGTGGATTTATTATTCAAAGGAGAAGCACTTAAGCAGAGCGTGCACACTTTAAATACTGTACTGATGACGAAGAAAAACACAAACAGCATTACACACTGGAACCAGGAGCCAGAGAAAACACAAGGAAGCAGGGACGTGATGTGAGACAATCTTGTGGTGCAAAGGTGAGCGTGCGGTTTGTGTTTATAGGGAGTAGATGACAGGAATGAATTCAAATGTGAGCTGTGCAATCAACCCGAGCAGCTCAGCCACGCCCCTCAGCCGGAGCGGAGAGAAAACAGTTAGAGAACACAGGAAAGCAGGGACATGATGTGAGTTAATTCTCTGATGCGGAGGTAAGCATGCTTGTGTTTATTGAGAGTAGATGAGAAGAGTGAATTCAGGTGTGAACTACTGCAGGCAGCCCGAGCAGCTCAGCCACACCTCTCAGCCGGAGCGGGGAGATTTAGAGAACACAGCCATCAAAATCAAAGTCCTCCAAAAACACAGACCATAACAAAAGAACATAAAATAACATGAAGTGTAATAAAGTGGATAAAAAAACAAAAGGATAAACATGCCACACCACAGTACATAAAATCTCACACACAAACATTCTAAACATTAACTAAGGTACTGTCAGGTCAGGTCAGGTCTGAGGGCATATGCCGGGACGGCACTTCGCTGCGTCCACCAGCTGCCTCCACTCATCCGGCCATCTCCTGGCGATCGACCAGGCCTGCGCAGGGCCCATACCCCCCCGGCAGGGCAGTGCTCAGCTGCGACAACCACGTCGCACGCGGTCGTCCCCGTGATCGGCTCCAGCCCTTAGGATCCCGAACGGACAGGATCCGGTGTGCTGGGTCTGAAGGCGGGAAACGCGCCAAGTGCCCATAATAGTGCAGCTGACGGTCGCGGATCAAGCAGGTTACTCTTACCATCCCCGCATCCCCGAGCACCTTCTGGTTGGTAACAAAGTCCCACCAGCGGTATCTGAAGATGCAGCAAAGGGAAGTCGTAACAAAGGAGACCAGTCGTCGTCCAAGCTCAACCATGAGCGTCCATGTCTCGCTTGAGTAGAGCAAGACAGGGACCACAAGAGAGCGAAAGACTCGGGCTTTCGTCCGCCTGCTCAGATACCTCGACCGCCACAGGGCCCTGTCCAGCGAGTTCATCGCCCCATAGGCTACCATAAGGTACTATACTGGAATATTAATTGAAAAAGATTTTAATACTACAGTGCTTTACAACAGTTCCGATGATTTTTCCTCTTCAGCCACTTCAGAAGAAATTGTCATTTCTTCAGGAGAAAGTCTTATTTCTTCAGAAGAGACATCCACCGACATTACCTTTTTCTGGCGCTTCGCCAGCGTTTGAGTGGCATCATAGAGCTTAACTGGTAATTAAAACACACTAAAAAAGGCTTATTGACAACTTGTGCGTGAATGAGGAAAAAGGGGTGTGTACAGCATCTCAACCAAGCAGCAGGAAGGAGGACAGCCATTGGCTGAATTCGAATCACGTGACAGTTGCTTGGCAATCCGTGAATATGCACAGGCATGGATGCAAAACCACGAATAGTCAAGGGCCTACTCTGTGTGTGTGTGTGTGTGTGTGTGTGTGTGTGTGTGTGTGTGTGTGTGTGTATATATATATATATATATATATGATTTTCTGAGGTAGATCCTTCCGTAGGAGAGTGCTCAATACTTTTTGGTAGAGCAAATAACAATAAAAATAAAACGACAGGACAAAGGCTTTCTATTGAAACTCCATTTATCACTACAGATCTGTTTCGAGAGGTGGTGAAACCATCCTCTCTCTTCAGGTGATTATAGAATATATATATATATATACAGAAGCTCCCCGACTTATGGTTTTAATTGGTTCCGGACAGCTAAACGTAAGTTGAAAGTGAACGTAAGTTGTTACAGTGACGTATGACGTGTGACGTATAACGCTCATACTGTACTATACATCCATAAATACCATTACCGTATCTCATAAAACACCCCTAAATAATTTATTACAAACATAACATTGTAAAATAATATCAACATTAATTTAAAATAAATTAAATTCAAGCAAAATCATTTCAAATTGATAAATT
This sequence comes from Plotosus lineatus, assembly GCA_024760905.1. Classification (NCBI taxonomy): domain Eukaryota; kingdom Metazoa; phylum Chordata; class Actinopteri; order Siluriformes; family Plotosidae; genus Plotosus; species Plotosus lineatus. The sequence continues at coordinate 20,399,900 of CM045737.1, read as the reverse complement.
TTTATCAAATTCACTCACATATCAAATACAGTATCAAATATAACCTTTAACATTCTCTATGATGCGATCTTTCTGCTTGTAAATGGTTCCGATAGTTGACGGATGGTCACATGACATGAAGCTGAGCCGAATCACATTACATGAAGCTGAGCCGACTCACTTTACATGAAGCTTAAAACAGCCAATCAACACTTACAATATGTGAGGCGCTCAATACCGAAAGTAGTGCACTTGCTGAAAGTAGTTTACTTGCTTGAAACAAAGCGTAGGTTATGCGGCCTTCCGGCTTTCAAGTGAGCAAGGGCTTCGTTGAACTCGTTTAGTACTAAGCCTGCACTGATGTGAATCACCAGCAGAGCAGAGAGTTCTCTCTTTCCTGGATTCAGGTTTTCATATTTTACAACTCTCTTTGCTTAACTGAGTATGCATGATAGATTGTGCCGATCCGAGCAGATAGTTAATTCATCTCTGTGTATGAGACTTGCACCCATGCTAGTCGGCTTACGCTTCTGACCAACCATATTTGCTTCGGGTTACAAAAGTCCGCAAAACAGTGTAAACACAAAGATCACAGAGACGACTTCTTAACACAAGGGTAACACGCTATATAACTTATATATAAAACAATATATATAACTGAACTGGAAAGAAGGAGGGGCATGTTCAGTCTGTTGTTTGTAAACAATGGACGCAGCGTCATTACGTCATTACGTCACCGTACTATGTAGGTACGTCTTTTGAAAAAAAAAAAGTTAAATCGAAAAAATGTAAAAAGGATGAACGTAAGTCGGGGAGTGTCTGTATATAATATTTTGATTATAACAAAAATATAATATTATAATGACGTAAATTTCAGTTCATCAGTTCATTTTCTGTAACCGCTTCATCCTAATTAGGGTCGCGGGGAGGCTGGTGCCCATCCCAGCCGACTCAGGGCGAGGGCAGAGTACACCCTGGACAGCTCGCCAGACCGTCGCAGGGCGGAAACACGCTGACGGCTTTGCAGCCTACTCTTGTCGAAAGTCAGCAATGGTTCTTTTACATGCCTCACACATAGACAATGAGAGACATGGCCGGCCTTTGATAACCCAGTTAGCTGCACTGGGGGGGGGGGGGGGGGTGTGTGTGTGTGTGTGTGTGTGTGTGTGTGTGCAGTGACAACCTTGTCGAGAGTGGGACTCGAACCCCCAACCTTTGGATCAGCGATCCGGCGCCTTATACCACTAGACCACCACTGCCCCTGACGTAAACTTTATTTTTTATTTGTTCATTTTCTTCCCATATATTTTTTGAAAACTGACGTATAACCAAGAACGACTTAACTCGAAATGACTTAAGTCGAGGTATACCTGTATATATAAAGAGTGGAACTCAATTAATGATATGGGGAAGGATGGTTTATTTATGTAAATAATATGCAAATTTGGTGTTTTAATCTGATTTTCCTCCGAGGGGGAAACCCTAATTCCACATTGTGATCCCTGTGCATTGATATGCATTTAAAATACAGGGGTGTATTCTCAGTCTTACTTTGAGGTAGAAATGGAGGGTAAGTTTTGTGCCTCATAGTAGCTATTTTTAGTGAATATTTTCCACACAGGAACAGGAATACCATATTCCGTAAAGTGGAAAAACCTTGCAGAAGGAGTTTCATATAATCAGCTTACAGTTTTCAGTTTGATCCTTGTTTTTTTTGGATATTTTATTCTTCACTGTATCTAGAGTTATGTTCATCACAATATAACTTTTCTGTTAGTTTTTCTAGAATCACTAAATAATCCTTTATAAGAATGTGTACAGTGGAGCCTCGGTACTCGGCCATAATTTGTTCCAGACGGCTGGTCGAATTCCAAATCCGCTTTTCCAAATCCGCTTTTCCCATTACAAATAATATAAATGGTCTTAATCCGTTCCGTCATCTTTTGAACAGAAGTTAACGGTATTGTAACTCATACCATAGGTCCTCAAATTAAGTGAAAAAATTATTGAATACAGTACACTATGTTATGGTCGGTGTTGTGAGAGACTCTGGTTTTGGCGTCTCTGTCTCTCTCTCTCTCTCTCTCTCTCTCTCTCTCTCTCTGCGTGCTGGAGAGGGGCGTGGCTGTCACACTTGGGTGGAACGCTAAACAGACAGACCTGATTCCACTTAATCACAGGTTATATAGACAACCAGAGCGCTCCTCCTGGTGCTAGAAGATTGTCCCTCTTCCCTGTGATCTCTCTGGCTCTCAGCTCCGTGCCCCACCAGTTCCCGCTTTAGTTTGATTTCTGTGTTTTTCTGCATCTCTAACAGTGACTACAATTTCCCCGTGCTCTAGTGCCTTCCCTGTGAACAATAAAACGCATCTGTTTCCATCTCACTCTGTGTCCTGCATTTTTGGGATTGGCTGAATGTTCCTGGCATCACAGAATCTTCTACCCAAAAATGCAGGACACAGAGTGTGATGAAAATGGATGCACTTTATTGTTCACAGGGAAAGCACTAGAGCACGGGGAAATCGCAGTCACTGTTAGAGATGCACGGAAATCAATTTAAAGGAGGAACTGGTGGAGCACGGAGGTGAGAGCCAGAGAGATCACAAGAAAGAGGGACAATCTTCTAGCACCGGGAGGAGCGCTCTGCTCATCTTTATAGCTCGTTATTAAGTGGAATCAGGTCTGTCTGTTTAGTGCTCCACCCGCATGTGACAGCCACGCCCCTCTCCAGCACACGGGGGAGAGAGAGAGAGAGAGAGAGAGAGAGAGAGAGAGAGAGAGAGAAAGCTGCCAGAACCAGAGTCTCTTACAAAACAGACCATAACACACTAAAATAAAAACCACAGTGCAGTTAAAGCCTAAGAACAATAAAGATAATAATTTTAACCTTTGTGGTGGTGAGCAGTTGGCATATGTAAATGTTGGAGAGGGAGAGAGGAGGCGGATCCCTTCCATAACAGCTTCAGGTGGATAAGCCAAAGGTGTTTTTTCTCTTGCTACTCCCTTTGGCATGGATGACTCTTCTTCAGGATGTCCCTTTCTTTTCTTGAAGAACATTTCTAACATGGCTTGTTTCTGCCTTCTTTTCAACACCTTACGGAAGTGGCTCATGACCTCATTGTTAAAGGTGTTCACAGCCATACATAGTATCAACAACTTCCGGACTTCCCCAGAACAGCGCTAGCTTTATCAGGGTGATACATATTATTTACAACTTCTGGAGTGTGCATTTCCCCTCTCTCTCTGTCTCGTTTTTTCTTGTGCTTTTTTAGCGTTCGACTTTCGGATTTTGGTCGACTTCCAGGACAAAAAACCCCCCCGAATTTTTTGTCGAATTCCGATTTGTTTGACCTCTAAAGTGTTCGAATACTGAGGTACCACTGTAATACTTTAGGAGGGATAATTTTATGCAATACCCAGAGTTTAGTTTAATAGTAGGTTAATAAAGTGTTAGCTGCATTATCTACATTATCTAAAGGCTGATGTGATGACAGGAAACAAACAACCATAAAATAATACCTGTGAAAAGCTGTTTGTCTCACACATTGCAAGGCTTACAGTACTACATGGGAATTAAATTAGTTAGTCCACTGGGAATTAAAAAACACCTATGAACAATCATACTTTGTCACAGTCAATATGAGCATACAGTCATTATCATTATTATACTTTGAATTGGATAAATAAATCATAAAAGATTAAACTTATGGGCTGTCGGGTCATAGTGATGGGCAGTCACTTAATCACATAATATTAGTGTAATAAGACTGGCACCACAACTGCTCAAGAATGTGATCAAGATTTTATTGTTATTATCTTGTAGCGTGTAACATGCAATAAACATGTAAGAAATCTTAAATAACAGGGTAAAACAACCTTCATTCTTTATGCAGGCTGACCTCAGGCTACTAATAATAAGTTAAAACGCCTCCACAATGTTCATTTTTAAAAATATAATAATGTAAATCTGTTGCTGTAAATATTTTATAATGGTGGTAGTCGATAAATATAATGTTTTTCATTATTATGTAAATCGATTCTTCAGGCTTTTGAGTCACATTTTCGAGGTTTGATAAAATTCTCATGCTTCTTTTACTATTCTTAATGCATTTCCTAGAAAAGTATCCAATATTAGGCACAAATTAGAGTAGGCTATAAAAAGCCACCTATTGTGGAGGAACGAGAGCTCATAATGACTGTAATAAAGCATACATTATGCCACCACAATAATTAAACTACTAATTTGAGTAGATTTTCTTTGGTGTAGGTGGTCCTTTGAGTTGTTCAGATAGTTTAAAAGTAAGGCACGGCGATATAATAAATGAATTTGAATATTTGTTTTTGAACAATGTGAAGTTTACATAAATGACAAAAATCACTGTAAGTGCTTCTTCTGCTGTCACTCAAATGGCAGAACCAGCATTTCTCTGTAGCTACAGCAGTGGGCTTTTGTCATTTCCTTAGAGACTCCTGCACTTTGCCAGTCAACAAAATTGTGGGAAGGCAACTGCTGGGGAACTTTGTTATTGTTGCTTGCTGATGTTGAATATATCAGCAAATACAGTGGAACCTCAGTACTCGCACTTAATCCGTTCCAGACGGCTGTTCGGATTCCGATTTTCTTGAATTTCGAATCCGCTTTTCCCATTACAAATAATGTAAATGGTCTTAATCCATTCCGTCGTCTTTTGAACAGAAGTTAACAGTACTGTAACTCATACCATAGGTCTGCAAATTAAGTGAAAAAAATTATTGAATACAGTACACTATGTATGTGGTCTGTGTTGTGAGAGACTCTGGTTTTGGCCTCTCTCTCTCTCTCTCTCTCTCTCTCTCTCTCTCTCTCTCTCTCTCTCTCTCTCTCTCTGTGTGTGTGCGTTGAAGTCACACGCAGGTGGAGTGCTAAACACACACACCTGATTCCAGAATGCTCATCCTGGTGCTAGAAGATTGTCCCACTTCCCCATGATTTCTCTGGCTTTCAGCTCCGTGCTCCACCAGTTCCTGCTTTAGTTTGATTTCCGTGTTTCTCCGCATCTCTAACAGTGACTCTGATTTCCCTGTGCTCTAGTGCAAGGGTGGAGAACAAGTTAGACACAAAGAGCCAAACTTTTTAACTGTGAGAGTTAAAGAGCCACACCACGTACTGACCTGCCAAGACAGACAGACAGACACATACACACACACACACACACACACACACACACACACACACACACACACGCACGCACACACACGCAGACACACACGCACGCACACACACACAGGCACCTCTCTCTCTTTCTCCCTTGCTCTGACACACACAACTACTGAACACACTTCAGATACATAGATATGGACTGTATAATATAAATTGATGAATATTGAACTATACACACAATCATGTTGAGTCAGATGTTTTTTTACCTTTGTGGAATTCCGTATCAATATTAGCATGGAGTTGCTAAAATGACGCGGAAGATTTGAATCCTTGAAATGTGATATCATGGTACTGCATAATAAACGGAGCGATTTGCCATTCCGTTCAATTAAAAAGTAAGCATCTTCCCATTCTCCCAGAAATGTCCTGTGTTCATCTTCATATTTTTGTTTAGCTTTGCATTTTGCCATTTTGACAAAGAGGGGAAGCCTGCATGCAAAGAAAATGTTTACTTAATTTCCCAGCATTAGACGTCGTCCACTCAGATGATTGGCGGTCACTTATGTGTCAGACGCGGCATAAAAAACACCCAACCTGTCAAGATAATTTTAAAATATTATTTATTATTTGTTTTTAATAACCTCTGAAAGATTTAAGTGTGTTTTAAGATTAAAAAGACAAACAAACATGAAAAGAGGCAAAAGGCCACAGTATATAGAAATATGATGAGGCAAAGAGCCACATTCTTATTGATCAGGAGCCACATGCGGCTCAGAGCCGCGTGTTCGCCACCCTTGCTCTAGTGCCTTCCCTGTGAACACTAAAGCGTATCAGTAAACAGTATCAAATATAGCCTTTAACATTCTCTGTGATGTGATCTTTCTGCTTGTAAATGGTCTCGATGGTCGACGGAGCCATTTGGAAGAAACGTTCAACAGTCACCTGTTTTCCACCAGCATCGATTTTCTTGATAATAGCCATCTTCGTTTCAAGCCAATGAGATGGCTTGCCGCTTTTCCTGATTGCCACTATCACTTACTCTTCTGACCAACCATATTTACCTAAAGTTACAAAAGTCCACAAAACAGTGTAAACACAAAGATCACAGAGACGACGTCTTAACACAAGGGTAACACGCTGTGAACTGGGAAGAAGGAGGGGCACGTTCAGTTTGTCGTTTGTAAACAATGCACGCAGCGCCATTACGTCATTGCGTCATTACGTCAGCGTAGTACGTAGGTATGTCTCGTACTACAGAGAACATGCTAAACTCAAAATTTGACATAATTAAAAAATTAAAAAAAAGGAAAATCGAAAAATCCGTAAAACGAATGAACATAAGTCAGGAAGTGTCTGTGTGTGTGTGTGTGTGTGTGTGTGTGTGTATGTATCTATATATACTACTTTGCGCTTCAATTCATGCGACTTCAGTGCATCTCAGGTCTTTTTTAAAATAGTCATTGAATTAAAAAAGTTAAGGAAAATGCTGCAAAAACAAGGCCAATTATGCAAAAAAAAAACCCCAAAAAACCGTAAAACCAACACAAAACAAAAACCAGGGTTCCTGTATATGTATATATAGTCGGCCATCTTCTTACGAAATTAATCCTTTTCCAGAGCCTTTTTCGTAGCCTGGAGTTTTCGTAAGTACAGGCGCATTTTACATGTAAAAGGCATAATTCGTTCCAAGGCTCCCAAGACTACCCCATAAACCCTTTAAAAATGATAAATATACACCAATTTTGTATGAAATATGTGTTAAAAGTAAAAGAAAATTATTTATTAAACCATTTAAACATTTTATTAACATATTAAACCATTTTATTAACATATTTATTCATTAAACCATTATTAAACATTTTTATTAACACACACACACACACACACACACAGAACATTGTCTCTCTCTCTCTCGCTCTCTCTGTCTCTCTCTCCCTCTCTCTCACACACACACACACACACACACACACACACACACACAATACACATTTGTGGCACGCTCCACTGAATGCGGACCCCACCCACACACAGGACGCCGGAGCATTTTAAGACGAGGAATTCAAAGCGCATTCCCTGCTTGACAGATCAGAGGTCCAAACTCAACTTTAACTTGATTCTGTGAGGGATCGGAGGTTCAGATGAGCCGTGTTTTGCTCACCTTCGGCGGAGCGCGCCACATTTATTAAACATTTACTGAATTAAACAACTTAAAAAATGAAAAATAAGCTGCAATGTGTTCTCTCGAAAGAGAGTTAAGCCTCCTTTCATCTCTGACTGACTCAGTAGGAAGTCTATCTCTCTCTCTGTCTCTCTGTCTCTCTCTCTCTCTCTCTCGCTCGTAATTAACGCACACATGACCCTGAGAGCTGTAGTGTTAGGCGCTGATCATCATTTTGCATTTGACTATACCACTGTGCCCCTTTATGATTTAAACAAATTAAGTGTAATATTATATTGGCCAGTTTTTTTGGGGGGGATATTTACCTAAATTGATGATTTAAGAGTAATAAATTGTATATATAATAAGTGATGTCTCCGGAGCAGATATGCAGAGGGAGATTCAACTGAATGAATCACTTCTATCAGAACATTTTTTGGAATGTTCATGAGTTTTCCATGACTGTATAATTGCGATGTGTTTATCTGTAATAGATAAAAACAAGGTCAGATTTAACTGTGCAATCTGTGCTGTAGTAATCTTCGCATGACCAATAATATTTTATTTAATACCTAATAATATTTAAGACTTTTAAGCCAGCAGGAAGAAAGGTGTTTGAATATTTCATTGTGTGTGTGTGTGTGTGTGTGTGTGTGTGAGAGAGAGAGAGAGAGAGAGAGACAGAGAGAGAGAGAGAGAGAGAGAGAGAGAGGGTGTATATACATGGGTGTGGGTATGCATGTGCGCTCATGCGAACACTGGTTCTGCTGTACTGCTCTGCTGTCTCACTGTGCAGTGCTGAAGTGGCACATTGACCAGTCTGGACACGGTCAATGTTTTTGCACCACTGTGAGCAGTGCAGACATTTTTCAAAGCTGACTCACAAATGCAGCTAATATCTATAGAGTGAACCTCAGTATCGTGTGAGTGTGTGTGTGTGTGTGTGTGTGTGTGTGTGTGTGTGTGTGTGTGTGCGTGTGCGTGTGTGTGTGTGGGGGGGGGGGGTCCCACAGACCTCTGTCCCATAAAATTGAGTATAACTATAAATTGGTATGAAATGCTTTAATGTCACTGTAATATGTTGAACCTTTCAGTCGGTACAAACTTTTCCCAACATCAATATTTGACTCGCTCCTGTATTGAGTCCAAAGTTATTATTACATATACACAACCCTGCTTGTCTCAACTACCTGAAGTGTATAGTATACACATGTCAATGCTCATAGGGCAGGCTTGTGATTGCCTTTGGGGCTCCTGAAATAAAAACCAGCCAAACGTCTCTCTGCAGCTTCCTATGCTCGGGCTCAGTTGTGCTGCTTGACTCTGATAGCTGCAGGAAGAACAAAAGAGCCTTTTTATGGCAGCGCCAGACTGAAGGCTGCAGACTAAATGCCAAACTGAGTTAGTGTGCCTTGAGCATTCAGAGGGCCTTGGAGATACAGAGCACATGGAACACCAAAGAGATCTCTTTATCTATTAAGGGGCACTACGTGCAGCTTAGATTATCTGAAAGCCTGTTAAGTGAAGCCTTCTCATCGTGTTTTCATCCTTGCCTTATAATTCGACAGTGGAAAAGAATTCGCCTGTTTGTAGAGTAAAGACTTGGAGTGGAACCTCTGAGAACACGACTAGACCAGACACGTTTCTGACTAACACCATGCATGATGGCATTTATTGTCTGTACCACTAAAACAGATCATAGATTACCCATCTATCCATAACCGTACACATTTGTGCTTTCTGATCCTTGGTTTTTGACACCCTTCTCTGTGTGTTTTAGTGGAGTACGGGTGCCTTTAGCAGGAAATCAATGTGCCAGTCGAAAGGGTTAATTTAAAATAAACAGTTGATATTCAGACAGTGCTTTTTGAATTTACTGCGCATATACACTCATGCCTCGGTTTTTTCGGATGCAGCGGACAAAATCTGTAGCTTCCAACTAGTCCGGATGCGGGCCGTTGTTTCCAAAAGTGACCGCCAGATGACCAGACTGGCTTGAAGAAATCTCGCGTATTTAAATCTATTCATCTATTTTCAATGCCACGTCACTGTGGCGCGAAGCGGAGAGCCAATCCTTTCTGTGTGCGGGCGGGTCGGATACCTTGAAACTCTAATTTTATTGGACTCACACGCTGCAGTGTTTATGTGACAGGAAGCGCGTCCCAAGTTTTGGTAATCGACTGGTCTGCGGGTTGAAGTTTTTCCATGTCTGTCCATTTGTGTTTGCTTGCCAGCTGTGCTTGGCTTCGTGGAAATGAGCTAATCAAAACAAGGGAAATTTATCTCTTTACTCAAAAACAACACGCGCAGTCTGTGGCTGTTATAATCCTATAAAATTAGAGTTTGAAGGTATCAGACCCACCCACATATTGGCGTACACAAAGGATTGGCTCTCCACCTCACGCCAGAGTGACGTGGCATTAAAAATAGATGTATTAAATATATTAAATGCACGAGATTTATTTATCTGTTTTTGTTTTATTTGATGGCGTTTTTGTATTTTTATTTAAATGACAGTGAAATTATGTATTCGTTATTCTGTTAAGAAAGGCCACCTGATTTACCTGAGAGCCAGTACAGTCATCAAAACAGCCCCATCTGGCTCGCGAGCCATAGGTTTCCGACCCCTGATTGATACATATATATATATATATATATATATATATATATATATATATATATATATATATATATATATGTGTGGTTCTCAGAGGATTACATTTTAAAACATGTCCTTTTTTTGGCTCTCTTAGTCAAAAAGGTTCCCGACCCCTGATTTTATGGTGTACATTTACAGAGTATACAGTATACATTTGCAGATTATATAGTGTGCTTAAGAGAAGAAGATGCAGAGGACAGGGTGAGATGGAGGCAGATGATTTGCTGTGGCGACCCCTGAAGGGAGCAGCCGAAAGGAAAAGAAGAAGAGATTATATAGTTTGCTTAGGAAAAAGTTTTTCGTGACGTAATTGTTGAAATACATGGAATCGGAAACTTCGGACAATCGGGTACTTTGGACCAGTGTTCCCCCCTATTAGTCCATTAAACCGAGGAATGAGTGTAATTAAAACCATTTATTCTGACTAAAACAAATTATTGAAAATAAAGCAGGGTGAGGTAGAGGAAATTGACTGTGATAAATATTTCAGCAGTAATTGCTGACAGAGAGAATGAGAGCGAGAGAGAAATTATTTGAATAGATGAAAGAAATATCACTCACTCATTTCAAACTGATAAATGTTACTAAAGTAGTGGGAAGGCTGGAGATTATCTCAGCTGACACAGGGCAAAGGCAGAGTACATCCTGAACAGCTCACCAGACCACAGGACAACACACATGTAATCATTTACATTCACACCTATAGGGGTTTATGGAGCTTTATGCACAGTGGTCTAGTGGATAGGGCGCAGGATCGCTGACCCTAAGGTTGGGGGTTCAAGTCCCCACAAGGTTGTCACTGTCCCCCCAGTGCAGCTAACTGGGTTATCAAAGACGGGCCATGTCTCTCACTGTCTATGGTGAGAGGCATGTAAAAGAACCATTGCTGAATTTCGTAAAGAGTAGTGTTTCTGTCCCTTGCTAAAAAGGGTTGTGACAGGAAGGGCATCTGACGTAAAAACCCATGCCAAATCAAATGTGCGAATCATCTGATTCGCTGTGGCAACTCTCGAGAACGGGAAAAAGCCAAAAAGAAAAGAAGAAAGAAGATGCACGCATCTTTGGACTGTGGGAGGAAATGGGAATACCCAGAGAAAATCCACACAAGCACGAGGAGGACATTCAAATTCCACACAGAAACGTACAAGCCTGGAAATTGAATCCAAGACCTTATTTTAGAAAGCATGTAAAGTTAATCAATTGTCGGTAAAAATGTCAAATGGTAAAGTTTATTGGTGACCATTTTTGTCATGCTTTTTATTTGATTATGCATGTATATTTCTTTTTCAGGTACAATGGCTCCCTTCCTGGTGGAGATAAGGGGAGGAAGAGAAGTCGCTTTGCTCTGTACAGAAGAGCAAAGGCCAATGGTGTCAAGCCAAGCACTGTGCATATTCTCAGCAACCCACAAGACAGCAAGGTGTGTGGAGCAATTTAACAAAAGTAGATTCTGTATAGTTCAACTCATTGCAGGTGTTTTGAACATCCTGGTGTTTATTGCACTTACCCATTTAAAATGGCTCTAAAGCATTACACTGATGTATAACTGCGGTTGTAATTAAAGAGGAGGTGTGACCTTTTGTTTCAGGCAGTTAATAGCAGGGGGCAGCACAGTATCTCCTTCACACTCTCTAGGAATCAGACTGTGGTGGTGGAATACTGTCATGATGATGATACAGATATGTTCCAGGTGAGACACTAAAAATATCCACTGATGATACTGAAATGATTATGTGATATGACTGTTTGAGTGCTATAATAAAGTTTGTTGGATCTGAAATTGAATTTGAAATTGAAATATGTATGCAGATATTTTATTACATGTCCCTAGGAGCATTCCAGTGGAGGCACGGTTGTGTAGTGGTTAAAACCCCCACCTTACAGAAAGATAGTCCTGGGTTCAAATCCCAGGGATTGTGCGTTTCTGTGTAGCGTCTGCATGTACTCCCTGTAGGATTAAGTCTCTTGGCCAATGAGTGAGAATGAGGACCTTTACATGGCACTGCTTTATGATTGCTCTTGATGGCAGGGAGTCGTCTCATTAACCTTTGTTATGATGTGGATCTGTGTTTGGATTTCAACAGTACCAGAGATTACCAACATACAGTATACATTCATTTACGTATATATACAGTGGTACTTTGACTTATAAATTTAATCCTTTCCGAGGGCAAGCTCGTAAGTCTAAAAGTTTGTTAGATAAAACAATTATTCCCATAAGGAATAACAGAAAACCAATTACTCCGTTCCAACCCCCTCCCAAACTCATATAACCTGTCAGAAACATGTATATTTGACCTAATATATTAAAGATAAACATGTGAAACAATAAATATTTCATGATAATAATACATGCACATTAACATTAATAATAATCAATAATAATAAAACAAGAATAAACAATAAGACAACGAACCCTTCCGATCATCGCCTGCGGCGTAGATGTCATGTGGGCAGGCATGAGGTGTGTGCGTGTGCACACTACGAATGCCAGCGATGAAAGGCTCATTGTGAGCTCCCACAAGGCCAGTGCTTCTCAAATAGTGGGGAACGCCCCCCCTTGGGGGACACGGTGTGATGCCCAGGGGGGCACGTATAACCCTGGGGAACATGCTTTTTTGCCATACTGTACTAGAATTAAGTGTATTTGCACATCCACTACAGTAGTTGGCAGTGGCGCTCTCATTGTCTTGCTATTGTGTAGGGAAAAAGCACCAAGCAAACGATATGAAGTGCAGTAAACACTATTTATAGTCACGGTGGGGAGCTGTGAAATGTTTTTTTTTTTCCTGGAGGGGGCGTCCCAGAAAATAATTGAGAAGCACTTGCACTAGGTGTTTTTGGAGCTCAGAGGAATACACTCGAAAGAATATGAAGCTAATCGGCCCCGAAAAGCCATTTCTACAGCGGAGCTCGTAAATCAAAATTTTGCTCGTTGGCTGGGGCAGATTTTTGGTAGGATCGAAGCTCGTATCACGAAAAATTTGTTGTAAATGACACTCATAAGTCAAGGTACCACTGTACTTATAAAGCAATTTTCCGGGCTAGCATTTCAGTATCTGTCTGAAAAATATGTAATAGCAGGTTATCATCAAAACGTCTGGATTAAATCTAATTAAATGTAAAAGGTCATGCTATGGTATGCTATGGACAGTAATTAGATTGCTTTGTTTGTCATTGTTTCTAGATTGGTCGTTCAACTGAAAGCCCCATAGATTTTGTGGTGACGGATACACCCGGTGGATCAAAAGAGAGCGAGGACTCTGTTGCACCCAGCACTATTTCGCGCTTTGCCTGCAGAGTGGTGTGTGAGCGCAACCCCCCCTACACTGCCCGTATTTTTGCAGCTGGCTTCGACTCTTCCAAGAACATTTTCCTTGGGGTTGGTATTCTACACTGGCTTTGCAATTATTTGTGTCATTTTGAGATTCATTTTTTTTTACCTATAACAGCACTGCATGAAATATTCAATATATGGGTTTCCATGACGTTTTGCACACTGTCAGCAGAAGCGAGTGCAGCAGGATGGTCTTCCATGTGCTGCGCCTGTAATGTAGTTATAATAATGGATCACCACACTTATTGCATGTGTTATCAGATTCCTCTCTTTACAATGTGTTGAGAGAGATTTCCTTTCAAAGCTCAAGAGTGTCTAATGATCTGTGTGAAGCACTGGTCTTTTGCTCCATCTTGTGATTTGCATCACAGCTTTTGAAAAACAGGAAACATGGGGTGGATAAAGTACAAGGGACAAGTTCACATATCCAGGCCATTATTATTATTGTTGTTGTTGTAAAGTGGACAGCGGACCAGATTAAGTAAGCGAGCATTGCACCTGATTTTATTATTTGCTGTTCAGCAATCCGGGAAGCACACTGGTATACTGGTAAAGACTCTCACCTCTCAAAAGGATGGTCCTGAGTTGTCAGTAGGGGCATTCTATGTGGAGCTTGCATGTTCTCCTTGTGCTTGCCTGGGTTTCCTCCAGGTACTCCGGTTTCCTTCTACAGTTCAAAGACATGCACATTAGGTCAGCTAGCTATTCTACCCATAGTTCTGAGTGAATGGTTGGTTGTGTCAGTGTTAGTTTCTGTGTCAGTTTCTATGAATAAATGAATAGAAATCGTTTCCTTTCAGCTTTTTCCCTTGTTCAGGGGTCACCACGGGGAATCATCTGATTCACATGTTTGATTTCGCATAGGTTTTTACGTCAGATGCCCTTCCTGACACAACCCTTTAGCAAGGGTCAGAAACATGCTGATGGTTATGTAGCCTAATCTTTGCGAAAGGCAGCAATGGTTCTTTTACATGCCTCTCACCATAGACACTGAGAGACATGGCCGGCCTTTGATAACCCAGTTAGCTGCACTGGGGGGGACAGTGACAACCTTGTGGAGAGTGGGGCTTGAACCCCCAACCTTAGGATCAACATCCAGTGCCCTTTTCCACCAGGCCACCACTGCCCACAAATAAATTAATAGAAATAGGGAAGAGAAAAGCAGTGTGCACAAAGCAGCCACATTTGCATTTGCTTTTGTGTAAAACAAAACCATAAACAACATGACCAAATATATGTGGACACCTGGGTGCCAAACCCACATGTGGGTCTCATCCTATTATGGTGCTGCCTTCTGATGAATAATAGTCAGTCACCACCATAATGCAGATGGACAGACTGTGGCTCTTATCCAAACGTCTGGCCAATTGCAATGTAATAGAGGATTTCTATGTAACCAAAACATGGAACAAGACCTCAATCTTTTACAAATCTGAAAAAAATTATGACTTAGCTGTGTATGTAAATGTGTAAATATAGAAAATAAATGGGGCCACAGAAGATTTTTATATGAGGTAAAATGTGTTATAAATATTTTAAGACGTGGGTTTGAATCTCCAGTTTCATTTTTTTTCATAGTTTCAATCAAAGAATATTTATAGGTCAGAATGAAAATTCTGACCCGCTCTGGTGACTGGTTTTTCTTTGCAAGGTTATAAATCCTCAAAACCTCACAGAGGTCTTTTTGGCAATATACTCCACATGATTAATTAATATAGACTTATGATTTCCCTTCACTGGAACTAAGAGATCTAGACATGGACTTGCATGACAGTACCCCTGTGTACAAAATGAAGATATGGTTTACCAAGGTCACAGTGGGATAATTTAAGGACAACCTCCTTAGGAGCCTTGCTTAAGTTGGCAGTTTGGTGGTACTGGGGCTTGAACCGCGCTCCCTTGGATCAGTGACCCAGGGTCCTAACCACTGAGCCACCGTTGTCTTTAAATCATCCCACTGTGACCTTGGTAAACCATATCTTCATGTTGTACACAGCGGCACTGTCATACAAGATCATGAGGGTCAATTGGTCAGTTGTAGAAAAAATATAAGTTGCTCCCACAAATTTAAAGATAAATGTAAAGGAATGATTTGCACATAGCTCTGACCTGAACCCAACTGAACATCTTTAGGATGAACTGGAACATTAACTGCACTCCAAGTCTTCTTATGCAACATTAGCTCCTGACCTCACTAATGCTCTTATGGATAAATAAACAAACCTTCACAACCACGCTCCAGAATCGAATGCAAAGCCATTCTTAACGAGGGAAGGTTATTTTAAACAGCTAAAAGAAAATTAAATTAAAAATGGCATGCTTAAAAGACACTAATCAGTGGAGTAGTCATGCACTCACTTATTTATAGTGTTTGTAGGAGTTATGCCCTGCGATAACCTGGTGATGTGTCGAGGGTGTACTCTATCCTCACCCAGAATCTGCTGAGATGGACATCAGTCTCCACGTGACCCTAATTAGGATAGAGCGGTTCAGAAAAGGAATGAATAAATGTTATGGTTATTTAGATAGTCTTACTGGACATTATTACATTGCCTCAGTTATATTTTATGTCAAATCCTATATCACAATCAATAAATTTCCATATCAATTTATTTCTGTAGGAAAAAGCAACGAAGTGGAAGAACCCAGATGGTCAGATGGATGGCCTCACAACCAATGGAGTACTGGTGATGCATCCTCAAGGTTTCCCAGAAGAGTCCAAGCAGGGCATGTGGAGAGAGATTTCTGTCTGTGGGAATGTCTATACTCTGAGAGAGACCAGGTCCGGCCCCATCCGTGGCCAACTGGTAAGTCGTATCACTAACCAAAACCATTTATTTTGGCCACTATTACAGTGGACCACACAGGAAACCGTCTTTCTCTAGAAATAATGAAAACACATTCGGAATATAAACAGATACATAAAAATAGTGTATTTTAAAGCACTCAATGTGATACTTGCTGCAGCAGCAGTCGAAAGTCGAAAACAAAGTACATTTGTAACGCTGCATGGGAAAATCATGGACAAGGGTCAAAATAAAATTTAAAAAATGAGATTACTGTATTTGAAAGAAGAGAAGACTCTGAAGAAGACAAAGAAGAGCTTTTAATTACCTTGATTAATTTTTGAGACACATGCATTTAAGTTGCATGAACAGTGACCTAGTTTTGAGAAAATTGGAGTCACATTTTTGTAAAAATTGAAACAATTTGATTTTTAAAAAATATTTTCCAGGCATAAAACTTGCACTATAATGCCATAAAACACTCTAAAAATATTGGGAAGTCACTCAGTTACTTGTTACAAATGCAGCCGTGAGGGGGAGGCACAAACCAGTGTCTCTCCCTCACGCCGGTCCCAAGCCCGGATAAATGCAGAGGGCTGCGTCAGGAAGGGCATCCGGCGTAAAACAAATGCCAAATAAACTATGCGAATCAAAGAAAGAATGACATACCGGATTGGTCGAGGCCCGGGTTAACAACGACCGCCATCAGCGCCGTCAACCAACAGGGTGCTGATGGAAATTGGACTACTGTTGGTCGAAGACGTCGAAGAAGGAGAGGCGGGAGGCGTGTCCGTTTCCAGAGAGAGAAGAGGAAAGGCATGAGTCTAGGACTGAAAGTAGGGACTTTGAACGTTGGAACTATGGCAGGAAAAGTTAGAGAGCTGGCTGACATGATGCAGAGGAGGAAGGTGGACATACTGTGTTCAGGAGACCAGGTGGAAAGGTAACAAAGCATAGGAGCAGGGTTTAAGCTGTTTTATCATGGTGTGGATGGGAAGAGAAATGGAGTCGGAGTCATCTTGAAGGAGGAGTTTGTCAGGAATGTTCTAGAAGTGAAAAGAGTGTCAGACAGAGTGATGAGTCTGAAGTTAGAAATTGAAGGTGTGATGGTCAATGTTGTTAGTGCTTATGTCCCACAGACAAGATGTGAGCGAGAAGAGAAGGAGAGATTCTGGAGGGAGTTAGATGAAGTGATGCAGAGTACCCCCAGAGGTGAAAGAGTGGTCATTGGGGCAGACTTCAATGGACAGGTTGGTGCAGGAAACAGAGGGGACGAGGAAGTGATGGGTAGGTTTGGTATCCAGGACAGGAACGCAGAAGGACAGATGTTGGTCGATTTTGCAAAAAGGATGGAAATGGCTGTGGTGATTACTTTCTTCCAGAAGAGAGAGGAGCATAGGGTGACTTATAAAAGTGGAGGTAGGAGCACACAGGTAGACTACATCTTGTGCAGGCGATGTAATTTAAAGGAAGTCAGTGACTGCAAAGTAGTAGCGGGTGAGAGTGTTGCCAAACAGCATAGGATGGTGGTGTGCAGGATGATGATGATGGTGAGGAAGGTGAAGAAGGCAAAGGCAGAGCAGAAGACAAAGTGGTGGAAGTTGAAAAAGGAAGAGTGTCGGGTTGTCTTCAAGGAGGAGTTGAAACAGGCTTTGGGTGGTCACGAAGTGCTTCCAGATGACTGGACAACTACAGCTAATGTGATCAGGGAGACAGGTAGGAGAATACTTGGTGTGTCATCTGGAAGGAAAGTAGATAAGGAGACTTGGTGGTGGAATGAGGACGTGGGGCATTGAGAAAACCGAAGAGAGTAAACAGGAGTACAGGGAGACACAGCGTAAGGCAAAGGTAGCAGTGTCAAAGGCCAAACAGAGCGTGTTTGATGACTTGTATGCTCGGTTGGAAAGTAAAGAGGGATAAAATGATTTATACAGGTTGGCACAGCAGAGAAAAAAGAGTAGAAGAGGTGACTGTTGAGGACCAGGAAGTAGCAAAGATTAGTAAGGGTGAAGTGAGGAGGGCATTGAAGAGGATGAAGAATGGAAAGGCAGTTGGTCCTGATGACATACCGGTGGAGGTATGGAAGTGTCTAGGAGAGGTAGCAGTAGATTTTCTGACAAGAACATTTAACAGGGTCTTAGAGAGTGAGAGGATGCCAGAGGAATGGAGGAGAAGTGTGCTGGTGCTGGTGATGAAGTTATGGGAAAGAATAGTGGAAGCTAGACTAAGGGCAGAGGTCAGCATTTGTGAACAACAGTTTGGTTTCATGCCAAGAAAGAGCACCACAGATGCAGTGTTTGCCTTGAGGATGTTAATGGAGAAGTACAGAGAAGGTCAGAGGGAGCTGCATTGTGCCTTTGTGGATCTGGAGAAAGCATATGACAGGGTGCCGAGAGAAGAACTGTGGTATTCCATGAGGAAGTCTGGAGTGGCAGAGAAGTATGTTAGAGTGGTGCAGGACATGTATGAGAGATGTAAGACAGTGGTGAGGTGTGCTGTCGGTGTGACAGAAGAGTTCAAGGTGGAGGTGGGACTGCATCAAGGGTCAGCTCTCAGCCCCTTCTTGTTTGCTATGGTGATGGACAGGCTGACAGACGAGGTTAGACAAGATTCCCCATGGACTATGATGTTTGCAGATGACATTGTGATCTGCAGTGAGAGCAGAGAACAAGTGCAGGAAAATCTAGAGAGGTGGAGGTATGCCCTGGAAAGGAGGGGAATGAAGATTAGCCTCAGTAAGAGAGAATACATGTGCATGAATGACAAGGACCCAAGAGGAACGGTGAGATTACAGGGAGCAGAGATAAGAAAGGTGGAGGATTTTAAGTACTTAGGCTCAACAATCCAGAGCAATGGAGAGTGTGGAAAAGAGGTGAAGAAGCGTGTGCAGGCTGGTTGGAATGGTTGGAGAAAAGTGTCCGGTGTGATGTGTGATAGGAGGGTATCGGCAAGAATGAAAGGAAAAGTGTACAAGATGGTGTTGAGGCCAACGATGTTGTATGGGTTAGAAACAGTGGCCCTGGGGAAGAGACAGGAGGCAGAGCTGGAGGTAGCAGAGAGGAAAATGTTGAGGTTCTCTTTGGGAGTAACGAGGATGGATAGGATTAGGAATGAGCACATCAGAGGGACAGCCCATGTTAGACGTTTTGGAGACAAAGTCAGAGAGGCTAGATTGAGATGGTTTGGACTTGTACAGAGGAGGGATAGTGAGTATATTGGTAATAGGATGCTGAGGCTGGAACTACCAGGCAAAAGGCCTAGAGGAAGTCCAAAGAGACAATTCATGGATGTGGTGAAGGAAGACATGAACGTCGTTGGTGTAAGAGAAGAAGATGCAAAGGTCGCTGTGGCGACCCCTGAAGGGAAAAGCCGAAAGGAAAAGAAGAAGACTCAGTTACTTGTTACACTCAGTTACTATCTGGGAATCATTTAGTTTGCAGGCACAAGAAAAGGGAATAGACAACTTTGTATCTGGTTTTCCTGCATTTCCTGCTTTGAAGCAAGCTGCCTCCCCCTCAACTCCACAGAGATCTCATCTAAAAATGACTGGAGGACACATCACGTAACCTACGGCCTTGTCAGCTGAAAATACACAGAACACACATTATAGTTCTGATTAATGAAAAATAAAGGGTTATTTTCCTCTAATAAAAACACATCCATGAAATCATGTACACACACGTGCACACACAAGCACCCACTCACACACACACACACACACACTCTGACAGTGATTTTGTGTACAGCAACTGTCACTCACCAGGATCTATGTATTTGTCATTGCCAACATTTTCCACTGGTACAGGGTGGTTCTCATAAAAGCTAAAATCTTTGATTTGTGATGATCATTTCCAAAATAGTCTCTCACTGCCTCAGTGAGTTCTGGTGAAATGAAATCTGCTTCCATAGAAACCCCCATTTCCGACAGCAACTTTGAAATCTGCATACTGCTCAGCTCTGTGGGCAGTGACACAGACTTTATATTTTGGTGGATGGAAAGCACACTTACATGTCCTGACTTTCAGCAGTTACGTAGCCTCGTAGAAAAAGCTCAGCGCAATAAGTCAAATTAAAGATCAGACTGGCGGTAAAAGATGCGAGGGGCTTTGATCATGTTCATCATGGATAAAGTGGTCCAGACACGGTGGTTTCAAACTAAATCAGAATGACCAAACATGGAAACGCAGTGTAGTGATGTGTAAAAGTCATGCTTAGAGTTTGGTTACAACATAAACATTGTTTTCTTCTGTCTTTGATGACTCTGTTAGGGAATGAAATCATGCTTGGAAGATGGGGAAAGCGGGTGCGTTTGTTTCCGTCAGTTTCCCCTCAAAATCCAAATGGAAAAATATTTTAATAAAATACTTATAATTTATGCTTTTCATTTACTGATAATCCATGAGAATTTATCAAAAAAGACTTGTATAATCCAAATATGAAACAAATTAAAAATCAATATTTTTAGCCTCCATCACTTTACGAACCCACAGCACAAAACTATGGCTGGCGACTTACCCATGAAGTTCCCATACAGTGTCACATTTAGTCAAGATTCTATGCTGCACAGTACCAAGAAAATTAATATTTTGAAATACATTATCACAATTTATTTACTCACTCACTGTCTGAACCGCTTACTCCAACTACTAAGTTATCAGCCCACACATAGTGTGCAAAGGTGGGGTATACATTGAATAGCCCATCACTGCAGGGCAACACACACACAACCATCCAGATTCATGCTCCTGTTTAGAAGCAATTTAGAACAATCTATTACCTTAAACATGTGAACTATTCACAGAAACGCCCTGGCCAAGCCGAAGACTCGCACCCAGGATCTTGTTACTGTGAGGTGGACATGTTAATCACTCCACCACCATGCCTACCATCACACCTTTGTCAAAAAGATATACATATATATATATATATATATATATATTTCAGTACTGTTGAGCTTGCTGGCATGACAGCTACATAAGAATGAGTAGTTAATTACCCTGCAAACATTCAATATATTCTGTTTATAATGATTTCCAAGTTGTTAAACACTGCTTATCTTATTTTTTTTACTTAATTTGTTTTTTGTCATGCTGATACTGTTTTATTTACTTTAGGCTCATGGTGAAAGCAGCGCCCTGAAGGATGGCTCTCTGGTAGACCTGTGTGGTGCAACCTTGTTGTGGCGCACAGCTGAAGGCCTGCTTAAAGCACCCACTTTGCGTCACCTGGATGCGCTGCGCCTGGAGCTGAATGCAGCGCGTCCGCAGTGCCCAGTAGGCCTAAGCACACTGGCGTTCCCCAGCCTACCCCGTAGCCACAGCCTGGAGGAACGCCAGCCTTGGGCTTACCTTACCTGTGGCCATGTGCATGGTCGACATGACTGGGGCCAGAAGCCTGAGCACAGCCGTGAGTGCGAGGGAAGCCCCAGCACAGGCAGCAGACGGGAGTGCCCGCTGTGCCGATCACTGGGGCCCTATGTGCCCTTGTGGCTGGGCTGTGAGCCTGCCTTCTACGTGGACGCAGATGCTCCCACTCATGCTTTTGTTCCCTGCGGCCACGTGTGCTCAGTGAGGACGGCAAAGTATTGGGCAGAGACATCGCTGCCACATGGGACCCATGCCTTTCAGCCCATATGCCCATACTGCTCCACACCGCTGACAGGCATACCTGGCTTCACCCGCCTCATTTTTCAAGGGCCTGTTGATTGACAGTAGCCACAAGGGGTACACACTATAATAGGAGTGCTCACTTGGGAGTGTATTCATACTGTAGATACACATGCTGAAATCACATGCAAATGTACCGTAGCGTTTTTAGTATATGCACAC
The DNA here is from genome assembly GCA_024760905.1 of Plotosus lineatus. Classification (NCBI taxonomy): domain Eukaryota; kingdom Metazoa; phylum Chordata; class Actinopteri; order Siluriformes; family Plotosidae; genus Plotosus; species Plotosus lineatus. Next base: position 20,378,013 of record CM045737.1, on the reverse strand, counting down.
ACATAATTCAGTATGTGTATTGTACATTTGAATGCAGCCCTAAGTTAGCCTGGTGACTTTTTTATTCTTGCTAGTAATGTCACCCGTTTGCTTTCTGAGGTTCAGTCAGGCACTGATCCAATCATGAGCCAGATCAGCATGATGAGATAAGTTACAGAGATACTTCAAGTTTGATTAGTGGAAGAAGAAATAGTTTAAAGCTACTGAGATTCATATGTGCTATAAAAGTAGCTTAAAAAATCAGCTGGCAAGTAAATAAGAGGCTCTTCTGGGTTTAGTAGGAGACTATTTACCAACTCGTTAATTTCTGATTTGTCGTAAACACAACCAGTGAGAGACAGAATCTATTGAAAACTTACAGTACTAATTACCTCTTCAGTTTAAGCGTGCAGTATAATATCTGCCTGCTTCATACTAATTTGTGGGCCTCTGGATTCTTGTAATAAGTTGTTGAAAAGTTAGATTTTATCTCTTTGATGTTTTAGTTATTAGGGTCTCAGGACAGGAAATGGGCACCTATGGTTGAAACCTGTGACTTGTTGAAAGTTTACATCTAGCCTTTAATCTAGGGAGTTGTCCATGTTATTGATGGATCCCTACCTCCATCTATGGTGACTTGTACTATTTCCTCAGTGTGCTATATGGGTCTGAACATGAAACTGGTACTGAAATATGTGACATTTACCTTTTATATTTTCTGCAGATTTATAAAAAAAAAATAGTTTTCCCCATTTTTAATATCTTAGGCCAACGCTTCTTAATTATTTTCAGTGTCGCCCCCCTCAAGGAAGAAAAAAAAAATCAGCCCCCCCCCCCCCCCAGCAACTATAAGTACTGTACTATTATTTGTATATAAAATTATTAGTACACCTCTGCATAACATTGTATCTTTATTAACATTAAAAACAAAAAGAAAGAAATATAGTTCAACTGATAATAAAGAAAAACTTCATAAACATTGTTTTTTAATCTGTAACAGAAAAGATTTAAAGTGCACCAATGTGCCTAAAAAATACATTCTTATTTAAACTCATTTAACTTATTTAGACTCGTTCAACTTATTTATGTTTTAATATCGCTGTCTCTCTCCACCTTTCTATTCGTTCCTGTTAGACATTTTTCCATATTGTTTCTTGAGGGGTTGTTTACTGCACTTTATATTGTTTGCTTGTGCAAAAAACCGCTACACCATTGTGCGACAATGAGAGCACCACTGCTGACTACTGGAGTGGAGGTGCAATTACACTTACTACTTGAAAAAGTATGTTCCCCAGGGTCATATGTGCTCCAACACCCTTCCCACCCCGCGTCACCCCGTGCTCCCCCGGCATCACAACGCCTGTCATCATACTTGAGAAGCACTGTATTAGGCCAATATGCATTCAAGCCGCAGCATTATCAAATTATCAGTAGAACAACTCAAAAAGTCAGAATGTAACATGGACAGAATAGCTTTAGCTAATGATGCCAATTGATAGTGCTTGACATGTTCAACTTTTCTTTATTATCTAAAGTCAATAAATGCCAATACATCAGTGATTGATGGGAGCACAAGATATACCATGTAACATGGACAGAAAAGGTTGCATATTATTGATCCTGTCTTACGTCTGGCACTTATTTACCAATTCTGCCACGCACATCCATTCCATAGTGCATGCGCCTGTGCTTCAATTCATGTGATTATTGGACCTGTGGAGCCCTCGGCAGAGGCTCAGCAGGACGTGAAAATAACGAGGTCTTTCTCTCGTCACAAAATTCAGCATGAGAGTTGTAAACTAAGAAGTATTTCAGTTATTTCAAAAACTGTGTTCAACATATGTCCATATTTTGATTTGATATTATCTTCCAGGCATGCACTAAAGATTTTGATGAGTTGATTCACAAATAAACTTCTTCAAGTTTGAAGTTGGATAGTTGGAAAATGCACCAGCTTCATGATCAGACCCATATGTGATGTCACTGCACGTAACACTAAAAAGGAAACACGCCTATCCAACACCCATCTTAAGCAATAAGCATTTCTAGAATTAAGCTAAAGCTCAATGAGACATTAATGACTCAAGCTTGTACTACCTGGTTATCGCTTATGTGTGGTGAACTTGGATTTTAGTCATTTTAAGGGCTTTACCAAGTCATGAGAAGTGTAGCTCTGGTGATTTTTTTTAAAGATTGTTCTTTGTATAGTTATGATTGTTTTAGCATTTAAACAACAGGTAAAGTTGTAGCAGCAGTAAACACAGTAGTGGTTAAGTTTAAAAAAAAAAAAAGAAAAAAGAAAAAAAGTCCAGATGTAATATTTTTGTACATGGTTGTGTTACTAAACTTTGGCCCAAGGTCTTTTTTTATATAACAAGCGGTTCTCTCTCTCTCTCTCACACACACACACACACACACAAACACAAACACACACACACACACACACACACACACACACACACACACACACACACACACATATATATATATATATATGTGTGCGTGTGTGTGTGTGTATAAATATATTATTTTCATGTCCTGGAGAGCCCACAGCAGAAAAGTATGCCTCACTGTATCACACTCCAAAATGTCATAGGAAACCGTAAATACTTTAAGCAGTATAATGAATGTACTATTCTAGGGCCTAGATAATAACTCTGCTGTTCTTGGTGCTAGCATTAAATTAAAATGCTTCATTTATATTTTTATCTGAACATCACTGCAGTCCTTGAACATATTTAATTGTTTCGGCGACGTTATGTCGAAACCAGAACCTGAATCACTTCTCCACATGCAGGCTTTGCACTATGCATGTCTATCGTAAGCTTTTCACATGAGAAAAATTTTAAATTCCAATTATGCGTTGTTAGGAAAGATGCGCTGTACTTTACCTCACATGCAAGAGAAGAGACCTCAACTGAACATATTTTTATATTAACAGGAAGAGCAGACGTGATTGATTTTCACTTTTCTTGCTTGTTACGACTATTTCATACAACAGAATTTAATTTTGTCCTTTTCTTCCTCTCTGTGGGCATCCATGTCTTATCGCATTGTCTCAATATCCCCGAATACTCCTGAGTTGATGATCCAACTTGATATCCAACTTTACTCATCTCTTTTTGGTTGTTATAATACATTCCTTAGTTTTGACACTTCTGGAGACTGAGACCAAGTTCATGTGTTTGTTGTAGTATTTTAGTGTATTGCATTCTTATATACATATATACACATGTTGAAAACACACACACACACACACACACACACACACACACCCACACCCACACACACAGATTATTCAGTGTCTTCCCAGTGGCTCAGCTGTTCTGCCCCCATTCTTAACCTGCAAAGATATTTCTGCAAGCTGATAATGGGTGATCTCAGGTTTACACTAGTCAAAGTTTACACTCGTCCCAGTTTCACTATACACCCAACTGCCAGGGCATCATTAGTAGTTTTGGATCTACCTGTGCCTGTGTGTGCTGATAGAATTCATTCTCCACTATTGCTCACAACAAGGTCTTAACTCAGAGAACACAAAATCTGGGGCATATTCAAGATATGTGGAAAATGTGTATTACTCTATTTCATTGACTGCATTTGACTTGTGTGCTGTATCTCCAGAAAACCTTTCTCTGAGAGGATATGCCCTTAAACGTGTCATTCCTGTCCAGAATTGTATTTCATCCTTTGTCATTTATTATTTGTACTAAGCAGCCATGTATTTAAACGGTATTAATATAAACCCTAACTTCATAGAGTGCCAGAGGCATCACTGATCAAGTCCTGCACTGGATGAAATAATCCCTTAAGTGTCATACATTAAAGACTGTAATCAGTGATGTTGGAAAGGTGATCAGTTCGAGTATGGTTCGTATTGTGTCCCATCTTTATGATGTGAAAAGGGCCGCACCTTGTGTTTGACCTCTGTAAAACCTCACATACAAACTAGTGGTCATGACCACTGTCACATACCACTGACCAAGCCTTAAATACAGATACAAGCTACACAGATACACAGTTATGCTTGAACCCAAGGTGCACTGACAATCGCAAGTCAAAACCTAATAAAATATATGTTTTTAAATCCTTTCTCCTTTATTAGTTGTCTTTTCTGCTGTTCTGGGGTAAGAGAATGTTTCTGAATAATGTGGCCAGTAGAGGGCAACCTTGCCTCTCATGCACTGGAAACCACTTGGATACTTTCCCTAATACATGTTTTTTTTTTCTTTCTTATTTATTTATTTATTTTGGTCAAAACAGGCACCCTTCCTTTCTCCACCCTCGTGGCTGAAGTGCCCTTGAACAAAATACAAAGCCAAATTTTTCTTGCGTGGTAGAGTATATCAAAAATAATTATATTAATTGAAATCAATGAATTGAAATCAATAAAATGTTTATAGGTATGTATGATGTGTACGTTGGGTACTAGATTGTTATTGGTGCTGTATTTTTAGTTTCTGGGTTTCTCCTGTGCAGACATCACAGGGAGATGTTCCTAACTCAGTTACACTCACTCTTTTGCCAAACAACTTAATAGTACTGTATTGGGTTTTGGAAAGGTTGAGCCTATCTAAGCTAAGGCAGGGTGCAGTCTGAACAGCTCAGCAGACCATTGCTGGGGTAGTTACAGTAGCATTTAACAAAAGGAAAAATATAATCCAAAAACTATTGAGTTTTCCAGCATACAGTATTTGAATGAACATATCATTCATCAGGAGCCAGTATTTCCCCTTTAGCATTTTGTTAAACTGTAAAACTTCTCCAGTCTCTGACATCAAACTTAAAAAAAAAAACACTGTTTCATGCAACATTTCTTCAGTTGCAAGACGTTTGACACTTCTTGCAACACCTTCAAAACCAAGGAGGTGATAACTGACTTCAGAAGATCAAAACAAACTGAGCTCTTATGCTCAAACTGTTAAACATGTAACTCCACCACCACCAACAACATCATCACACACACTGACTGAATAATCATCATTCAGACCATCTTCCTGGACAGTGTAATACAGTACAGTTGGCCCCCAACTTACGAAGACCCCTGTGTACGAAATCCCCAGGTTATGAAAAACATTTTTCTTCTCTTTCCGTCCCCAAGAGACAAAACAACCCCCTCTTACGAAAAGAAATTCAAAATTCAAACGTGCCAATCGACGTGTGAGTTGCTGTCTCATTGGCTGTCTCTCAACATCCGCCCCGCTGGACTCCCAGATAGAGACAGAAGGAAGCTTCACTCTTTAGTTTTTAGTTTAGTTTTTTAGAGAGAGAGAGAGAGAGAGGTGTGTGTGTGTGTGTGTGTGTGTGTGTGTGTGTGTGTGTGTGTGTTAATAAAAAATGTTTAGTAATGGTTCAATATATTAATAAAATGTTGAAATTGTTTAATAAATAATTTTCCTTTACTTTTAACACATATTTCATACAAAATTGGTGTGCTTTTATCATTTTTAAAGGGTTTATGGGGTTAGTCAGAAAAGAAGATGCGGAGGACAGGGTGAGGTGGAGGTGGATGATTTGCTGTGGCGACCCCTGAAGGGAGCAGCCGAAAGTAAAAGAAGAAGATCCGGTCCAAAGACCGGCCTTGGAACGAATTAGGCGTTTAACATGTAAAACGCGACCCCTACTGACGAAATCCCCGCATTACGAAGACGGCTCTGGAACGATTAATTTGTAGGTAGGGGGCCGACTGTATTCGCATATTCACACATACAGTACCCAGAAGGGTTAATGCTATGTTAAAGGTGCATGATATACACCGGGTAAGAGGTCGAGCTTTTAATTATAAGGTTTATGGTGCTAAACTGAGATGATGTTGGAGACCTGCTTTCAATACGAGTACTGCTCTTGAAACTTAAACAATAGTACAGTCGGCCCCCAACTTACGAAATCACCCAGTTCCAGAGCCCTTGTTGAGAGACAGCCAATGAGAGAGCAACTCGCGAGTCATGTGAAATTTTGAATTGGCACGTTCGAACTTTGAATTTCTTTTCGTAAGAGGGGGATGTTTTTGTATCCAGGGACGAAAACCTAGGAATATGCTCTTCGTAACTCTGGGATTTTGTGCCCAGGGGTCTTCGTAAGTAGGGGGCCAACTGTATATGAATGCAGTATATGTATAAGTCTGTAAATGTGTGAATAGACATATAGGTGTATACATGTATAGGATATATGCATGTACATGTAGGTATATGCACATGTATAGTTTAGTGTAAAAGCAGTGGTGATAAGGTGCTGGATTACCAACCCTAAGGTTGGAGGTTCAAGCCCCAGTGTCAACAGTTGTCACTGCTGTCCCTCCAGTACAGCTAACTGGGTTATCAAAAGTCCGCCATGTCTCTCAATGTCTATGGTAAGAGGACGATAAAAGAACCATTGCTGACTTTCTTCAAGAATAGCTGCATAGCCGTTAGCAATGTGTTTGCAATGGCCTGACGCTGTCCAGGGTGTATAGATATCTTTATCATTTCAAATCCCCCACAACAGTTCATGGGGGTCAGAGCTAGGTATTTTCAGCAGGCTCTATAATGAATTTTTAAATATTTTTGTGGATTTGTTCTGCATTAAATGTTCTGCACTTGAGTTAAACTTCCTGAAGTCTAAGTCATTTGAAATTTATGTCACTTGTAGCAGATCTGATTTTCTTTACTGTGGAATGAGTTATTTCAAGTTATATAGAGATCTTCTTAAACTCCTTGCAAGACTCATATGCATTCACATCTGTTTTTTTAAAACTTGAAAGTTATAGAGGGCTCTTTAGATCTTGGCATGATGACATCTCACACACACACACACACACACACACACACACACACACACACACACACACACACACACACACACACACACACACACACACACACACACACACTAATAGCAAGGATAAAATCAGACCAGAGAAGTCAGTTGTGAATAAAACATGGAACCTAATCTGGGTTACCTGATTTGATGACACTTCACTAGATGGCACTGTAACAAAGGACATTTTTGTCAGCATTCATTGTTACATGAGCCTAAATCAGTGCTTCTCGATTATGTTCTGGGGCGCCCCCTTTTGGAAGAAAAAACATTTCACTCCCACCCCCACCGTCCCACGAGCGACTATAAATAGTACTGTATTATTTGTTTATAAATTTGTTATTAGTACAACTCTGCATAACATTGTATCTTTATTAACATTGTTTTTAATCTGTAACAGAAAAAATTTAAAGTGCACCAATGTGCCTGAAATAAAAAAATTACATCCTTATTTAAATTCATTCAACTTATTTTTCTTAGTATCTCCGTCTCTCTCCACCTTTCTCTTCGTTACTGTTCGAAACATTTACATGTTGCTTCTTGAGGGGTTGTTTACTATGCTTCATATCGTTTGCTCGTGCGGAAAACCGCTACACCATAACGCGACAATGAGAGCACCACCGCCGACTGCTGGAGTGGATGTGCAATTACACTTAATTCTCATACACAATTCCAGAAAAGCATGTTCCCCAGGGTCATACATGCTCCACACGGCCCCCCCCCCCCCCCATCATACCGCACCCCCCAAGGGCTTCCCCGCTGTTTGAGAAGCACTGGCCTAAATAGGTGCGCTGATTATCTGTAATGAGCCATGCGAGAATTGCTTTCAATATTCAAGTGCACGTGGTAGAAGTTCAAGTTTTCCAATATATATTATTGAATAAAATTGGGGGTCTCCCCAAGCAGGTTATAGGTTTGTGCATGCCGATGAATTGTGAGGAGTGTACAGTACATGTTCTCCCTGTGTTGCAGGTTGTCATGAATAAGGGAAATAAGTTTGCTAGGCGTTTTGCACAGTTCAACTCCTCTTGGATGCGAGATCATAGCGGGTTACCTTCACAGTATTTTTACAGGTACCTGTTTATACTGTACTCCCCCAGTGCAGCTAAGTGGGTTATCAAAGGCCGGCCATGTCTCTCAGTGTCCACGGCGAGAGGCCATAAAAGAACCATTCCTGACTTTTAACAAGAGTAGGCTGCATAGCAGTCAGCATGTTTCCACCCTGCGATGGCCTGACAAGCTATCCAGGGTGTACTCTTCCCTCACCTGGAGTCGGCTGGGATGGGCGCCAACGTCCTTGTGACCCTAATTAGGATTACGCGGTTACAGAAAATGAATGAATTAATGAATGGACCTGGTTTTACTGCTGGGTAGACAGGGGAATGCTTGTCCAAGGGTTTCACCATCTTCTTCTTCTTTTCCTTTCGGCTTTTCCCTTCAGGGGTCGCCACAGCGAATCATCTGCCTCCATCTCACCCTATCCTTTGCATCTTCTTCTCTTACACCAACGACCTTCATGTCTTCCTTCACCACATCCATGAATCGTCTCTTTGGTCTTCCTCTAGGCCTTCTGCCTGGTAGTTCCAGCCTCAGCATCCTATTACCAATATACTCACTATCCCTCCTCTGTACATGTCCAAACCATCTCAATCTAGCCTCTCTGACTTTGTCTCCAAAACGTCTTACATGTGCTGTCCCTCTGATGTGCTCATTCCTAATCCTATCCATCCTCGTTACTCCCAAAGAGAACCTCAACATTTTCCTCTCTGCTACCTCCAGCTCTGCCTCCTGTCTTTTCCCCAGGGCCACTGTTTCTAACCCATACAACATCGCTGGCCTCAACACCGTTACAGAAAATGAATGAATTAATGAATGGACCTGGTTCTACTGCTGGGTAGACAGGGGAATGCTTGTCCAAGGGTTTCACCATGAAGGGGTCAAACAGGGATTTGAACCTTCTCAGCCATGAGACTGCACCCCAGAACCCTAACCACTACACTTCCAGCTTCATGTTATAAATAAGATTGCTTGTTAAATGTAAATCCAAACTTGAATCCTGTTATTATTAGTTTTCTTCCCTGTGGTATTTGCTCTATGTAGGTTAGACCTCTTCAAATTTGACCTTTTCCACCAAACATATGCAAACTGATATTATTCCCATTCTCCAGGGTCTAAATTAACTAAATATACCAGTTATTTTGATCTTTGAACTTGGCTATGCCTGCCTCAAGAGCCATGTAGTTTTATTGTTGACATTTTTCAAAAATGCTGCAAAATTCGGGATATTATGTCCTTGTTGTTTTCATTGTAGCTTCACAGAGGTTGATGCTATAGCATTGAAAGTGGTACGAAATGAAAGATTGTACAATTTCCTTGCAAACGGTAGTAAACACCTGTGTAAATTTTAACTAATTTTAATCCATAAACATACATATGTTTTATGCTTGGAAAAGGTGACATAATATGATACATAACTTTATCTTAAAAATGTTACTCTTAATGCACGTTTGTGAGTGACCAATGATGTGGCTGAGAGAAGTGTAATACTGATGAGTGACTTTGCAACTCAGATCACAACTGACCCGGAGCAGAGAAGCTTCTTACCACAAGTTGTGGAGAACCACAGGAAGAAATTTGACAGTTTCAAGAAAGCCACATTGAACAAGTGACAATACAGTACATACATTAGTGACCTTACAGTTTCTTACACATTATATGTATCAGTGCAGTGCCATCATACCGTTCGTTGATGATCGTATCGTATCGTTGATTTTTTGCAGTGTCCCAATTGTTTGTGCATTAAAATTAGTTAAAATTTAAACAGGTGTTCATGTGTTTACTACCGTTTGCAAGGAAATTGTACAAGCTTTCATTTGGTACCACTTTCAATGCTATAACATCAACCTCTGTGAAGCTACAATGAAAACAAGGACATAATATCCTGAATTTTGCAGAGTTTTTGAAAAACGTCAACAATAAAACTACATGGCTCTTGAGGCAGGCATAGCCAAGTTCCAAGCCAAGGTCTAAGATCAAAATAACTGGTATATTTAGTTAATTCAGACCTTGGAGAATGGGAATAATATCAGTTTGCATATGTTTGCTGAAAAAGGTCAAATTTGAAGAGGTCTAATGTACAGTATATATATAAGAATATTCTTCTATAATCACCTGAAGAGAGAGGATGGTTTCACCACCCCTCGAAAGTGGATAGGGCGCAGGATCGCTGATCCTTAGGTTGGGGGTTTGCGTCCCCACAGGATTGTCTCTGTCCCCCCAGTGCAGCTAACTGGGTTATCAAAGGTGGGCCATGTCTCTCACTGTCTATGGTGAGAGGTTCATGTAAAAGAACCATTGCTGACTTTCGTAAAGAGGAGCTGCAAAGCCGTCAGAGTGTTTCTATCCGTTGCTAAAAGGGTTGTATCAGGAAGGGCATCCGACATAAAAACCTATGCCAAATCAAATATGCGAATCACATGATTCGCTGTGGCGACTCCCGAGAAAAGGGAAAAAAGCTATAATATATATATATATATATATATATATATATATATATATATATATATATATATATATATATATATATATATATATATTTGTATTTCATCAAAGCATCTGTCATATTTGTGTGAGTTTCTGTTGGCATGTCTGCACAGTGTTTCAGATATTAATAATGACAGTGTGCCACAGGTCCTGAGGGATAAGTGCTTAGGTGAAGTGAGCTGTGGTCTCAATGGGAGGATTTGTGAGACCTGATCAAGTCTCATTAGTGTCAACACTTCTTGTTCCCTATGCTCCTCGTTCACTATTTCAGCATTTAACAACAAAAAATGTTTAATTTAAAGTACAAAAGGATTATTCATTAATTGTAGGCAGTTTCCTGGCTCGTATTATTTTTGCTGCAAGGCAAAGTCAGCTGATGGTGTTGTTTATACATCCAGCTTTTAATTTCAGGACATTTTGGAGTAGAACCGCGGCTCCTTTTCATTGAGGAGCCAGTTAAGGTGTCTCAGGCATCTGGTTATGATGCCTCATGAACGCCTCCCTGGTGTGGTGTTTTGGGTATGTCCAACTGAGAAGAAACCCCAGGGTCGATCTGGAACATGCTGGAGGAATTATGTCTCTCGGCTAGTCTGGGAAGGTCTCGGGGGCCCCCAGAAGAACTGGAGGAAGTGGCTGGGGAGAGGAACGTCTGGACCTCATTGCTTAGGCTGCTGCCTTCCGCAACTCAACCCCGGATAGTGGAAGAAGATGATAATGATAAATTTTATGCTCCCTGAAATATACTGAATAATCTGGCAGTACAGGGGCGTACAAGGCAAAAAAAGTGAGTTGGTTTAAAATCTATTTTATAATTGAAATTATATAACACTTCTCTGTGGAGTTTGCATGTTCTCCCCTTGCTTGTGTGGGTTTCCTCCAGGTACTCCAGTTTCCTCCCACAGCCCAAAAACATGCACAGTAGTCTGATTGGGCTGTTCCAAATTGCCCCTAGGTGTGAGTGTGAATGGGTCTATGTGTGTTGGCCTAAAATGGCCTGTCCAGGATGTACCACGCCCTCGCCCAGGGTTGGCTGAGATGTTCACACCTCCCTGTGACTCTAACTAGGATTAAGCAATTTACACATGGTGTAAAGTCAGTCAGTGACCAATATCTGTTGTACACAGTATATTCGTTGGTGCAAGTCGTTCTTCTTTAATTACATTTGTTTACTCATCTTTGTTGATTTATCCTGGACAGAGATTTGTTTGTATATCACGAACATCCTGAGATGAATTAGTGTCCCACCTTGTGATCAGAGTACCCGGTATAGGCTTTGAGGTTTCGGGTTATTCACAGTCTCTATAGTCAATCAACCAGTCAGACAACTTCAGAACCACTTAATCCTGTCAGGGTACAGGGAGGCTGGAGCCCATCTTAACCACCTCACAGATGTTAATTTATTAATATAAGTATTTAAGATGGGAGTTGCTATGAATGATGTCTTTCTAAATTCATACAAATGTTTATGTACCAATATAGCTACATGTAAACATCTTTGTCAGCCTACTTACTGAACAGAAACTGCTCGGATTTTTTTTCTGTTTATTTATTTGGCAGCAATGACTATCTTTTCAAGCAAGGCTAAAAATCCAACCTGAGAATAGGAAGTAATATTATACATATGTCTTGAATAATCAATTTATAGTCTATTGCTGAAATAGGTGATGGATGCTGCCTATCTGATCAGTTCCTCCCTCAGGACAAGTGCTGTTTTGCATTGTGCTAATGAATCCTAATGTGGTAGAGGTGTCTGTTTCCTCCTTATACAAGTGGTTGAGCTGTATATTATATCATAGGATAGAATATTATAATATTAAAAGGTTTCTCATTTTTTTCTTGTTGTTTTTTTTTTGTTTGTTTGTTTAGACATTTGCATTCATTTGCACTCTTATTCAAAGTAACGTACAACAGAGGAAGGACAAAATCCAAGGGCCTTACTCAGCGAGCACGAACTGATTTCTAACGCAAAACCTAAACCGCAAAGCATCACTGCCTTCAATCTTACATTTACATTTTAAATTTCTGTCTGCTCTCTGCTATAATTCATCTTTTTTTTCACCATTTTTGTTTTTCAAAAAAAAAAAACATGATTTATCAATTGATTGATTGATTGATTCATTGACTGACTGACTGGTTGATTGATTGATAGATTTATTAAGGCCATGTATCCGGTACTGTCCATTAAATGATCCATAGCACTATTTTTAAAAGTGGGATGTAACGGCAATATTTCATTATGGCTTCTGTGGTCTTTTTTTTTAAATTGTTGTCGTTGTTGTCATTGTTGTTGTTGTTGTTGTTGTCTCTTGCCTGTTTACATGTGTCAAGGGTTCATGATTTTGCAAGAACAGAGTGTGAAGGACAACTCCTGGGTAGAGGACACTTTGCAGAAAAAGGTCCCCAATGCAAATCTTCTGACCAAAAAGTCGATGACCATGGGGGAAGGAGGAGTGAAATGTAGCTGCTGTTTTGTTTTGTTTTGTTAGTCTATTGTGTTCTGACTCACCTTGCCAAAGAATGTCAGACAAGAGTGAAAAAGCACTGAGAAGGTAAATGTCAGTATGATTAAATAAAAATACATCTTATTTCTTCTTCTTTTCCTTTCGGCTTTTTCCCTTTCTCGGAGTCGCCACAGCGTTTGGCCGAGGTTTTTACGTCGGATGCCCGTCCTGTCACAACCCTTTAGCAAGGGACAGAAACACGCTGATGGCTTTGCAGCCACTCTTTTTTTTTTATGAAAGTCAGCAATGATTCTTTTACATGCCTCTCACCATAGACAGTGAGAGACATGGCCCACCTTTGATAACCCAGTTAGCTGCACTGGGGGGGGACAGTGACAACCTTGTGGAGACTCGAACCCCCAACCTAAGGATCAGCGATCCTGCCCCCATCCACTAGACTACCACTGCATAAAGTGTGTAAATACTATATTAAATGAAAATGGAAATATCAAGTAAGACATGGACAAAATATGCCACTTTCAAATGTACTGAAGCCTTTAAAAGCCAATATTTTTTACTTATGAAATTAATAATGTGGGCGACATGGTGGTGCAGGGGTTAATACATCCGCTTTGCAGCAAAGACGTCTCGGGCTTGATTTTCTGTCCCTGGTATTTCTGTGTTGAGTTTGCATGTTCTCCACATGTTTATGTGGATTTACTCTGGTATGCCAGTTTCCTCCTACAGTCCAAAAAGAAAACACACAATAGGCTCATGGGTATTCCACCCTGCACTTGCCCAGACTTAGGTAAATAGCTGAGATGGGCACCAGCCTTCTCAACATCCTAAATAGGATTGATGGTAAAGTCCTTTGGTCTTTTAACACCAGAGCCATAGTGGCTTATCCCCGGTTTCCATAGCGTGAAGCAACCAGGAGTACAACGCCTCCTGGATGGGACGCTAGTCCATCACAGGTTACTTTCCCAGTAATATTTTTACTGGTACCCATTTATACTGATGGGTGAACAGAGGCACACTTGTGGTTAAAACCTTGCCCAGGGGTCTTAGCACAGGGCGCGGGGGGTTGTCTAACTGGGATTTGAACACACAACCTCATAATCATGAGCACAGCACCCTAACCACTACACCACTGGCTGCACATGATTGATGAACAAACGAAATAATTTCATGTTTACATGTGAACTTTTCTTGGGCATAAAACTGTATTTCGTGTTATATGCCATTCATTCATTTCTTCACTCGTTCAACTCTTGATATTAGTCGAATCGCAGAGAGATTAAAACCTATCTGGGCTGACTCTGGTTAAAGGCAGGGTACACCCTAAACAGCTTTCCAGTCCATCACAGATTATTTTGAAGTTATTAGTGTAAGTAAAGTTGAAACCCTAAAGGATTTTAAACAGGAAATCTACAGATAAATCTAAAAAACTTGACAAAAACTAACTTTGAGTTCTTTAACAAAGATGTATGTAAACGTTTGGCCCATATCTAAGTTCATTCTCAGTTCATTTTCTGTCACCGCTTAATCATAGGGTCACAGGGAGGCTGGCACCCATCTCAGCCGACTCTGGGCAAGGGCAGAGTACACCCTGGACAGCTCGCCTGGCCATCACTGGGCGGAAACATGCTGACGGCTTTGCAGCTACTCTTGATGAAATTCTGGAATGGTTCTTTTACATGAACCTCACACCATAGACAGTGAGAGACATGGCCGGCCTTTGATAACCCAGTTAGCTACACTGGGGGCCAATATCTAAGAGTAGAAGAAAAATGTTGTCATCCAGTGAGAATAATGTTACAGGTGTTCTTTAAGTCTTTTTTTTATTTCTGGCAACCTGTAGAGCTTCGAAGATATTTTAAATTCTGGCTCACACATAAGCTGCGAAATAGTATGATGCTGTTTTCTGTTGATTTCCGCCATTATGCTTGAAATGAGGTTTCTTGACAACTTTAGAATATCAATAAATATCCAATAATCTTCTTCACTTCACTTAACCCTTAACACTTAAATCCGGGGATGTCGTTGGGGCACCTTCATGTCGAGACTTGGGCTGATTTTGGCCTGGCGGTGCCCATCCCTCTCCAGGTCGTAGAAACTCACAGAGAGGCTTTGCAGCTCCTCTTTACAAAAGTCAGCAATGGTTCTTTTACATGAACCTCTCACCATAGACAGTGAGAGACATGGCCTGCCTTTGATAACCCAGTTAGCTACACTGGGGGGACAGTGACAACCCTGTGGGGACTCGAACCCCCAACCTTAGGATCAGCGATCCTGCACCCTAACCACTAGCCCATCACTGCCCTATCCAATAATAATATCTATTAATTCTAATTTTGCACAGGTCCAAAAATTTCCACCAAGATTCTGAAGATGGGTCATTTACTTCGTATTTGACCAATTACTTCTTAAAATATGCACATTCCATTTGAATCTATTCGATTCCCTTCAGAAAAAAATTCATTTGTATTTCTGGACAAGATTGCTTAAGTGTGTCTCAGGTCCAAGTTAATAAACATTAATTTTTCTAAAGTAATATTCATTCATTCATTTAATCCTAATTAGAGTCGTGCCCATCTCAGCCGACTCTGGGTGCACTCTGACAGCTCACCAGGCCATTGTGTCATGGAAAGACTTTGACGGATATACAGCCTACTCTTAACAAAAGTCAGCAATGATTCTTTTACATCAGTCTCACCATATACAGTGAGAGACATTTCCGACAACCCAGTTAGCTGCAGTGGGGTAAAGCAGTGACAACCATTGACGGTGCGGTTTGAACCCCGAGCCTTGGGATCAATCACCCAGCACTTTACTATCGGTCTCCCACCACCCCTTTCTAAGTAATACAAATGAAACATTATAGCAAAGAGCAGGTCAGTTTAAGGTTGTGTCTGCCTGAAGAGTTACTCATCAAAACTACACACGTAACTACATACCGACTTGGGTCTTTATCTTTCGTAAGCCCTGGCAGGTCCTTACTTAAGCTCAGTATACACTGCCCTCCATAATTATTGGCACCACTGGTTAAGATGTGTCCTTTAACTTCTAATAAAGAGAGTTTTTCTAAATAATATCTGACCATATAATGAAAAAAAAAGGAAAATCTTCTTCTTCTTTTCCTTTCGGCTGCTCCCTTCAGGGGTCGCCACAGCAAATCATCCGCCTCCATCTCACCCTGTCCTCTGCATCTTCTTTTTTGACTCCAACGACCTTCATGTCTTCCTTCTTCGATGTCTTCAACCAACAGTAGTCCAATTTCCATCAGCACCCTGTTGATTGACAGCACTGATGGCGGTCGTTGTTAACCCGGGCCTCGACCGATCCGGTATGGGGGTAATACTTCTGATTTGCATCATAAAAGTTTGGCATTGGTTTTATGTCGGATGCCCGTCCTGACACAACCCTCTGCATTTCTCAGGGCTGGGGACCGGCATAAGGGGGAGAGACACTGGTTAGTGCTTCCCTCCGCCTCATGGCTGCATTGAAAAAAAAAAAAAAGGAAAATCCAACCTTTAATTGAAGTGCATTTATTCAGTGGGGGAAAAAAATCCCACATTTAGAAAGAATTATTTTATATCGAATCAGGTGTGCCAAAATTATTAGCATTTTTCTGATGTTAATACTTTGTACAATCCCTTTTTCCCCAACAAAACAGCACCTAATCTTCTCCTGTAATGTTTCACAAGATGGGAGAATACAGAAAGAGGGATCTTGGACTATTCCTCTCTGCACAATCTCTCAAAGTCATCCAGCAACCTGGTCCTCTCCTCTGCACTCTCCTCTTCAGCTCACTGCACAGGTTTTCAAAAGGGTTGAGGTCTGGGGACTGAGATGGCCATGGGACGAGCTTGATTCTGTGTCTTCTGAACTAGTTCTGTGTTGATTTGTCCACATGTTGACGGTCCCAGTTGAAGTCCCAGTACTACTTATAGCTCCAGACGTTTGCGTTTATGATTGTGAGTGAGAAAAGATTTTTTTTTCCATGCATGCGTCCCAGACAGCTTGTTGGCATGTAAATCGCACCTGATAGTTGTTTTGGAGACTTTGTGACCCCAAGACTCTGCCATTTGTTTCAATTCTTTAACAGTGTGCTTTGGAGAACTTTTTATTTCTCTTACTATCCTCCTCACTGTGCGCTGTGCCAAAATAACCTTGCATCCTCCTCCAGGCTTGTTTACCACTGTTCCAGTTCTTTTAAACTTATTAATGATTCGTCTGACAGAACACATGGGCAGGTGCAGGCGAGCGGCTATTTACACGTAGTCATTGTCCGACTTGTGACCCCCAGTGTAGCTAACTGGGTCATCAAAGGCGGGCCATGTCTCTCACTGTCTATGGTGTGAGGTTCATGTAAAAGAACCATTGCTGACTTTCGTAAAGAGTAGCTGCAAAGCCGTCAGCATGTTTCTGTCCCTTGCTTAAGAGTTGTTGTGACAGGAAGTGCATCCGACGTAAAAACCCATGCGAAATCAAATGTGCGAATCAGATGATTCGTTGTGGCGACTATCGAGAACGGGAAAAAGCCGAAAAGAAAAAGAAGATTGTCTGACTTGTGAAGGTCGACACATCTGCCTTACTTGAACGATGTGTTCCTTTGTCTTTCCCATGTTGAAGAGTCGATAAGAGAAATGGCCTCTGTGTCATGTCATATTTATATCCCAGGCAAACAGGAAGTGATGAATTACTAAATAAATGTTCCTTGATACTCTAGTCAACTTTGAAAACTACTATAGAAATGATAGAAATGTTACATTTTTTCCCTGGGAATTGTTGGGGTTATTATAATATTTATAATTGTGGAACAGGTGATTTTTATGAAAAATAATTATTTCTTTGTCAGGGATTTTTTTTCCCTTTAAAAGTCACTTAAGTTGACGGTTATATTTTCACACAATTTTAAGTCTGAGATGCTTCTGCAAAAAAAAAAAAAAAAAAAAAGCATTTATTTTAAGACTTTTAATACATCTTAGCCAATAATTATGGAGAAGAGTGTATGTTTATCATTCATTTGCTTGACTGATCCCACTATCAAAACACCAGAAAAATATCCATCCAATCTGTTTTGGCAGCTGGGTGGTGAAATGATCTGCCAAATCCTGTACATGTAAATTAAAATATATTTGGATTTTTTTCCCGTTCTCCAGTGGTAGAATAAGCTTCTCCATCCATGAAGATGGGCGACACAGTGGTGTAGTCTTCATTCATAGTGGTTAACACGTCCGCCTTATGGCGAAAAAGTCCTGGGTTTGATATTCCGGTTCAGCTCTTTCTGAGTGGAGTTTACGTGTTCTCCATTTCCTGGCATGGAAATGATTCTGTTTTCTCTGGTTTCTTCCCAAAGTCCAAAGACATGCACAGTAGGCTACTTGACTTTTCCAAAATCACCATAGATGTGAGAGTGTATAGTTTTGTGTGTGTGTGTGTGTGGGTGTGTGTATGTGTGTGTGTGTGTGTGTGTGTGTGTGTGTCTTGGGTCTGGCACGATTTTCAGGGTGTAGTCTGCTTTCAACCAGTGTCAGCCGAGCTAGATACCAGTCTTTATGTGACCCTAGTAGGTTAAAGAGTTTTGTAAAATGAGTGAGAATGAGTGAGGTAACCTGATAAACACTTTACTGTGTGTGCATTCGTCCATTTTGTATTTATTGTTCATTACATTACTTCTTTCCAGCCTTACACAATTACAATTTCCTCCAGGATTAATAAAGTAAACTGAAACCAGCGTCTTTCTATGGACTATTTTTAATTATGTGTTCAGTCAACGATTCTTGAAATCAGTCTTTTTAATGACCATTCCGTCTTTTGGCGGGTCAGAAATGTCCATTCATCAAACATACATTGGTCAAATGAAGTTTTGTTCTTGAAACATCCCTTGTCCACCTTGACCCTGGTTGTACGTACTTTGTTTGTTGTGTCTTCATCTGTTTACATATTGTGTCACTCTTCTTAAGATCATCTGCAAAATGACTAAATGTAAATCTAAATGTAAATGTAGAGCAGCTGCAGGGTGAGCTTCACTGTTGTTTACTTCAGGTTTATCACCAGAGGTCACAGAAGCAAACATCTCCCTGTCAGCACGTCTCCCAGTTTAATGTGTTCTTAATTGTAGGAAAATAATAATAATGCACACACACACACACACACACACACACACACACACACACACACACACACACACACACACACATATATATATATATATATATGTATATATATATATATATATATATACATATATATATATATATATATATATATACCACACACACACTATATATATATATATATATATATATATATATATATATATATATATATGTGTATATATATATATATGGAGTTACAGGAATAAATATTGGAAATCTGAAACGTGGGTGAAATGTGAGTGTATAAGGGGTTTAAAAGGCTGGTTTCACAAGCTAACATTATCATCGGGTCAATTAGACAAGTTTTATAAAGGTAGGCCTCTATTTATTTGAAATATTCGAAAGATAGCATGCAAACCAGTGAAGAATATAGAACAACGGTAACAAAGCTAGGTACATGAAGCAGTTAATGTTTGCAGTCAATGGCTTAACGTGTTAGATTTGAGCTATGTGTACCAAGCACATATGTGTACAGTGTCCTTGATTGCCCGTCAAATCAGTCAAATTTGTTTATGAGGTTTTAATTTCCATCAGATTTGTTTGAAAACTGCACAACATGGGTTTTGGTTGTAAACAAAAACCGGGGAGTTTTATAGTATAATATGTTTGACAGAAAGACTAATCATGTGCTTTAGGAAAATGACAGAGGTGAAGAAAGAACATCAGGTTAAGTAGCATGTAAGAATGGATCTGAAGTGTCATTGAGAAAGGAAAAGAGAAGAGCTTTCTACAGATTAGCAGTCGAAAGTAAGCATCTCCCTGTTTTGCACCTCATTTACAAGCAACCACATGGGCCAATGAGGTGGGAGCAGGGTGGCTGCTTAGGGGGATGAGCATGGGACTCAAAATGACATCAGGGCTCTTCATCTTCCTTCATCATCTGATACTTCATCCTGCTCTTATCTGTTTGTTAGGAGTGATGCCATATTCTGACCAAAGGAGAAATGCAATGTTCAATCTTTTCTTGTGTGTGTGTGTGTGTGTGTGTGTGTGTGTGTGTGTGTGTGTGTGTGTGTGTGTGTGTGTGTGTGTGTATGTGCTCCTTGATTCTTCTTCAATTCAATTTAAGTTCAAAAGCATTATAGAATACTTAGGATAACTATTATTGTTCATCAAGAAAAACAAAATTGTTTTGAAATTGAAAGGATTTTTAAAGCTGCAGATCCCAGCATTGTTTTGCGTTGTGTGTCGTATTGTCACATGACCTTCCTGATCTCTGTGAGTTACCAGACAGTCCTGTAATAGAAATTCAGACTCAGAGCTGGGCATGAGTCAACTTCACTTCAACTGCTATTATGAATATTCTCATTCCAAATAAAAGTTAATATTATCTGTCTTTTATTGCCGCACAAACACAAAAGCGGCTTTTCTTGTCCTTTCTAGTCAAAATAATCTGTTCATCGTCATCATTTTCTGTAACCGCTTAATCCTATTAGGTTCGCGGGGAGGTTGGCGCCCATCCCAGCCCACTCCGGGCGAGGGCAGAGTACACCCTGGACAGCTCGCCAGGCCATCGCAGGGCGGAAACACGCTGACTGCTTTGCAGGTACTCTTGTGAAAAGTCAGCAATGTTTTTTTTTTTACATGTGTCTCACCATACACAGTGAGAGACACGGCCCACCTTTGATAACCCAGTCAGCTGCACTAGGGGGGTCAGTGACTACCTGTGGTGAGTGGGGCTTGAACCCCCAACTTTAGGATCAGTGATCCAGCGCCCTATACCACTAGGCCTTCACTGCCCCACTAGGCCATGACTGCCCTACTAGGCCACCACTACCCTCAAAATAATCTTTAGTTGTAAAATTTCCTGATGATATAAACTAGTGAATGTGGCATAACTGAGGACGCACAAAATAGCTTTTTCCGTTCATGCTTCAGTAACTTTCTAAGGAGGTCATACAGGAAGGAAAGCAGTGCAGCATCCCCTTATTCCACATGCTAATCTTCATTTGTTTTTTGGGTTTTTGGCAATTTGTTGTGGAGCCTGAATCTGCTTATGACTGAGGGTTTTTTAATGAAATTCAGATTATTGTGTCATTTGACTTCATTGTTATTCTATTACAGTTTTCAGACAAAAGTGTAGAAATGCACAAAAGTGGAGGAAGACGTTATAATTTATTCCTGCAGTCAACTTTGAAAAATCAATAATTATTTATCAATTTATGATAGAGTTCTTGATGCCAGTTCCTTATTTGAATGACAAAATTTGTGTGAATTGAATGTGTTCATTACAAATCTCGATTAAAAACGAAAAGCATGAAAATGCCAACACGATCATGTAAAGCTCGAAAGAGATATTTATTGTCATTGTTGCATGAGCAAAGAAAATCAATTTAACAGCTCTTTGTTTTGCAGCAATT
Source organism: Plotosus lineatus (assembly GCA_024760905.1). NCBI lineage: Eukaryota > Metazoa > Chordata > Actinopteri > Siluriformes > Plotosidae > Plotosus > Plotosus lineatus. The sequence goes on along the minus strand of CM045737.1, from coordinate 20,356,731 downwards.
ATAAAAAGAAAATGTACAAAAGACTATTCAGTAACCAAACTAAGTTATGTGCTATACCTACAAATATACATCCTATATACTCACACCTACATATCTATCCAGATATACACACATTTCAAAGACCTATAAATATCACATATTCACATACATACAGAAAGGTGCATGATATACACCGGGGAAGAAGTAGAGCTTTTAATTGTAATGTGTATGGAGCTAAAATTATGTGATGTTGGAGAACTGCTTAAACATGACACTGTCCAGGAAGATGGACTGAATGATGATTATTCAGTCAGTGTGTGTGCGTGTGTGTGTGTGTGTGTGTGTGTGTGTGTGTGTGTGTGTGTGTGTGTGTGTGTGCGTGCGTGATGATGATGATGATGATGATGGTGTTCGTGGTGGTGGAGTTACATGTATAGCAGCTTGAGGGTAAAATCTGTTCTGGAGTCTGTTAGTTTTTGTTTTCAGTGTCCTGTACCTTTTTCTGGAGGGGAGATGGGAGAAAAGGGGGTGTCCAGGGTGCGTGGGGTCCCTGATAATTCCACTTGCTCTCCTCTTAAGTCTGTCAGTGTACATGTCACTGATGGGGGTAGTGTAGTTCCAGTTACCCGCTCTGACGTCCTCACCTTCCACTGCAAGGCCTTCCTGTAATCTGCAATACAGCTGCAAAAAAACAAAACAAAACAAAAAACCCCCAAAAAACAAAAAAAAACAAACAAACAAACAAAAAAAATTGTATATCAATAGGTCAGGAGGCTATGGTTGGCCGAGCAATAATAGGTGTCAGTAGGGGTCAGGGAAGACTCTTGAGGAAGTGGGTGGGAGACACACTGTACATATAAATGTATATACAGTCGTCTTCTTTTCCTTTCGGCTGTTCCCTTCAGGGGTCACCACAGCGAATCATCTACCTCCATCTCACCCTATCCTTTGCATCTTCTTCTCTTACACCAACTACCTTCATGTCCTCCTTCACTACATCCATGAATCGTCTCTTTGGTCTTCCTCTGGGCCTTCTGCCTGGTAGTTCCAACCTCAGCATCCTATTACCAATATACTCACTATCCCTCCTCTGTACATGTCCAAACCATCTCAATCTAGCCTCTCTGACTTTGTCTCCAAAACGTCTTACATGTGCTGTCCCTCTGATGTACTCATTCCTGATCCTATCCATCCTCGTAACTCCCAAAGAGAACCTCAACATTTTCATCTCTGCTACCTCCAGCTCTGCCTCCTGTTTTTTCCCCAGGGCCACTGTTTCTAAACCATACAACATCGCTGGCCTCAACACCGTCTTGTACACTTTTCCTTTCATTCTTGCCAATACCCTCCTATCACACATCACACCGGACACTTTTCTCCAACCATTCCAACCAGCCTGCACACGCTTCTTTACCTCTTTTCCACACTCTCCACTGCTCTGGATTGTTGAGCCTAAGTACTTAAAATCCTCCACCTTCTTTATCTCTGCTTCCTGTAACCTCACAGTTCCTCTTAGGTCCTTGTCATTCATACACATGTATTCTGTCTTACTGAGACTAACCTTCATTCCCCTCCTTTTCAGGACATACCTCCACCTCTCTAGATTTTCCTGCACTTGTTCTCTGCTCTCACTACAGATCACAATGACATCTGCAAACATCATAGTCCATGGGGAATCTTGTCTAACCTCGTCTGTCAGCCTGTCCATCACCATAGCAAACAAGAAGGGGCTGAGAGCTAACCCTTGATGCAGTCCTCCCTCCACCTTGAACTCTTCTGTTCACACCGACAGCACACCTCACCACTGTCTGACATCTCTTATACATATCCTGCACCACTCTAACATACTTCTTTGCCACTCCAGACTTCCCCATGCAATACCACAGTTCCTCTCTTGGCACCCTGTCATATGCTTTCTCCAGATCCACAAAGGCACAATGCAGCTCCTTCCGACCTTCCCTGTACTTGTCTATTAACATCCTCAAAGCAAACACTGCATCTGTGGTGCTCTTTCTTGGCATGAAACCAAACTTTTGTTCACAAATTCTGATCTCTGCCCTTAGTCTAGCTTCCACTATTCTTTCCCATAACTTCATCGTATGGCTCATCAACTTTATCCCTCTGTAGTTGCCGCAACTCTGAACGTCTCCCTTGTTCTTAAAAATGGGCACCATCACACTTCTCCTCCATTCCTCTGGCATCCTCTCACTCTCTGAGACCTTGTTGAATGTTCTTGTCAGGAAATCTACTGCTACCTCTCCTATACACTTCCATACCTCCACTGGTATGTCACCAGAACCAACTGCCTTTCCATTCTTCATCCTCTTCAATTATTCTCATTCATCAGCTCTTCAAAGTACTCTTTCCATCTTCCCAGCACACTTCTGTCATCAGTCAATACATTTCCCTCTCTGTCCTTAATCACTCTAACTTGCTGCATGTCTTTCCCATCTCTATTTCTCTGCTATGCCAACCTTCGGTCTCTTCAATGTCCCAGTCATCTGGAAGCACTTCCTGACCACCCAGAGCCTGTTTCAACTCCTCCTTGAAGACAACATGACACTCTTCCTTTTTCAGCTTCCACCACTTTGTCTTCTGCTCTGCCTTTGCCTTCTTCACCTTCCTCACCATCACCGTCATCATTGCACACCACCATCCTATGCTGTTTGGCAACACTCTCACCCACTACTACTTTGCAGTCACTGACTTCCTTCGAATTACATCGCCTGCACAAGATATAGTCTACTTGTGTGCTCCTATCTCCGCTTTTATAAGTCACTCTATGCTTATGTCTCTTCTGGAAGAAAGTATTTACCACAGTCATTTCCATCCTTTTTGCAAAATCTACCAACATCTGTCCTTCTGCATTCCTGTCCTAGATACCAAACCTGCCCATCACTTCCTCGTCCCCACTGTTTCCTGCACCAGCATGTACATTGAAGTCTGCCCCAATGACCACTCTTTCACCTCTGGGGGTACTCTGCATCACTTCATTTAACTCACTCCAGAATCTCTCCTTGTCTTCTAGCTCACATCCTGCCTGTGGGGCATAAGCACTAACAATATTGAACATCACGCCTTCAATTTCTAACTTGAGTCTCATCACTCTGTCTGACACTCTTCACTTCTAGAACATTCGTGACAAATTCCTCCTTCAAGATGACTCCTACTCCATTTGACTCCTACTCCATTTCTCCTCCCATCCACACCATGAAAAAAACAGCTTAAACCCTGCTCCTAAACTTCTAGCCTTGCTACCTTTCCACCTGGTCTCCTGAACACACAGTATGTCCACCTTCCTCCTCTGCATCATGTCAGCCAGCTCTCTACCTTTTCCTGCCATAGTTCCAACATTCAAAGTCCCTACTCTCAGTCCTAGACTCATGCCTTTCCTCTTCTCTCCCGCCTCTCCTTCTTCGACGTCTTCGACCAACAGTAGTCCAATTTCCACCAGCACCCTGTTGGTTAACAGCACTGATGGCGGTCGTTGTTAACCCAGGCCTCGACCAATCCGGTATGAAATTCTTTCTTGTGATTCGCATATTTTATTTGGCATTTGTTTTTTTACGCCGGATGCCCTTCCTGTCGCAACCCTCTGCATTTATCCGGGCTTGGGACCGGCAATGAGGGAGAGACACTGGTTTGTGCCCCCCTCACGGCTGCATTATAAATGTATATACAGTGTGCGTATATATACAGTGGTACCTCACCTTGCGAAATTAATCCGTTCCAGAGCTTTTTTCACAAGCTGCATGTTTTGTAAGTTGAACCGCATTTTACATGTAAAACGCGTGATTCGTTCCAATGCTCCCAATACTACCCCCTAAACCCTTTAAAAATTATAAAAGCATACCTTTAAGACCTCCTTCTGCTTCAATATCGAACTGACGGGTTTGGTCATATTTCTTTATGATCTCACTTGAGCCCATTTCTTCTTCTCACTGTGTGTGTGTGTGTGTGTGTGTGTGTGTGTATGTGTGTGTGTGTGTGTGTGTGTGTGTGTGTGTGTTCGCGCGTGTTGACCATGTCTTCTTAGCAGAGTTATAATCTTACAAATGTTTATGGAATGTTAAAAGCCTGAGTCAAGAAATAAAGCATAAAACACAGTAACTCTGTCCTTTACACGAAAAGCATCATGGTGGATTCATCTCTATAATAGGCAATGGTAGGTAGATGTGTCATTCCTCCTGGGCAATGATGTCCAAGATGGAGTCCAAGATGGCATCAGGTCAAGATGGCGTCCCTGTCCAAGATGGCGTCAGGTGGACCTGTTCAAGCTGGCGCTTGAGTGAAGGTGACATGAACGACAGCTCAGTTGTTAGCCAATGGGAGGCCAGCGGGGCGGGATGTTTCAACGTCATTGATGGGAGAGCAGCTTGGGCATTGTTTGAATGTTTGAATAGCGTGTTTTAATGTTTGAATGGAGCGTTTGAATTTTTAAGATGCCGCTTTCTTAACGTGAACTTGTTTTGTATCCTGAGACAAAAATTTTTAGGAGAATGCTTTTCGTAACTTGAATTTTTCGCTTGGTGAGACTTACCACTGTCCTCTTCTTCTTCTTTTCCTTTCGGCTGTTCCCTTCAGGGGTCGCCACAGCAAATGATCTGCATCCATCTCACCCTATTCTTTGCATCTTCTACTCTTGCAACAACTACCTTCATGTCCTCCTTCACCACATCCATAAATCTTCTCTTTGGTCTTCCTCTAGAAGGCCTAGAGTCTAGGCCTTCTGCCTGATAGTTCCAACCTCAGCAACCTACTACCAATATACTCACTATCCCTCCTCTGTACATGTCCAAACCATCTCAATCTAGCCTCTCTGACTTTGTCTCCAAATCTCACATGTGCTGTCAGTCTACTGTCTGTCTGTCTGTCTTTTATATATATATATATATATATATATATATATATATATATATATATATATATTTATATATATATATAAAATTCTTCTTCTTCTTCTTCTTCTTCTTCTTCTTCTTCTAATTATTATTCGTTCATTCGTTTTATAAACCACTTAATCTTTATGAGGGTCGTGAGCAGGAGCCCATCAGCTGACTCTGGATGAAGGCAGAGTGTACTCTGAACAGGCCACTGCAAGGCTAGTGTCATTCTTCTTCTTCTCATTATTATTATTATTATTATTATTATTATTATTATTATTATTATTATTGTTGTTGTTGTTGTTGTTCAACTATAAAGGACCTGATAATAAAAATTCAGGACAAAATGTTGTGATGGGGGGGGTCTATTTTTTCTTTCTTTTGACTGCATCAACACTGACCCTTTGTTTATGATGATTTTTCCAGCACATGCTAAACTGTGCCACTTTATGATTTTTCTTTTTTTAATTTTACATTCTTGTGCTTGCACGGTCCCCCTCTCCCACACCACTCATAACTCAACGTGTGTTTTGTCTCTGAATGTAGGACAAGGGCTTCTTAATTGGTCACTATTACAAACTTCTTACACAGTATCTCTCTCTCTCTCTCTCTCTCTCTGTCTCTCTCTCACACACACACACACACGCACACACACACACGCACGCACACACACACACACACACACACCGGACGAATGTCCCACAAAAACTGACATAACCGCATCATTATTTTCAGGACGTTCATGTTTATTTGAATTGGAACACTTTGAATTGCATTATTTAATAATATGGCTATTTAGGATTTTATACTATTTTATCTATCTGAGGTGGATCTCGGAAGTCATTGCGTCATGATTGTACCCAGTTACTCACTGTTCATAAAAACGTACAAGATATTTTGAGACTGATGAGTTTTTCCTCTGCATGTTTCTGTTAAAATCAATATCAATTTCTATTTAAAAAATAAAATAATAATTATTTGAAATAATATATGGAATTAAAATGTATTTTTTTAAGGAAATAATAGTAGCCTTGAAATATTTTAGGCAGTATTCAGTTGCTGGAATGAAATTCTGAGCACTATCCTGTAAGTACTTGTTATTCCATGTGGCATATTTTCAGTAGTGTACTGTCACTGTGACGTGTGTAATCCGCGTGTACCCTTAATCCCGGAACAGGTGGCCAGGCGTGTGGTCACAGCAGGGGGCAGAGGGGACACGCTCACCATGCTTCATGAAGCAGGGGGGCATAACAACACCATTCTCATCCACGATACTATACACACACACACACACACACACACACACACACACACACACACACGCCCCATTAATAAAGTGGACACAATGGCCACCACGCCAACATAAGGGTTCACAGACCTGCACGTGCCAGCATTCATGAGCTTTACATCCAAACATACACAGAGACAACGGAGCCATCCACAGCCAGAAACAGGTGGGCCAGAAAAAGAGGGAGGGTTGGAAAGGGGCATCTGTTGACAAACCCAAAACCAGCATCCCTCCTCTCTGACCTCCCCATCTGCTCATGTGTGGATCTGTGCATGCACGTTCAAAACCGGTATGATCTCAAGATATAATTCATTCTGTTATATGTTAGGTCTGGATCTGAATCCATCCTTCAAGCATACTGAAAAAAAAACAAAACAAAACAAAAAATCAGTCTTTATGATTTAAATGCATTGTTTGTTTGTTTTGGCTCATGGAAAGAAGTCACATGTGATGTTGTCATGAAAGTTTCTCTGAATGTATCACAGTGACAGTACAGGGTAATCCAGCTCAGCTGGGAGCCTTACACTCTGATGAGCTAAAGGTTCATGGGCCTGGACCACACTGTGGAATGGATATGTGAAACAGACTGGTGTACAGGGGATCTGATCAAAACTCAGTTGGAAACTACAAGGAGAAAGAATTCTAATCATATAAACTTCTGTATTTATCTATCGAAATAGTTTGATGATGGTGTGAATGGAATTCCTTTTTTTTTAAATGATGTTAGTGCCACA